>JAKGUB010001037.1:520000-1185556 GCA_026261675.1 Hippocampus mohnikei | reverse complement strand
AAAACGCCTTACTATACATGGTCGTTTTTTCGCTAAAACGCCTTACTATACATGGTCGTTTTTCGGCTAAAACGCCTTACTATACATGGTCGTTTTTTTCGCTAAAACGCCTTACTATACATGGTCTTTTTCGCAAAACGCCTTACTATACATGGTCGTTTTTTAGCAAAAAACGCCTTACTATACATGGTCGTTTTTTTTCGCTAAAAACGCCTTACTATACATGGTCGTTTTTTTCGCTAAAAACGCCTTACTATACATGGTCGTTTTTCGCTAAAAACGCCTTACTATACATGGTCGTTTTTTTTCTAAAAACGCCTTACTATACATGGTCGTTTTTTCGCTAAAACGCCTTACTATACATGGTCGTTTTTTTTTCGCTAAAACGCCTTACTATATACATGGTCGTTTTTTCGCTAAAACGCCTTACTATACATGGTCGCTTTTCGCTAAAAACGCCTTACTATACATGGTCGTTTTTCGCTAAAAACGCCTTACTATACATGGTCGTTTTTTTCGCTAAAAACGCCTTACTATACATGGTCGTTTTTTCGCAAAACGCTTTACTATACATGGTCTTTTTTTTCGCAAAAACGCCTTACTATACATGGTCGTTTTTTCGCTAAAACGCCTTACTATACATGGTCGTTTTTTTTCGCAAAAACGCCTTACTATACATGGTCGCTTTTTTTTTTCAAAAACGCCTTACTATACATGGTCGTTTTTTCGCTAAAAACGCCTTACTATACATGGTCGTTTTTTCGCTAAAACGCCTTACTATACATGGTCGTTTTTTTTCGCTAAAAACGCCTTACTATACATGGTCGTTTTTTTTTTTCGCTAAAAAAACGCTTACTATACATGGTCGTTTTTTCAGCTAAAAACGCTTACTATACATGGTCGTTTTTTTTCGCTTAAAAACGCCTTACTATACATGGTCGTTTTTTTTGCCTAAAAACGCCTTACTATACATGGTCGTTTTTCGGCTAAAAACGCCTTACTATACATGGTCGTTTTTTCCGGCTAAAAACCTCTTACTATACATGGTCGTTTTTTTTCGCCCGAAAACGCCTTACTATACAGAGTCGTTTTTTTCGGCCCAAAACGCCTTACTATACATGGTCGTTTTTTCGGCCTAAAACGCCTTACTATACATGGTCGTTTTTTCGCTAAAACGCCTTACTATACACATGGTCGTTTTTTCGTCTAAAAACGCCTTACTATACATGGTCGTTTTTCGCTAAAAACGCCTTACTATACATGGTCGTTTTTTCGCTAAAACGCCTTACTATACATGGTCGTTTTTTCGCAAAAACGCCTTACTATACATGGTCGTTTTTTTTCGCTAAAAACGCCTTACTATACATGGTCGTTTTTCGCTAAAAACGCCTTACTATACATGGTCGTTTTTTCGCTAAAACGCCTTACTATACATGGTCGTTTTTCGCTAAAAACGCCTTACTATACATGGTCGTTTTTTTCGCTAAAACGCCTTACTATACATGGTCGTTTTTTCGCTAAAACGCCTTACTATACATGGTCGTTTTTTCGCTAAAACGCCTTACTATACATGGTCGTTTTTTTTCGCTAAAACGCCTTACTATACATGGTCGTTTTTTTTAAAAACGCCTTACTATACATGGTCGTTTTTTTCGCTAAAACGCCTTACTATACATGGTCGTTTTTTCGCTAAAACGCCTTACTATACATGGTCGTTTTTCGCTAAAAACGCCTTACTATACATGGTCGTTTTTTCGCTAAAAACGCCTTACTATACATGGTCGTTTTTTCACTAAAAACGCTTACTATACATGGTCGTTTTTTCGCTAAAAACGCCTTACTATACATGGTCGTTTTTTTTCGCTAAAAACGCCTTACTATACATGGTCGTTTTTTCGCTAAAAACGCCTTACTATACATGGTCGTTTTTTCGCTAAAACGCCTTACTATACATGGTCGTTTTTTCGCTAAAAACGCTTTACTATACATGGTCGTTTTTTTCGCTAAAAACGCCTTACTATACATGGTCGTTTTTTCGCTAAAAACGCCTTACTATACATGGTCGTTTTTTCGCTAAAAACGCCTTACTATACATGGTCGTTTTTTCGCTAAAAACGCCTTACTATACATGGTCGTTTTTTCGCAAAAACGCCTTACTATACATGGTCGTTTTTTCGCTAAAACGCCTTACTATACATGGTCGTTTTTTCGCTAAAACGCCTTACTATACATGGTCGTTTTTTCGCTAAAAACGCCTTACTATACATGGTCGTTTTTTTCGCTAAAAACGCCTTACTATACATGGTCGTTTTTTTTCTAAAACGCCTTACTATACATGGTCGTTTTTTCGCTAAAAACGCCTTACTATACATGGTCGTTTTTTCGCTAAAAACGCCTTACTATACATGGTCGTTTTTTCGCTAAAAACGCCTTACTATACATGGTCGTTTTTTCGCTAAAAACGCCTTACTATACATGGTCGTTTTTTCGCTAAAAACGCCTTACTATACATGGTCGTTTTTTTTGGCTAAAAACGCCTTACTATACATGGTCGTTTTTTTTAGCTAAAAACGCCTTACTATACATGGTCGTTTTTTCGGCTAAAAACGCCTTACTATACATGGTCGTTTTTTCGGCTAAAAACGCCTTACTATACATGGTCGTTTTTTACGTCTAAAAACGCCTTACTATACATGGTCGTTTTTTCGGCTAAAACGCCTTACTATACATGGTCGTTTTTTTCGTCTAAAAACGCCTTACTATACATGGTCGTTTTTTTTTCGCTAAAAACGCCTTACTATACATGGTCGTTTTTTCGGCTAAAACGCCTTACTATACATGGTCGTTTTTTCGCTAAAAACGCCTTACTATACATGGTCGCTTTTTTTCGCTAAAAACGCCTTTACTATACATGGTCGTTTTTTCAAAAAACCTTACTATACATGGTCGTTTTTTCGCTAAAAACGCCTTACTATACATGGTCGTTTTTTCGCTAAAAACGCCTTACTATACATGGTCGTTTTTTCGCTAAAAACGCCTTACTATACATGGTCGTTTTTTCGCAAAACGCCTTACTATACATGGTCGTTTTTTTTCGCTAAAAACGCCTTACTATACATGGTCGTTTTTCGCTAAAAACGCCTTACTATACATGGTCGCTTTTTTCGTCAAAACGCCTTACTATACATGGTCGTTTTTCGCTAAAAACGCCTTACTATACATGGTCGTTTTTTCGCTAAAAACGCCTTACTATACATGGTCGTTTTTCGCTAAAAACGCCTTACTATACATGGTCGTTTTTTCGCTAAAACGCCTTACTATACATGGTCGTTTTTTGTCAAAAAACTTTCGCTAAAAACGCCTTACTATACATGGTCGTTTTTTCGCTAAAACGCCTTACTATACATGGTCGTTTTTTTTCGCTAAAAACGCCTTACTATACATGGTCGTTTTTTCGCTAAAAACGCCTTACTATACATGGTCGTTTTTTTCGCTAAAAACGCCTTACTATACATGGTCGTTTTTCGCTAAAAACGCCTTACTATACATGGTCGTTTTTTCGCTAAAAACGCCTTACTATACATGGTCGTTTTTCGCTAAAAACGCCTTACTATACATGGTCGCTTTTTTCGCTAAAACGCCTTACTATACATGGTCGTTTTTTCGCTAAAAACGCCTTACTATACATGGTCGTTTTTTCGCTAAAAACGCCTTACTATACATGGTCGTTTTTCGCTAAAACGCCTTACTATACATGGTCGTTTTTTCGCTAAAAACGCCTTACTATACATGGTCGTTTTTTTTTCGCTAAAACGCCTTACTATACATGGTCGTTTTTTCGCTAAAAACGCCTTACTATACATGGTCGTTTTTTTCGCTAAAAACGCCTTTACTATACATGGTCGTTTTTTTCGCTAAAACGCCTTACTATACATGGTCGTTTTTTCGCTAAAAACGCCTTTACTATACATGGTCGCTTTTTTTCGCTAAAACGCCTTACTATACATGGTCGCTTTTTCGCTAAAAACGCCTTACTATACATGGTCGTTTTTTCGCTAAAACGCCTTACTATACATGGTCGCTTTTTTTTCGCTAAAAACGCCTTACTATACATGGTCGTTTTTTCGCTAAAAACGCCTTACTATACATGGTCGTTTTTTCGCTAAAACGCCTTACTATACATGGTCGTTTTTTTTTCGCTAAAAACGCCTTACTATACATGGTCGCTTTTTCGCTAAAAACGCCTTACTATACATGGTCGTTTTTTCTAAAAACGCCTTACTATACATGGTCGTTTTTCGCATAAAACGCCTTACTATACATGGTCGTTTTTTCGCTAAAACGCCTTACTATACATGGTCGTTTTTTCGCAAAACGCCTTACTATACATGGTGGTCGTTTTTTCGCTAAAAACGCCTTACTATACATGGTCGTTTTTTCGCAAAAACGCCTTACTATACATGGTCGTTTTTTCCGGCTAAAAACGCCTTACTATACATGGTCGTTTTTTCGCTAAAAACGCCTTACTATACATGGTCGTTTTTTTCGCTAAAAACGCCTTACTATACATGGTCGTTTTTTCGCTAAAACGCCTTACTATACATGGTCGTTTTTTTTGGCAAAAAACGCCTTACTATACATGGTCGTTTTTTTCGGCTAAAAACGCCTTACTATACATGGTCGTTTTTTTTGGCTAAAAACGCCTTACTATACATGGTCGTTTTTTCGGTTCAAAACGCCTTACTATACATGGTCGTTTTTTCGCTAAAACGCCTTACTATACATGGTCGTTTTTCGCAAAAACGCCTTACTATACATGGTCGTTTTTTTCGCTAAAAACGCCTTACTATACATGGTCGTTTTTTCGCTAAAACGCCTTACTATACATGGTCGTTTTTTTGCTAAAAACGCCTTACTATACATGGTCGTTTTTTTCGCTAAAAACGCCTTACTATACATGGTCGTTTTTTTTCGCAAAAACGCCTTACTATACATGGTCGTTTTTTTCAAAAACGCCTTACTATACATGGTCGTTTTTCGCTAAAACGCCTTACTATACATGGTCGTTTTTTTCGCTAAAACGCCTTACTATACATGGTCGTTTTTTAGCAAAAACGCCTTACTATACATGGTCGTTTTTTCGCTAAAACGCCTTACTATACATGGTCGTTTTTTCGCTAAAACGCCTTACTATACATGGTCGTTTTTTCGCTAAAAACGCCTTACTATACATGGTCGTTTTTTCGCTAAAACGCCTTACTATACATGGTCGTTTTTTTCGCTAAAAACGCCTTACTATACATGGTCGTTTTTTCTAAAACGCCTTACTATACATGGTCGTTTTTTCGCTAAAAACGCCTTACTATACATGGTCGTTTTTTTCGCTAAAACGCCTTACTATACATGGTCGTTTTTTTCGCTAAAACGCCTTACTATACATGGTCGTTTTTTCACTAAAAACGCCTTACTATACATGGTCGTTTTTTCGTCAAAAACGCTTACTATACATGGTCGTTTTTTTTTCGCTAAAAACGCCTTACTATACATGGTCGTTTTTTCGCAAAAACGCCTTACTATACATGGTCGTTTTTTCGCAAAAACGCCTTACTATACATGGTCGTTTTTTCGCTAAAAACGCCTTACTATACATGGTCGTTTTTTGGCTAAAAACGCCTTACTATACATGGTCGTTTTTTCGCTAAAACGCCTTACTATACATGGTCGTTTTTTCGCTAAAACGCCTTACTATACATGGTCGTTTTTTCGCTAAAACGCCTTACTATACATGGTCGTTTTTTGTCAAAAAAAGCCGTACTATACATGGTCGTTTTTTCGTCAAAAACGCCTTACTATACATGGTCGTTTTTCGCTAAAAACGCCTTACTATACATGGTCGTTTTTTTCGCAAAAACGCCTTACTATACATGGTCGCTTTTTTCGCTAAAAACGCCTTACTATACATGGTCGTTTTTTCGCAAAAACGCCTTACTATACATGGTCGTTTTTTTCGCTAAAAACGCCTTACTATACATGGTCGTTTTTCGCTAAAACGCCTTACTATACATGGTCGTTTTTTCGTCAAAAAACGCCTTACTATACATGGTCGTTTTTTGGGCTAAAAACGCCTTACTATACATGGTCGTTTTTTTTGGCAAAAAACGCCTTACTATACATGGTCGTTTTATCGTAAAAAAAGCCTTACTGTACATGGTCGTTTTTTCGTCAAAAAACGCCTTACTATACATGGTCGTTTTTTTGGCTAAAAACGCCTTCCTATACATTGGCGTTTTTTTTGTCAAAAAATGCCTTACTATACATGGTCGTTTTTTTTTAGCTCAAAAAAGCCTTACTATACATGGTCGTTTTTTTTTTCAAAAACGCCTTACTATACATGGTCGTTTTTTCGCTAAAACGCCTTACTATACATGGTCGTTTTTTCGCAAAAACGCCTTACTATACATGGTCGTTTTTTCGCTAAAACGCCTTACTATACATGGTCGTTTTTTCGTCAAAAACGCCTTACTATACATGGTCGTTTTTTTCAAAAACGCCTTACTATACATGGTCGTTTTTTCGCTAAAAACGCCTTACTATACATGGTCGTTTTTTTTCTAAAAACGCCTTACTATACATGGTCGTTTTTTCGTCAAAAACGCCTTACTATACATGGTCGTTTTTTCCAGCATTACCTAAAAACGCCTTACTATACATGGTCGTTTTTTTCGCAAAAACGCCTTACTATACATGGTCGTTTTTTTCGGAAAAAACGCCTTACTATACATGGTCGTTTTTTTTCAAAAACGCCTTACTATACATGGTCGTTTTTTTCGTCAAAAACGCCTTTACTATACATGGTCGTTTTTTCGCAAAAACGCCTTACTATACATGGTCGCTTTTTCGCAAAAACGCCTTACTATACATGGTCGTTTTTTTCGGCTTAAAAACGCCTTACTATACATGGTCGTTTTTTTCAAAAAACGCCTTACTATACATGGTCGTTTTTTTCGTCAAAAACGCCTTACTATACATGGTCGTTTTTTCGTCAAAAACGCCTTACTATACATGGTCGTTTTTCGCTAAAACGCCTTACTATACATGGTCGTTTTTTCGGCTAAAAACGCCTTACTATACATGGTCGTTTTTTTCGTCAAAAAACGCCTTACTATACATGGTCGTTTTTTTGTCAAAAACGCCTTACTATACATGGTCGTTTTTTCGCTAAAAACGCCTTACTATACATGGTCGTTTTTTTCGGTAAAAAACGCCTTACTATACATGGTCGTTTTTTCGCAAAAACGCCTTACTATACATGGTCGTTTTTTCGCTAAAACGCCTTACTATACATGGTCGTTTTTTTTCAAAAACGCCTTACTATACATGGTCGTTTTTTCGTCAAAAAACGCCTTACTATACATGGTCGTTTTTTTGTCAAAAAACGCCTTACTATACATGGTCGTTTTTTTGGGCTAAAAACGCCTTACTATACATGGTCGTTTTTTCGTCTAAAAACGCCTTACTATACATGGTCGTTTTTTCGGCTAAAAACGCCTTACTATACATGGTCGTTTTTTTCGCTAAAACGCCTTACTATACATGGTCGTTTTTTCGCTAAAAACGCCTTACTATACATGGTCGTTTTTTCCGGCTAAAAACGCCTTACTATACATGGTCGTTTTTTTCGCTAAAACGCCTTACTATACATGGTCGTTTTTCGCTAAAACGCCTTACTATACATGGTCGTTTTTTCGCTAAAACGCCTTACTATACATGGTCGTTTTTTCGCTAAAAACGCCTTACTATACATGGTCGTTTTTTTCGCTAAAACGCCTTACTATACATGGTCGTTTTTTCGCTAAAACGCCTTACTATACATGGTCGTTTTTTTTCGCTAAAACGCCTTACTATACATGGTCGTTTTTTCGCAAAAACGCCTTACTATACATGGTCGTTTTTTCGCAAAAACGCCTTACTATACATGGTCGTTGTTTTCGCAAAAAACGCCTTACTATACATGGTCGTTTTTTTCGTCAAAAACGCCTTACTATACATGGTCGTTTTTTCGCTAAAACGCCTTACTATACATGGTCGTTTTTTCGCAAAAAACGCCTTACTATACATGGTCGTTTTTTCGCTAAAACGCCTTACTATACATGGTCGTTTTTTCGCTAAAAACGCCTTACTATACATGGTCGTTTTTTCGCTAAAACGCCTTACTATACATGGTCGTTTTTTCGCTAAAACGCCTTACTATACATGGTCGTTTTTTCGCTAAAACGCCTTACTATACATGGTCGTTTTTTCGCTAAAACGCCTTACTATACATGGTCGTTTTTTCGTCAAAAACGCCTTACTATACATGGTCGTTTTTTCGCTAAAACGCCTTACTATACATGGTCGTTTTTTCGCTAAAAACGCCTTACTATACATGGTCGTTTTTTCGCTAAAACGCCTTACTATACATGGTCGTTTTTTTCGCAAAAACGCCTTACTATACATGGTCGTTTTTCGCTAAAACGCCTTACTATACATGGTCGTTTTTTTCGGGCCAAAAACGCCTTACTATACATGGTCGTTTTTTTTTTTCGCGAAAAATGCCTTACTATACATGGTCGTTTTTTTTTCGCGAAAAACGCCTTACTATACATGGTCGTTTTTTTCGCTAAAACGCCTTACTATACATGGTCGTTTTTTCGCAAAAACGCCTTACTATACATGGTCGTTTTTTGTCAAAAACGCCTTACTATACATGGTCGTTTTTTCGCTAAAAACGCCTTACTATACATGGTCGTTTTTCGCTAAAAACGCCTTACTATACATGGTCGTTTTTTCGCTAAAACGCCTTACTATACATGGTCGTTTTTTCGCTAAAAACGCCTTACTATACATGGTCGTTTTTTCGCTAAAAACGCCTTACTATACATGGTCGTTTTTTCGCTAAAACGCCTTACTATACATGGTCGTTTTTTCGCTAAAACGCCTTACTATACATGGTCGTTTTTTCGCTAAAAACGCCTTACTATACATGGTCGTTTTTTTCGCTAAAACGCCTTACTATACATGGTCGTTTTTTCGCTAAAACGCCTTACTATACATGGTCGTTTTTCGCTAAAAACGCCTTACTATACATGGTCGTTTTTTCGCTAAAACGCCTTACTATACATGGTCGTTTTTTCGCTAAAAACGCCTTACTATACATGGTCGTTTTTCGCTAAAACGCCTTACTATACATGGTCGCTTTTTTCGCTAAAAACGCCTTACTATACATGGTCGTTTTTTCGTCAAAAACGCCTTACTATACATGGTCGTTTTTTCGCAAAAACGCCTTACTATACATGGTCGTTTTTTCGCAAAACGCCTTACTATACATGGTCGTTTTTTCGCTAAAAACGCCTTACTATACATGGTCGTTTTTTCGCTAAAAACGCCTTACTATACATGGTCGTTTTTTCGCAAAAACGCCTTACTATACATGGTCGTTTTTTTCGCAAAAACGCCTTACTATACATGGTCGTTTTTTCGCAAAAACGCCTTACTATACATGGTCGTTTTTTCGCTAAAAACGCCTTACTATACATGGTCGTTTTTTCGCTAAAACGCCTTACTATACATGGTCGTTTTTTCGCTAAAACGCCTTACTATACATGGTCGTTTTTTCGCTAAAACGCCTTACTATACATGGTCGTTTTTTCGCTAAAAACGCCTTACTATACATGGTCGTTTTTTCGCTAAAAACGCCTTACTATACATGGTCGTTTTTTTCGCTAAAAACGCCTTACTATACATGGTCGTTTTTTCGCAAAAACGCCTTACTATACATGGTCGTTTTTTCGCTCAAAAACGCCTTACTATACATGGTCGTTTTTCGCTAAAACGCCTTACTATACATGGTCGTTTTTTTACGCGTTAAAAACGCCTTACTATACATGGTCGTTTTTTCGCTAAAACGCCTTACTATACATGGTCGTTTTTTCGCTAAAAACGCCTTACTATACATGGTCGTTTTTCGCTAAAAACGCCTTACTATACATGGTCGTTTTTTCGCTAAAACGCCTTACTATACATGGTCGTTTTTTTTCGCTAAAAACGCCTTACTATACATGGTCGTTTTTCGCTAAAAACGCCTTACTATACATGGTCGTTTTTTTCGCTAAAACGCCTTACTATACATGGTCGTTTTTCGCAAAAACGCCTTACTATACATGGTCGTTTTTTCGCTAAAAACGCCTTACTATACATGGTCGTTTTTTTCAGCTAAAAACGCCTTACTATACATGGTCGTTTTTTCGCTAAAAACGCCTTACTATACATGGTCGTTTTTTCGCTCAAAAACGCCTTACTATACATGGTCGTTTTTAGTCAAAAACGCCTTACTATACATGGTCGTTTTTTCGCTAAAAACGCCTTACTATACATGGTCGTTTTTTCGCAAAAACGCCTTACTATACATGGTCGTTTTTTCGCTAAAAACGCCTTACTATACATGGTCGTTTTTTCGCTAAAAACGCCTTACTATACATGGTCGTTTTTTTCGCTAAAACGCCTTACTATACATGGTCGTTTTTTCGTCTAAAAACGCCTTACTATACATGGTCGTTTTTTCGCTAAAACGCCTTACTATACATGGTCGTTTTTTTCGTCAAAAAACGCCTTACTATACATGGTCGTTTTTTCGGCTAAAAACGCCTTACTATACATGGTCGTTTTTTTCGGCTAAAAACGCCTTACTATACATGGTCGTTTTTTTTCGCGAAAACGCCTTACTATACATGGTCGTTTTTTTTCGCTAAAACGCCTTACTATACATGGTCGTTTTTTCGCTAAAACGCCTTACTATACATGGTCGTTTTTTCGCTAAAACGCCTTACTATACATGGTCTTTTTTTCAGCTAAAAACGCCTTACTATACATGGTCGTTTTTTTCGTCAAAAACGCCTTACTATACATGGTCGTTTTTTCGTCAAAAACGCCTTACTATACATGGTCGTTTTTTCGCTAAAACGCCTTACTATACATGGTCGTTTTTCGCTAAAAACGCCTTACTATACATGGTCGTTTTTTTCGCTAAAAACGCCTTACTATACATGGTCGTTTTTTCGCTAAAACGCCTTACTATACATGGTCGTTTTTTCGCAAAAACGCCTTACTATACATGGTCGTTTTTTTTGTCAAAACGCCTTACTATACATGGTCGTTTTTTTCGGCTAAAAACGCCTTACTATACATGGTCGTTTTTTCGGCTAAAAACGCCTTACTATACATGGTCGTTTTTTCGCTTAAAAACGCCTTACTATACATGGTCGTTTTTTCGGCTAAAAACGCCTTACTATACATGGTCGTTTTTTCGCAAAAACGCCTTACTATACATGGTCGTTTTTTTCGTAAAAACGCCTTACTATACATGGTCGTTTTTTCGCTAAAAACGCCTTACTATACATGGTCGTTTTTTCGCAAAAACGCCTTACTATACATGGTCGTTTTTTCGCTAAAAACGCCTTACTATACATGGTCGTTTTTCGCTAAAACGCCTTACTATACATGGTCGTTTTTTCGCAAAAACGCCTTACTATACATGGTCGTTTTTTCGCTAAAACGCCTTACTATACATGGTCGTTTTTTCGCTAAAACGCCTTACTATACATGGTCGTTTTTTCGCAAAAACGCCTTACTATACATGGTCGTTTTTTCATCAAAAAAACGCCTTACTATACATGGTCGTTTTTTCGCAAAAACGCCTTACTATACATGGTCGTTTTTTTCAAAAAACGCCTTACTATACATGGTCGTTTTTCGGCTAAAAACGCCTTACTATACATGGTCGTTTTTTTCGCTAAAAACGCCTTACTATACATGGTCGTTTTTTTCGCTAAAAACGCCTTACTATACATGGTCGTTTTTTCGTCAAAAACGCCTTACTATACATGGTCGTTTTTTCGCTAAAAACGCCTTACTATACATGGTCGTTTTTTCGCTAAAAACGCCTTACTATACATGGTCGTTTTTCGCTAAAAACGCCTTACTATACATGGTCGTTTTTTCGCTAAAAACGCCTTACTATACATGGTCGTTTTTTCGCTAAAACGCCTTACTATACATGGTCGTTTTTTCGCAAAAACGCCTTACTATACATGGTCGTTTTTTCGCAAAAACGCCTTACTATACATGGTCGTTTTTTCGCAAAAACGCCTTACTATACATGGTCGTTTTTTCGTCAAAAACGCCTTACTATACATGGTCGTTTTTTGCGCTAAAAACGCCTTACTATACATGGTCGTTTTTTCGGCTAAAAACGCCTTACTATACATGGTCGTTTTTTCGCTAAAAACGCCTTACTATACATGGTCGTTTTTTTCGGCTAAAAACGCCTTACTATACATGGTCGTTTTTTCGTCAAAAAACGCCTTACTATACATGGTCGTTTTTTTCGGCTAAAAACGCCTTACTATACATGGTCGTTTTTTCGTCAAAAAACGCCTTACTATACATGGTCGTTTTTTCGTCAAAAAACGCCTTGCCGTAAGCCACCGTGTATACCTCTACGCCACCAGTGACTAATTCTGCACAATGGGCGTACTGTATTTGACATGCACTCTGGAGGGTTTGCAGGAAAAAGTAACTGTTTGGTGCTGTATTTTCTCACATCACTGAGTGGGGCTTGAACCGGGGTTGCCTGGACGGAAAGCCAGCGTGTATACCGCTACACCACCAGTGACTGTGACTTGCTCTGCACGAAAGGTGTATTTGACATGCACTCTGGAGGGTTTGCAGGAAAAATTTACTGTTTGGTGCTGTATTTTCTCACATCACTGAGCGGGGCTTGAACCGGGGTTGCCTGGATGGAAAGCCAGCGTGTATACCTCTACACCAGCAGTGACTGTGACTTAACATTGCACAATAGGCGTACTTGACATTCACTCTGGAGGGTTTGCAGGAAAAAGTAACTGTATGGTGTTGTATTTTCTCTCATCACTGAGCATGGCTTGAACCGGGGTTGCCTGGACGGAAAGCCAGCGTGTATACCTCTACACCACCAGTGACTGTGACTAATTCTGCACAATGGGCGTATTTGACATGCACTCTGGAGGGTTTGCAGGAAAAAGTGTTTGGTGCTGTATTTTCTCTCATCACTGAGCGGGGCTTGAACCGGGGTAGCCTAGACACAAAGTCAGCATTTATTCCACTACGCCACTAGTGACTGTGACTTGCTTTACAAGATAGTCGTATTTGACATGCACTCTGGAGGGTTTGCAGGAAAAAGCTGATTTGTGTTGTATTTTCACACATCACAGAGCAAAAACGCCTTACTATACATGGTCGTTTTTTCGCTCAAAAACGCCTTACTATACATGGTCGTTTTTTCGTCAAAAACGCCTTACTATACATGGTCGTTTTTTCGCAAAAACGCCTTACTATACATGGTCGTTTTTTCGCTAAAAACGCCTTACTATACATGGTCGTTTTTTGGCCTATAAACGCCTTACAATACATGGTCGTTTTTTTTCTAAAAACGCCTTACTATATACATGGTGATTTTTTTCATTTAAAAACGCCTTACTATACATGGTCGTTTTTTTTTCGGCTAAAAACGCCTTACTATACATGGTCGTTTTTTTCGTCAAAAAACGCCTTACTATACATGGTCGTTTTTTCGCCAAAAACGCCTTACTATACATGGTCGTTTTTTCGCTAAAAACGCCTTACTATACATGGTCGTTTTTTCGCTAAAAACGCCTTACTATACATGGTCGTTTTTTCGCTAAAAACGCCTTACTATACATGGTCGTTTTTTCGCAAAAACGCCTTACTATACATGGTCGTTTTTTCGCTAAAAACGCCTTACTATACATGGTCGTTTTTTCGCAAAAACGCCTTACTATACATGGTCGTTTTTCGCTAAAAACGCCTTACTATACATGGTCGTTTTTTCGCTAAAAACGCCTTACTATACATGGTCGTTTTTTCGCTAAAAACGCCTTACTATACATGGTCGTTTTTTCGCTAAAAACGCCTTACTATACATGGTCGTTTTTTCGCAAAAACGCCTTACTATACATGGTCGTTTTTTCGCTAAAAACGCCTTACTATACATGGTCGTTTTTTCGCTAAAAACGCCTTACTATACATGGTCGTTTTTTCGCAAAAACGCCTTACTATACATGGTCGTTTTTTCGCAAAAACGCCTTACTATACATGGTCGTTTTTTCGCAAAAACGCCTTACTATACATGGTCGTTTTTTCGCAAAAACGCCTTACTATACATGGTCGTTTTTTCGCTAAAAACGCCTTACTATACATGGTCGTTTTTTCGCTAAAAACGCCTTACTATACATGGTCGTTTTTCGCTAAAAACGCCTTACTATACATGGTCGTTTTTTCGCTAAAAACGCCTTACTATACATGGTCGTTTTTCGCTAAAAACGCCTTACTATACATGGTCGTTTTTCGCTAAAAACGCCTTACTATACATGGTCGTTTTTTCGCTAAAAAACGCCTTACTATACATGGTCGTTTTTTCGCAAAAACGCCTTACTATACATGGTCGTTTTTCGCAAAAACGCCTTACTATACATGGTCGTTTTTTCGCTAAAAACGCCTTACTATACATGGTCGTTTTTTCGCTAAAAACGCCTTACTATACATGGTCGTTTTTCGCTAAAAACGCCTTACTATACATGGTCGTTTTTCGCTAAAACGCCTTACTATACATGGTCGTTTTTTCGCTAAAACGCCTTACTATACATGGTCGTTTTTTCGCTAAAAACGCCTTACTATACATGGTCGTTTTTTCGCTAAAAACGCCTTACTATACATGGTCGTTTTTTCGCAAAAACGCCTTACTATACATGGTCGTTTTTTCGCTAAAAACGCCTTACTATACATGGTCGTTTTTTCGCAAAAACGCCTTACTATACATGGTCGTTTTTTCGCAAAAACGCCTTACTATACATGGTCGTTTTTTCGCAAAAACGCCTTACTATACATGGTCGTTTTTTCGCTAAAACGCCTTACTATACATGGTCGTTTTTTCGCTAAAACGCCTTACTATACATGGTCGTTTTTTCGCAAAAACGCCTTACTATACATGGTCGTTTTTTCGCTAAAAACGCCTTACTATACATGGTCGTTTTTTCGTCAAAAACGCCTTACTATACATGGTCGTTTTTTCGCAAAAACGCCTTACTATACATGGTCGTTTTTTCGCAAAAACGCCTTACTATACATGGTCGTTTTTTCGCAAAAACGCCTTACTATACATGGTCGTTTTTTCGCTAAAAACGCCTTACTATACATGGTCGTTTTTTCGCAAAAACGCCTTACTATACATGGTCGCTTTTTTCGCTAAAAACGCCTTACTATACATGGTCGTTTTTTCGCAAAAACGCCTTACTATACATGGTCGTTTTTTCGCAAAAACGCCTTACTATACATGGTCGCTTTTTTCGCAAAAACGCCTTACTATACATGGTCGTTTTTTCGCAAAAACGCCTTACTATACATGGTCGTTTTTTCGCTAAAAACGCCTTACTATACATGGTCGTTTTTTCGCAAAAACGCCTTACTATACATGGTCGTTTTTTCGCTAAAAACGCCTTACTATACATGGTCGTTTTTTCGCAAAAACGCCTTACTATACATGGTCGTTTTTTCGCAAAAACGCCTTACTATACATGGTCGTTTTTTCGCAAAAACGCCTTACTATACATGGTCGTTTTTTCGCAAAAACGCCTTACTATACATGGTCGTTTTTTCGCTAAAAACGCCTTACTATACATGGTCGTTTTTCGCAAAAACGCCTTACTATACATGGTCGTTTTTTCGCAAAAACGCCTTACTATACATGGTCGTTTTTCGCTAAAAACGCCTTACTATACATGGTCGTTTTTTCGCTAAAAACGCCTTACTATACATGGTCGTTTTTTCGCAAAAACGCCTTACTATACATGGTCGTTTTTTCGCAAAAACGCCTTACTATACATGGTCGTTTTTTCGCAAAAACGCCTTACTATACATGGTCGTTTTTTCGCAAAAACGCCTTACTATACATGGTCGTTTTTTCGCTAAAAACGCCTTACTATACATGGTCGTTTTTTCGCAAAAACGCCTTACTATACATGGTCGTTTTTTCGCAAAAACGCCTTACTATACATGGTCGTTTTTTCGCAAAAACGCCTTACTATACATGGTCGTTTTTTCGCAAAAACGCCTTACTATACATGGTCGTTTTTTCGCAAAAACGCCTTACTATACATGGTCGTTTTTTCGCTAAAAACGCCTTACTATACATGGTCGTTTTTTCGCAAAAACGCCTTACTATACATGGTCGTTTTTTCGCAAAAACGCCTTACTATACATGGTCGTTTTTCGCAAAAACGCCTTACTATACATGGTCGTTTTTTCGCAAAAACGCCTTACTATACATGGTCGTTTTTTCGTCAAAAACGCCTTACTATACATGGTCGTTTTTTCGCAAAAACGCCTTACTATACATGGTCGTTTTTTCGCAAAAACGCCTTACTATACATGGTCGTTTTTTCGCAAAAACGCCTTACTATACATGGTCGTTTTTTCGCAAAAACGCCTTACTATACATGGTCGTTTTTTCGCAAAAACGCCTTACTATACATGGTCGTTTTTCGTCAAAAACGCCTTACTATACATGGTCGTTTTTCGCAAAAACGCCTTACTATACATGGTCGTTTTTTCGCAAAAACGCCTTACTATACATGGTCGTTTTTTCGCCAAAAACGCCTTACTATACATGGTCGTTTTTTCGCCAAAAACGCCTTACTATACATGGTCGTTTTTTCGCGCTAAAAACGCCTTACTATACATGGTCGTTTTTTCGTCAAAAACGCCTTACTATACATGGTCGTTTTTTCGCAAAAACGCCTTACTATACATGGTCGTTTTTTCGTCAAAAACGCCTTACTATACATGGTCGTTTTTTCGTCAAAAACGCCTTACTATACATGGTCGCTTTTTTCGCAAAAACGCCTTACTATACATGGTCGCTTTTTTCGCCAAAAACGCCTTACTATACATGGTCGCTTTTTTCGCAAAAACGCCTTACTATACATGGTCGTTTTTTCGCAAAAACGCCTTACTATACATGGTCGCTTTTTTCGTCAAAAACGCCTTACTATACATGGTCGTTTTTTCGCTAAAAACGCCTTACTATACATGGTCGTTTTTTCGTCAAAAACGCCTTACTATACATGGTCGTTTTTTCGCAAAAACGCCTTACTATACATGGTCGTTTTTTCGCTAAAAACGCCTTACTATACATGGTCGTTTTTTCGCAAAAACGCCTTACTATACATGGTCGTTTTTTCGCAAAAACGCCTTACTATACATGGTCGTTTTTTCGCAAAAACGCCTTACTATACATGGTCGTTTTTTCGCTAAAAACGCCTTACTATACATGGTCGTTTTTTCGCTAAAAACGCCTTACTATACATGGTCGTTTTTTCGCTAAAAACGCCTTACTATACATGGTCGTTTTTTCGCAAAAACGCCTTACTATACATGGTCGTTTTTTCGCTAAAAACGCCTTACTATACATGGTCGCTTTTTTCGCTAAAAACGCCTTACTATACATGGTCGCTTTTTTCGCTAAAAACGCCTTACTATACATGGTCGCTTTTTTCGCAAAAACGCCTTACTATACATGGTCGTTTTTTCGCAAAAACGCCTTACTATACATGGTCGTTTTTTCGTCAAAAACGCCTTACTATACATGGTCGTTTTTTCGCTAAAACGCCTTACTATACATGGTCGTTTTTTCGTCAAAAACGCCTTACTATACATGGTCGTTTTTTCGCAAAAACGCCTTACTATACATGGTCGTTTTTCGCTAAAAACGCCTTACTATACATGGTCGTTTTTCGCTAAAAACGCCTTACTATACATGGTCGTTTTTCGCTAAAAACGCCTTACTATACATGGTCGTTTTTTCGCCAAAAACGCCTTACTATACATGGTCGTTTTTTCGCTAAAAACGCCTTACTATACATGGTCGTTTTTTCGCTAAAAACGCCTTACTATACATGGTCGTTTTTTCGCCAAAAACGCCTTACTATACATGGTCGTTTTTTATACATGGTTTTTTTGGCAAAAACGCCTTACTATACATGGTCGTTTTTTCGTCAAAAACGCCTTACTATACATGGTCGCTTTTTTCGCCAAAAACCTTACTATACATGGTCGTTTTTCGCCAAAAATGCCTTACTATACATGGTCGTTTTTTCGTCAAAAACGCTATACATGGTCGTTTTTTCGCCAAAAACATTACTATACATGGTCGTTTTTAGTCAAAAACGCCTTACTATACATGGTCGTTTTTTTCGTAAAAAAAAACCTTACTATACATGGTCGTTTTTTCGCCAAAAACGCCTTACTATACATGGTCGTTTTTGGTCAAAAACGCCTTACTATACATGGTCGTTTTTTCGCTAAAAACGCCTTACTATACATGGTCGTTTTTTCGTCAAAAACGCCTTACTATACATGGTCGTTTTTCGCAAAAACGCCTTACTATACATGGTCGTTTTTCGCTAAAAACGCCTTACTATACATGGTCGTTTTTGTCAAAAACGCCTTACTATACATGGTCGTTTTTGTCAAAAACGCCTTACTATATACATGGTCGTTTTTCGCCAAAAACGCCTTACTATACATGGTCGTTTTTCGCTAAAACGCCTTACTATACATGGTCGTTTTTCGCCAAAAACGCCTTACTATACATGGTCGTTTTTTTCGTCAAAAAACGCCTTACTATACATGGTCGTTTTTTTCGGCTAAGTTTTTTTGGCTAAAAATGCCTTACTATATATGGTCGTTTTTTCGTCAAAAACGCCTTACTATACATGGTCGTTTTTTTCGTCAAAAAAAACCTTACTATACATGGTCGTTTTTTTCGTCAAAAAATGCCTTACTATACATGGTCGTTTTTTTCGTAAAAAAAAACATTACTATACATGGTCGTTTTTTTCGTCAAAAAAAACATTACTATACATGGTCGTTTTTTTCGTCAAAAAACGCCTTACTATACATGGTCGTTTTTTTCGTCAAAAAAAAACATTACTATACATGGACGTTTTTTTCGTCAAAAAACGCCTTACTATACATGGTTGGGGTTTTTACGTCAAAAAACGCCTTACTATATATACATGGTCATTTTTTTTCGGCTAAAAACCGCCTTCCTATACATGGTCCTTTTTCTTGCCTAAAAATGCCTTACTTACAATCAAAATGGCTCCTGGAGCCAACTGCAGCCGGAATGAGGAAATGAGCAGTGAAAAATCAATCGATGGATGCATTCATAAACAAGTGAGAATATTTTTTTATCTGCGAGCCAGATGCAATCATCCAAAGAGCCAGAAATGGCTCGCGAGCCATAGGTTCCCGACTCCTGTAGTAAGAGCAAGGGTATAAAAAAAGGCTTGAAAAAAATTTTACATGGGGTTCACAAAAAACATGTATATCGTGACAGTTACTTATCTTCCTCACATTTTTCATGTTATGTGGTCCAATCCAGGTGCCGATCAATCTGTCTGGCCATCAACCAATGTCTACTGGGGAGCTGTGTTTTGAGATCCTCCACATGTGGTGAAGTGTGCCTTTTGCACTCGGCTCTCGGCTGCGCAAAGGACGGCGCCTCACAGACTGCTCAGAAGACGGTGAGGAACGGGCTCCCCACTCCCGCAGACATCTACACCAAGCCGAGCCACAGAAGAGGGCTCACGGAACTACTTACTGCCGCCTTGAGCCCGCAACTCTACTTGTCCACGTCACACTAATGGTGTCATAATACTAATACGAGTGACACCAACATTTTTTGGTTTCATTTACGTTTGGAAAGTCACAAATCAAACGCAAGGGGATTTGTTTTTGTTTTCAACCTGATAAAAGGACCAAACACTATTCAAAAGGTACACTTAAAAAAAAAAAAGTAACCAAAATATTATGGCAGATTTGTTTCATTCACGGTCTTCCTGTCCCACTGCATTCTGAGTTGCAAAGCGCAAGCATTTCCTATTCTTTGGCTTTGCCGCCACCTTGTGGTTAGACCTGCAAACTGAAACGGCAAGCGTTCATACAATCGGACTGGCGAAAGACGTCGTGACGTTTAATTGCATTAAATGTTGTAAGATCTGACTTGTAACTGGGTAATTAGGTTACAGTTCGAGTTGATGGTAACTCCTCTCCTGATGCGTCATTTTCTGCAGATGTGTCACAACCAGGCTCTCTACTGAAGAGAGGTCAACTTTTGAATTTGTTGCGCTTGCTTGCGTCGGCGTGGGGAGGAACAAGAATACCGCTGCTCAATAAAAGTTTGGAGTTTTCTGTCAACAATAATTCGCTTCCTCATTTTCTTGTCACAAACACGCAAGACTAAATTGTGTGCTGGTGCGCTTGCTCAGAGGTGTTCAGGCGTTATGGTCAGACCCACGTGAAATGACTTAAAGAGAAGCTTTGTTTATTTCTTCTTTCTTTGAACACTTTCAACTACAAATATGAAGTACTTAGAGCACAGGTGTCAAACTCTGGTCCCAGACGCCCGCTTTGCTGGATGTTTTCCCATGTCTCCCTGTTGCATCACACTTGATTCAAATGATCAGGATCGGGCTCCTCCACAGCGCTTGTTGATGATCAAGTGGATTGCAGCAGGGAACGATGGAAAGAAAACTTGCAGGAAAGCTTTGGCCTTCAAGGACTGGAATTGGACTCCTATGACTAGGAGTGCTTCAATTCCACTTGGAATGAACAAACAATTAAGACTATCTTGAACAAATTATGAACAAAAAAAAAACAAACAATGTCAGAACCCGTCACTCTCACGTCTCACAAACTTGATGGCTTTTTGTTTTGGTACAAACACATTTTGTCTATGGGACAAATGAATACAAAACTACAAGTATAAACACACTAAATAAGTCTGCAAACACAAGACATCGGCTGAGGAGTGACCCGAAAATACAAAAAACGTCTTTGGAGCGGAACATTTCAGACAATTCAAAGCTTTCAAGCTGGTGGAAATTCAGTTTGAAGATTAGAATTCAATCTTACATCATTTTTGTTCTGTGCCCCATGAACAAAATTCCAGTTTTCTTTTGCACCGACAATTCAGCTAAAAGCGATGCCGACAAACTTTTTTTTCAATGGACTGTGACCAACATGTCAGTTAAGTGAAAGCTATGAGGCCACGGATCTGTTCATGTGCTTTGAATCAACCGAAAAAACATGGACGCACAACATGGCGGCGCCACCATACAAGTAAATCAAGCCCAAAATGTTCGACGCACCTTCACAGCGTTCACTCTGAGTCGCCCATCTCGCGGGCCGGCCATCTTGCCGCTCGCTGTCGACTGAAAATGACTTCACAGTTGCTCAGGTGACGAGCGATCAAAGCTCACGTGCGCCACGATTGGTCGTTACTTGACATCATTTTCAGTCGACAGCAAGTGGAAAGATGGTCGGCCAGCGAGATGGATCAAAGCCAATGGCTTAATTCATATTCATTTGAATGCTGTGTTCGGACGAGTGGAGGCGCATAGAACAGCCAACCGTTTTCTTCTCCTCACAAAAGTCTTCTGAAATGTGGCAGGAAACCGGAGAACCTGGAGACAACACACGCAGGCACGCCGGAGTTGGACTTGAACCCTCTGCGCCGCTGCACCGGGAGGCCGACACGCAAACCAGTGGACCACGAAGCCGCCTGTGTAAAGAAGATAGTATTGCAAAGGTCATTTTCGACTTGACTTCTTAAGAAACTCGCTAACCATCCATCTGAGACAAAGACTTCAAATGGTTTCAACAGTGGTCATCTGGTTAGCATGTCGGCCCGCCCAGTGCAGAGGTGCAGGGTTCAATCTCAGCTTCGGCCTTCCTGGGTGGACCTTGTGCTTTCTCCGACATTTTTCAGGTGGATATGATCTATTCAGGATGCCCAAATCAAGTCACTGCAGGTTTTTTTATTTTATCAAGTGTTGACTCTCCTCTTATTCCTTTATTTCAAGTGAGCATGCACACAATGTGTGTATGTTACACACACAGAAATGAAATGAGTGCTGGTGTGTGCGTGTGTGTTACTCTCACACTCGCACACACCAGTGCATGTGTGTGTGAGTAACACACGCGCACAGGTGTGTGTGCGTGCATGATAGTAACACACACACACATACAAGCAGAAATGAAAGCTGATGGCTCCACCTTTTTTTTTTTGTCCGTGGCGGTGTGTGTCTTCGATGGTCTTCACGTTCCTTTATGAAGAGACCCCGAGGTGGAAGTGGAGCGGCTGGTCACCTATGGGAAGACAGAAAAAGAAGTTCAACTTCATGACACTCATGAAGAACGGATGACAAGGATAACGACACACATCAATTCCGATTTCATTCTGATCCGAGAATGAATGGAAATGCCATTATTACAATTTCTACATTATTGTACTGTATATAAACATAGTCACAAAATGAAATGCAATTTGGGGTTTTTCTTTCACACCGCTGAGAATGTCAAACAGTTTTTGCAAAGATAAACCTTTCACTGAAGACCTGCCCCCGCCCTCAGATTCAACAACAAGAGGTCAGCAGCTTTTAGAAATATTTGCTGACTTTTTTTTTTTTTAATAACTAAGGCGGTACGTACACTATTGTCCATATGAGCAAGAATCAGGTCAATTTTGTGTTTAGTTTGTGTTGAACAAATACAAATCAAATGAGCCCTGTCAACCTTCGCTTCGTCCGAGGACCCGCGGTGAGAGCCGTGAACAATGAAGCGCTAGAAAACACGGATTGCCACCAAAAAGCCAAACTTACTTGCGTGGAGGCTTCAGAGGAGGGATGGACTTCATTTGCAAAATGTCCGTTGAGCCGTAACATTGCTGCAAAGACAAAGGTGTCGCAACGTCATGAACACTCGACGGCGTTGTGGAAGTTTGCGTGAAGGGTGCCGCTCACCCTGCGGGTCCAGCCTCGGGTCGACAAAACCCCAATGCTGGTAAAGAGCCGCCAGCTCGTGAGGACTGTAGCTCTTCAGGAGGCTCACCGCGTCAAAGTCCGGGGGCGTGTCGGCCACGGCGGCAGTGTCGCTCTTCGCCTGAGTGTAAAGCAGGGGTTCCAAGTAGGCCCCGTGGCCCCACATGCTCATGGCGGCCCACAGGTCGGCCCCTTTGGGACTCCGAGCGGGGACCCTCTGGGAGGGGTCGATCCGAGTTGGTCGACGTCCCGCCATGACTCAACATGAAGCCCAGGCCCTCTTTTGGGAAGTTTCCCTCCGCCGCCGTTCTGCCGGACGAGCTCGCTTTGCTGGCGCTCTCCGCCGACTGCTTCTGTTCGGACTTCACCCTCACGCGCGAATCTGCCGTTTTGGCGTCCTTCGGCGGAGGCTTGGACTTGGCACCCGATTGGCTCTTAGCGATCGGCCGCTTGGTGCCGCTGCCAGCTGGCGGTTGCGTGCGGCGGCTTCTGGGCGCGGGCAACGTCGGGCAGTCTTTCCCTTCGAGGAACGGCGGGGGTCCCGTGCGCCTCCACCGGGATGTCTTTGGACCCCGGACGCCGTTAGTGCACGGCGCCCACTTGGGGGCCGCCGAGCTGCTGTTGCCCACCCTGTGCGAGACCCGCTGATGGATCCACAGCACCTCCGGGTAGAACGTAGCGTGGGAACAATACGGACATTGATGCCTCGGCAGAGCTTCTTTTAGAACGGAGTCCTGTCCTTTCTTTTTCGTCTGTGCCGACAAGTTGAGAAGACTGCCCGAATCGCTGCCCGTCTTTGTTTCTCCGTCGTCCATCGTCTCCGTTTTGATGTTCAACTCGCCAGGCAGGCCGGGGTAAGGGTTCCAATATGGCTGACAAAGCAGCGCGCTCCTTTTCCTGAGGTAGTCCACGTACCTGGAGGCCTTGGAACTACTTTGGGAGGGCGCTTTGCCCGGGGCGGCGCTCCGTTTCCCGTCCTGATGCTGCGCATGCACGTGAGACCTGAGCAGCGAGGCGTCCGCAGTGTGGAAGTCACAGTGCTCGCACAACAAAGGCTTCTCGTCTGAAAGGCAGAAATATGAAAAGCATTGGAGAAGCAGATCGAATGTGTGAGTGTGCAACAAAGAAAACTGACACCAAAGTAGCCATGAAATCTCTGCCATGTTCCAAAGAGACTCGCTCTAATTCCATCACAGGTCCACAAGAGGTCCCCTGAACCAGACAATGAAATGTGCATCTAGCAAGGAGGTCACTTTTTGGAGCATTTGTGTATTTTTCATTTATGTGCATTCTTTTTCTGTTATTCAGACTAAAATTTTCATTTCTTTTCCTTCAATTTTTCCATTTTTTTTGTTTGATATTTTAGTATATATCTTTATTTCCCCAAGTCAGTTATTCACATGTTTATTTTCTTCATCACGTTTTGGTTTTTTTTGCTCAGGGTCAGATTCGTGCATGCATTTTGATCCATTTGTGCATTTTTCTGCTAATTTTGTTGTTGTCCAAAATATTTTGAGGATAGAAGAAAATTTTAATTTTGTCAACGTTTTTTTTTGTCTTCTGTGTCTAATGATTGTATATTTTGTAATAATCACATTTATAATTCTCGTATTTTCCAGCTAATAGTTTTTATTTTTCAGTGGAAAAGTGTTTTTTGTATCACTTTTTTTTTTTCAAATATGCCTTTTGTTCTCCTATTTTGTTACAAGTGTTGATTGTTACCTTCCTGCTCTTGATTGCGGTTGGCGCGTTTGTCCTTTTCGGCTCTGTGTTGCAACGCCTCGTAAAAGGCTTGCCCGAGTCCATTCAGCAAGATGCGGTCTTTCTGGCAGCTCTTCTTGTCCTTTTCCGCTTGCTCGAGGCCGGTATCGCCCTTCTTCTTTTTGGCGCTGGAAGCGGGCACGTCGCTGGTCTTCCTCTTCTTCTCTGGCTTGGCGGGGATGTATTCGCCCTTCGCCGTGTCATACGCCGCCTCCTCGGCGCCGGCGAGTCGTTCCTCCCAGCCAAGGGATCTCTCGGCAGTTTCCGCCAGTCGCCCCCTAGTGGCTAATTGCCAAGCCTGGAAGCTGCACACGGGATCCAACTCTGGGATTCTCCGGCCCAGATTTCTGTCCGTCTGGGCGTCCTTCAGTGTCACGCAAGTGAGGCTGAGGCTTTCCAGAAAACGGTTCTTGGTCACTTGCGAGGCCTCGCGGTCTTGTGCTGCATCGTGGCAGTGTTTGTGTAAACTTTCGTGCATGCGCAAGGTCTTGCGGTCCACGAAGAAGTGTCCGCAGTAACCGCAGAGCTCGTAGAGGCACTCGTCATTGGCGAGCACGGCGGGGTCCTGCGCCACGCCGTTGACGGTGGCGGGCGGCTCGTCGCTCTTGCCGCCCCGCAACTGCGCTTTGACTCGGTGGATGCGCATGTGGCTCTGCAGGAACCACGCCTGGCGGAAGCGGCGGCCGCAGATGCGACAGCCGTGGTCCTGCGCGCGGTGCTGCTTCATGTGCGACTTGAGTAACGGCACCTGGGGGAAGTGTTGGCCACATACGCTGCAGGAAAAGGGCCAGGCGTCCAATTCCTCTTTTTCTTTTTTCTTGCTTGCTTTCTTCTTCCCCATCTCAGGAGTGTCCGATATCTCCGCTTCGGCCTGCTGGTCGCCAAGGCCGAACAGGCCCAGCTTGTGGCTCCGGATGTGTGCCTTTAGGGTTCCCTTTTGTGCGGTCCTGTGGTCGCAGTAGGGGCATTTGTAGGGCTTCTCGCGGGTGTGTCGCCGCATGTGCTGCGACAACGAGCTGAGCAGCGGGAAGCTGCGGCCGCACACGCCGCATGTGTGGCCCGAAGCCGCGTCGTCCTCCGTCTCCGAGTCTTCCCGCCGCCTCGCTTTGGCCTCCATCGATCGCTGTTCCTCAAGTGTTGCAGGTTTGACTTTTGCCCAAAAGGTTGCTTTTAGACAGCTGTTAGGTCGTCGGAGAAGGCGCCCAAAAATCGGGAAAGCATCTCTGCTTTGGAGTTATCCAGTCATTCTTCTCCAACACGCAGACTCAACTCAACCTGAAAGACAACACTGTCAAGTTTAGCAGTTTTCAACATTTGAAGTAGGGCTGAACATGTTATCATAAATTCGAAGAGCCATCGTAAAATGCAGTTTGCACATGACGTAGGCTGCTGCAATTCGGGGGGGAAAAATGCTTAATTTAGGACAGTAGGTCAAATATGTGTGTAATTTTTTTTTTATTAATATTTTTTATATATTTTATATATTTTATATATATTTTTTTTTTTAGGGTGTCCCCCCAAAAAAAAAATCCACTGTAATCAACCAAATTATGTTGAATTAATGCACAAGCTAATTGATTCACAAGCATTTTTAAGAACCAGACAGTTCTTTGTTGTTGTTTCAACTCAGTTTCACATCATAAATGAGGGGAAAATAAGCACAAGCTCGACACCGACAATCCATTGAGGACAATTTGCAATTACAGAGACCTCGAGTAGTAACCTTTGTCCCTCACCAGTGGAGAGGCGGCTGTCTGCATCTATTAGAGCACCAGCCTCTGTCCAAATTGAGTGTGTGAGGCCAAGCATGAAGAGACATATTCATTCCTGGGCCAATGAGGATGGGCCCGCGGGGTCAGCACACACTAATTCACGATCAATAATCCATTATGTCCTAACTTTGGTGAGCACAGAAACGCACACTTATGCCGGGGCCGAGTGCTGCTGACATGACAGTCTTGTTTGGCGGTGGCATGTTAAGCACAGCTGTTTAATGAATCATTTGAATGGTTACTGTGTAGTCTTTTCAAACTTGTGGGAAAAGGAGGTTTAAGTAGCTAGGAGACACGTGTTTGTGTGCACAATGGTGCCTGTTCTGAACCGAGCTTGCCGGACATGTGACTGGGTCAAACACACGGCGACAGTTTTTTTTTCGGGGGGGTGAAAGAACGTACACTCCGCAGTTCGATCGCCATCCGGGCAGCAAAAAGTAAAACCTGCTATTGTGTCTGCAGCACTAGAACTGTCACATCACTTCACGTCTGGGCCCCCGCTGTCTCGGTCGGGGGTTCGAGGGGGTCATTGTTTGAGCAAGAGAGGCCGTGGCCTGCGTGTCACCGCACGAACAACAGACAACTCCGACCGGCCTTCGTATGGACGAGTGCGACGGAGGTGATTTTTCTAGTGGGGGCGACAGAAGCTCGCCTGTCTATTTAGCCGCGTGGCATCTGTCCTGGGAAGGGGCTGGAGATGGAGTCCCGTCACGAGGTGGCAGGTGTTTGCAGACGCCGTCAGATTAGCGTACGGGTAATGTAGCACGCCGTCCTCAGAGGCGGGGGGGGGGGTTCAGGGTGGATCCGCACGGGAAACTGAAGGGTGGCAATTAGGGGGTTATGGTTGAAGCACAATGAGGATGAAGTCAACAGATGGGAATAAGCAGGCCATCAGTCTGGGGCTTCGACACCACAGCACAGCACTAAGAGCCTTGTCAAGCAACCTCCAAAGTGGAAATCTCCCGAAAATGCCTCATCGGGCTGTCAGCGCGGCTCCCTTCAACCGACATCAAAGGATTAACCTGTTAGTAAACATGAACTAGTAAACTATTCAAAATTCTTGAAAGCAAATGATTTTAAACCGTTGTGGTATTCCTGAATAAATATACACACACACCCACACACTATATATATATATATATAAAATATAGCCCTCTCCCCTCTCTCATTCCTCATTTGTTCACCTCTTGCACTCATCGTGCCTTTGGAGAGGTGCGCAAAGTAATGTTGCTCCCGGGGGGGGGGTTGCGCATATCTTTTAGAATGCTTCCCGCCCCTTTTCTCTCCCTTTTCTTTGGCAGATGAATAGGCATGGCCAGTCAGCTGTCCTCACATTGATTCATCCTGACGTCGCACAACTAGCTCAGCACAAACTCCCTACGGTGAGACTGCCGTGTGTGCTCTTCATGTGTGTGAGCATGTTCTTGCATGAAAATAGCTTCCGCCGGTGTGCGTGTTGCACCAAAACTGGGGGTGTCATTTCCTGCCAAGGACTACAAATAGCATCATGACTGAATATGATTTTTTTTTTTTTTGCAAGGCATCCAAAATGGCTCCTGTGGCTATTTTTAGGTCCGCTGTTTAATTGTAACCAAGTACGATGGCATCGGTATTTTCTTCACAATCTATCGAGTGTTTTCGAGGTGAGGTCATCCAAATATTCCCAACGAGCAGTCGCAGCGGGCCCGTGCCAAAGCTACCGCTGACTGGAGAGCGAGCACGTGACTGTCCTTATGTTTGTGTCTCGCTCGCTGGCTCACTAAGCCGCACCTCCTCATCTACTTGTTTTCTGACCAATAATCCTGTCTGTTTTCATCAAACGGCATCAAACAAATCAACGTCAATGTTTTTTTGTTGGGTAAATACAAAGCCCGCTCATCTTCAAATAATGCCGCACATTTACAATCCTCAACAAAAATGTCAATGCCAAACAGCGAGCATATCTTTTAGCTTCAGGCAACTGGGTCGGATTGATTCCAAACCGAGCATGTTCATCTCTCATTCAACTTGATTGTGCATAATACAAGGCCGGCAAATTAAAAATACAGACAAGGGGTCGTAAACATTTCTACAGAGACAAAAGCGACCATCTCTTCAATTAGCGTATGAGGGGAAAAGTGGTTAGGACTGCACGACTGTCCGTGTTTTATGTTATGTGTTGTGTTTATGATTTTACTTTATGTTAACTGTTTTGTTAAGCGCTTTGTTACAGCTGCTGCTGTTGTGAAAGCGCTATATAAATCAGCATGTATTGTATTGTATTGTATTGTATTGAAAACAAGGGATACTGCTAAAACGCACAAATACATCAGTCCGAATGAACGACTAACTAGAACAGAGGAGAACCAAAGACTAACGGAGATGACGCACAAAAACGAGCAAAAACGAGTGACGATGAGTAGAGAGTAGCGGAGACCGGCAAAGAGGAGCAAATACGAGAGGTGTTATGTAATCTAAGAGAGTCAAGACTAGCACAGGAAGAGAGGAGGGAAGATGGGCAAAGACACGCAAAATAGCAAAAACTGGCAAAACTACTTGGGAGAATTTGAGAAGAGTTGTTCAAGACCCTTTGGAAAACCACCATCTCACACCTGCTCACGTTTAAAGACGCAAGTGAGAGCATTTTTAGTCACATCCTCATCGCAGACTGAGATTTGACAAAGACTGAATTTTGCCGGGTCCCTATTTACAAGACTATAATTGGATGCTTGGGCATTTTCTCAGCAAATCGGGAAGGGGGGGAAAAAAAACACGACAGGACAGCTGTGATGTTTTAACCCGCAGGGACTTTAATCGCCAAGTGGGTGGGCGCAACATTCATATTGGAGCATATTGTCACTTAACGCTTTTGTGACATCTCAGACTTGGGCCTTTGATGCCGGCGATCAAAGAAAGGGGAATACGTGGCGTCGTCGGCCATTTCGACATCCTTGGACATCAGACAGAAAGTAGTGTTGGGATTTATCTTATTTTCCGCTGTGTGTCAAGGAAACCGTTCGTATACGATTAGGCAGGCCTACCAATCAATCCTCCGAGCACCAGCCGTCCTCAGCTGGTTCCTCGAGCGACTTAGCAACAATGAAGCCGGTGTGGGCAAACAGCCTCATCTACCAAAGAGATTAGACAGCCGCAGTCTAACTTGGTGCACAATTTGCCCCGCCCCCTTTGCCCGGCCGCCTCGTCGAGCCAGTGTGCAGTGACACCACATACACAGGGATTATTACTCTTCACGGCACTAGGCAAGCCGCTCCGCGAGTGGCCTTTTATCATGAAATCAAAGGCGTGAGGGAAGGCGAACACTGCCAAACACGTTAATTATTTCCCCTGAAATAGTCTTTGGAGCATCGTCCGTGTTCGTGGCTAACTTTTCCTGTTGTGGGCACCCAATCTCTATTTAGCATGGATTGGCTGGTGTGGGAGACACTGGTGTATAATCTGCGGGCATTAACTTGCACTCTAAAAAAAGCACTCTCAACAGGGATTAGATTATCGCGGCAAGGTCAGCCTCGACTCACAGCAACCGTTTCTCTCGATGGCCTCGTTGGTTTCAAACCCCTGGACAGATGTACGTTTGGACATCGGTCTAATGCTGATCGTACGCCTAAAGATTTCCGAAGCTTCAGACTAAAAACTAAAAGTCGGAAAGAAGTTTTGGGGTTTTACTGAAGCCAGCGCGCGCTCCCGTCACCTCGACAGCTTCATGGAAGGTCTCAGCTGGTTCAGATCAGGCTTTTGTGAGTCTTAGCCTTACAACAATATCAAACAGGTCTTTCAGTCTTTGCTTTGACGTGACTTAACCAACAACCAAGACATGAACTCAAACAAAACCGGAAACAGAAAATGTTGTAATCACGAGGAGACACACTGGCGAAAAATGTGGCTGAAGATTTACATTGTTTCGGGGGTATCGACATCAACATCAAACCTGAGGTACACGTGATCCTATCATAGCTTTGTGATGTAAAGGCCACCCTGTACAATGGCTAAAATGGCAAGCTCCTCTTCTAAAAGATGCCAACATGTGTAAAATGTCCTTTTTGCCAGCTCTGATCAAGGTGATGATCGTGGCGAGGTAAGGCAATACGCGCTCAGCCATTTTGCCCTGCGGCAAAGCGGGAGAATGACAGCTGGCAGCAGGGGTGTGGATTAGGTTTCCCCGTCGGGGCTACTGCATCTTTTACACCGCCCCGCTGCTCGGGAGTAGAATGGTGCTATAGTAACCCGATTCCCTTGCGCGCTCATGCAATCTCGTCTCAGCCCTCGATGGGGTTAAACAGAAGAAAGGATGGGCAAAACGTCTTATTCATCGTCGCCACCTTCCATCTGGATATCCTGCACACCATCTCGAAACAAACCTTTAAACTCGACCGCACGCAACAGAGTGAGAAGAAAGTCAGTGTCGTCATGCGTTTCACTCATTTAAACAGTCACTTTGAAAACCTTTTTTCCCTCAAAAAGCTATTCCGAACACTTGCCAGACTTCATCAAATCTTGTGTGTTTTTGTCAGAAAGGATCACAACCTTGTTTTTAAAAAAAAGCTACACACACAGAAAAATGTAAGTGGTGAGCCATTTTTAGACAGGGTCCGCGGGGGGTCGGGGGTGGGGCAAACTGGTACCTGCATACACCTGGATGGATGGATGGATGGATGGATGAATATACTTTATCAATCTGGTGAGAGAATTAAGTAAAGATAAAACCAGTTAACAAATGCGTCAGCCACTGTAGACGTGCTAAGGATGGCCTTGCCCCGTCTCATCTTTCTGTTTGCTCAGTCTGTACCCATCCCCCAACCCCTGTCCCCTGTCCAGCCCCCTGACCCAATCTCTATGATTAAATCATTTTTCTTTAGCCCAAATTTGGGCCCCCCCCCTGACCCCCCCCCCCTCACCCACACACACACCCTACTCCCACCATCCCAAGCCTCCCCGCTCTCCCTCTCTCTCGTCTGGTAGATGGCGCACACCCTCCTCTATTGATCGTCATGCTGAGGAGATTACCCTAATAGCTGGGATTACCTCCCCACATGTTTGGTTGGCCACATAAGGCAGGGTGGGGCGGGGAGAGGAGCACAGCGGATGGAAAAAGGAGGAAGCAAGTGGAATTTTGAGCTTGTTTCGCAGAAGGAAAAAAAATTTTTATTGGAATGCCGAAATGAAGGTGATAGAACACATCTGTAATTAGCTTACTACATAGATTGATGGGCATTGAAGACTCAACTACTTACGTCGATTTGTATTCCATTGCAAACCAAAACAGCAGCTCGAAACAATTACCCGATGAATGAAAAGTGGGGCAATTTATACATTAAAGATGATTCAACGCAATACAGAGATGGTGTCTTTTGTGACGATTAGCATTCCAACAGACTTTGTAGTCAATTGGCTTGGACGGCCATTTTATTTTGTGCGAAAGTTCAAACAAAGTAGATGACAAGGGAGATTGAAAAACGTTGCATCCACTGTCTCAAGAAATTAATCAGCAATCCCACAATGATCAAGGGAATATTTAGACCATTCCTAATCCCCAAAAGAATTGGAGATGTCTATCTATGCGGTCATAAATTTGTGTCCTTCTGTCTTTTTAAATGACATTTTTATTAGACGCCATTTCTTCGAGACACGATTAACCAAAAGTGATGATTAATCAAAAATCCAATTTAAAACGATGGAATGATTTAAAAAATGATTGACAGACATAGCGGGACTGCATTTTGCCTCCTCCATTGCTTCAAGATCAATCAACAATTCCAAATGGATTCCAAAATTTTGGGAGGGATTACTGGACATGATCGCTGCACCTGTTGTGAACCTTTTTGTTACCATGTGCTATGATGTAATGTACTTTATTATGTCAATACTCAACTAGATCACCACGTACTGTTTGTTGTATTTGTATTTGCTTTTATTTTGCTTTGTTTTCCTGTGCTATCTGTAGTCAGGTCGAATCGGCGTTGCAAATGAGAACCTTTTCTCAATTGCCTTACCTGGTTAAATAAAGGCATTCACATAGCATTCATCAACAACCCCACAATGATCAAAGCTTTATGCCTATTCCTAGTACCCAAAATGTCTGAACACATCTACAATTGAGCCAAACAAACTGATGACTTGACCATAGTTGTTTAATTGTATTTTCTATGTAGCATCCGTCGTATTTATTTATTTCTGTATTTTTAAATCATTTTTTGATGCTCCCCAGGCCGAATAGTGCTACATTTCGATGGCCCTTCTGTCCTGTTCGCTAATCCTTATTTAAGACTGTGGAAACTACTAGCACGACGCATCATTGCTGGGTTTCCCCCAAAGCAAGATGCATTTCAGCACATTTGACTTTCAAGAGGGGCTTTCATGAAGATGTCTAAAAGAGATGCAAGAGCGACAGAAGGGGTGTTGAAACAAGAAATGCCCGTTAATCCACCGCTGATCCGCCACAATGGTAGCCTTGTTTGCGCCAACTTTGTTGATAAAATGAACATGGACGAGGTGAAAGCGAGAAAACAGTGGAAGTCAGGAGAAGAGGGTGAGGAGGGGGATAGCTGGCGGAGCTAGTTGTCCCGGGACAAGGGGGAAAAATTTGACAAGTAGCGAACTCCGAATTAGAGTCGTACTCAAGTATTCTTACCTCGCTCGGAGGGCAGAAGGCGGAGGAATCCCATCACTACTCGGTTCACAATGGCGACATACTTGCTGCTCTCGCAACTTTGTCGCCGCAGCCGTCGAAATCACGGCCCGGGTGGGTGCACCTGTGCCCGCCACGTTCCCTCGAAGCCAGCGGTGGTGGTGGTGGTGCGGGTGGTGGGTGCCGTCTCGTTCCTGGAGGCGAGTGACGCGAGAGATAACGTTAATAACGTTAATAACAGGAGCGGTTGAGCATCTCCGCCTGGTGGCCGCGTACGTACGTGGGTGCGTGCGTGGATGCGCGCACGCGCCAAGCACCCAGCAAGTAGACGGCGCCGATGGTCCTGAAGGTGGAGGGAAGCGATCAAACTCGCGCCTTACTTTATATTCAACTTGTTTTAGACGAAGCTCAACAAAGGAGAAACAGTGCAAATTAATGGATTACTTTTTTTTTAAAGAGACAGTGCAACCTCCCATTGTATATATACAGGACTGTGTGTGTGTGTGTGTGTGTGTGTATATATATATATATATATATATATATATATATATATATATATATATATATATATATATATATATATATATATATATATATATATATATATATATATATATATATATATATATCTTTTGTCTTTTAAGCCTACTCATGAGAGTATTAGACGAATTTACTTCCAACCCTGTTACTGCGATTAATTACAGTTGTATATGCGCACCAAATCCAGCAGACATTCAAACAGTGTCTTCTCTCTAGCCATTAACTCTCTAAACAGTAAACCAAATCTACGTGTGTAGTGGCTCGTTGCAATTTTGCACACCCCTGTGGAACAGCATTACCGCAATAAACATTGTGGCTCCAGCTCTGTACTTCCTTTAACCTTTGTCACTGATCTATATTCCACAGCACCAGACACTTTAAAGATCTCAAGGACTTCTGTCCAATTTCTGTACAAGTTCTTAATATTATCAAAACTGAGTCTCTTAGCTTTAATCCGGGAAATGGGAATACTGTACAGTAATGGTGACAAGGTGAATAGAAATTGGCAACTGGGTGACAAATTTAACTCTACGAGATGATCATTAAATCCAGCAGATGGCGCCATGATGAAAATTAATTCATTTACAAACGTACAATTATCTTGATAGAGGCTTACATGACAGAAGGTAAAAAAAATTCAAATGAAAAAAGCAATGCAATAATTTGAACCAATAGGTCACAGTTTTACTTTATTTTCATGTTATTTTTGTAATAAACTTGCATCAATCTTAAAACACACACATTGTCATGATGGCGTGCTTTGTTTAGAAGTGACTTCATCCATTTTAGAATTAGCCTGTAATGTATATGACATGGGAAAAGTGAACCCATGTGAATCAACGTTTTGGGGACCGAACTGTAGCAGCTGACAGGCAGTTTGCAGGGTGTACTTTATGGAAAGGGATTTGTTGTTTTGTTTTGTTTTGTTTTTTTGACAAGGTGCCATTGATCAATGTGGCCAACACCAGCATCTTCTTCCGCCCGTTGCCACCTAATTTCATTTGCTCATTCATCGCTGATGTTGTTTCCACTATCAACGACTGGTAATGATGACTCATTGCAACCACCCAGGCTAACCCTGGTGTATAAATAGAGAATAACAGATTGCCCCGTACTAATATAGAGATTTTATTTTATGTTTGAAAGTCTAAAATTATAATACAATTAAAGTGCAATATTTACAGAGCAAATATGAAACCCATAGTTTGGAAACCCCGAATGGAAGTGATCTGTTATATATTAATCCAAATACAGTACAAGAAATGATCCCAGTCCCAACTTTGAGGGCATCCTTTTGTGGATTTGAAATGTTTGGATGTTTGAAACATATTAATAATCATACTCATAATCTTAATAAGTTTCATTTTTTCCCAACATGTTTTATATTAAATCTACAAAAACCTTGACTATAAACAACCAGATGTGTGAATAAAGTCAAATTCAGGAAATTAAGTTAGAAGATTCATGTTCAGCCTATTTTACCTTGAACAATACATAGCATTGAATAAAAAATATTGTATACAAATAAAGTCAAAGATTTATGAAAATGAATGGCCATTCATATTGAGCCAATTTTGCATAAAATACTACAAAAAAGATTGACTTAGACTTTAAATCTGCTATTCCTCAATTAAACAAAAAAGGGGATTTCCCAAAATTGCCTGCATCAGAGTCATATTTTACAGGTGCATCACAATGAATTACAATAGAGGGAATAAAAGTATAACTGGTTTCAGAAGTTCAATTCAAAAGTGAAACTCACATTCAGTCCCATATATTCATTGAAAATACTTTTCAGAAGGCAAATTCAAAGTGAATGCCTAGATCTAAAACAAACCCCAAAAAATGGGTTTGTTATTCTCAACAAAATTCCCAACATTTCATGAGATGCACCTGATTCGACAATTGCTACTCCATCATCGTGAGTGCCGTGGTCGTACCAGGTCATTTCCAGTGAGGAAGAGGATGGGGTGGAGCGTCAACGCTGCGATAATCGCATTGTTGTGGTCCACCGCCTCGGAGATAAGTTCCACATTGTGCGCTGCAGCAGAATACTTTTGTGTGTGTGGGGGGGGGAAGGAGGAAAACACACACAATCTGGATCATTTGGTAAGTTTTTTTTTCTTTCAATAGATTGGTCATAATTACTGGTCAAATGTATATTTTTTTGTTTTTTTCCTCGAAACAAGGTGAAAGCAATATGCTGTAAATTTGGTAACAAAGAGAAAATGCCATATTAATGTCATGTCATGACTGGATGAAGGTACTCATTTATAAATTGTTGTATTTTGGTGAGTATGATGCTGGCAGCATGCTTCAAAAGTAAAAAAGAAACAAACAAATTGAAATGTTCCTCATGTTGATGGCAATGAGAAAGATATGATGCTAACCATAGAACAGGAAATGGAACTAGGAACACAAGAAATGGTATGGCAATAATTTTGGCATTATAGATGGCAGCCACACGTCGGTCAAAGGCTGAGTGGTTTCCTCGATATTTTTGTTTTAGTTGTTCAGTCTTCACAATTGAGTTTGATGACTGGTTTTATTTTGGTCTGTTGTTTTTAAACTTGCAACATCCTGTTTTCCCTGATCGGGCTTTTCTCCGGAGCCGGTCTTGGACAATATTTTTGCAAATCATTTGTCTTTCAGAAATCATGGCAAAACTTTTCATAGGAAAATAATCTAATAAATATAATATACAATATTGCTGTTTACCTCCTCGGAGATTGTTTTGGAATCAATGCTCTTTTGGGGCCAGTAAAAGAGCATTTGCTGGTTTTGGGCTCAGGCCAAAACCTTGTGCAACGTACAAGTTTTGCCTTGTGTCGTCTTGGGGACCTACTGGTGCTAAGGGACTTTGGTGAAGTGAAGGGAGACGCTTCATTTAGTCATTATTTTACCACAATCTTGTGGCCTCTGTACGCGATTATAAATGATACGGGGAGCATGGATTTTCGCTATCCACGGCACGCAGAAGATAAAATGCTATTAAACATGACAACAATGTGACCACTTCGAGATGTCCCGTAGTTGTCAATTAACTCATCTGACGAGAGAAATTGTCTTCTTTGGAGATTAAATCAGATTAGCAAACTCTGCGGCTGACACTTGGGTGTAATTTGTTTATCTGACAAGGCTAATCTACTTATTTGCTCATGAAAGCGCAGTGTCTATTACGCAATAATGATTTCCTCTTTCCTTCCATGCAGCGACTGACGACCGTCATCCTGCAGGAGGCCGCCCAGCATCTGTTATCCGGAACATGTCCAACGGCGACCACAAGAGAATGGAGTTTTTCCGAAACTTCCTGAATGGCTGCGGCGCGGACATGTCGTGCAACTCTTCGCACTTTCTAATGCATAACGACACGGGAGGGCTTGAGCTGGCTGGGGACGGGTCGCCGTGGTTGCGGATCCTAACCTCGGTGGTCTACTTTGCGGTGGCCACAGCCGGCGTGGTGGGAAACCTGCTCGTGTTATTCCTGCTCTACTCCACGCGCACCATCACCACGGGCACCATCAACTTTTTTGTCTTCAACCTGGCGGTGGCGCACCTCCTGTTCTCCCTGGCGCTGCCCTTCTGGGCAATGGACATCGCGCTGGACTACAGCTGGCCCTTTGGCGTGGTTATGTGCAAAGCCGTGTCGCTGCTCACAGGGCTCAACGTGTTCGCCAGCTGCTTCTTCCTCACTGCCATGAGCTTGACACGCTACTGCTACGTGGCCACCGCACTCAAGCCCAGGGCTTCCCCTTGCGGCGAATACTGCACCTCCCCAGTGGTGACGGCCCTCATCTGGGCAGCGGCCCTGGTGGCGGCGACGCCCCGGGCCGTGTTCGCCGACATGCGTCACGTGGGAAGCGGCAACGACACGGCGTGCCTTCTCCGGTTCCCGGACGGCACCGCCTGGTTGGGGATCAACCAGCTCCTGCGTGTGGTTTTGGGGTTCCTTCTGCCGTACGCCACCATCATCCTGTCGTACCTGCTCCTGCTGCGCTTTCTCTGTCGCCACAAGCTGAAGGGCGGCAACTCCCGACGGAAGGCCGATATCTCCAAGTCGGTGGCGGTAGTGGTGCTGTCCTTCTGCGCCTGCTGGTTTCCATACAACATCCTCACGCTGTGGAGCGTCCTGATCCAACTGGACATAGTCGACATCAGCCCCTCCTTCTATGGGGCGCAGACCTACTTCTTCCCCCTGGCTAACTGTCTGGCCTTCACCAGTAGCTGCTTCAACCCGGTCATCTACTGCCTGGTCCGCAAGGAGTATCGAGCGGCCCTGCACAACATCTTCTTCAAGTTGAGCCTGGCCATCATGTCCAAGATGCCTTATGCCGTCAACACTGACGAGGGCTCGGAACAAGCGGCCCAGATGGCCATCCCCCTGAGCAACATGCCGAGCCAGACAAGCCAATCGGACTCGAGGCGATACGCGCACTTGTCAACACTCCCGACGGTGGTCTCAACTTTGTAGAGACAGTTAGCGCTGAGGTTGGCGCGTTGGCGTCAGAGTTTCTTGGTTTGAAGACACAAAATGGGGGAAATCAGGGTATGAAATGGCTGGCGGCTAGCACAGGAAGCTAATGTCGATGTTCAAAATACAATTTCCCCATTGTAATCCATTATACTGGGAATCAGATATCAAAAAGCCACACGGTTGACACCTTTGCATTTCAGAGGTTCAAATCAAATCTTCCTGGATTGGCTCCAACTGATTCATGACCCAAACAAGGACAAGTGGATGGATCCAGAACAAACAAACAAACTTGAACTTTTCATCACAAGTGACAAGCAGCAAGCAAGATAGTGAGTGAAGCTAAGGCAGCGTCCACATCTTTGCTCAGTGTTCCCTCTTGTCAAACAGCACGAACAGATGGACTCAAACACATAAGTCACATGCACTGGTCACGGTCATAGCAAATTAGAATGCTTTGTTTACAAAAATCGTCTCAGGACGACAGCCCTAGCACACAACAGGAAGCCAAAATTGGCATCTCTTCCCGTCCTTTTCTCCAGTGTGTGTGGGGCGGCATGGCCTTATGCCCCAAACTTTGATCAAAACAACATAGTCAGCAAGACCGGTGGAGACCAGTGATTCTTGGTTAACTCTGCGGATGGATGGAATGAGCAAATGTGACTATGAAAAGGTCAAAATTGCTATCTCTGTGGTATTGGTATTGGTAAGTACACCAATATAGTGGAATACAATTAATTGCCAAATGAATATTGCGAGGGAGACTGGAGATTCCTTCAAGGGAATGTTTGGTGGCTCTTCTCACATCCTCATTCCCAGAAAAAAAAGTGTCAGAAAAAGCCAGCAACAGTTCATGTTGATGCTTTGATTAAATGGCTGATATCAGGGGTATAATAATTACTGTATTTAATTGTATAATATGTACATAGATTTACCAGTGACTGCACAATCTAACGAGATCCAACGACAACTTCTGCACATTTGCACAATAAGTGTGTGCAAATGTCCATTCTAGGCCTCTTTGTTTTTTGTTCCTATTAATATTAAAAATATCAGTCGGAGTGTACAGTAATATTGTCGTAAACCAGGGTTTCGAAACCATAGGAAAATATATCATGACATACATACAGTAATACAGCATTTTACTCCAAGCACCCCAAAAAGTATCTGCAATCCATTTTGACCTTTGAACCACTATTTGGTCAATCCTCCATTAGACTGTAAAAATGTATAAACTGCTGCAACTGTGCACCCACCACCCCCATATATATATATATTATAAATCACTTCTCAATTGCAATTATTTTATGTTCACACCTGCAATGATCTGGAAAAGGACGAACGAAACATCCTTCAATACTGTAGTGAGACACAAGGCATTTTATACTCCCAAATACCACATGGTGGTGCTGTTGTTCCTTTTCCTTTGCACTTTGAATCCCGCTGTAGCTACACACTGTACTGATATTGAGCTCAATGGATATGAATAAACATCAATCATGAAAATGAAATAAAGGAAAAGTACTCACCCCTTGTCAACAGCTGACAATTTACTAACTGTACAGGAGGAGTTTGCCGTTGGTGGCTGTGAAAGTATAAAGAGAACTTGGAGACTACTGTACAACGAAAGCAAAAGAAAAGAAAATGACTCCATGGAGACACAAATTCTTAACTTCACAGGATATGTTTTAAGTCACACTTAAACATTTGCAACTAGGATAAGAAGTCAACTCATACAATAGTATATGTACAACAGAGGATAAAAGAAAATTGAAGAAAAACTACTCACCCTTTGATGATACCTACAAAAATGGGAAGAGCAAGGTGCCAAGCAGATCTTTACATCTTTGAATGGATTACTTTATTTATTTCACGAGTGGGGGTGGGGGGTGGGGGGGGATAATAAATCAACTTGAAAAATGAATACATTCCTTTAGTTTTCCAACATAAATTATGTCAACCCACGTACACCAATTACCGATATCATAATTACAAGTGCAATCATACCTACAATAGTTACTTTTATGAACCCAAAAAAAAATGTTCCTCCATCGAACATTCACCATACAACATTGGGGGAGGATATGGCTTTTATCAATGGAGCATGGCTTGTTTCAAAGCAAATGTCAAGTCAATGAACACGATTCATCCAGGAGTCCCCGCCCCACCCCAAAAAAATATTTAGATCATCTGTGGCACAGTAAGTCAATTGTGCGGAATAAATAGCTGCCAAGAAATAAATAATCTATTTAATACGTCCTTTTTTTTAGATACTTAAATATGTCATCATTCAAAATATACAGTACAAGATATTTCCTGTCACTGATGAGGTGAATCGCCCAAAAGGCTCATAAATATATGATGTCGTATTCTACAATTTGTTATTTTTCATATCATATGCAAAATATTACAACGCAAAGTGCTAATTGAAGCATTCGTATAAGATTATACCTTTCCATATACACTTTGTTGTGCTTTTTGACAGCCGAGAGAAATTAAAGGTTAATCGATCTCTTGTGTTCTGACCAAGTCACACTTATGATATTCACGGTAATGGCACTTAACAAGAATAACCCCGCAAATAATTCAAACATAAGTTAGAAAATAATGATTAGCGTGTCTTGTGCGTTTGACACATCACAATGCATTGGTAAGTACACCAATATACTGGAATACATTTAAAATCATAACTTGTACCAATGTACTAATCTGTGGAGCACTGAAATGTGAGACAATTAAAAAAAAAAAAAAGATCCTGTGTTCTAACGTGATGTTAGAGCAGCGTGTTGAAATTTAAAAAGAAGCTGGGCTAGCTGTTTACTTATTTGGTAACGAAATATAACAATAGAAATCTTTTAAAAATCATTTTTTGTATATATGTATTGGGATCATAAATGGGGATTTCATTGCTTTTTATTTTTTTCACATTTCGGTTAGTCCACTTCCTGTTTGGCTGCTGTCAAAATGACAACTAAAAAAAAAAAAAGTTTTACATTTTAATTGGTATTACTTTTAAACATGACCTTTGCCAAAACACAAGAGAAAGTCATCGTACCAAGACTGACTTGTGAATGGCAGCAGTGCCCTAAAAAAAATGAAAAACAAAAAGAAGAAGAAATAAAAATACGGCAACCATTAAAATTTAACAAATAAAAGCAAGATTTTAAAAACGTCAGTCAAAGTAAAATGCAAAAGAGTAAACACAATAAACACTTAAATCAAAGTAAGTTCTTGAAAAGCTCATGAAAGTACACTAAAATGTGAACAGTAAAATGTCACAAAACAATAAAAGTATTTAAATGATTCAAATCGAATTAAAGCAGTATTGTAAAAAATCAATTGTCTTAATATCCTATCCTCTACTTTTCATAGAACTTTTTTTTTTCTCCCCCCACAGGAGAACCCAAATATCAAAACCAAAGTGCAGGCCAAATAACAAAATAAATGGATACGTAATTCGAAAGAAAATTGCAAGTCATTCTTGTACCTTGACTCAAGCCCCGTGCCATCATCACACTCTCTCTAGACCGAACAAGTCATCATAATTATCATAATAATGTACAGCAGATAATTTGTTCACAACAAGTCCATCCATGCCTGACGGCCTTTGATTATTAGTATACATATAAAATTAGATTATCCACTCGTCAGTTTAGGAAGCCAAACCTAGATCGAACTACGTAATGCAAAAAAAAGTGAATCATTTTGAACATTAACGGTATATGTGTCTGGTAACAAACATAAAAACCCTTGTATCGTTGCTAATCATCTTGAACGAAAACATGTTTCTTTTTAAAGGCGAGAGATTAAAAGAGCAATTCATGAACTCGGTAATAGAAATGACTCATTGGTACAACACAGTAATAATTCATCACCCGACTACAAAAGAGACACGTCCTTTAAAAATGTTACACTTATTCTCCAGTTGGCGCTGTTGCTGTATTTACCGTTACCCTGCATCCATTTAGTTGTTTCCGCCGGCCCCACGTTTCCGGTGTATAATGCCAAAAAGTCAGGGAATGAGAGAAAATGTCTTTTAGAAAATGTACATCATCATCACCATCATCTTAATAATAGGTAGCTTACTCATCCTCGCGTTTTAAAAAGCTCATGCACATCGACGCCTCACAAACAGACGAGTCAGTCAACTCACGACTTGCTATATACCTGGAAAAAGTTTTATACAACACTTTACAAACCCAAGTTATACAAGAAAGTATAAATAATGCTAGTGTACAGCAGGGTGGGCAAACTTTAGTGATCAAGAGCCACCTTTTTTTTTTTAATGGAGGTAATTTGTAAATGATGTAAAACACCTCAAAATGTGTGTGTAAAACATTATTTTCACGATAACTAGCTATTTCATAATTTATATTTACATATATACACACATATTAACCACCACCATGAATATCATTTTTAAAATTATTTTGGGGGGAGGAAAATGGCTAATTTACAAGAAAGAATATTACAGTTGAGTCCTTAATTTGGGGGTTTTATTTTATAAATCTAAGGTCCGTTAAATTAGCCATTTAAAAAAAAAAATGGTGAATTGAAATGTATATACTGTATTCATGTTTCGTTACATATACAGTATCATGTAAATGCGTTGGCAATGTTACCATACTAGTCGTAGACATTTTCTTCAAGCCGGCTTAGAAATGTACCGTGATTCTGGAGATGGTGGAAGGCAACCACAGGATTTTTTTTTCCCTAAATGAAAGCCTTACCGTAATTAGAGTATCGTTAAGAATGCCACTTGACATTTCAATCCACCGTTTATCCGTCTTAAAAAGGCCACCGGCACAATAAACAACATTAAGTGGCCTTTCGAGGGGTTCTGAAACTAAAACGTGCATGTCACCCGTATTGGGGAGAGGACTTTATTGGTGCATTTCCTGTAATATTATTAAACATTGTCAGCGGTCTACTGTAGTTCAAGTCAAGTTGACAGTGGGATGGTACAACACCTGGGATGTGGGCGCACTTTAATTTACAGGGCGCTACGGTTTTAGTTTGCAAGAAACTTCAAAGGGGCTAAGCAGTCGTGCGCAAACAGCTGACATGAACTGACTAAAACGCATTTATTTGAGGGAGGCATTTACACATGAGTACTTGGGCTGTTTGTGATATTCGACACTGCATTTTTCCACTCTTCAATCGTTGCATTTAAACAGCAGTGGGATCGGCAAAGTTGAACCAGGAATTGTATGCCTTTGGTGGTAGGATCGCAGCCCCAATGGGAACAGAAAAGAAATTGTACGCGTTAATGTGGGTACCATTCATTTTTTTCCATTTTCAATTGGCTAAATAAATAAATAAATAAATAACTCTCATTTGTTTTTAAACATAGAAAGCAGGGAAAAAAGACAGATTTGTTATATTTAAATTTTGGCCCTGATTTTAAAAAAAGAAAAAAGAAAAATGGAAAAAAACGGAGCCACAGAATCGGAATTCATATTAATATTTGAATTTGAAATATTATCAAATTTGTCTGATGTACAATGACGCATAATTTGATCGCAGTCCGTACCGATTATGACAGCTGCCAAGCTAACGTCATTATCAAAGTTCGGAGGTAACAATTAAGTGCAAAAGTCGAATTTAGTCTTATGGCCTGTTTTTCAATTTCATATTTTTGATCGGAGCCAAGGATTAAAGAATCCATTTTACAAATTACAAATCAATGGATTGCCTTTTGAAAATGGAAAATAATGATACATGGACTCTTTGTGGAAGGGAAAGGTGAAAGTGATGATGTGTGGCATTTAAAAAATCAAATCAAATAAAAATCCAACGCACCACCGCTCATGTACTAAAAGTTAGGGACATTGGGCTTTCAGATCAGATTTGAGGAGGATCCTAAACTGCCTGTTTTTTTTTTTTGTGCTTCTACATTTTCCAAGTGCTGCCTTGTAGCCTGGAAAACACAGCCCCCACTCCCCCGAATCTTCATACACTCGTAGGTTTAGCTCAAGAAACTCGGAATGTTAGCTCTGGTCGGAGTCTTTGTACAAATTGGTCTCCGCTGTGAAGTGATTGTCAGAAATTTTTGGAAAAGTTTTGGTAGCGACAAGGAGCCTGGGTGCGTGTGGTCCTAACTTGACTGGCAAGCAGATCTTCAAGAGGAGTGGTTGGCGCTTCTGCACTCACACTTGGATGACCATCACGGATCCTGGTCGCTTTCGTAGTGGCAGTCAGGATCCAGGGAGGCCCCCATAGCCCTGGCAGATAGACTGTTGGGGAGAAAACGAAAACGGATGAAGCCGAGGCTGATAATTGCCGTGGCATGTTGAACAATAAATCAATATTTTGGGAAAATTAGATCAAGACATGGTTATTTTTTGTTTGTTTTTCTTTGAGCTGTGTAGCTCTGGGACCACTGGCTGGGGCTTGTTCACTGCTGTGTTGTGATTGGATAAGTAGAAGGTGTCTTGATTGCATCCTTAGAGGTTCCACCGTAAGCCCAAAATGGCTTTTGCTTCCACATTTGAAAGCACCGCACAAACAAATATTGCATTAGTCATCACTCATAACTGATTGCAGCTAGAACGCAGCAGCCTTGTCGGCTAATTCACAACACCACAACACTCATCTTCCGCTGGTGAGTCACACCGGGCTTTAATAAACGTATATTGCGGTACATTATTTTCAGTTTGAGTGTTGAGGGCATGATATTCCATCGCAAACCCAACCCTCTATTTCCCCCAACTGGATTAGCATCCAGTTTTAGACTTGTCACTCAGGATGTAGTTTGGAATAGATAGCAACAAGATGGTATATTTGGATGAGACCCTGCACTGACTAGCAAATGGAGAATGATGTTTAAGACTCAGGCACTAACCTGGTCTGTGAGGATTCGAGGCTTAATTTCAGGAATGGCACCCCCTCTCAGCTCATCTTCCACAGCCATGAGTCTGACAACAGGGAAATAGAAGCAAACATAACAAAAATAAATAAAATAAAATAACAGCTATGCGCAGCCATATGATCGTGCTATATAAATCAAGTAAGTTGTATTATCATTTTTATTATATTAAGGCCTTGCTTGGCATGCTGAATTTGTTCCACTCACTATTGCAATATGTTGTCTGGAGTATCTGTATACCTGCCATCTCAGATGTATACTGTATACTATATATGGACACTAAAAGCAACAACTGAAGAAAAAACAACTGAAAAACGTTTGCCGATGCGGCTTTTGCGCTAAGCTAGGCTAACTGTAACTAGGATGCATCTTTCTCACTGCAAGGGCATGCAGATGTGCACATTTTGCCCCACCGCCCTCCCCCCCAAAAAAAATTGCATTTTACATGATTTAAATGTTACTTTCAAGCTGATAAATTATTCTCATAAATCACAGAAGTGAGTCGTTTTATTTTTATTCTAAGAATACTAATTGGGCCCCCCCCCCAAAAAAAAAGACCGCAAATGGCCCCAAGGCCAAACTTTGGACACTTCTCAGTTAGAACTGTGACCGTCTCTCCCATTTGACACTGTAATCTGTCCCTGCGTTTTATGTTTTTCATCCAGATATTGACCATTTTATGATACCTCCCCCAAAAATGTGTGTCAGGATTGCCGTGGGAAAATGAAAGTATATAAATAAGGGGGGCCCACAGACATTCTCTGAAGCGTCACCTGTTGATGATGCCTTTGATTTGGGAGTCCTTCTCCACTTGCTGCTGTTTAAGACGCCGCTCGCTGTCCTCCAGGCGGCACTGGTACTGCTGCAGGATCTTGCTGGTCTGGTGCTCCTGCGACGCGAGCCTCTGTTCATATTCCTCCAGCTTGCGATGGGACATCTTCAGGCGCTCTTTCAAGGAGTGGATCTCCTCCTCGTACTCCCTCACCTGCAAAGTTTCACGTGATGAATGATACGGCGCACTGGACAATGTGGACAATTTAGAATCTTCGGTTAACCTCAGCGAGAGTTTTTCCTTTCTACTTCTAATTAATTCAGCGTCGGAGTACTTTTGCCTCCTCTATTTTTATGCGTACAAAAACCGTTGTGGTTACCCTCTCCAGGCGGGATTCGTCCATGCTCTTGGAGTACTCCTTAAGCTGGCCCTCGCGGTCGGGCCTCAGACTCTCAATGTCGGCGGAAAGATGCGGCATGTTGGACACCCAGGCCACCGTGCGCTCATTCAGGTTGGACTGGGAACCCTGAAAATGACATGGAGAAAAGTTATGGTCACTTCTCCCTTTCATAATTTGGCTGCTGTAAATTGGGAATTTCACCATTGTGACACAAATCAAGGTTTTCTTATCTTATGAGGGAAGGAGTGGCAAACATTTGTTTTGTTCTCCGACAATTTTTAAATATATTTACAAATGGACGGTTAATTGCTGAGTTATTTGAATGATGTTGCTATCCAAAACAAGGGCACCTACCAAGGCAAGCAAACAGTTCCATTCAAGTCTTGTAGTTTCGCCTACATGTTACTGCAATGTTTCGAAACAAAAAGACGAGGAATGTTTCTTAAACTTTCCCAACTGGTGAGACTATCGGAACTCTTTCTAACCCACTCGGCAGTACAAAACCAGACATATAAACAATTTCTCAGTTGGAAACAAGTTCTCATATGAAATATTTTATTTCATGTGGATACAATCACTATAACAACACTTTTTAGTAGAATCGCTACCATCTGCAGTTGCGTAATTGAACACCAAATGGTGACATTGAATGACTAACCTGTTTGTTGCCAAGGGGCTTAAGCAGATGTTGCTGCGGAGGCTGCAACTGCTGCGACTTTTTGCCGCTTTTGGTTGGCGTGTCCTTCGAGTCTTCGGCGGTGGCAACCGCCGAGGATGGGTTCTGGTTCTCTTTGGCGGCCCCCGTCTGAAAAGGCAGCCCGGGAGCCGGACTATCCGCCACAGTGTCCTGCTGCTGCGTTTGTGTTGGTTGCTGTTGTTGTTGTGGCGGTGGCTGAGTTTGCCGCTGTTTGGCCTGAACAAAGTTTGCGTCGGTAGACTCCAATAGGAGATTCCGGCTCTGGGGTCGGGCCTTGGGCGGCGTGGCCGTGGCCGGGGTGTTGACGGAGCGCTGGGACTTGAGGAGCTGGGGGGCGATGGAGGACTGGCGCACAGGGTGGACGGTCGTAGGCGGCGTGGCCAAGGAGGCGGGCGTGCCGGTTCCGGTGGGCGTCTGAGAGGCCACGCCCATCATGTGCTGCTGCTGGAGGGACTCCTGACGACACAGGTTGAGAGGAGGGAGAGGTTGAAAGATTTAACAGCCCAAAGGTTGTGAATGCAGCATTCAAATAAGAAATGTCAGTTCAAGGGGACCGACAAGGGAACATTTACTTTTCAATTGCTTGTACAGCTTGCAAATAGTTCGAGTCTATGGAGGGGCAGCCCACCCATCAAGAATGAAATAAAACAAACTATTTCTGAAAATGTGTCTAGAAATCGTTCATCGCTTGATGCTAGGCAGGGCTAATAGCAAACTAGCTTTCTTGCTGAAACACCCCCAAATGACATTCTACCATTCTAGGCATTTTCTCATTGAAACGGCCTGAAACATCATTTGTTTTATGCTAAGCTAACTAGCCAGGGGGCGTTCTTCCTGTCATGTCAAAGAATGCCATTTGAATGTGCTCCTTCATTCTAAGCAAGGCTCCCTGGCTAAATAGCCTTCCTCACTGAAATGCGGTAAACGTGCACATACATCCCCCCCCCCCCCCCGTCCCGTCCCAAAACGTTTGAGTATGCCGTTTTAAAATAAGCTATGCTAAGTTAATATTTGATTAAAAACAGACAAGTTGGTAATTAATTCAACAAAAACAATTGTCCTCACACCAACTGTATTAAAAAAAAAAAAAAAAAACAACAACAACAACGAGCAACTGAGAGATTCATTGCAGCCCACGCAGCAAGACAGAAATAGCTCAGGACAATACAGTACATAACGGTATCATTAGAACCACTGCAGCCTACACAGTATGACTGACATATTAATAACATATTACTAGTTACTTTTTAAAATTGTAATGTGTTACACACTGCACGTCCGCCTCACAGCGCAGAGGTCATGGTTTTGATTCAGGGTCTCGGCCTTCCTGCGTGGAGTTTGCATGTTTTTCCCGTGCCTATGTGGGTTTTCACAGTTACGCTGCTTCGCTGCCACTATTTTATTTTTTTAAGTAAATGGGAGTTTTCATGCATGGAAGCAGCACACTTACCTGCACTTGCAGTGAGAGCTGATGCCAAACTAAATCATTGTTCTGGTTCTGACGGGTGAAATCATCACTGTAGCTGTGTGAGTGGACGATGCTGGGCTGAACTAGGCTGTTCTGAGAGCGCAGCACCGACAGGTCCTCGCTGCGGGAGAACACGTTATTGCCGAACGACGGGGTATAGTCATGGTGGCCGTTCTCCGGCTCCGGGGCCAACAGGAGGGGCGGCGGCGGGGGCTGGGCCGGGGAGTTCTGCGCCGCCAGGTGGAAGAGAGGGTTCTGAAAGGACAGCGGGTAGTGCATGGCTGCCGCCGCCTGCTGCTGCTGCTGGGAAATGGACTCAGTGGGGCCGCCGATGTGGCCAATCTGGCTAAGCCTCAGGCCGGAGCCCGCCGAGCCGCTGGGCAGGTGGCCGGCCATTCGGAGCGGGCCCCCCAAGTTGCCGAAACTGTGGCCCAGGCCGGCGATGGAGGCCTGCGAGGACGTGAGCATGTCCCCCACGGAGTTCAGGTTGGAAATGCTGTTCATGCGTGAGTCTTGGAGGTCCATCATAGACACACTTTTATTCACGCTGTGAACCTGAAAAGCAGTCATGACAAAAGAAGATTTATGGAAAATCCGAATCAAAGTCAATCAAGCCATCAGGAATGAAACAGAACAAAACAATACAAATGGAAAAAGTGCTCATAAACAATATTGTATTATAATGCTGCGCTACCTTGGGGTCGGGTTCCGTGATGTCTGAACTGCTGGTGCAATATGCCGGGCTGGAGCGGGCCAGCGGTGGCCGGGTGACATAGAACACCTCCCGGGACGAGCGCAGGTCTCGTTCGGCCTGGCGCCTCATGTTGAGGTTGGACGAGAGAGACTCAACGGCCGACACGCCAGTGGGGGGCGACGGCAGGCGGTTGATATCTATGGAACTTGAGACACGACACAAAGGTCCAGTTAGTGTCCCGCCTGACCCGACAGATGACGCTTGAGTAGAAAAGAGCTTCAAATCCTTAAATTTCAGGAGTCATTTCCTTAGCGTGTGTTCTAGTAGCTCTAATTCCTACATTTTTGATCAATTGAAACAATTTCAAACTGTTCAGCTCATTCCTATTCCAGTTTCCTCCAAATATCAGAATAAAAGCCCAACATTAAGAATGAAAAAAACGATAGTTACCGGTACTTCTAATTCCCACATGTGAAGACTGACTCAAATATTCAAAATTTTCTCATTGGCAAAGGGGCATCCTGTTTGAGAGCTGCATTTACTTTTCGGCCACTGTTTGAGGACATAGTCTGCATGTCAGTGGTTTGGCGGATTTGTCATTGGATAACAACATTTATCATTGCATCATATAAAAACACCAGTGGAATGATTGAAGGCAAATGCAGTTGAGGGGAAACAGTCACAATGACAGCTATTGTTGTCCTTACGTTAAGAGTTCTCATTTAAAGTGTTAGGCTATAATGAGAGTCCGCGTCTCCTGATAATAGGAAGTGTGAGGCGGAAGAAGAGGGGTTTGGTAAAGGGGTCTGGGAACAGATGGTGGCAGCAATTACCGATTGATTTAAAAAAAAAAGAGAGAGAGAGAGATAAATTAGGTGACATTAGAGGGGCTCTTGGAAATAAGGTGGGGATTGTGTTTTGGAGTTGCACAATTCCCTTCCTGTGAATTTTCTCATTCTGCGCATCGCTGTTAATTATACCCATGTGACGCCGCAGTGTCACGCGTGAAGAATTACCCGACACGGTGAGGCCTCCCGAAGGACACAATGATCTGTTTTTTGAAATGGAGGAGGAGGAGCAAAATATTAAGACGGAGACAGCTACCTGTTTAAGTCGCGCATCATCAGGCTCTGGAAGTCGGACGACATGAGGCGATTGAACGTGGGCCGAGAGAAGAGTCTGTCCTTGGGCCGCTCGGGTTGGTGGTTGGTGGCGGCGTGTAGCTGAGGGTTCCGCAGGGCCACACTGATGTCGTTCAACAGCCGAGGCAGCGGACCCAGTTTGAGAATGGCGTCCTGTGGGATGTTTAGGCAAAATGTCACCGCAACCAAACCAGAATTGTACTGTTCACATGAACATGAAGAGAAAAAAAAAAAGTCACATCGGATCCCAAAATCAGAATTGGCCAGAATACGGGGGGCACCAACCTTGCTGAGCTGGCCCATGACCTCCCATAGCAGGCTGTGCAGCATGGACAGTTCCCTGCCGAGGTCGATGTAGCCCTCAAAGCCTCCCGCGTTCCCTCCAGCGTCCATGTTGGAGATTTCATAGAGGAACTGCTGCATGGAGCCCCACTCCATCTCCAGGAACTCGTTCATGAAGTACATGTATTCTTCCTTGGGCCCAAACCTATATTAGCCAAGGAACTATATTTGGTAACTTAGCTTTTGATAAACGTTATCGTGATGATCGGTGAGGAGCCATTTTTGTTCGCTTCATTGTTTATTGGGCAAATAACACATTTTATTGGGGAGGGGGCCATATTTGGTAAGTCAAGTGTAGCCCCGGAGCTTTTAAAGGACTCACTTGTTGAAGCTGGCCAAGTTCTGCATGACCTTGGCGATGAGTGTGAGGGTCCGCGAGGTACGCTCAACCGGGTACTCCTGCGTCAGGTTGAAGAGCGAGGGCGACATGATGGCCGGGCACATGAAGCGGAGGAACAGCGAGGAGCTGATGAGGCTGTCGGCCAGGTCCTCCCTGCCGCGCTCGGCGCAGCGGGCCCGCCACGAGGCAAACACCTCCTTCAGCTCGCGAGGGAAAATGCTGGAACAAGTGTGACAAGACGCCAAGTCAGAGGGAACGCAGCGGATAAACGGAGACGATATATCTTGGAAAGATAAGCTTCGCACCAGAGGGAGTTGATGATCTTGCAGAGTAAGAGCTCACAGCACATGCGGAGGTTAGCTTGGTGGTCCGCCAGGACCGACGGCGGGACTCGCATGGGGTCCACCTCGCAGTTCTCTTCGGATTCATACAGGGCTCGGATGAAGTCGCCTGAAGGACATCGGGACATATTTGGTCATTAAGCCTTTCACAGGAATACATGAGGAATGTATTTGTTCACTTATCTTTTAGTCTGTATGATAACTTAGCCGCTTGTCAGCGTATTTGGTAACTGAGCCTTGGGGAAATTAACCCTGTTTGGTAACTTAGCCCACATCAGGCAAGCAACAATATTTGGCATCTTAGCTTTTAATGGACATCGGATTTGGCAGCTTGGGTTTGAATATGCAAGTAATGTTAAGTGTTAACTTAGCCCATAATCCAGCAAAGAACTAAATGTGGTAACTTAGTAATGAAGAGCCATGGGACCATATTTGGGCAACTTTTGTCAGAAAAGGGAGCGTGTGTGATAATTGAGCTACTTATCAAACAAGAAATCATTTTTTCTGACTTGCCCCCTTATCAAGGAAGGCACTGTGTTTTGTAATTTATCATCACATCAGGAAAGGAACAATATTTGGTAATTTAGCTTTTAACTAGAGCTATCGGGGTAGAATATTTTTAGAATGGATTATTCTATCAAGTATTCCATTGATTAATCAAATGACATTTTATTTTCCATTCAAGTGTAATTGCAAAGCAGTTAACTGTCCATTTATCAGTTATTGTTGCTTATTTGGTATTGTTTAGTCATCAGAGAACAATTACTGTTGAGAGGCTGAAATCAGAGGATTTGGACAATTTGAAGTGAAACGATGGCTCGAAGCCATCGCTCCATTCTGAGAGTAGTTGTCGAGTCACTTGGTAATTGATTAGTTGTCGACAAATCAATTGATGTTGACACCTATTCTTTGAACACAACTGGAACCATATTTGCTATTTTCACTGGCGTGTGGCCGACAAGAGCAATTTTCGGGTTCTCCCGCAGTTCCTACCTATCCCTTCCTTGAGGTATCGGTGACCAATCAGCTTGAGGTACTCCTCCACGGCCTTGGTGGCGAGTGTGTTCTCGCGGAAGATCATGTGCTCACGCTCCATGAATCGATCCACCTCACACATCGCCATGTCGGAGAGGAACTCCTGAGAGCGGGTCACATTTGATTGATTGATTTATTTATTTTAAGATAACCCTTTTCATGTTAACCCCCCAATAAAGGTAGGTCTTGTTTACCTTGGTTTTGCCGGTGCTTTGGAGGATGTGCACCAGGGCAAATGCCACTTCCTCTTTGCTCTTTACGCTCAACAGCGGCTCCAGGACTGCACACAGTGTTCGGTAGTTGTTGGTGATGTACTCCGCAAACTCCTTGTACAGCTCCATGGGGAGGATGTTCATAGTCTGGTAGCGTGATTTGACGCGGAGCGAGGCGTTGATGACTTTGCCGCTCCCAACGCCACCACTCTTGGCCAAAACGCTGGACTGGATGACGGGGTACCACTGCTCCACAAACTGACGGCCCGTGATGCTGGAGATGGGGATGCTGACCAGGCCGAGGTAAGTGCTTTTCTCCTAGAATGCCAACAACACAATGTAGCCATTTATCCGGAACCAAATTTGGTAACTTAGGTCAGGCAAGAAGAATCCATATTTGTGAACTTCACTATAACTGCTGCATACTTGGAAAGTCAGCCCCTGATTGAGCAAGGAAGGCAACGTAGCTTTTTCAGAGGAAAGGAATCACATTTGGTTGCAAAAATCCATTTTGGGAATATCTCGCCAGAGTAACATTACCTTGCGTCTCTTTTTGTCCGTCTCCTTGTAGAGGTGCAACCGAAGGCTACGAATGGTGGGCAGGTTGTTGAACTCAAAATGCTCGCCCCAGAAGACGGTGTCCGTGCGAGGTTTGCTGGTGGTGCGGGCATACAGCATGTCGTCCAGGCACAGCTCACAGTAGTAGCGCTTCTTGGTCGGCAGGTCCCGGGCTTCGATGATCCATAACTTCAGAACGTTGTCCACACGCCTGCTGTTGTCCTGACAAGAAAAAAAACCCCAAAACATTCATGAGCCTTAGCCACAGTACTTGACATTTGAACTTGGCAAATAAGTACTCAGAGCTCATCCAATACCCACAATTTTATGACAGATGCCAAAGGGTTTGCTTGAAATCAGACTTGAATCAGTATTAGGTTCACCTTGTTGGGTTTGACGGCTCTTTGCAGGTTTTCAATCCACTTGTCTCTCTCTGATGCAGAACGACAGGCAAAGCATTTTGTCCCTGAATTTGTGGTCACCTAAAGATGGAAAAAGACCATTTATTTCAGTAAATAAACCAGGAAAGGAACCAATTTAGCAATTGACTTTTAGAAGCACATTGATCTTCACCTCCTATGCTGAAATGTGTGCCTCATGCTTTTGTGGTCACAGTAACCAAAAAAAAAAAAATCTCTCCATTTCGTTTCTACTGCATGAAGAGAACAGGGTTTATAGCAGATTTTGCTAGTATAGTGAATCGATCAAGTCCCAAATGGCACACAGCAATGCTTTGCATTTGAGCCAGCCACTCACCATTTTCTGAATATTCCCCTATTTACTTTTTTGGGGGGTGCATTCCTTTTCCTTGTGTTGTAAATGAAGCAGGAAGTTAACTGGAACCCAATTTGCCAAGCATGGGCGAAATTGGAAGCACATCACACACTTGGTGCATGTAGTCTACTGGTCATTCCAAGTCAAAAGTGCATTGTTGGGTCGGTAGGTCCAGGCTCTTAACACTTCAAACAGGAACGCGACAACTGGGTGGATTCTTGTGGGCGAGGACTCACCTCAAAGCAATATTCTTGTCCTAAAATGCTGGAGTGGACCGGCTTTATGACGGCGTCTTCGTCCAGCACCAAGTCCAAAGCTTCGGCAGCGCTGCTGGGAGAGAGCAGCGACTCGTGGGAGTGGGATTCTTTGAAACTCTGCATCAAGCGTGTCCTTGTGGGGGGAGAGAGAATAGAAAGAAAGACACAAGAAAAAACAAACAAACACAATGCATTTATTTTCACAGCTTCTCATATGCGACTGTCATCATCTTTAAATAAACTTGTGCAGAAGACTTTCATTCAATACACAAGTGAGTCACAGAGACTCAAGGAGCCGTCATCACACCTGACAATCTAAATATATATTTTCGGAGATGATCCTTTTATAATGAGTTTTTTTTTGGGGGGCAAGAGCTGTAATTCTTGCTGTTTGCAGTTTGGCTTGTTGACTCGACTCATCTGTGTCATTCGTTAGCTAGAGCAGCGGCGCGATGGAAAATGTACATAGTAGGAAATCATTTCCTTTCTGATGGAAGGGAAAGTAAGTGAATTGGAGAGGGGGGGTTGTTTTATTTTTTTAGGAATTATCTTGATTTTGGTCTTCCGCAGAGAGCAATAGCTTAAAAAAAAACCAAGATACATTGAGACCACTTAATAAGTGATTATTGCTCGGTTTAACAGTTGTGACAGGGGCATGCTAGCTGATTTAGCCACAAGCATTTTATTTCAACTGAATTTGGTGTTTAAAAAAAAAAAAAGTAAAACATTTTGAGGAATTAACCTGATTTTTTTTTTTGCTCTTAACAGAGCATTGGATGAAAAATATGAAAAAAATGTTTCAAAAAAAAAAAAAGCTAACAAAACAAGAGCTTGGCAGGCAACTACGAGCAGCTGCGATGGGAAGAGAGAGTGCGAAGTTGGACGTCGGATGCCTTTGCAGCATCAACGGGAAGAATTAAGTGTGTGTGGGCAGAACGGGAAGCCGGCTGTGAAGGCAGCTGTCAGGCAGTGGTATGAAACACGGCCAGGAAGTCAAGGTGACCACAGCCCTGAGCCGAACCACTCCTAGATTTCCACAGCACCCCAAGCTTTAATGGAGGGTTGTTGTTTTTTTAATCGCAATATTTTTTTAGCATGTAGCTAAACATTATTGGTCACTGATGCACATCCTCAAAATGTCTTGAATTATATTTAGTCATTCATTTTTTTAAAAGTGAATAGCAACTTAGCTAATGCAACTTGTTCCCTTTCTTTGGCAAGGAACCGTCGCAATTTCGCTTTTAATGGGAAAGGGACCATATTTGGACCTTAGCTTGGAACGAGCATGGGACCGTGTTCAATAACACAAATCTTATTGGGCAAAGAATAACAAATAGCAACTTTAAAGCTTTTTCAGCATCCATACATAAGCAACACTGGACACCCATATCTGCCCCAAAAATGTCTATTCTCTTCCTCCAGTGGGTAGCGTCAGCACAATAGCTCTACTTTCTGCCTCGACATCTTCACTTCCCGTTCGCTCGCGTCGTGACTGAATTGTGTTAGTACAGCAGAAAATTTCTGACAAAAATGCAACCCGGATTCCTTTGAGATGTGACCCCGCGTTAGGATGAAAAACAAGAATCTGGCATCACAGCCGCATGGGCTGCATGCTTCTTTTTCTTTTTTGCATCGTCACATTAACATACAGATATAATAAAACGATACCCCAAAGCAGTTCCATTCACATTGTTTTCCACAAGCACTGTAAATACAAAAGCGACCAACCTCTCTTGATCAGCGCTACGGAACCGGGGCAGAATCATTTGTCGAAAGCTGCTGGTCCGGTCGAGTTTGGGCTGACTTTTGGCCCTCTTGATGGAGCCCTTCAGCCTTCTATTGAGGAAACTCTGAATGTTTAAAAAAAAAAAAAAAAAAAAAGTGAAGAAATAGTTAGTTAGCTACTCAGCAACTGAAGTCAGCTACTAGTCAGTATTTCTGGATCTCAAATTATAAACCCATCTGTGGTCGACAAATAACTTAAAATCCAATGTGACACAATAAAATAATGCATAAAAGTGGCTTTTAGTCCCATGAATGTGTTTTTGTGCACTCACCGGCTGTCTGAAGGACTGTGGGGTAGCGTTGGGAGGAGTTTCCATGCTTGACTGTCGCACAGAGGCAAAACTTGCCCTGCGCGATTGGTCTGGGGAGGACCAAAGGGCACTATAGGTTAAATAAACTTTAAAAAAAAAAAATAATAATTCTAGATCATGAATTTAGTATCACAGTTGACAGTGTTCCAATTTGGAGAGTCCACTGAATTTAAAACCACAGCAGAGCACACACGCAAGTTAATGACAAAACCACGACGGACATTTAACACGTCAACAACAGTATCAATAAAAACATGAGGACAGACATCCGCAGTCTCCGTAACGGTGACAAAAGTGGCTTTTTACCGCCTACCGTTTCGACACTTGAGACAAATAAATTCCTCGCTCAAATACTTGGCTCCCTTTTCCCCATTAAGAATTGATAGGTTGATTATTTTAGTTATCATACATTCGCTTATTATTAATGTTACATTATTATTGATTGATTGATTATGCTTGCAAAGGAGAACGCTTATGCCTGCAATCATTAATTGAAGAACGCTTATGCTTTTAATAAAGATATAATGCTTGATTATAAATGTGAATGATTAACATTTACATTTATAATCCTTTATTCATTATATGCTCACCTATATACTTATGAATGCTTAGTGCACTGTGTGAAAGGTTATGGAGAACGCAACCACCCTTTCGAGGACGTGGTTGGAATGAGATAAGTTTTACAGACTAAACTTATTTCAGGAACGCAACCACCCTTTCGAGGACGTGGTTGGAATGAGATTGTTGGGATTCAGATAAACTGAAGCAAGGTTCAACTGTGGATGGAGCCATCAACACCAGCTGCAACGGAATGTTTTTGTAACAATGGCACACATGTACGTAATTTACACTCACATACACACACATAGTCAAACAAGTTCAGTGTGTCTCCAACAGCCCCCACCCTTTAGGTTGGACACACCTATGTAGTAGACTTCCCAATAAATAAGGTGGTGAAGGAGGAGATCGTTAGGGGTGACGTGCGGAGAACTGAAACCTAACGCTTCTCCTCGTTCCCTCCTGGTACCAGAATTGAGTCTCCTGTCTCCTCTTTGTGTTTTATTCCTGAGTGTCAAATTGGACAAACCTGACATTTTGGGGGCTCGTCCGGGATCGCAATATACCTGACGCCTCCAGACGCTGAGTCGACGGCCAGGAAGACCGTGGCCACGGCAAAAACACCCTTTCCGGGACTGGGTTTCGGCTCCTCGTCTGGGGGCTGAGGGTTGACGCGAATCCCGAGGAGAGAGGACGACTCTTGGTGAGTAGGGCGGCGGTGTCCTGTACGTACTTAAACTCCGCATTGACACTCTTTCAAGGGTTGACTGAGTGTTGCGCGCCGGGTTTTTAGAAGACAGAGGTCAGGGTGGTCTTTGAACCTGTTTCTAGTTGGAACTCTCTCAGGGCCGGTGTTGAGCCTGAGAGGGGGTCCTTTGGGAAGGAACTCTTTCAAGCGTTGATTGGGGGTCCTTTGGGAAGGAACTCTTTCAAGCGTTGATTGGGTGTTTGCGCGCCGGCAAAAGACGTGGTCTTTAACGCCGTTTAAAGCCCTGAGCCATACTAGTCCCTATCAGGCATATAGACAGAGTATAGTCTTTAAAACTGTTAGGGCGACGGTGTCCTGCGCGTGCTTAAACTCCGTGTTGTAAATATTGTCTTTAGAACTGTGAGAGCGACAGTGTCCTGTGCGTGGCGACTGTGTCCTGTCGTGCTTAAACTCCGTGTGTGAATAGTGTGTGTGTAGAACGGTACCTAGGTTGAATGTAATCGGATGAAATGCGCTTCATGGGTGACTGTGTAACTGTGTGAGTGGAGGTTTGCTACCTCATTCGAACAGGACATTTGGTGTGACAACTGTCTGAGGAAGCAGATGCAAGAATTTCCCGCCACTTTGGTGTACTTTGGTACACTTTGGTGGTAGAAGGTTGGAAATTACCTCAGTCGGAGAAATTGTCACCCTGTTCAAGGGAAAAGTCAGCATAGTTACCCTAGGTAAACCGCTGACTCTCAAATTTGCAAAATAGTAAGACCGGGGATACTGGTCCTAGAATGCAGTTGAGGTGTAAGGACTGGAGATTCGTAGAGAGCCAATGTCCTTCAAAGATAAAACATTTAGATTTGTGGATAAGTAAATATAATTTCGCGGGTCAGCTGAACACGCAAACATTAATGCACCTGCAGGATAATATTAGAACTATGTGCGAAAATGACAGAGAGATTATTTGTTGGAGTTGTGGGGCGAAAGGCCACGTTTCCCGTGGCTGTCCCAAGAGTAAATTTGTAAGTGCATGATGAGACATTCCTGCTTCTCAGAAAGAGATAGCAACTTTCCTTGTTGGCTTCATTATGGAAGGAAGTTTCATTTTGAAGGAACACGGAAAGTGACAGTGGCTTGTTTGACGGTAAATTGCTGGTGTATATCGATATTTGGATGAAGTGTTCTAAGCGGATGACATTTCTCTTGAAACTTGAGAAGAGCCATCACGGCTCCTGATGTGGGAGAAATGATGGTCTTGTGTCATGAGATTATGTAAATTTGGTTGGCAACTTTGCTATCCTTGGTTGGTGTTGTGCTTTCCTCGTTATGAAATTTAAATTTAATGACTAGTTGAAGCTATGAACTACCAATCATAACGTCGAACATACAAATTCATGTTGGGTTGAGTCATGAAAAAAAAAAAAAAAAATGTAAGATTTTAAGCCACGTCTCATTTGTGCATACACGGGCTGGATCTCTAATTTCGTTCGTCACAAGAGCAAAATCTTCCAGCTTTAGTCAATGTTTATGTTTCAAGTTCACGTGTGGAGAATTTAGAATTGGCTTCATTAACTTAGAATGACTGCACATTTTAAGGTCAGCTGTGGCATTTTTTGGAAATCACAAACCCTAGGTGGTGTTTACCGAAGACAGTTGCGGCGTAGATAAGCCACTTGGCAGCCTTGAGCAGTGTATGGTGCGAACTCTGCATGCTGGAAGAGTGCAAGAAAAAAGCCCCAAAAGAAACAAGTGGATGAGCTGCTGTACTCTAACATGTAGTTTTGTTTTTTTGCCTGCTAGGCTTTTGTTATGCACGGCCATGTTGTAATGTCAATCCCATTTAACACTGAAAAAAAAATGCACGGTACTTGACCCTACTGCCTTATTACTGCTTCCTGATGAGTGTTTGTTTGTTTGTTTGTTTGTTTGTTTGTTGGGCGTATAAACTGGCAATAGTGATTTGAGGGGTTGTAGGAGGTAGTACAACAAACCTTTCTAGTCCTACCCCTCGTTCTTTGTGTGTTTTAATTTGTTTGATATTAATATTGCTATAACATGCATGGCAGGCTGATTGGACACTCTAAATCGTCCCTAGGTGTGAGCATGGGCTTGGATGGTTGTACGTGTCTGTGGTTGTACGTGTCTGTGTGTGCCCTGTAATTGGTTGGCAACCAGTTCAGGGTGTCCCCCACCTACTGCCCGAAGATGGCAAACGCATTTCCCCTTGTGCAGGCTATACTTACGTAGGTCTATACAACTTTCGGTTTGTACACATACTGTTTGAGCACACACGCTAGCATATTTGTACGTCACTTTTCTCTCTGACTCAAAGTTGGTGCTCCATTACATTACGACATCGCATCAGTTTATTGGCTTAAAACTGATTTATCTAGTTACTTTGCGGTTTGCTTTTGAACCTGTTTTTGAACACAGCAGGTTGGTCACACATTTTCTGGTCAACATGATGGCCAACATGATTGTTAGGATTAGGCTTAAGAGTAACATAAAAAAAAAATACATACAGTATATCTATGTAGATATGGTATTTCGACAACGAAGAGTGTGAGGGAGAAGTGGTTAGGATGTCCGTGTTTTATGTTATGTGTTTATTGTTTTACTTTATGTTGACTATTTTGTGGGGCGCTTTGTTAAGGCTGCGGCTGTTGTGAAAGCGCCTTACAAATTAGGGTATATTGTATTGTGCGTGACGTATTGATAGATCAGTATAACGAATGCTGTTCGTTATTGCGTCGAGTTGTGGTATTTATGTGCGTGGCACACGCGCAGCGGAGCAGCAAAGGTGCTTCTGCCTTGTTTATTTCTTTATTTTAATCTTTTGAGAGGGGACTTGCTGACTATCAGCAACGTGATAACGTTTTCGGTTAAGTTCACTTCTGTTGAATATGCGGCAACAAATTCCAATCGGTTAACAAAGAGTGTGGCGAAAAACAACAGAGCTATATTGCAAGATAGGGTTTATGTCAGCACTGACAGTGAAACCATTTTGCCCAAAATTCTTTTTTGCGTCATGGATTATCTCATGCGTTGGCAGGGGGAATAGTGTCTCTGGTTCGGAAACATTATACAACCAATGGGTTTTAACCAATGTTTTAATACACAAGGTAATTTGTATCTAGAATGGGGTCAGTTTCTATGTTTACAGATAATGCACATGGGTTTCATTGAATTAATGAAGGGATGCCATATTGCCTGGGTTTGGTTGAGGCTTTTCCAAAACGGGTCGGAAATTTATGGCAATGGAACACATTTTGTGAACAGGTTAATTGATCAAACAGAATATTACTATTACGAAAATTGTGTCTCTTTCTTTGTTTGAAATATTGTTTGGGAGACCATGTAAATTATTGATATTTTCTACAAAATTGTGTACTTGTGTAAGCTAATTCGGTTGAAAATATGCGAGAGAGTTTAGAAAAAAACAATGAATTGAGATTGCCGTAGGACGATTGTGCTTTTTCACAGCAGGACAAAATGATGGTTCCAGCAGACCTGGCTCTGATTCGAAAACATGAAAAAAGAAACATTGTACTTCTTTGAAGGGTTGCTGACCACACCGATTGACGGACATTGTAAAAAGGTCATCTCGATAGAAACATCCACCGAGAAAGGTGAGCGAAGTCCGGTGACGCGATGGGCACAGTATTTTAGTTACTGGGAACATCAAACGGCCGGCGGAAGAGGTTTCAAGACACCTTTGCACTCATTTAGGGAGTGTTTCTGTCGACATGCTGAGTATCAGTGGTAGCATGTCATTCCTGTTATATGATCACACTAACATATGAAAAACTGTTCTCCTTTCTTTTATGGTATTTGTGCTCTCCTTTAGCACATGTGAGTGGGGATGTATTTTTTAATAATAACCTACATTTTGCTAATAGATCTAGACCAGGGTGTCAAACTCATTTTTGTCACGGGACGCTTTGGGGTTACACATTCCTTCGGTGGGCCGGTACGATGGTGAAATTTGATGAAATGGTTACATGTTATTAATTGCACAACTCAACTCAACTGTGTTTATAGAGCAACTTAAATCAACCATTGCTGTATACAAAGTGATGTACATGGAGTGAATATAGAAAATAACACAATGATGAAATTATTAATTAATAACAACATATGAATGAATTGCCAATTCTGAAACCAGTCATATTTTGTTCAATTATTGTTTGAGTGAGTGTTAGCAGGTAACGAAATTATCACAAAATATCGACACTATTTCTACAAAATGTTGACATTTCGGGACAAATTTTAGCAGGGTTCATGGAAGTTGATGCGCGTGAATTGTTTTCGCGGGCCACATAAATGTATGTGGGGTTTCGACTTTGACACCTGTGATCTAGATGATCTTGGGAAAAGAAAAGAAAAAACACATTTTGGCACAAATTGTTGGATACATTTTGTTTTGGAGGCAAAAGTGTTTTATTTATAATCAATCTAATCGATCTCATTATAAAAAAAATTATATATATGTGTTCTGGGCAAAGGGCAAACGCACCAAGGGTAATAAAAAAAGAGCATAACTTGTTTTATTCGGTTTTGTTTTGGAGGTTGAAGTGATTATGTATTGTGCTCCTTGGTTGATGTTGCTGGAATGAATTTGAATTTATTACTGTTTATTGATTTATTTCTAGTTCAAATGGTGTATTAATTTGATCATAAAGGTTCAAATACGGATTTTAAATACATTTTTTAGGTGATTTTATGCGTTTGGGAACTTTTCTTTTATGGTAAAGGAAAACAAAAATGAAAACAACACGACGTTAATATAGTTATTCTTTGCTGAAAGTTGAACTATATTTCTTTCTGTTGTTCTTTTATTTTATGTGGATACGATGAAATGTAGAAATGTACGTTGAACAATTTTATTGGCGAATGATGATTATCGCGGCGGAGGGTTTTTCTTTTTCTTTGCGAAAAATCATGAAAGAGCTCTGCTTTAAGGGTTGTCACAGGTGTTTGCGCATTGGTGTCACTGCTTTATCAATGACTATGTTTCCGTCCACAGGTGAGGATATTTGAGATTCCACCTACGTTGGTGTAATTGGAGTTCCTCGTGGCGTACCAGATGAGTATAAATTGGTTAACCAGGTTGCTGCACGGTGAGAGTCCATTTTTATAAACGTGCTGACGGGATCTGCTACCTCCACTACATTGTCCAGAAGCTTGCAAATTGTACTGAGGAAGCCTTTTTGGCAAATGGAAGTAAAACAATTGACAGTCACCTCTCTGATGGTGCTCCGGGACCACATAGCGGTCAATGTGCTCTTGGTTGAGGCCAATCGAGCGTGTGCGGCATGTGGTGAGCGGTGCCGTTCAACCACGCCCTGAGGGCCCCGCACACTGAACCGGATCGCTCCGGCGTGACCACGCCCTTGTCATCAGAGTTATGGAGTGAGACCTTTGTCACGTAAAATACTGGTGTGTTATGTTTTAATCTTTGAAATTATTTTTCCTCAGCTATCTCGACATTGTGTGGATGTTGCTGAGGTCCCTGTATCGAAAGCTCTGCTTATCCAATTTATCACTACGGTTATGGTACCCACGACGTCTAAAGTGAATGGAATTTACCCTCTGCTGTTACTTTTGGATGGCAGTGATTCTGATGTGGAAAACAACTCGGGTTGTTGTGACTTGTTTTCATTTTGATATCAGGATGTTGTGGATGATGTTTACCATCTTTTCCTGGGTTCTGTTTCGGATTGTTTTTTGATTTGGTTGTTACCTCTATCTTTTCGACCCCTGGGTCTACCTATTTTTGCATGTACATGTCTCCGCTGAATAAAGTCCGTCAGGAAGGTTCTGTGCGATGATGTGAGCAAATGTAGGATATACAGGGGGGAATGATAGGTTGATTATTTTAGTTATCATACATTCGCTTATTATTAATGTTACATTATTATTGATTGATTGATTATGCTTGCAAAGGAGAACGCTTATGCCTGCAATCATTAATTGAAGAACGCTTATGCTTTTAATAAAGATATAATGCTTGATTATAAATGTGAATGATTAACATTTACATTTATAATCCTTTTATTCATTATATGCTCACCTATATACTTATGAATGCTTAGTGCACTGTGTGAAAGGTTATGGAGAACGCAACCACCCTTTCGAGGACGTGGTTGGAATGAGATAAGTTTTACAGACTAAACTTATTTCAGGAACGCAACCACCCTTTCGAGGACGTGGTTGGAATGAGATTGTTGGGATTCAGATAAACTGAAGCAAGGTTCAACTGTGGATGGAGCCATCAACACCAGCTGCAACGGAATGTTTTTGTAACAATGGCACACATGTACGTAATTTACACTCACATACACACACATAGTCAAACAAGTTCAGTGTGTCTCCAACAGCCCCCACCCTTTAGGTTGGACACACCTATGTAGTAGACTTCCCAATAAATAAGGTGGTGAAGGAGGAGATCGTTAGGGGTGACGTGCGGAGAACTGAAACCTAACGCTTCTCCTCGTTCCCTCCTGGTACCAGAATTGAGTCTCCTGTCTCCTCTTTGTGTTTTATTCCTGAGTGTCAAATTGGACAAACCTGACAAGAATAAAAAAACAACAGTAACTGCAAGGAAAGCAGGTGAATTTTACTGTGTATCCTTTTTCCCCCCACGTAAAATTCTCAGAGCTTCAGTATTTACGGTGTGGCCCTGAAAAGCCTTCAACATGGAACTTTTTTTTTTCTCCCACATTGGGAATAGGTAATACGTTTGTGATAAGATGTTCGCTATTCCACTACAACACCAATGATCAATTTCCTGTTCCTCCTCTATTCTATTTTTGGTCTGTTTCTTTGACTTCAATGACTAATGTCAGCAAAAGACACACACTGTCATCCTGTGATTTCCTCCCAAAGCCTGCAAATGGGACGCTTGCCAGGTTCTATTCTGAAACATGGGCTAATTGTTTGGTCTCCATGGAAACGACTAGCTCACATTTGAACCGCTCGAGGTGGCGGCACGGTACAAACAAAACACAGAAGACGCAGTGCATGTCCTGAACCCGAGCGGTGAAGCTGCCACCTAACGAACTAATGTGACGCAAAATGAATGTGTGTGCCGAATGTGTGTGTGTGTGTGTGTGCGTGCGTGTATGTGCGTGTGTTTGTGATTGTGTGTGCACATGTGTCTGTGTGTGTGTGTGTGTGTGTGTGTGTGTGTGTGTTGCCTCTCTCCCTATTCGGGATGTAAATTGCTGCGTGTGTGGGTGGCTCCGACCTCCAGCTAACTGCGATACCGAGGAAGAAGACTGAGGAGTGGGTGTTAAGAGAACCATACTCGCCACTTATCATGTGTTCCTCTATGAATACATGCCTTTTAATTCAATCAGAGTTGAATGAAATCGCAACATCCCCCAGACCCCCCCCAAAAATGTCCTTGACATTCACAACTAGGCACTGTTTTAGGCCAAAGCAAATGACATAATACTCCAAAACTCATCAAAATGTGCATGGTTGTTACATTTTTAGTTGCTGGGATTGCGGGCAAAATCCCCCAAATTTCCTTGGTAGCATGGAATTATTGTTCTGGAGATTTTCTCCGTTTGCTACCAAATTCGAACAGCGTCGGCTACACTAGACGGGCGATAAACTGAAATATTTTCATTATTTTGTCATTCCACATGGGTAGAGCATTGTAGTGAATTGTAATGACTCCCCCAAAACACTTCAGATCCCAAAAGCAAAAAAAAAGACCACCAAAAACTTTTTTAGGTCATTTTGGTCACATCCAGTGGTCCTTCAAAGACGAACTTAACCTAGAGATTGTGTTTATTTGCTCCCAAATTTGTGGCCCAAACCGAACAAATTGAACCTTCACTTAGCGACGGGAAATTCAGTAGTAATGGGTATCACAAGTAGACCCACAAAAATGTTTCAAGAATCCAAGGCAAGAAAGACAAATAGATGCCACAAAATGCCAGCAAAGAATACATTTTCAATAGCCTGACTGATTGAAGCTCCACCCCTCACTTCAACATAGTTCTTTGGCCCTAAGAGAACACCAAAGCAAAATTTTTATACTAGAGCACCCAAAAAAACAAACAACCCCCCCTCCCCCAAATAAGTGAGTTTTTCAGTGACTATTAGTGGATAGGGCCCCCGATAAATATTAATTGTCAATTCTGTGAATGATGTACTCAATATGTGAGGCTTCACTGCCTTCCCATATGTTCGGCCTTCCCTTCTGTATGAACATAACAACCTCCTGAAACAAGTTCCGGGACTCACTATGAGAAGCAGGGAATTTTAATCTAGGATAATATGGTTGTCATAATTAATGACATCAACTTATGCAACATGATACAATTCCTCAGCAAACTGAGGAAATCCATCCCAAATGCCCAAAAGCTGCGACGCAGCAGTGATCAAGCAGTGCGTCTAGAAAGTCTACCCTGGGTCTGAAGTGGTTGATGTGCCTCGAAAAAAAAAAAGGTTCAGGGAGTCTGACTTGCTCGTTTGAAGCGAGCCGCCCAAGCGATCACCCTCCATGACGGCACTGAGAGAAAGAAAAAAAAAAAATCTCGACACATCAAGTTGATGCCTCTTTGACAAGCTGACGGCGTCGCCTCGGGAGGGTTGAGCCCGGTCCGCCAAAGGACCGACAAGTGGGGGGAAAAGCCCCAATGAAGCTCGACATGTCAAACACTTTGCGGGTCGTCTTAAACTCTCGATACGTATGAACGTGACCTGGAAACATCATGTTAAAAAAATTTGTATGGTTCACAAAAACAGCTGCTCTGTTGTTTCTATAGCAACCCCAAATCGCCTACTGTACTAACATTTAGACCAGCCAGGACTCCTCAATTGTAAAAATTGAAATTCCAATGATGTATTCACATCCCTACTTGTTTTAAAGGTCAAAGTTGCATACGCACAATGATTAGGGTGACACAAAAATAAAATATGAGTATAAATAATATACAATAGTATAAAAGCCTCAAAATATTAACACAGAATAAATTGATCAATTTTATGAAAAAAAGGCAAAATATTAGAATTTGTCATTTTACAAGAATAAAGTTATATTTTTATTTTGTAAGTTGAACATTACAATGTGACAAAACAATCTAAAAAAAAGTCAGTATACTATGAAAATAAATTTGCAATTTTATGCCAGAAGACAAAACAGTTGTTTCAGGAAAATGACAAATATTTTACGAGATTTAAGCCTGACTCTTGAAAAGATAGTCTTAATAAATAAAGCCCAAATATTACAGGATTAAGTCAAATGATCAATGTAACGCAAGTCTTAATTTTAAGAAAAAAAGTCAAGTATATATTTAAAGACAAATGAGCTAAAAGTGAAAATCTTCAAATGAAAACAACACAGCTGTTGTCATTTTACAATCATTACAAGAATTCTGTAAAACTATGCGAAAAAAAATGTATGAGAAAAGCCTGAATTTTGACCAAACAAGTCATAATCTGACTTGAATATTGAGACTATTTTTCTTGCTAAAACGTGACCGTAATCACATATTTATTTCATTTTAGCTTGGTACTAATACGCCTACAACAACATACAGTATATCCCACCTTGTCAAATCAAATGTCACCCCCCCCAAAAAAAACGTGGATTCTGATTCCAACTCAAGACCACATAATATATGATGCAAAACCTGCATCTCTAAATGACATATTAACATTTAACGAACACGATAGCTGAGCTCTCAGGGGTTTATGCAAAGTGAGCAAAGAAAGACAAGTGACACTTCTGACTGCTGCTATTTTTAGACCGGCAGGCAGCAATCAAGTAAATAAAAAAATGTTTAAAAAAACAGACACGGCAGAAAAAGGAGAAGAAGCAGCGCTGCAGGATTTGAACAGCAGAGGTGGGTGGAGGGGTTGAGGTAGCGCAGTGTGGGGGTGGGAGGAAGCTGCAGAAGGCCAGCTCCCATTGGCTAAAATGTGGGGATGAGCGTGAGATGACATCAGCATGCCATGTCACAAAATATGAAAAAAAAAAAGGCTGTCAGAGAAACGTTGTTTCATTTTGTTGCTTTTGTAGTCCTGAATTCTCGCCTTTCACCCGGGCACATGAAAAAAAAACCTGAAAGGACTGTGGCCTGGTTGCCATAGGAACATCGTTAGCTCTCCCTATGTGTGTGTGTGTGTGATTTTTTTCTTTTCTTATTAACACAGCATGGTGAGTTTGCAAAGAAGCGGATTTACCCACACTTGAAACTTCTCGGATTCTCGGATAGTTAAAACGAAAAAAAATTAAAAATAAAAAAACCTCCAATTAAAACAGCCACTGACACCAGTGTCAGCCATGGGTGGATGCCTGAAAGTAACCAGAAAGTCACCCAGTTTGGCACGAGAGAGATGGGCAACATTTAATTATCAAACATTTTTTTCCCGACACCATCAATGTTGGCGGAATATGGTGTTAAAGTCATTTAAGAATTAGATAATTATCTAAAAGTTAAAAAAGAAAGTTGGGCATTTTGGCATGAAGCAAACCATTTCAGCAAACCAATTTTAACAAAATCCTACAAGGGAATTCGCCCAAATCAGCCCCAATCGGAAGCCTTGACAGATGGGCGACACTAAACTGCCAAACCTTTTTTTTCCCCCTCTGCGCCATCGGCTTGGCTTGGTTGAGTTTTGATCATCATATTGGAGGGGTCGCCATGAAAAAAAGAGTCTGTTCATCGCTCCTTTGCAGTTTGCAATTTGGATACCTATGTGTGAATTTAGACCATAATACACATGCAACATCTCAGCTCGTCATTAAAAAAAGAAAAATCCTTCCAAATCGATACATACACATACATACATACAAAAAAACAAACCAACACGCCACGTCAAATAGATACAACCTCCATGGCGGAGGGAACGTGAAACACAACAGACGGTTTGGAGGGAGGGGGGGATCGGAGCGCACTCACTTGGGGTTAAAACGCCGGGTCCACCACAGCACACTTCCACTTGACCACCCAAACCAAACTGACCCTGATGTGGCAGCCACGACTTTGACGACGCGTCCATGCAGCTATAAGGCGCGCACACGCACACACACACAGACACACCCAAAGTCAACTTCATCTTGGAGTTGTTTCATGTATTTTCCTCCGATTTTTGGGAGTCGATCATATGAATTCCAGCATCCTGTGTCACAAGTCGAAGCAACACAGCTCATCATGGTTGCCCTTTTACGGCCTAAATGTCACCATGGCTCCTGCTCAACCTCAAGCTGTTCCTATGATTAATTGATAGGATTTTTTTTTTTAATTCCACATGCATGTTACGCTAGCTCTTCTTTCTGACTGGCATGAACACAAGAGATTTTGTCTAACATTTACATAGACATATTAAAAGTAAAGTATCCAATTGTCTCGAACTAGGAAGTGGCCAACTAACTCAAATTTTAGAATTTTTGATGAGTCTTTTTTTTTAACAACCTAAAAATTGTAAAAATAATTTTCAACTTCAGAGCTCATTGTGTTTCCTCCATTCATCATTTCACCTTTTCTGGAAAAAATAAAAAAATATATATATAATATATATATATATATATATATATATTATTTTTTTTAAATTTTTTGGTCATTCATTTGAGAGATAAATAGATTTAAAAACTCCTAAATAGATTTGCATTACAGCACTCTCAAGTGTGGGAAACTGAGCGTTTCCTCGCATGCATTATTAATGGAACAAAATGAACCTCTGGGTATCAAAGCGAAAAAATTAAACTAATGTTTGGCCTGGTTAACATTTCATGCAACTCCATTTCAATTCCAAGTAGTCACTTCAGAAAAAGCAGATGAAGTGCAACAGAGTTTTCTTTACAACATATTGCTGTGACCCAATGTTTGTAAAATAGTGCTGTGGCAATGCTGTCTTTTTGCAGCTACCATTGTCTCCTACCACTTTCAATTCGTACCTACGTAGTGGGACACGGAGCGTAGTGACTCATAAGTCATACATGGTTGGAAATAAGGCAAGTAAAAACCTCATTTGTACAAAACGCTATAATTAGGCCAAAAGAGACAAACTAACTAAACGTCTCATTCATACAAAATAGGATGATATAGTGCAATCGTGGTAATTAGTACATACACGGGTAATTGAAGTAACTACTAGCACGGTAAATTAAGCAGTTTGAGGGCTTAGAAGGTTAGCTACATTTCAGCACAAAATATATACACATTTTTAATGCTAATTTAGCATTGCTGCTACCTCTTTAACGCCTCTAGAATCAACATTTTAGTTCACTTTTGCTTAAAACGTGCATGGTGTGGATCACAATATCAGGTACTGTACATGACAGGCTGCAGTCTTGACAATGTCAATCCAAAGTGAGCATTTGGAATACACTACAGTACATTGCATGGGGGTCCCTAATAGTGATTGCAGTGAGTGTACAGATGGAAGACCCCCGCTTGCTTGTTTTGCTGCCAAACTGACTGTATACTGTGTACAGCACTCACCCAAAAATGATGGTGGTTGCTTCCTAGTGATGAAACGTTGACAGCTCAGTCACATCCGAGGCTGCAGATCCACTGGGCCGGTTGTCAGGTTGCCACGGCGACAGCGGCTGGGCTGAGAATCACACCTGTGCGTCCCCCTGGAGTGACCCCTCACTCATCCCCTGCAAATGTTTGCGTGTCGGCTTTGGTCATCTGTTTTATGAGCAAAAGTGTGTGTTCGTGTGTAAATCAGATTACTGAAGCAACATCATCATTATCATCACCTCTTTTCTTCCTCCTCCAACTCTAGTGAGGACCACCGGGGGCAGCTGAGATGTTGCACTCTCTCTTTGGAGCCTGCTGGCTGTGGACATGATGCGTTCACGGGCACCTGGAATCAGTCGGAACTCCCGACCAGCGTTAACAACACTTTCCCACCCGACAGCGACGAGCCGCGCACGCATCCCAAAAAGGTAAATATCCACATTTTTGAAGCATTTGTTCTCTCTGGGTTCGGTTCAGACTCTGTCTTCGACAAAACTCTTGGGTGTGAATCCACAGTGAGGTCCAGTAGAGTCGGGCACCGAACCGGCGTCTCCTTCCGCAGACCGATTGCGATTAAAGACGGCGGCAGGAGCAAGAAAGAAGAGTCGCTTGCTCAACGGATGCGAATCTCCCCGGAGGGCGGAGATGGCGCGTGAGATAGACGGATAGGGGGAGCGGGTTGGGGGTTGAGGAAGCACCGCCTACGAGAGGCGGCAGAGTCTACCCTCCGAGTGCTCTCCTCTTGCTGGAGGAACCCCACCGCGCCCCTTAATTGGAAGGAGATTGGAAGTGTGCGATAGAGCTCAAATTACACCCCGAGTTAGTTTAATCTCCCACACTGATGTGAAAATCACTTATTGCTACTTTCTATTTTGCATTTTTGAGGGAGAAACTCTGACTGACATCCCATGTCAACACTACAGGTCAAAGATTTTTCCACTGCCCTAAAAAAACAAAAAGTGCAGAGAGTAGGCACGTCTACCTGGCAATTCTCAATGTAAACTATATTTGTTTGGCACATTTAATATGGCACCTGATTCAAGTAAGCAGTTCATCAGCAAGCTCTGCAGGAGTCTAAGGCAGGGCAGCTGAATTCATTCATTCATTTTCCGAACTGCTTTATCCTCACTAGGGTCGCGGGGCAGCTGAATTTTAAATCGATTTTGTCCTAAATTGAAAGCCAATGGGAATACTTTAAAACTGGAGTGATGCACACGTACCTGTTTGATTTTTATAGAATGTGAGTTGCAGAATTTCAAATAAGTTGACATTTGGAGTGCTTTATCTGTTAAACTAGAAAAAAAGAGCAGGACAGTAATCGAAGCAACTCTAATATGTTTGTTAAATGATAAAACGCTGTCTTAGAAATAGAGGAAATATATTTTTCAAATCTGAGATCCTCATCAAAAATTACACAGATGTTTCTGACATACTCAATGGGTTTTATATAGAAGGCAGTCAAAGGCGATGTAATCCGATGTCGTGAGAGACTCCCGGCAGAGACTCCCCAAAGAAATCTCGAAGTTCTCCTGTGTTGAGAAAATTCTCTGTCATCCAGTATTGGATATTACATTAGCCACATACAATTATGTGTCATTAGTACGATCTTGATACTCTATAATTGATGCTGTTGCAAAATAGAACAAAGTGAGAGAATGTATAAATTAAATAGGAGAAGCCCAAGAATAGATCCCTGGGGAACACCACATGGAAAAAAAGAATGCATAAAATTTGCTAGACTGTGACAATTGCTTTCAGCGCAACATAGCTGGTGACGGGTAAGTCAAATTTCACACCCATCCCACATCGACTCGGCTTGGCATCAATGCTTTTTCAGATTGTGAAATTTTTGCAGAACGCTTTTGGAACTGTTGAGCATTCATTAATTCACATGAAATTTGCTCTAAATGCTGATATAAAAAAATAGCTCACGTTGTTTTCTAATTGGAAAAACTAGCCTCAAATAATTCCCATAGTGTCCATTTACTAACAGTAAGATGTCCTCTTACACTGAATTAGACTCTGGGGTAGGATGGCCTGCTTTGACCTCATCAAAGGGCAAGTCACTGGAGCACTTTTATTTATAAGCCAATATTGGGACTATCACCTTCAAATATTTGTGCCTTCATTATTCAGAGAAATTGGGAATCCTGGCTCTTGTGTGTAAACGGCATCGTCATCATAATCGTAACAGTGAATGATGATGGGTTTAATCACACCTAACAAGTCAATTTCACATTGTCAGCAACATAATTGACAGTGGTCGAACTGCACTCCTAAATATAAACTGCAACTAAGTGACACGTCTCCATTCTTACTCTCTTTGCCTGCCATCTTCGACACAACATCGCCATGGAAACTGATAACAGAATCACTTTTCTGCAAAAAATAAAAAATGAACAAGAACAAGAGCTTGGATGATGGGCAAGAGTGTATTTTTAGAAGTGGAGGGCGCGCTGTGTGGACAGCACGGCCCACTACTTTCATCAACTTTTAACACACACACACCAATAAATCTTCAAAAATCAAATCCATAAACGCTGCCTTTTAGTCCATGTTATTTGCATTAATTTTTTTTGCTTCTTAAATCAACCGTAAGCCTTTAATCACGCGCATCTCCATGGAAACTGATAAAATAGCATGCCTTGAACAACAAGAAAAAAAATTGTACATGCATGGACAGTTGGGGGTTGGAGGGTCCAGTAGAAAGAAAAAAAGAAAATCTTGAGGACTGGCTGAGACATGAAGCGAGAGACTGCATTCGCTCATGACTGAATTGAACATACAAACAACCTTGAAGTGAATTAAAATGGCTGTCAGTTGACATATTTTGTAGCCATTCTCATCAGTTCACACGCATTACAGTCTAACTATAGGTCCACGAAGGCAACATCGGGCATTTAATGACTAGAGACCGACGTGGGTTAGAAGGATTGTAAGGGATGGGTGGGGGTAAGGGGTGTACAAGGGAAGAGAGTACAGCACAGTACACCACCTACACTTCGTCGCCATGGCAACTGCCACACTGGAACGAGAGGGATAACGCCGTTCTGCCAAGTGTTTACTCGGTTGGGCAAAAGCTGAGTGTTGTGGTTGGAGGTGAAATTTAATAGAATTAAATGATGTGATTGTGGCTGGAAAACAATACAGGCGAAATGCTGAAGAGGCACGTGGCCTGTTAGTAAGAAAAAAAAAATATTACACACAATGCTTCCCATTGAGATCACTTGGGAGTAATTTGATCCAAACTGTTGTCATTATAAATCCTTTATTAAGTGTACTGACTATGCTGAAGTCAAGTCACTTAAGACCCAAATGAAAACACTGGTCAATATATTTGATTTTTTTTTTTTTTTAATCCGATGCAAGTAAACTTTTGCTGATGGGTTTTTTTTTTTGCACGTATTTCTAAGATGCCCTCATTTTTTTGTCGACTACGAATAAAATAGAATATAGAAATATATTAGAATTAAGGATTTGGTTCAGTGAGTGCTGGATTTGTTTTTTCTGGAATGTCAGTTATAAACAATAAGCTATGGTAAAATCCGTATTGCGCATACTTCTATGGGTCAAACTTAAAAACCAACAACGAAACCTGATGTGCTATAAAAACGTTTTTGTTTTTTAAATCAATGTCAAAAATGCATTTAGGGACACATAAAGCATCTCAAAATCAAACTTTGCTGTTGACCACCTTTGTTGCATCCACACAACATTAAGACAACACCAACAGATTTCAAATCAAAGTCCGTTGAATGCAAAAAGTTGGTCAACACCGACTAGGACGGTCAGATCAATCCACCAATCACAAAAGAGCAGTACCAAAGACATTTGTCCACAAAAAAGTGTTTGTGGTTTGCGATGTTTTCCATTCACCTAATTGATGTTGCGGCACCACGCAGTTAGATGATGATGATGATGATGATAATTGCACTGGCGCTGCACTGTCACAACACACGAATCAATTAGCCAAGCTGGGGGAAGCATTTCTTTCTGTTCTGTCACCGTGACATGTGCTTCATAATCACCATCATCGTCCCCATCATCTAAGGGGAAGATGAGCTCACCTTCAAATGCTTCACTTGCATCATGACAAGCGAGCGCCGGACTGACAGAACATTGACATGTTTGGCTCCGTAACATCAAAATAATCCATTTTAATCACATTTTCTTCGTCAGTAACCAGAGTGACAGAAAATAAGAAAATACCTTTCTTGGGGTGAGAATCCAGATGATGGTGCACAATACAGAATTCATTCAGAGGTCCTGAGCACTGCTGGGAATAGCAGAAATCTCAAAGTAATTGACACCATGCCAAACGAGCCTAATAGTTGCCTATACCTGCAGATGTCTCAAGATGGTGACAAAGCACTACTTTGGTCTAAATGAAGCTCCTCAATTCACTTAAACATAGTTAGGGGTTTTTTTGGGGGGGGGGGGGGTTGTTTTAAAGGCCCAGACACCAGTTTCACCAATTAATTAATACAAAACTGGGCATGCATTTTCCACATATTCGTGGAAAACCCCATCTACTTGCTTACTGTCTGGGGTGGTATAGCTGGATGCCTGGCTGGAGGAGCTGAGGAGCATCATCAACAAGGGGCCTGCAGGAGATGTGGAGAGGAGTCGGTGTTTGAAAAGTAAAATGAAGACAATCAAATTGGCACCGCAGAATTGAAGCACTCTTTCGGTATGTGTGCATGTTACATACCAGCGGATGCCGCAGTTGCTTACGTTCAAACGTTGCATGCAGCAGACGTGACTGACGACTTGCATGCTGACATCTCTGATTAACTGGTGAAAGGAGTCTTTGAAGCGGGTATAGATGAAAGAGGAGCTATTCAAACAACAAAACATATATAGGAAGGCAGAAGATTTTGTTGGATTGCTAGGTTTGTATTGTTAATGTTTTATCTCCTGTTGTGTCAGGTCCTTGGTGACAGCTGAAAGCACTTTCTGTTTGAAAGTTGAGTATTGAACTATCACTAATGTCCAAAGTTGCCACAAAATGGCCCCAAACCCTGTCTAATAGAAAAGTAGTGCTTTGGTATGATCTTGGTGCCAAGAAACTATGTTGAAATAAATGAAGGAGCTTCCATAAGACAGGGCTTTAGTCTGTCTAATACTACAGCAGTGATTTGGGACTATCTTCAAGGATTTTTGCTATTAGCAGCAGGCCTCTGTCCCGATTACTGCAATGGGAATGCACGCAATTCAGTTGTAGGGCAACCTTGTAGCAAATGTTAAAAATGTTGTTGCTACATGCTTTGATTGGGGTTAAAAAATAGCACCATCAGTCTAATGAAAAGCATGTACCGCCACATTTGTGGATTTGCACGTATGAATAGCTTCATCCAAAACATCAGACAATATTTTATTTTGTTTTTAGGGGAACCCCCCCAACTAAATTTACAATTACCTGTACTTGGTTTTCAATGCGACATTTATCATCGCATAATTACTCCCACCCGTGAATGTACAGAGTTGTGTAAAAACTAAAGTTCAATAACTCCAAGTTTTATTTCTTGTAAAAGGGCATATTTTCACAGTACAAAAGGGTAGTTTACTAAAAGAACCCCCCCCAAAAAAGGGGGAGAGAATGGGAGAGAGTTCAAAAGCATTAGTTAATCCACTCAATTTGGAGCTGTAGTTCCAGAAATTCATCTCCAGAATGAATCGCCTTCCATTGTGCAGTTTTTATAGCTGTAGTGTTCCCATGATGAAAGAAAAAGTATCCCATTTATGTGGCGATTGCGCTCTGCTTGGCTGCCATCCTGTGGCGTGTGCCTCTCGAGGCCGCGCCTCGTCCCGTTATCCCTCCCGACGCGTTGGGGAAGCCGTGAATGGCCACATACTTACGGTAGGCCTCGCGGATGATGCGGAAGGCCCTCGCGTTTGCGTAGGGGATGTCGGTGACTGGGTCCCGGTACATTGCCGTCTTGTGGGTGACGGGGCAGATTTCCTGCACGGGGACCTGTGGACTTGCCTGAGCGCTTCGAGGGAACGCACATTCGAACGCCTCGTCGTCGCTGAACGTCATGTAGGTGCGTGAGCAGAGGCCGCCGGTAGGCTGCTGAGACGGCGTGGCGGGATTGGGCGGCACCGTTGGAGTGACATCCTGGTCCAACCTTGAGATAAAAAAGCAGTCATTGTTTCATACTCATTTTATGAAAAACGTAATCAAACTAGGCAGCAAAGTGGGCCAAGTGGTTAGCATGTCTGCCTCACAATAAAAAGCAGGGATTCTCAAAGTGCAGTGCATGTACCACTTCCTCTTTTGGTAGGAGAAAGAATCCCAGCATAAGTACAGTTCAATTGTATTAAACTTTTCAGAAAAATACTTTTCAGCTTTAAGGACCATTTCAGGCGAGGTGCACAGCAGATGTGCAACCCAATACTCCCAAATACAAACTCCTACAAATGAAAAATGACCGTAGTCAAATTACATAAGCAGTCATATTACTTTTTTGGGGGTTATATGACGATATAAAAAGGGATTAAGCACTCAAAGCATACCAAACAAAATTGCTTCCGGTGAGATTACAAAAAAAAAAGTTCATACAGGTCAGCGTTGCAAACATACCCTTCGACATCTACGTTCTCCTCTTTGAGAAGCGACGGCGAGACAAGGGGCATCAGGACAGAGTGGTAGCGAATGGTGGGGCCCTCAAGCGGCGCTTCTTGTGGACTTGCTTCTTCTTGTCCGCTTCCAGGCGCTCGTAATTTTCTACACGAAGTAATGTCGTAAATGGCCAATCAAGTGGCTAATATCCAACACTAATTCCAAATCCAAATTAAGAGTGAGTGTGTGTAACAACCTTTAAATGAATGCGTATGCATGTGATACCAGAGATTAATGTGCCCTGAGGACCAAGCCCTCAAAACAGGCAAATTTCAACAATGCTGTATTTTGACAAAAACATGTCACAGATGTCTGGAAACAGTGGGTAATTTGAAACCACCCACGAGAAAATATAAATCAATAAATAAAATAAAACAAAAAGTTAAATGTTTAAATCTAGCACAAGATGGCAGCAAATCACTACGTTGCTATTACCCACAGCTGATTATAACTTAAGCTCCTCTTCTCACCTCAACATAGTTCCTGAATTACTAAACCAAAAAAAGATAAAAGGTTGGTACCCAGTGAACGAATGTTGAGCTCGGCAGTGATCTTGGCCTCAGCCAGCAGCTCATCTTGGGTGAGAGGCCGGTCACGGTGTGCCCCCCGGCGGCGCCGAGGGGCATCCTGCCGCTCCTGCAGTCGCAGGTTAGTCTTGCGGGTGTGCTCGCTGGTGGACTGGCGCACTGACTTGCGCCCTACAAGAGAGACAAAAAGCTGATTAAGGTGTTTTGCAAGGAATTTTTCCAAAGCGCTGAGTTACCACATATATTAATTTGGTTGATGTGCAAAAAAGTGTCAAGGAGGCGATGGTGGGAAGTTGTGTCAACGACGTATCGAAGCCTGGCACGACAACACATTTTTCAAGACTAAATATTTGACCAGAAAGTACAGCGATAAACAATATCATTTTTTAAATGCCAGTGACATAAAGATAATGTTCGAACAAAAATCCTCGAATTACATCTAGATCAACCGCATTCGTGTTCGTGCTCGTGTGTGTCTGTGCGTGCGTGTGCGACAACTTCACACAGCTGCGAGGATGCTGACTGACAGAGGCGGCAACAAAGCAGCGGGAGGGAATGTTGATGACGTTTTAAACAAGCACGCATGCTAACGACCTACCTACTTTATCCAGTCTGGAAATAAAACGATTGTGTCCGTTTTTCTTTCTCATCGAGTGATAAGTCAATATAGTAATTATCGCAACAGGTCTGGCCGTACCACCATAGTCCTGAAATTCTTGTGGAATTCTCCGCTTGAGCTCCGCTTTGGGTTTCTTCTCTGTCTTCTTTGTTTCCTCTGATGGTCTTTTGGGTTTGGGCTTGGGCTTGGCCAACTTGACAGGTTCCTGTATGGAACGCACAAATAGACAGCACGAAGTAGGAGTTAAAAAAAAAAAAGACAAAATACTTAGTCACTGAGTGTTGTCCAATAAAGGCAAATAAACATGTACATTGAAGAATAAACTGCTGTGCCCATGAGAACATTGTTGCGAGCATAACCCGTCTCTTGGTGGAGTCGAACAGATGATTTTTTTTTTCTTTTAAACATCAGCATTGTTTTTGATGAAGTTAGGCCTACTACATAGCAGTTTTTTTGTAATTGTCATGATGGTAGTACGTGGATGCATACATTTTTTGTAAAATGTTTGAAAATCCTAGATCCACCTTATAAGCTTTAGTAACAACTCGACTCTTCCTCCGAGGCGCGTCATCCTCCTGGGCGCTGTCCGGCTCGTCTCCCTCATCGATGTCAAAATCACTGTCCACCTCGTCCTCTGTGTCCGAGTGATCTTCGTGGTACTCGTCGTCTCCTGATTCCTTGTATCGCAGGAAAAAGAAAAAAAATCAAAAGTAACACAGTACAGATGTGAAAACACAGTAAAGTAGGCCCTTGTCCTCAGTGTTTGCTCCCATCCCAACCAACAGCAGGTACACTAAATATCCTCAGGGGGCGTGATTGAAGGTTCAATGAGTCCTGAAATATGCACGGGAGTTTTCTATGAAAATATGAAAAAGCAAAACTTTGAATAACATCATTCCCATTAGCTTTTTCTATGAATAAAGGGGGTCAAATCTTTATTTCAAAACACAATTGTAAGACCATATCTTTCAGTCCTGATGTGTCTCCGATTAGGTTAGACCAGGGGTGTCAAAGTCATTTTTGTAGTGGGCCATATTATATATACGGTTTCCCTCAACGGGGCCATTAGAACTGTGAATTTGGTGAAACCGTATAAATGTACGATCACTTCCACATATTACATATACAGTGCACAACAAATTGGTGGATAAGGCGTAGAAAAAAAAGTAGTGTGTTTCCGGTAACCCGACCGACCGAGAATTTCTACCTCGAAAAAAAAACTTTACAGTCGGCATTTTTTTTCAAACCTTCTACATTTTTGTGTAATAATAATAATAATAGTACATTTCATTTACAAGCGCCTTTCAAAACACTCAAGGACGCTTTACAATCAAAGCAAGAACAATAAAACCACAGACAAAATTGTAAATAATAAAAGGAAAGATGAATTTAGAGCGTTTACATTTGGTGCAAACTCTCGCGATATTCAAGTTGAGCGTGCGCCGTCGTTTGCCCTGTCTTCTGTCAACAACATTGAATCACTGCTGTATCGAAAAGATTCAACGAACTATTTGACGAACACCACGGGCCGTCTAGGACGCGGGACGCAGAGGTAACGAGATGGCTGTCACACCCAGCTCTCTCGCCGCCAAAGGCGGCGAGCGGGGGTTTCAATCAGCGGCGATTGCTCTCGGACTGCAAGGGAAGCTCGGCTTCCCCTAAAATGTCAAAGAATAAGTGATCAAATATATGAATGTAAATTTCATTGCGTGTTCATGTCATTGACTAAATATGCGCTACAACATGCTCAACTTTTGTTCCGAATCAGCATCAGCTTCTTCTTACTGGTTACGACGCGAGTCCCTTCTCATTCATCCCGCAGCTTCGCTGTGCTTTAAACGGTAGTGAGTTCAGGGTAGGTTGTCCCAATGCGTTGAACGGAGACGAGTCATTGGATACAAGCTGGTTTTTGTCCCGCCCACAGATGCTCGTCGTGGGACTGGATGGCAGTGGGAGGGTACCGGTCGCCAGGCTTTTCTGCATCAGATTGGATGATCTGTCTGAGCCTGTGTGCCAGTTCGATTGACATTGAAATGAGCCAGTCACCGAGCTTTAAGTGTAGGCATCCGTCAGAGCAATTTTTCAACTCGCATTCTGTTCAGAGTTGAGCTCGAGACTTCTCCTAATCATTTTAGCGACACTCTTTGTTGTAAACAAACAACTAGCGACAAATTAATACTTTATTTCTGGTGGGTTTTATTGTAGTTGCTGTAGTTGTAGGACACTAATTAAGTACCGGGAAAAGACGGCTTGTTGGTATGAAAGGGTCACAGATCATTTTCTTGAAAAAGAACGGAGCAGAATTCATGTATAAATAAACGGACACATTTTATGATGTCGACCAAAATTGAGCTTCCCCTCTTTGACAGACGAGCATCTGGCACTGGTTTCAATGTCTCCTTGTTTTATGTTTATTTTGTTTACGTTTTTGATGGTGGAGGGAGGGAGAAATAAAGATTTTTAAAAACTTTGTCCGACCTACCGACCCTATGCTGAAATTTCATGTTACCGGAAACACACTACTTTTTTTTCTATGCCTAACTAGTTTTGAAATCAGAAGTCAAGAATAATGGTTAGACCAGCCATGGTTTGCATTAATGTAATAAGTACGTAATGAGGTGATACTTGTAATGATGGATTACATATGACATTTTAAATTTTTGGTTCAGACTATAGAATGCATCATGGAAAACTTGACATGCTTGATTTGCTCTCGCGGACTACACAAAATGATATAGCGGGCCAGAGGTGGCCCCTAGGGCCTTGAGTTTGTCACCCGGGAATAAGACCTTACATCATTGAAGCCTCCGTAAGTGGTCTTGTAGAATTCATCCTCCTCCTCGGCGTCCAGCAACTTGGACATGCGATTCCCCGCAGTCTTTCGGGGCTCGCGGTGAACCGCAAGACTCATTTTCTGCATTCAATATCAAACAAAGCTAGCAAAGCTAAGAAAGCAAAGAAAGCTAGCAAAGCTAACTAAGCTAACAGGGCTATCCGCCGGCTGTGTTACTTAGCGCGGTGCGCTACCACCAAATATACTTCTTAAAAATTATATCTCGTTTTGAGGCCGTAAACCTATTTTGTCGCATCCATTGATAAGGAACCACGTTGGAATAAGCGTTTTTAAGTAGTTTACAGTGGACGAAAGTTTGTAGCTGTGGGCTAACATTTGCCGACATGTACCATTTTTCTTCCGGTTTAGCATCTGCATATCCGCTAAAGATAACTTGCCTTCAAAATAATGTGCTTGCGAATTAATTTGGCTAAGGTGGCCAGTTATATGGTTTACTTTATCAAAAACGTAAATTTTCAAACAAGAAATTGTTTTTAAATTACATGCTGGCGTAGAGCTTGTTTAGCTCGTGTATTTCCGTCGTGATAGGGGTAGAGTGAGCGCAGTATGGTTTATTTTGAAATACAAGAAACGTGTCAATGAACTCACGAAATGACATACAGGTAGTACTGTATTTTAAAAGTTTATGAAATACTTTATTGGATTTCAAAGATTATTACATCAACCAGCATCAGACAAAAGATAAGACAAAATATGTATAAAAAAAAAAGTTAAGCACGTGTCATTGACAATAATGTATGTTAAATTCCCATTTCTTGAGAAAAATAGAATAGTTTAGGAGAATAATGATGACATATATATGGCTATATTTAAACAAACATAAGCAAGTTGGGTTCATAATATAATAATAATAATAATAATAATAATAATAATATACAAGATAGAAGTTTGCATGCATTGTTCTATTGGCACTCACTGTCTGTTTTTCCATGCATGCGATAGAATGTGAATGGATGTATGGCTTACATATTTGAACTTTGCATGTTCTATAACAAGGGTGGGCAACGTATGGCCTGTGGGCTACATACGGCCCTCACAGACAGGATAAACGCATCAGAAACTACAGGTACTATAAAAAAAAAAAATTAAATGTAAAGAAAAGCCAAGAAGATGAACTGAACTTTATTTGGGGTTAATCAGAGGCACTTTAAATGGTGGCATGTGTGTGAGTGGACTCCCATTTAGTTGAATTGTGTACTTCCCCCCTCGAAAAGAGTCAGCGTTTGAACTGGGCAAGACTGAACAGCAGGCTTTCAACTTTTAATTCACATTTATGTTTACATAAGCTTCATTGTAAACCTGCTTGTCTCCATGTAGTTGCCGGTGCCGGCATTCCTGCTGGTGGCAGCGCTATGTGGCACATACGCAATGTTGGCAGTATGCTTTATCTGCCCTCTGCTCTTACTCCAGAAGAAGATGGCGACAAAACACAGGCCGACCGAGCTGAAAAACGAAAGGAAGCCGATGGATGCCGCGATCAGCAACGTCTTGACGTCAAACGGCGACTCCTGCATGTCCGGCGACGAAGATGGCAAGGCTGCCAGCCGGCTTTTGAAGTGAAAGGGCTTCTTCTTTGTGAGGGCTCTGACGTGGAGCTCAACAGGCCGCGTGTCGTATCCCGCCGCATTGGATGCCACACAGCGGTAAATGCCTGCATCCTGCGGCTGGGCGTAGCGGACCTCCATCGAGCCATTGGCGACTGCCCGTATCCTGCCCGTATCCATTAAAGCTCTCCGCTTCGGGTCGAGCCAGGTGACAGATGGCTCGGGCTGGCCTTCCGCATTACAGTGCATGACTGCCGTGTGGCCCTGGTCCACACTTACCAGCCCAAGTTGGTGCAGTGTGACGCGAGGGGGCCGGCACGTGAGCAGCTCCGCCACTTCCACTGCGGTGTAGTCCAGAAAATCCCATTGACCGAGAGCGCCGCACGTCGGCAGGCCTCCCCCAAAGTCCAGGGACGAACGTCGCTGCGCTAGCCAAAGCAGGCGGCAGTCGCAGGCCAGCGGGTTTCCGTCCAGTCCAAGATGTCGGAGGGCGTCCACCGAGTGAAAGACGCCCTCCTCCAGGGTGCTCAGGAGGTTTCCCGACACGTTGAGCAGGCTCAGACGTGCCAAACCTTGGAACGTCGCCATTTCGATGCGCCGCAGCCATCCCCCGACTAGGTGGAACTCTTCTAGCCTGAGCAGGTCCCTGAGCTGGTTGCCTTGGATGTAGCTGATTGGGTTACAAGACAAATCAAGGTTTACAAGGTAGACGAGGTGATGTAAAGCAGCATAAGGAACAGCGCTGATTTTGCAGTTTCGAATCGCAAGGGATGTAAGATTGAGGCCAACCAGGCTGTTTGCAGACAACGTCTCCAGTCTGGGCCAATCGGTGATGATGAGTTCCTTCAGCCGTGCCAGGCCAAGGAAAGCATAGTCTGGCAACGCGCTGGAATCAAGACGATGCAGATGTAAAACGGTTAACCTGCCAAGCCGTGCAAAGGCCTCAGTGGGCACCAAGGTGAGGTTGCAGGCATCCAGGTAGAGCTGGTGCAGGTCGGATAAACCTGCGAAGGCCTGGCGAGAGATGAAGACAACATCGTTGTGCAGCGCTTCCAGGACGCGCAGGTCAGCTAAGTCTCGGAAGGTGAAATCCAGGAAGCCGAGGATCTCGTTGCGGCTCACGTCGAGCAGCCGTAGTCTCGACAAGCCGGCGAATGCTCCGACTGGAAGCACCTTCAGACGGTTGCGAGCCAAACGGAGATCCAACAAGCTCCCCAGGCCCAGGAAGGCGTCGGCGTCGACATACGCCAAGTGGTTGTCGCTCAAGTCCAAGTCCTCCAGTCGCGTCAAAGCCCTGAATTGCTCAGGCGCCAGAGTCCTGATGGCGTTGTGGCTCAGGTTGAGTCCAGTCAAATCTAGCGGGAGGCGCTCTGGTACCGCGGCGAGTCGGGCGTAAGAGCAGTTGACAGTGGACACGGTTGTGCCGCAGTGGCAGTGGTGAGGGCACGACCCCAGCACTTGTGAGGTCACTGCCAAGCCGGCAGTCAGAACGCAAAAAGCCCCCCACCGCACCGTGTAATGGCGGCCTGCCTGCATGGGAGAAGGCTGGAGGAAACCGCATCAAAGTGAGAAATAATGTGAGAACAATGATCGGGTTCACACACATCAGCCACAACATGTCTCATATTAACAATTCATCACAATGACAACAGATTTTTAAAATCATGACTATCATAAAATATGTTGATACAATGACGTCGCTAAATAAGGAAACCAAAATTGATCAATTATTTACAATGAAACATATTTCAATAAAATTGGCATTTCTCACATGGACAAGGTAATTACACCCCGTGTCAACATGATTCAATAAATTACAAAAATAACGAAACACACACGGCTTACACTATTTTGAAATAATGATAAAATATCAGCGTAATATTACAATTATTTTCGCCTTCCATGTCAAGAAACGTAACAATGTGGAAAACAGTTTTCAGTTAGATGAAGTGCACTTCTCTACCCACTGAAATTAATTATTGCAATTTTGATTTAAAAAAATAAACTGTCATATGTTTTGTCTTTGTTCTGTTTATTTCTGTGATTAAATGTTGTTCAATATATGTGATAGGGTTGCACTACAAACAATAATAATAATACACAGAGCCCCAAACCTCACTATCCAAGCATGTATAAGAAAAGAAAGCAGATAAAAATAAGATATTGTGACTCACCGGTGCTTCAGCGCGGATGCCCTTTCATGATGATCACTCCATCTTCGTGTTGTCGCAAGGAAGAAAAAAAAATTCAGATGAGGCTTTCTTTACAAGCACAACAAATATGAAAATAATTCAACTGGAAATCACTTAAGAAACGGCAAAACGAAGCGGCATCCTCATGGCAACAACGAGGAGGAAGCGAAGACGCTGGTTGTGTGCATGCTGGGGGATTATATGTGCTGCCTGGTGGCCTCGATCCAAGGCTGGATGCGAGGAGGCAGGCGCAGGTCAACCAAATTAGGAGCATTTCAGGACTTTTTGGAACTGTGTATTAGACTTTATCAAAAGTGCACATTTATCCAGATTTACACAAAATACATGCCCCAGCTGTCAAAGTTGATCATATGGCCCTGGGGTCAGAGCATAAGTGTGCATCCGAATTTCTGGCTTTCCGGTTGCCTTTCTCCTAACAAGCATGATGGCATAATACAAACCGATAACAAACTACATTGCTTAAGTGAATCAAAGATTCGTTTTTGCAGGTCCCTGTGCTTGCCTACTGTGTGAGTGCCACCGTCGAGTCGGCGTTGAGTCAGCAACTCGGCCATCTGCTACCTCCGGGGACCCAGCCGCTCTCCGTCCTGGATTTTGAGAGCGGTGGGTCCGACTCCACCGGCGGTCCTTGCGTAACAATGCCTTCATGGTCACTAGATTGTTTCCCGGTAGTGATGGCGTCGAAAGTGATTACACAGGACTATGTTTGGCGGTAATATGTCAGCACAGTAGCTCATATTATCAGCAAATACATTTTAAAAAGGTTGCATCTATCATTAATATATAATAATAATAATTTAGGACCTACTACAGACCCTTGAGGTACCCCATAAGTCACCTTTAATAGTTTGGATTTGGTTTTGTATTTCACCACTGATCACGTTACCTCTGCTCGATACTTTGCACATTGTCTTTCGATACTTAATTTGTCGTGTCCTTGTTTATCGTAGTTGCTTGTTATGGATAATACTAGTGTAGCCTGTACTACCGGAGACAAATTCCTTGTGTGTTCTACATACTTGGCCAATAAAGATGATGCTGATTATTACTGCATTATTAAACTGACATATCCAAGTAAGTTCTTATCGCTGCCGGTAGATATTGCTTCCACAATTTTCATATACTGCCATTGATTTATTCCTTTTTGTTCTAAACCCATATTAATTTTTTTTTTATGTCAGAGACTATGTTTCTCACTGAAGAAACCGGCAATTATAGAAAAAGTCCATGGATATGGAGGAAGCATCCATGCTCCTTTCGGTGTCAATAGTACATTGAATCAATGCATACCAGACTGACCTCTAGTGGACAAAATACATTCGTGCAAATACCTCACTGGATTTGACAACCAAGTAATGTAGAGCGGCTCAAATCTGTTTTTACGATTCATTTAATTCAGCAGGACCTTTGACAATCAGTGAGGGATTTGAGCATTCCTTTACTGCACAATGCATAGTCGAAGTACCTATTGAAGATACAGTGCAATTTCTAAAATTGATGAATAAACAAAAATTTCTATCACAGACACTGGGTAAGGTGTTTTGGCGGTGTTGTTCTAATAAGGCAATCAAGGTAAAACATAAGAGAATACACAATTTATGGTAATAATATAGATCAATTTATTCTAAGAAATCATTTTGGAATTGGTTGTAATGTAACTGTGCATAATTTAACATGTTTTAAATCAAAAAAATAATTAACATGAAAAATAGATGGAGAACATTTGTTTTTAAAGATACAAATCTAAATATATTAAAACAATTCGATAAAATACAAAAATGAATAAATGAAAAATATTTTTCAATGTCATGCAAAAACTCAAATTTTTGAGGTCGTTAAAAAACATTTTTAGGTCAGAGGGGACCATGCAAAATTCAACAAACATCAGCAACCCACCCCCCCCAAAAAAAACAACACTTCAGGAGGGAATGCAAAAAAAAATAAAATAAATCAAGTTGCTAAAAACACTTCAAGATCAGGAAGGAGCATGCAAAACCACCACGCAAACGAGGAGGCAAATCATTATTCCCAGTTTTAAATTAAATAATGAAAACAATAAAATCCAATATAGATATAAATGAATGACTGAAAAAATGTTGGGGGGGAGCAACAGAGTCATTGTTGGTTTGTCTCAGAACACTTTTTTTAAGGCGTATACCACACAGTGTGTACATCCAGAGTCCTCATCTGACTGTATGAAGGCTCAAGCATATTATATATATATATATAGGTATGTATATATGAATTTGTCTTTATATACTAAATAAAACCAATGCCAAAAATAATCATCTTTTTTTTCATAGCAGCAATAAAAGTATTCAGTATATTTACAACAGTTTGTAGATGACAAGGCATATCATAACACTTGCTTTCCCATTCTTTAAGTATTTTCATTCAATTGTATACATGTATGTATCTATGTACGGTATCTATTTCAACAGAGGCATCTTAGATGACTTTACACCACACGGAGCCACAAATGTGATCTTGTTGGAATAAAAAACGTATGTGTGTGTGGAAGGGGGCAAGAACAAGCCCATTAGATCAAGTAAATTAAAAATTTTAAACAGTATGATAAATTAACAGAGCAAATCCCAAACAAAACCAAAACTAGAAAAAGTCAAATGGAAAAAACAAAGTAGAAATACAGTAAAATAAAAGTGAAAGCATCCTGATGGAAAGCATTTGTACGGCGTCGGCGAGCGCCCCCATCACTAAAATCCCAACAAAGAAAAAGAATTTCCCCAGAAATTGCTTAACATTCTTCAGCATGTGATCATCTACCAATATATAAAAAAAAAAAAATCACTGGATGGAATCCAAAGTCATAACTGAAGCTCCCAGCATGCCGAGCGAGCGCGGCGAGTAACATTTTTAACATTCCAGTTGACGGCAGAAGGCGAGGTGAGAAAATGAATAAACGGGACCCTCAAGTTTGTAACGAGAGCAGAGTAGGGGGGTGAGCCATGTCGCTGTGGGGGCAAATATCTTGGGAAGGAAAAAGGCCACAGCCTCAATTTTTATCTTGTTTTTCTTCTTGACGTCACATGAGCCCATGAGTAGCACACGAGCGCTTCAGCTTGTTTATCCTCCGAGTACAACAGAAACGCTGAAAAGCAACGAATACTCCGATGGTTCTTTTTCGTCAACAATTTTTTATGTCACTTTTGAGGTCCCAAAGCAAGAGCAAATTGTTACTTCTTACAGAAAACCTCACAAACACTTTGACGTCGTAGAAAGCGACTATCTGAAATGCACTCCCGTATCATTTTCCATCATTTCCTCGCGCCGCTTTCCTCACGCCTGATTGGCCAGAATGCAGAATGACACCACTCAACGCTTCTCAAATTCATGCTTGTTACGTCCAGCATTGGGGACTTTTGGAAATTGACTTTTGCATCTTTGCACGCACCCCATCGGCCATTTTGTTCAAATTCGACACACGCAGCTTGGGAAGACCGTGATTCTGAAGTAATGACTGAAGAATGCATTTGTGTAAGTTGGTCACGGCAGAGAAAAGGAACGCCTCCGCAAACCGAGGGTCTCGTGTACTATTGCTTTAAAATGACTCTCTTCCAGGATTATCAATTCAAAGAGGATATTGATCCCACCTGCATGCTTAGATAACATGCTAATCAGCCAAACAGTTGCAAAACGTCAAGGGTTAAGTGCATTCGTTCTTCAGTTTGTAAGGGCACAAATCCAACACGTAACAAAAAAACAACCGCAGCGTTTTCAAACTCCAATGTAACAACTGTCGTCCCCATCAAGGTTTCAACATTTTCAGTAACAATGTTCACATTGTCGCTGTAAAAAAAGAGGATATATCTCCAGAAAAAAAAATCTGTTTTTACAATAATAGATGTGCATCGGAGACCAGATTTGTTTGTTTTAAAAACACGCATCCAGATTGAACAAAAGATCCACTGTGCATTGTAAAGCACATGTCAGATTAAAAAAATAATAAAGCAGCTTTGGAGCATTTTCTATAAAGACATAAAGATGAATAGAATTTCAATCAAAATTATTTTGAGAATTTCAAGACGTGAGTTTTTTGGGGATTACCCCAGAGATTTAAAAAAATATTGCTCTTTTGAGTTTTCCCAAATAATTTGTAAAACATGGAAAAGAAATCTTTGAGCTTTGGGTAAAAACGGACAAAAATGGGAAGAAAGATGTTTTTTGTTTGTTTTTTAAAGGACAACATTCTTGTTCCTCAGACAATGAAAAATAATTTTCTTTTAAAAAAGTTTAAGTTTAACTGGATGTCAGAGGTGAAAAAAAAAACGAGGGGGAATACAATCTTTCATGTTTTCCAATTAAAATATTTTTCATTCAAAATATAAAAATTCTCTGGGGAAAAAAAAATTACAAATGAATGTACAGTATTTGAAAATGTAAAATAGCAAAATAGTTTACGATACCAAATACATAGAAGAATCCGGAATAATGAATTTGCCAAAATGTTTTGAGTTTTCATTTCATCCAAAAAAAAAAATTAAACAACTATTTGTTTATTCATTCATTTATTGCTTTTATACAGCGACAATGCCCCCCGGGCCCCCATTTTATGGGTGTGTGTGCGTGTGTGTTTTCCAGTGGAATCCCAGCAATGTATGCCTTCCTAATATCTCAGTAGGGCCCATTAAGAATGTTTTTTTATGCTGACAGCTCAGCTGATGTGCAGTTAAGTATTAGTAAGAGCCATCGTGCCACTTGCATTTCATAAAAGCTAACAAGAAGAAGCAGGAAAGAGAGGAAAAACACTCTGGCCTGCTAACATGCAGCATTTTTTCCAATTATCGAGGTCGTGCATTTGGGATAATAATGCCCCGTACATTGTGTGTGTATTTTTTGTGTGTGTGTGTGTGTGTGTGTGTGTGTGTGTGTGAAGGCGCGCTGTATTGTGGAATTTCATTCTGAATTGTATCCTGAATTTCCCCTCTGGGTGTTAATTCAGGATATTTTATGATACCGTCAGCTCATGCTCCACGTTGGCCTTCTGTTGTCGTGGAATGACAAGATTTGGACACCCTTTGCAGTCCCTGTTTTCTTCTTATTCTCATTCCTATTCTTTTGTTTTGTTTTTGACCCACAAGTAGGCTTCGGGCTCTTGTTTTCAAGTATGAAAGTTCATAAAGAGTCTTAAAGCTTCATCTGAACAAAACATTTCTGTCCACAGTGAGGAAGAAGCACTTTTTTTTTTGTTCTTGTTATCAACGATTGCAGCTTCGAGGTGGTCGGTAACGTTGGTGTGTGTGCATGTGATCAGTCCCCGTGAGGTTGTCTGTCCAGGCATCAACCCCTAGAGGCCCTGAGAGGCAGACCACCCCCCATTTAATTTTTTTTTTTTTTTACCTGCCGAGCACTCCCATTGGAATTGGGACGGAGCAATCCCAGAGCGGAAGTATTATTATTATTATTATTATTATGATATTGCACCTTTTTTGAACTTGTGGCCAATCACAGTGCCGATTCATTCTCCATGTGACAGGAAGTGGCGGTGACAGTGATGGTGGTGTTGCCTGTCTTATTGAGTTTCAAGAAGCTGTTTTTTTCCTTCGCTTTTTCACTTGGATCAGCCAGCGCCTGCTTTTCCGAAGTTTTGGACGACCCCGCCTCCCTGCCAATCAAAGAGCAAAAATAGTTATGACGCGTTAACGTTTCTCAGGAGAAAAAACATGGAATGACACATTGGGAGAGCGCACCAGCAAATCCACAAATAAAATCTTAAACGTACCCGCCTCCATGCATTTGATTTGAAATGTTGTTCAAAAAGTGATTGACAGTCAGAGATGTATTTTTACATATTAACTAACAAAAAAGAAAATATATGTTTTGTTGAAGTGTGCTGAATTGGATTTTTGCAATGACAATGAATTTGGAAATGACCCTGCAATAAAGACTTCGCCAGAAGTGTTTTACCATGAAATTAAATTACCAGCAACAAACAATTAGATGGCACCTTGGTTGCCCCCCCCACACCCCATCTTCAAATTTCTTGACCTTCAGTTCAATTTTGTTTGCAAAATTATGCTAATATATTTTCTTACCCGCTATTTGAGGGATAAATGACCAGGAAGCAAGCAGTGAGGAATCCCAACAGAGAGCCCCCGGAGGCCACGACGGGAATGACGCGTACACTGCCGACCACTTCCACGATGGAACCCAAAGCCGAGGCCACCAGGATTTGACTGATGTACACCTATAGAACACGAATTACGAAGGTGCAATCAATATACAATGGAGCATGTCGTAAATATATCGATGTGAATGAAAATAGTGCATAAAACGAGCCCCACTTGGCAGGACAAGATGGCGCAGTCGATGCCAAATCCTCTACGGGAACTACCGGGACTGTGACTGGTGTACTGCAATGAAATTCATTTTCACAGATTTTAGCACTCAGTAGCAGCCGAGACATGACAGCACATGGTTGTACGAAACAATTGGGAATGCCGGCAAAAAAGTGGAATTTGTTGATTTTCCAAAATGTACTAAGTAACAATTGAAAGTTTGAATGGTTTTAGTCAGTCCAAAAAAATGTGGGATGCACAAGTAAATATGCAAAGTGGTTCCTAACTTGTCCAGAATTTTGTGAATCTTTTGAAGTTGGAATGTTGTGAAATACGGATGTCAAAAAAGTGCGCGGAACAACTCTTACTTACCGTATTTTCCACACTAAAAGGCGCACTGGATTATGAGGCGCACCTTCAATGAATGGCCTATTTTGTAATTTTTTTTCATACACTGGGTGCACCGCATTATAAGACGCAATCTACAATGCATCACGATGGAGCTACACCAAAGGAAACGCCATTAGGCGCGTCTTTTAGTGCGGAAAATACGGGATTTGTCGACGCACCGGGGAAAGTGCGGATGGTTGTTTCAAGAACCACATCGCTCCACGGGTGCCGTACGCTTTTCAGTCGGATGAAATAATCCTTGCTGTTACCTGTTTCATTTCGTGGTACTGTCCCAGCAGGGCATAGGGACAATAAGAGATACTCATGGAGATGAAGCCCATGCTGCTGATCATCACCATGGCAACATACACATTGGGGAATATGGCCATAATGGCAGTTCCTGTAATACACAAAAAAACGCCCCCCAAAAAAAACAAAGTGACACCATTGGCTTGTCTTAAAATGCTCAGATTTTGATGACGAGGTGTTGTTCTTACCTATGGAGAATCCGAGCGTTCCCAAGATGTAGATGACCTTGATGCTCAAGTCAAAGTTGTCAAGGTACTTTTGAAGAAGAGCTGAAGGAATTGGGAGTTACAGAAGGAGATAACGCATCGACCGGTCTCATTTTGTGTGCGAGTTTTGTTACCTGAGCATGTCGCGGCGGTCATGGCGTATATAACGAGACCCCAACATCCCATCTGAACGCCTTTGTGATAGTTTGTCAAATCAGTGGAGTTAGCAGGAGCCTGCAAGTAGCACAGTTAAAAGCGCACTCATAAACCAGTGGTGACGTTGATGCACGAGCGCCATCCATTTGCAGTCTGTACGTGGAGTGTCAAAGTCTTCAGGAAGTATCCAATAACACAACTGACTGTATTGAGGATACGCCATATAGCTTATAGACAATTGATGAACAACACAAAAAGCCACTCATCTTTTTGAATGTCAGAACAGTTGTAAATAAAGCTAAAAAGTTGCCCCTCCTCCCCCTAGTCAGGCCGAGAAATACAGGGGGCGTGGTGAAAGCACGTCAGATTTATTAAGACAACTGGGAACTGGTTAAAACCATTAAAAAAAAAAGAGTGAGAAATGCTTACTTCCTTTAAATTAAATTAAATGCAATTACATTTTCCGAAATTAGTCATTATCAAATCAAATGAGAATGAACATTATATTTGGAGTAGTTCGTATCAAATCTAATTTGACATCAACTCAAATCCAATCTAATGACAATAATGACATTAATTGAATAATTTTCTTTCGCCTCATCTATTTTATAGTCCATCTGTATTTGTGAAAGTAAAATTTTGAGATGCTGAAAATGTCAGTGTGAAGTCCTTTCGCTGCTCGTCAGTCGCCATTTTTCATAGTGTAGCACGCATGCTTGTGTGTCGCGCTCACAATGGGATCGCCGTGGTAGATAACCTGTCCCATGAAGTCGGTGAAGAAAACGGCTTCGGAAATGATGGAAAACCAGGTGAACAGGTGACAGGCGCACAGGCGCAGCAACTCGGGCGGCATCTTCAGCATGGAGAGCCATAGCAGCTGCACGGTGGTCTCCACCTGAGGAAAATGCAGCGTTAGGCGTCACGACGAGTGGCAGCGGGGCGGACGGGTATGGGAGTGGCGTCCGAGCCCCCTCACCTCGCCTTCCTCGCTCTCGGCGTCGCCGTTGGACGAGTTGGTGTTGCCGCTGCGGCGGCGGTCGCGCCGGCGGCTCCGACGCCTATGTCGCGCCTCCACCTCGTGCAGGTCGTTCATGCTGCGCGAAGGCTTGATGAGAAAGGCGGCGTTGGCCCGCCGGTAGCGGTAGCGGTGGCTGCCCACACGGCCGTAGTAGGAAAAGGTGCAAGATGGCTGACGGTAGAAGGTGTGATGGTGGCGTGAAAGCCGCACGGGAGCACCAGTACTGGCGGCTGAAACGAAATAAACATTATATGCAGTTATACTGTACATACAGATGAACTTGTATGCATGAATATGTGCAGTAAATGTTCTTCTACACATATACACTTACGCAGCATCAGTCAAAAGTGCGTGATCACAAACAATAAATAAATAAAATGATCATTTTCAGCTGTATCCTGCACACTACATCAAGTTGGCCTGCATGACTGTCAACCCAGAAGGAAGCTTCTTCTAAAAACAATGCACAAGCAAGCCTTCAAACAGTTTTCACATCGGCAATATATGTACGTATCCCACCTCCCACCCGTTAGCTGTGACAGGCTAAAGCGGATCCGCAACCCTAAAAAGGACTTGGATCGCTGGATGTAATTAGCATTAGCATTAGCACAGGTACCTTTGACCATTCCGGCCCGATGCACCTGTCCTTTGGCGCTCAACCCGTTGGCTGCGTTTTTCGCACCGACGCCTGCCAACAGGCGTCCGTTGAGGGTGCACTGATCTTTCAGCTGGTTGTTGAGCAACACCTCCTGGCCCTCGTCGTTCTCCATCTCCTGTAAGAACGCCGAGAGGCGGCATATCTTGGTGGGACTGCCGTGCTGATTTGGGGAGTGGCTTCCGCTTTGGCGGCGCGGCAGATCCTGACTCCCTGCGTTGCTGCCGGGCCGCACGCTGGCGAGCCGACAAGGCGGCGTGCTACGGCTGGCGTGCAGGTGGTGCGCGGCGGAGGGGGGGGAGCCGTGATAGGGCGAGAGGCGGTCAGCGAAGATGGATGGCTCGATGTGGCAAAGGAACAAGGCGTCGGGGTCCATGTGCTCCAAGGTGGCGTCCGTCATGGCAAGGACGCTGTCGCTTTTACCTGCGATGAGACCGAAGACGGAATGAACATAGGGCGCACCGACTTTCCGTTTGTGGCATCATTTCTCTGTGAAAAAGCTTTTCGACTATTCCTTTTGTGTGGTGCGGCTGTCACATTGCCATCGAAACGAGTGACAAATGGCTTTACAAACACGTGACATCACCAGGAGACAAAATGAAAATGGGGGGGGGTAAAACATACTCCTCACAAGCTCCACGTCCAGGAAGTTCACGTCCATATCCCCGGGTGCGGACAGATCGTCCCAGTAGGTGTCGTAAAGGTCAAAGCTGTCCATCGTTTCGTCCTCGCCGATCATTTCCAGTCTCGGAGTGAGAAGTCCAGCTCGGCCGTTGGATGAAGCATGTGGGTGACTTGGCACTGGACTCTCCTGCATAAACTGAGTGTTAGATTTTAGACACGCGCACACACACACACACACACACACACACAAGTACCCGGTCCAGCCGGTCATGTAGAGGGATGTAGGGCTGCTCATCAATGCTGAGCAGATGCAGCACCACAGACACAGAGAAGAGGACGGAGGCGAAGAAGAACAGGATCTGCTCCTGAGACTTGAAGATGGCTCCCAGGAAGGTGTGGGTCCAGTTGAGACCGCCCAGAGCGTAGCCCACAGCGCCGCCAAGACCTGCGTATGGAAAAACACAGTTAAATGGGAAGAGTATTAATTCCAGATGGAGAAATAGTGGTAAGCGCATTACTTTGTAGAAATTGGCAACAGCTTTTGCACTTTCAATTAACGGAGCGTGGCACCCCCGATTACCGAAACACTGACGATGTCAGAGCCAAAAAGTGAGCAGAGCCGCATTGCGTTTTCTTCGACGCACAAATTACCATCGGCACACTTTGCTTGATGAACTGGAATTTGTTAGGCGACGCACGCCACACACAATAAAATCAACATTCTTGATTGAAATGAAGTGAAATGAAGAAAAAAACCAACAAAAAACAGCATGTAACGTTGTCATAGGGATGCACTGATATATGCCCGATACTGTGACACCAATAGCACTTTACCGACTTGACATATACCTTCGCGGCACTTGGTTGATCCTGCCAGTAGCACATCCACAGAATCTCAAAAGAGTAAACCCTGCAAGTCTCATTACACACACACGCCTGTAAGCGGCTCATTAAATCAGTTATGGTTTCTTTTATCGCTCCCTCTTGACTTGGATAACTATTGCTATTTGCCCAGCACGGACACTCCTCCTCCCTCGGGGGGGATGGGCACAGCAGCGTTAGTGACCCAACATAACCTTGCTGGCCCTGCGTGGTGACGACTTCTTAGTGGAATGTCTGCCCAATCAACGTTTGATGGCTCTTTTGCTGCATGCCAGGGTGGATAGAGAGACAGGCTTGCAGCAGATAGTACAGAGAACGCAGTTGGACCTTCAAATTTCCGTCATGACAAATTGAGACTCGAAAAAGTGCTGCGTTGGCAATTTGAGAGAAAACAAGATTTGATTGAAAAAAAAATCATCACAATTTCTAGAATTTATCAAGTGTTGGAGGTAATCCACTCGAAGTATTTGTAATTGTACAGGATCTGATAAAAAGTTTTTGATCCTCGCGGAATCGTGATTAATGCCTGTCACCTGAGAAGTGTTCAAAATTAGAGGGGGGGGGCACATTTCCTATCCTTAAAGGATGATTTGAGGGGCAACCTTTAGTTGGCATTACCTGCCGAGGCGGCGTGGATGTTGAGTGCCATGTCTTGGTCTTCGGTGTCGGCCACGTCTAAAAGGTACGCTCGGATCGGTCCCTCTGTTGCGTCGGCGCAGAAGTCCAACACCACCACCCCCATCACGGTGAGAACAATTCCTATGGGCTGTCTACCCGGAACGTCGCCCAGAGAAAGTCCTAAAACGGCGAGACGGGAGTTTGGAAGTTGAGAAAACACAATGAACACATTTTTTTTCCCCGCGGAAGCCTCGAAATTATGAACCTTGGATGGCCGCGCTCCGCCCACATTAGATGGCGTCGGAAACAAAAAAAGGGAAAATTGCTTCTTTCCATCGGGGCTCATCAGAGTTCATCAACCCCTGCAATGAGCCTAAATTGGCAGTTTTGTAACAAAATGGCCGACTCTGAATTCGGTTTCACTTCATGAGTCCGTGAGAATATATATTTTTTTGTCTGTCCTGTTACGATAGACATGACCGCCAAATTTTATGTTCATCAGTGAACCAGGTGTTCAAGGTTGATTTTTTTCCTTCTTAGTGACTATTGATAGGGAACTATAATGAATATATTTTTCCAAAAATGTGTTTTCAGGCATGATCGTGACATTGTGCGACCACTTACGTGTGCACCTGAGTCTATCAGAACAAAAATAACGCGGACTATGATTGGAAAGCTTTGTCACGTGTTTTTAAATGTGCAATGTTTGTTTGTGAGATCACACAGACAGCGTGTGAGTGTGTGTGTATGTGTGTGTACCTGTGTACAATGGAGTGGCACTACTCACTAGCCACCAGACAGGAAGTGAGCCGTCATTGGTTGAAAGGGGGAAGCAAACAGGAAGTAGTTTCTTGTGAACTGCTTGCTCTTGGGTTCCCATGTCAACAAACGTCTCAGCAGGAGTATGAATATGAATCGACAATTGTTCGGGGTCCATTGGGGGTCAGATTTCTTATTGTCCAAGAAACGTGGCTCATCCATTTTAATGATTGGTTTCTTTCCAAAGGGGATTTTGTTTCTTCTTCATTCGTGCTTACTGCATTGATTACAACTAGCTTACAGCCTAGTTACACAAATATGCACGGGAAGGCGCTATTCATTTTGAGGCCTTTACGTGTGCGCATTTTTTGAAACATTATTTGACAGTATGACATCTGGATTGCGATTAATATCAAATGAAAGCAGATTAAAAACATTGAATACAAGGAATGGAACTGGTTGACAAATTGAGGTAAGACTGCAAAAAAAAAAACTTCACTCCTCTTTCTAGTGGTTGTTCAATAAAATCCGTAATATAAATAAAACTAGTGCACTGTAAATCACATGTCTACTGAAAAGAACAAAAACAGGACAGCAGAGAAAATGATTCCAGCGTCCCAACCGGAACTAGAATGAGGGCCGTCAATATCTGTGCCGCGTCAATCAAAGCGCTCAATCAATTGCTCGGATGTGGAGCATACAACTTTGAAATGACCTCACGGTGATGTAACCACCAAACTCGAGCCGAAACTCGGCCTCCATGTGATGCAGCCTTGTCTGCATGAGAGTTGCCTATTTTCACCGCGGGACAAATTGCACGCTTTGTTAGGCTACAGCACGCCATTGCAGCAAGTAGTGGTCATGAGGGCATGGCAGTACAGACCGTGTACTACATCATCACATATTCGACTGTACAGTGTACCGACTACATCGGTCAAGGTCCCGCAAGATCGCAGATTTTTAACTCAGTGTGACGAATAAACAGCTTGAAGCTAGCACTCTCAGCCCTGAATTTGGAGAACTGTGAGTCAATGTAGACACACAGAGTCTAAGTGTTTAAAGCTTGATATGGCGGTAAACTGCCCCCCACCCCCGGAAAAAAAGGTCTAAATCAAATTTCACCCATTGAAGACAAGCATGCGTTCACTGTACATACGCTCACCAGAGACTGGGTAAGCAGCATCTGTTACAGAGTTCCGGCAAAATGGCCGCACCGGAGCTGTAACATGAAAGTGTTACTATCCGCTCACCTATGAGCGACCCGTTCAGGAAGAGCGCCACACCGATCAGCGTCCCGATGCACAAGGCCAGGATGAAAGGCCTGCGGCGGCCAAAGCGCAGGGGACAGCGGTCGCTGGCGGAGCCGATCAGCGGGGTGAATATGAGGCCCAGAACGGGGCTGAGGAACCATGTCAAGCTGTTGTATTGCTCTGGAAGACCTGGTTGGACACATGGGACGGGGGGAGGGAGGGGTGGGGGGGGGGGTTATGATGATGAATAACTGTGTCGTGAACTTCACACAACTATCTTCCAGTACTCATCTTGTCAATGGAATTTGGCACTAACAAGAATATTAAGAGTAAAACCTGAGTTATCTCAAGCCAAAAGTCTCGAACCTGGGACCAGAAGATGCTGTTAAATCACTTTTTTTTTTTGGTCTTAGGAAGCTGGGTCAGGTAAAACCTCTTTTCACAACAGCACTTGCTGACTACTCCCCTGCCAAGCTGCCAGTTCCAATTCAACACAACCCGAAGCGGCCTAAAAATGCCGAGTCAGCACCAAGCCCTCATTCAAGACCATCTTCCTGTTCCTGCGCCAGTGTCGACATTTCGTGTTTCTCAGGCGACTGAGACACACAAGTCATAAACAGGGCTTGAACCCTGCCGCCACGGCGACCAGGTCTTGGGAACCCCGTCGCCACGGAGACTCCATCATCATCGGCTTCCTGGCTCCCGCGACTACGGCGACGTAACTCACGTGGTGCTTCCTGTTGTGCGCTTTGGAAAACTTTCCCTCGTTCTTTCTTTTGTCTCACAAACACTGACGCATGCGCGCGCGCACAATGACGCAGTGCATTTCTACGCCACCATTTAACAAGCTTTCACAAGGCCAGAGCATAAATGGAAATGTAATCATTAATTTATCGCGAGAAATTATTGGTTCACTGATTTATTGTAAATAAACAAGTTTATATGTTCATTGCGAAATAATGTCATAAAACAGAAAGGATTGTATGCATACAACTGCTTATGTAATCAAACTATTGGTTGATTCATTAGTGAAATGAATTATAATACCACTTCAAATTGAGAATTGCTTTTTAAAAATAAAAATGGATCGATGTACATTTGTTGTTTAAATCGTTTTAATAAAAAAGTATACTAATTATAGTTAATAAATAAATTACATTATATATAAATACTATTTAATTATAATTGATTCATTTATACAATTTTGAGAATTATAAAAATACACATGCATTTGATAGTTTTTACTCATTTTAATACATTTTCTGGCAATGTCTTGTAAATAATATAAAAAAATACACATACATTAAACAGTTATTTCATTTTTAATTATTCATTCTCATGAAATTAGAACACATTTTAAAGACAAGAATAAATGTGATTGAAATAAAAATATTCACTAATATGTGTTATTCAATTATTGGTTAGTTTATTTGCAATAAAAATGAAATACCAATTTTAAGAAATGCATAAAAATTGTACAAATATATTATAAGAACAATGGATTTATTTCATTACATAATTGGCTATTCTAAAATGATTTAGTAACTCATGTTGAAAAAAACGGGACTTAATTTTGCTAATAAAAATAATTTACATATTCACATCGATATGTTTTTACGAACCCTTCAACGCCAAGAATGTATTGTTATTATTCTCATTATTATAAAGGCCTATTCGTCACTTGGATTGGATGTTGTGAGACTCATGCGATTGTACCTTTTGTGACCACTGTGCGTAGCTGCAGAGAGTGCCCCCCACAGCAGTATATTAAACAATCAGAGCACATAGTAAACTATGACAGGCCTCAGTTCCCACACTTGGCTTGTAGGTACAAACGCACAGAAAAAAAAAAAAAAAAAAACAATACTGAGAGAATTTGCAGGAAGCTTTTTTTTTTCCACGAGAGAAACAAGAAAAGCGAGAGAACGGGGGAGGGCAGCATGAGAAAGTATCATGGTGAAAAACAAGGTGAGCTGGATAACGCGCGAGGAAGAACAGAATGTTCCTGAGCTGTGATGGATGGTGGGAACCAAAACGAAGCTCTGTCAATCAAGTGCCCCCCCCCAAAACAAAAAGCTTACTATACTAAAAACCTCTGCTTTCTGTTCCGTCAAGTTGCTCAAGTGACTTCAGGATGAGGAAGCTAAACAAAGTGGCAGAGCGCGCACAAACAGTCAAGCCCTTCTTTTTAGAAGACCCTGAATGAGGCTCACTCGTGTTTTGGGCTGTGTGTTCTTCTACGTACACTTTGGGTTCAAAAGATAATCTAGCTTTCTTCCCTGCACTGTATTCAAAATGCTTATTTGGCTTTAAACTAGTTTCACTTGATCTGAATTGCAATGTCAAAACGCAGTCGTGATGACACCACAACAAGAAAAATCAGATGAGTCAGCGCCAGCGTCTAGTGTGACGTTCAAAAATACTTTGGGGGGAGGGGGGGGGGGGCATCGGCAGTCACACGACCGAAGGAGCGCATGTGATTGACAGCGGGTCGCCTTGCTGCAGTCGAATGATCACGCGCGGGGAGGTTTCCGCCATCGCACGCCACCGCTGCAAATGTCAATCAGAGGCCATAGACTTGATAACGGTGAACTTAGTCATCGGGCAGGAAGAGTCATCTGCAAATTGGAAAGTCCTAAATGTGTATATTTCAGCCCGTTGCCCAAATTGACCTATTAAGAGTTTTTTTTTCAAAAGTAGTTTTTCGGTATGAACCTTGCATTGACACATATAATGAAAAGAACTCAGTTCAAGTTAAGAAGGGGATAGAAAGAATATAGATTTTTTTTTTGTCTGATGCTTTTGGAACTATTTGGTGGAATCTGGATGCCAAGGAACTGTAGAAGTGAGCTTCGGAGCTTCATTTAGACATATGTGGTCATTTTCTACCATCTTGTAGACTCGATAGCATCCATTACCTGCAGATCACTGTAAAGTAAAAGTTGGTGGCTCAGTTTAGATATTTGTCATTAAGTAGGTATTAAAGAATGTGATTTTTCGGGGGGCGGGGCAGTCTGTTAGTCCTATTTAGATGAAATGGCAAAGACAGCTGGGATAGGCTCCAGCACGCCCTGCGATCGATCCTCATGAAAACAAATGGATGGCAGGCAACTTTCTTGGCAAACGTCAGAATACAAGTTACGAGTCGATTTTCATTTACTTGAATTGAAAGTGACATGAATTAGACCAAGAATTAACTTGAGACGACATTCACGTGTTTTGGTGCTGCGGTTTGGGCAAGAAAAAAATAAAATAAATAAAAATGATTAATTCAAATGGGCTCAGCTGTGGATTCAAATTTGTCCATGTCCAAACAACATCTAAAAACTGACATCATTGGAGATACTATGCTCCACTCCCTCATGTGAATCGGTCTTCAAAATAAGACAATGACGCACTTGGTGATTAATGTTCAGTCATTCATTCAAGGATGTATCCAGGCATCATTTTAGCCATCCAGCCATCCTATCCTATGCCAAAAAAGCGTCAGTGAGACTGAGCAGATGGTTCTGTATGCTTTTTAAAAAACGCACAAAAACCCCGGGGCCAGCCATTACAGCTCTGGATTGTTAGCAGATAAAGCACTCATGCATGTGTGTTTGTGCACAAATTAAGTCTGCACTTTATGGGGGGTGGGGGGGCACACACAAAAAAAAACCCAACCAGACCTCTTCATTTGGACGTGTTCCTAGACAGAACGCAACAGCCTTTTTTTTTGCGACCGTTGAGCACCAAATTTGGGCTTATTATCACAACTTTTTGTGTCAACTTTGTAATGCCCTAACCTGACACGATAAAGTGCCAAAGCCCTGACTAGATAGTAAAGTAGCTGGGAAGCATGCCGAAGTGATCGAAATGACTTGCTGGACGTAGATGACCCAACTCTGGTCCCTATCGCTCACTCGTAACGTGACTGTAAATGAATTCTCGAAGGACAACTAATTGAAAACAGTCCCATTTCAAGGTAAGCATCTGCTTCCTCTGGTGTTTATAGGTCCATCAGAATCAACCTGAGAGGCTAGTCGGCATTTGTTTTGGATGTTTTGTTCATTCCCTACGGAGCGAATGACGAGTGGATACATGTTCCACCTCTCGATGTACACGTACACAACAGTTCAGCATTCCTCACATGGCCTCCAATAATTGTGAGCACATACTGTACCTGCCTTAAATCACGTGTACGCATACTAATGCACGGACGAGTTTGCCTTTAATGGCAAACGTGCACCCACGAAGGCTCTTTGGGTACCCGCGTGTCAGCGCTGCTGCCGGCTCGCCACGCTTGGTAGACTCCCAAACCCTTGAAGGCCGTGTGAATAATGGTCAGAGTAATCACAGAAAGTTGGCACGGAGATTATGTAAGCGCTATAAATAGGAGGAGGTGGTTTTAAAATAGCCGAGCAGACTGGTGAGTCGCTTCAGAAATGCGAAAGACGCTGACTGCGGCGCAACCTGCGTGGCCCGCGGCTGTCTTATCTCGCTTCCCTTTCCTTCCCTTTTCAAAAGGGCCAGTCTCCCGCCGGTGAGTGACAGAGTCAGATTAAGGCGATCAGTGGCTGGGTGACATGGAGAAAGTCATTTACGTAAAGCCCCCCCCGCCAACCACGGTGCTCCGTCCACAAGGTCATCGGAGAAGATTATCCTCCCGGCTAACATGACGAGATCATTCGGAGGCTACCTGGCACGCAGGCCAACGGGGCTTGCCACCAGGCAGTATTATTTGAGGGGGCATGTAAAATACACAGCAAGGTATTCGGGAGCTTTTCCTTTACGCAGAACTCGCTGTTATGTTTCCGAAAGAGTATAAATATTACATACAGTCTCTTCCAAATGTATTGGAACAACACAGTCAGTTCCTTTGTTTTTGTGGTACACTGGTATAGTCATCTTTTGATGAATGGAATCAATGTCGGACTTTTGAACCGATATATTCCTCAAAACGGTTCAAAAGTCCGACACCAAAGTTTACACCAAAACAGAGCACTTATTGTTTGAAGCCACCCGCTGCAAGTGATTACCATTTTATATTTGGAGGCATAACCCTTGCTTGGAATAACGTCATCAGGCCTGTGGCCAGTTGGTTGCATTTTTCATTTGAAATGCTGTTCCAGCCTTGACGATGCGGCCTCTTCCATTTTTGGTTCGTTTCATTCTACGCTTCTCTCAGCATCAACGTGTTTGTTTGAGGGATTTTTTTTTCATATTGATTCTTTGGATCTGAACGGCAAACACCTGCAGTAAAAACAAGCACAGGAATTGAGCTCGCCCTTCCGACACTTTTGGAAGGGACTGCGCGTTGGCTCAGATTCACTTTCAACCCAGGGGTTCACACACATTTCTCCACCGTGAACTATGAGTGTTTATATCGTGTGCAGTGAAAACATCATAAATTGCGTGGCTGGAAAAAAAACAAAGTGCAGTTGAAGAACACTAAAGATCAGCGAGATCAGGTGACACTTTCTGACCAATCTAAGCAGAAGTTTCATTGCAAAAATCTTTCTTGCAAGCGAGAAGCCCCGAGAAACAGTCCAACCAGCCATGCAAACACTTTGCATCGTTGCATGTGACAACAACATGGCATGTTCTGGCTCATGGATGTTGTGGTCTGGCAGCAGTGACTTGAAAAGAGCACTGGATCACAGTAAACTTTCAAGTAACTTCATCATTTGCAGATGTTGGCTCAGCAAAACAGAACTTGCCAGACAGCATTGAGCCTGCTGCTTGTTTTGACAAAAACAATTTGGATTCCGAGAGGGACATGAAAGAGGCACGCACTTTCTTCCTTTCAGTTCTTCATCTCATGGGCGGTGGGCGCTGCATTGTCTTGAGCATAACACATGACCGTGTATGGGCGGACTTTTTCATGTTTCACCAGAGTTGTATCATCGGGGGCTCCTCAACCAAACTACACGCACCGACACCCTGGGAGCCGGAGCTTCCCCACCGCAGACCTCGAACATAACTTAAACTGGTTGAACGAGACTTTGAGATCGTCTCATCGTGCTAACCTTGCAAAAATCCCGCCGACATGTTTCCAGACAATGTTCTGCCAACAATTGGCCACTGCTGTGTTAGTCAGTCTCAAGGAGTTTTTTCGTTGTTGTTGCTGCACTGCCTGTGAAGGGTTGTGATTATCAGAGATGGGGGGGGGAAAAAAGTCGGGTCTGTTTTGTTGTGGTTTGTTCCCAAGAATTACATCAAAAACAACTGCTCATTTTTTGGGGCGGGGAGGAGGGGACATTCGGATTCAAGTGCTAATTTACCTCATGTTTAGTCAGTGACACTGACAATGAGCTTTTCAACTGTTTTTTTTCTTTTCCCAACGGCGGAAATGACAATGATTTCAGGCTGCTTATTTTAAACAAACAAAGGCCGAACAGGTATGAACAATGTGACGGTTGTTTGGGTTCTCACCAATTTGCAGCAGCACGGGCGTCACAAGTGCCGTCTCCATGGCATAGCAGAACTCCCGGCCGAACATGATGGCGCCGTGCATCACCCATCTCTTCAGGGGGATGCGCTCGATGGACCCCTCGCTTGCCAACTCCTCGCCGCCGCCGGTGCCGGGGCGGCTCGCCGCTCCCGCCGATCCATCCGTGTCTCCGCCCTTGCCTTCGTCCGTGGGACTTTGGGTCTCCGCGCCGGCCACCAGTGATCCCACCTGCATGGCGTCAGTGCCGGTGCTCTGGGGAGGCATGTCGGGCGGGGGCATGCAAGCTTCGGGGTGGTGGCGGGACAAATCCTGATCCGAAAAAGGTCCCACTCCAACTCCCTTTTAAACTGACAATCCTTGTTAATAATCTCCTTACAGCTATTAGATGAACACCTGACAAAGAAAACTCTTAAAGTGCTGTGATTAAAAAGGCTGCAGTCATCTATTTAAAATGAATCTCTATTGGATGCACCTTTTAGTGCATCCAAGGAAATTCATATAAAAATGTCAGGGCAGTGTGGCATTCCTAACACTTTCCTCAACGCTTGGTGGTTTTCACCAAAAGAAAAATACCCTGACAAAATCAGCTTGACCACAATTTGCTGAAAATCCCCTCGACAAAAATAGGAAGCAAGTGAATTTTCACAAAAAGAGAGCGCTTAACATTCAAAGTTTGTGCAATTTTCTTTTGTATGTATGTGATCTGTGTATGGCTGGAGTGAATGTGTGCGCGTGTGCGTGAGTGTGTGTGTGTGTGTGTGTGTGTGTGTCACGCGTTTATGGCTTATGGGTCATCGAGGTCGTCTCCCGCTCTCGCCTTACTTTTGTTTTTGTCTATTACAGGGGGTAAAAATCCATATAGAAAACCAGTCAGTGAATTCCAGAGTCATTTTGTGTATGGAGGGCTGGAGGGAGTGGGTGGGGGTGGAGGGGAGGTCGCAGGTGGAGGTGGGTGGGCAGGCAGTGGGCGGAGCTCCTCGTGAAATCCCCATCGATTGACTGATGAATCTGAAGGGAAGATGGACAAGGAAGAGTTTTCGTTCACATTTGTCACCTTATTTCACCCCCAATTATTTACACGTAAAGTGTGGACACGGGTTTCATCTCCACTTGGGTACAAGGACGACAGAATGTGTGTGTGTATTTTTTTGTTAATCTTAAACAATTAAACAAAAAATCAATTACTTGTAGTTGCACACAATATTTGATGAAAAAACCTTCCGTCACATTGCGGGTCAAATTGGTCTGATTTTGAATAAATAAATACATATTAAAAAATGTTGTAGCCCTCTCCCTCCCTTTCATTTTATATATTTATTATTCTAATTCACATTTGTCTCCATTAAGGACCCAAAGGTGCCACACTGATCCATGAACAATTTTGGCGTACCAGAAAAATAAAAACAGGGTGGTTAAAAATGCCCTGTATTGACGCTGAAAGGCACACGCTCTTGACAACACACAAGCGTTGTGTGTTGTCGCTCTATGAAAAGAGGCCATTTGTTAAAGAAATCTGGGTTTTTTGGGGGGGAGGTGGGGGGCGAATAATTGCCGGCCGCACATGATGCGTTTACCCGCTCCGAGACAGTCTGATGGACTTGGGCAAAGATCAAAAGTGTGCCACTGTGATCGGGCGTCTCAAAAGAATTGCCAGACGACAAATGAGTGGCTTGTACACACAGGAACCAATTTCACTTGGGGTCATGTGGAAGTGGGAAGCCAGTAGGTAGTGCAATGACAGACTCTGTTTACATTATCTGATCCATTCAACTATTTGTTGTTTTTTTTTAATGTATTGACATTTTCCCAGCCTCTTTCACATAGAGACCCAGCGGAATTCGTGCAAGTATAAGCCACCTGTTTCTCTCAACAAACACAGGTAGCCGCTAACTTCACTAGCTAGCTAGCATCCACTATTCCGATTGCCGCTAGTCTTAAAAGTGTCGTGAAGTGAAACTCTACCTTTGCCACCAAAATCTAATTGTAATAGTCCACGGGCAACAGCAGTGTGCTGACAAGAACTTCATAAAATATAGAAATTGTTTGATGAAATACACAACATAATTGCGACACGTGTGTTTCTTTAGCAAGGACACTGACGTCGGTGGAAGCGACTGTCTGGTTGCTAGGAGCGTGTACCAATTTCTACAGAAAATGAGACTGGTAGCAAGTACATCCTGACATACAATTAAAGCAAGAGTGAAATGCTTACATTTTTTGGAGGCTGTCTTTGGTGTTGCATGATGACACACGATGAGACCAACATGCATAAGACTCTAGCTAATCACAAATACAATTAGCATCATGGTAAATAACCTATTTAAAACAAACCTATTTGCCTATTTAAAACAAAAGAATAGAAACAATCAACCTAGTAGTGCTGTGTCAAAAATAATCTGTTCCCGATTCCTCTCTCTTTCACTCAGTCCACACTTCTCGACGCCTCCCCGCGCTCTCACGTCTCACCATTAAGATTCATGAAGCACTCCGGTTGGTCATTAATATTTCATAAAGGTGCATTTCTGTGACCTCACAGACTGCAGTGGGTTACATAATAGCCTCTTTCCTTTCCAGACATGTCGATAGTACACACATTGAACTGAGCATAAAACATCATTATGGACAAAAACCTGAGACACACTGTCAATCAATTACATAGAGGTTCAATCTTCAATTATTTCAGGGGTGTTCGACTTTGTGGGAAGTTTAAAATTGGCATTTTTGTTCGTGATTTGTCCCCTTAGCAATGACAAAAGTCTATCCCGCTGTGTAGGTGTGAGTACACCCCGAACTGGTCACCAGTCAACTGGAGCGTATCCATTGAAAAGCAACCATACACACTCATGGACAATTTAGTCTCCAACAAAGGATGATGAGCAAAAACATTTTTATACTGTATTTGAAACTGGAAAAACATCCATGGTCAAGTGAAAAAAGCAGAAGTCAGGAAGTTGAGACAGTGAGTGACGTTAACGGGCAGTTTGTCCTGCATCCCAGGTAATCTGGTCAGCGCACGAGTTATAATCACTCACTAAAATAGACCACCTTGTGTATTTTCAGCCTCACAAATCTGGTGCGGGTCTGTGAGACACAGGAGACGGCCGTCGTCCTCACTTGTCCCTGGCCTTGAACTTTCAAAAAGCAAAATGGTCAGTTTATAAATATACATATACATGTGTGTGTGTGTATATATATGTGTGTGTGTGTGTGTATATATATGTATATATATATATGTGTGTATATATATATTAGAGCTGTCAAACGATTAAAATATTTAATCTAATTAAAAACTCAACTGTCATAATTAACTCAAATTAACTAAACATTAATCATGATTACTCACGCATTTTTTATCGTTTCTGAATTTCCTTTTATATTTTTTGTCCTATTTTCCCCCATTTTAATGCTCTCATCAACATGGAATCATGAATCAGTTTTCTATGCGCAAAATGCAAATATTTACTGAAATAATTTGGAATTTCAATTTTACATGAAAATTATTCACTTGGAGCAGTTATTCACACATTATCTCTCACACAATATTACTGTCCATCAACAACAGTGAAAACAATATTTTGTCACACAACAGCTGCTTGAACAGCTCTTTTTAGGGAATCAAAACAGCGCAATATAAAGTGCACATCTAAGGTAAACTAGTACTCAGCCTATAATTTTTCACGGCCCCCTGAATAGGGATTGTCGGGCAGCATGGAAGGATCTCTCGTTCTGTACTTTTTTGATCATTTATTGGAGCACTTTGCAGCAGAAGTAGTAGTAGTTGTAACAGAAGTATCAGAAGCAGGTAATAACCTAAACTACACATAAATGCAGTAAAAAATTAATATATCTATCTTTCTGCATCACAATGTAAATATGTATATAATTGACATTAATTAATACCTTTATTTAACAATACGTTTAATAAATAATGTAATCAACCCTGATTTCACTATGTATCATTATCGTCATCATTATTCATTGTTTTAAACGTAAGAAACCATACAACACAAACATAAAGTCAAATCGAACAAAAGAACTACAAGTCCCAAAGGTCCAACCGGAAGTGGAGCGCGGCATGATTAACCCCACCTGCAACGCAATTTACGCCGTTTAAGCGTCAGATTGCAGGCGGACAAACATGACAACTATGCAAAAATGAGCTTAATAAAGACACCCTGTTCTAGCAACATTTTAGCCCACGCTGTTTGCTTTGAAATGATCCATAGCTGTCGGTCTGAGGCGAGGGGCGGAGTACCACGTCCGCTGTGTGCTTGGCCATTAAGTGGTATTTCAGACTCGGCGTGCTATGATGATAGCTCAGTTTACGACTGCAAAACATACAGGTAACTTTGGTCTTGTAATTGGAACAATCTGGCAACTTTTTAAAAGTAAACTTTCCATTCATAAACTATTTAAGTATCCGTTTTGGTGTCTCGCGCTGCCGTGGCTGGCAAAACAAGCGTCGTGGACCTGTGCAGAAGCGATTGATGTTTTGTTTCTGGTTTATTTATAGAGCAACGTAACATCCGCTGTGACGTCTGCCGCGTTAATCTCGCGAGAAAATTTTTGATCCCGATAATATTCATTTAAATTAATGCCAATAAAAACGCGCTAAACTGACAGCTCTAATATATATATACACACACCCACATTTTTATTTATTTATTTATTTTTTTTACATCAACGGCTTAGTGTTTTGTTTGTTACATTCACTTGGCGGCTCAGATCAAATGCCCTGACATGCTGCTGCTGTTCTTCCTGAGCCCGCTTACTTTCTTGCGACCTTATCCTCAAGTCACCTTTTCTTTCTCACGTGGGTTCATTGTTGTCAATGTCAGCCACCCATGTCCTCCCGAAAACCCCTTAAGAGCTGAAGTGTAATTCCATATAAGCCGAGCCCATGATGTGGCCGCATGCACAAAACCACACATACACTCAGTGAGGTGACCGCTACTGGCCATGTCCATTTCTCCGCGGGGTGTAGCACGGACATAAATGGAGGCGGTTAAAAGGGAAGCTGCAGTAACGTGTGCTTTGTTGTGCACGATAAAGAATATATGCACGTGAATATTGTTAAATTGTCTGCCTACGTCTGTTCCTCCACTTCTGACACAGCGCCTCGATGCTATTTGTTTTTCATGGTTTGTTAGGATTAAGTGAGCAGACTTTACCGAAGGACAGCAATGTGTTTGCTTTAAAGATACAAGATGTAATTATATTTGTTGTACATTTCGGTGGAAAGTAAACTTCAACTGGAAGTGTCAGTAAACACCCTGAAGTCTCTTTTTAGAACAATTGTCAACAGACAAAAGTTGTGTCACTCTCACCCAAGGCATCTTTGGATAGATGAAATCCAACTCTAATGTAACGTTATCGTTCTCCTATCTATGTCTATTTTTCATCCCGTTCTCTTTTTCGGTCGATGCCCTTGCAAATCGTGCTCTGCCTGACTGCTTTTCCAGTAAATATCCACCGCAGTACAAATTATAACTGGGGAAGCGGGTATCCCACCGAGTCAGGAAAGATTTTTGTGGCTGATGGTACAGAGACATGTTATCGCGGGAAGATACTGAGGGCAGTTAAACTGCAACATTCAGCAACCTAGGGCGTGTAGAGACTGTGAAGTATACCACTACAGATCTGAAACAGCTAACATTCACTTGTATGTTGCGCCTTCGCGCTGCATGCTACAGCATTATATTCGAGAGTCTCCATTTCACTTTCAGTCGTTCGTTCATCGCTGTCACAGCACAACGTGAGGCAGTGAGGAGCCGTGATGCAAAACCTGTCGCGGATCCATATAACACTGGATATAGATGACAAGACCTTAGGATCAGGTTTATACAGAGTCGCGCACATCACTCTGCATGCGTAGAGAATGAGACTCATCACAAGCCTTCCCGAAGGCAGCTGCTGACCTGTTCTGATGTAAGGGAGCAGATCAGATCAACATTCGGGAGTTGATTTACACTCCACAGTCTCCATGATGCTGTTCTCGGGCTCTTTCGTGAAGGCTGACTAAAAGTTTAAGATATGGCTTTCTGGAAGGAAAGACAATGTTACGCAGGAGGAAACTGACGGAAGTGCAGCACAGCGGAGAAAGTGGAGTATAAAACTGCAATGTCCAGATCTTAAGGCACAGCAACAGTGGAAGATAAAATTTGAGAGGCCAAACAGATACACGCAGCAGGCTGCGCAGGCAAAACAAACGACTTTCCCTTTCTGCTCCTTTGTATTCCCATGGAAAAACATCCATATTCCCAGCAGCGGGAAGCAGATGGATCTGAGAGAGAGAGAGGGAGAGATGCATTTGGGTGCATTGCGGCCGCAGTGCAGTAAGTGGAGAGAAGGCACATGCGCTTCAACGTGCGCGCCAGCGTCAATGACAAATCCCGTACTCATAACACACGGATTACCACAATACTGGCAGTTTGAAATTATGACATAATATACCTGCTGTTCGCATGCATTCAAATTCCATGACGGGTTGAGCAAGAAACACATGTAGAAGAAAGTAAACAAGCCTATATGTAGTCACACCTGAACCCCAACTTATCTGAACAATAACCTTAGCTAACATGCCAGTTGGTTAGCATCCAGAATGGCCAACATAGCAGCTAGAAATGTAGTCAACCGAATCTTTTTTTTTTTACCAAAACAAGACAATGAGAAGGTAGGATTTAAATGCATTATAACATCTAGCAAAAAACAGTTAGCCTGATTTAGTTTAGTTTTATCAGACCTAACAATCAAGCTAGTAGCATCCTGATTTACCCGAAAAGCAACCACAGCAGTTTACAAGTAAATTAGCTCCACGAGGCTGCAAAAAGAATTGCATTTGTATCAAAAAGAAGCACAACAATAAAGGGAAAGGGAACATTTAGAAGATGAGCTAATACAGACCAGTTTGCTTTATTTTTAGTTTTACCGCTGCACTGCTAAGAGGCAAGCCTGCAATCTGTCTGGCCCAAATAATGACTTGGCAAGCTAGTTAACATAAACACACCACTAAAAAGGGAAAATGGAATTTCGACTTGTTATAACAGCTACTTCAAACCATTTTGCCTGATTTATGGTTTTATCACAGCTAACATGCAAGCATCCCAGACAGGCCAAAACCACAGCAGCTAGCAATTTTGTTCGCTCAAATATTTTTTTTGCCTCCTAAGACAAAAACAACCTTACGGGCTTTAATAGACAGGGGCTTGTGATGCAAACATTAGTAGTTTATTAAAGCCAATCAACACTTCATACTAGCAGGTGCGGATAGTAAGTGTTAACTGCTCATAGCTGAACACTAAATGGTACATAGCACTATTATTAGCATTTGTATTTGGACAGTGTCACTCTGTATGTCATTCTTTACAGCACAAAGTAACAAAATGGTTACAGTCCTTGTTTTATGCATGCATGAGTCATAAGGCCTTTAAGGCAGATGGGGGGAGGGCTAGCAGCAGGGTCATCAGAAACCAGAATTAACCTACAAAAGTCTCTTGACAGGGTAGCCAGATTTGCTTAATGGCGAGCTTATCGAGGGACTGAGAGAATCCAAGGTAAACATGTCCAAATCTAACCAAAACCGAACTGTACCAAAACATAATAAACTGAAACAAATCTGCGAAACAGAAGAAGGTTAAGAAAAAATAGGAGCTCAAAGAATTCACATATATACACAATTGACCCAGTTCTGCAATCAATTAATTTCATGGACGCGACCACGGAGATAGTTCAGTCATCTGGCCCAAAAAGCGGCCATCTTGGCCTTAAAATTAAATAAATAAATACAAGAGCCACAAGCAGCCCATTGATTCCAGCAAACACCCAAATTGGCTTCAAGTTTCAACTCCTTCAAGTTCAACCTAAACTTCAACATACGTACAATTGGAAATTACGTCACAGAATGTGGCCAGTTCTGTATAACAAGCCCAAACAAAACGCTATTCACTACCACAAATGTTTGCATACTTTCAAACTGGTTCCAATCAAAACAACATTGTGTTCATCAGATACCTAAAAACAGGATTTTGCACCTTGCAGGCGAATGGGGCGAATCGGCCTGCTAACTGGCCCAATGCAGTTTCTCCGCCCATGACTTGGTAGCGAGACTGGCAAAACAGCCGTCATTTTGTTTTCTGGGTGCCAGACGCCACTGAAATTATCATGCCAAACCCAAACGCTAAGCAGAGCTGCGGCGTTAGCACGGGTTAGCGTGAGCTAACAGCGTTGTCAGGGTTATCTTCCGATAACTGACAACTCAACTGAATGACTGGCACGGTCAGTGAAGTTGTCTATGTGAGTTAAGAGGAAAGTGTTCGCCGATCAATCCACTGCATGCACCACATGCACCAATCTGCTATACTACAATAATTGACAAGCATAATTTGGAGGCATGGCAAGGAAGTGTTGCCTCCTGAAGTGAATAATGCTTTCACTTCTTTCCTAAGGGGGCAGGGGGGTATCCTTTGTATTTTGACCAAATAATGAAATACATTTTTTATTAACAGAAGGTTTTTATTTTGTAATTGTGAAACTGGTGAAAAGACGCATTTGTCAACAGCCCTCCACACAAAAACTGACAAAGTAAAACCGCTGCCTTTGGAAAAGCAAAAATATTTTCTCCTTTTTATTTGTCACGCATGAACACGTATGAAAGCTTGACGTGACTGATGAGTTTTCGGTCTCTGCCACAGCCACACAATTTTACAAGCTGCAACAAATTTATTGCCACGTCTTTCTGGTTAGCACAGAAAGTAACAAAACGGTGCTCCAATGTAACGCCCTAACAGTCGTCTCATTTGGAATGAAAACCCAAATGCCCCCCCCAAAAAAAAACTAACATTGCAAGGATCAACTCCACAAGTGTTGTTTTTTCCTTTTGCTTTTCTTTGCATAAAATAATATTAGCGTAGTGATGAAAGTCAGTCAGTACAGCATAACAAGGTCAACAATTAAGAAAATAAAATAGCACAATGCTCAGTGAGCATCTAAATGATTAACTCCATTAGTGTACGTCACACCCTGTGCACTTGACACTGCGCCCTCACTGTCCGCATCTCAGTCAGCGTTTGCAAACTCAATACACACGCCTGTCCATGCTGCTGCATACAATACGACTTCATCAACAATAATGAGAAGTCCACCACCAATTTTAACGTAACTAGACGCTGCATCATGCGATTGGAAAAATATATTTTTTTAACTTTTATTGTACAATTTATGATTCATTTGTGATTATTTAACCAATTGAAGAAAATAAAACATTGTGATATGTATATGTAAAAATGGTAATTTTACCCCAAAATTATATGATCCTTGACAATAAATTAAATTGGCCAATCGCTTTTTAAAAATTCATTTTAAAAGATCTCTGTAATGAACAAATGCATTTCAATTAACCAAGTTTACGCGAAAATTTACAGGGAAAATTAATGTGACAACTATTAACAGGCCTCTTTATGAAATGTTTTAAGGGCCAGATTAAAAATACTGACCTGAAGAAACAATTCAAGCATGACAGTAAAAATATGCAACTTAAACTATTGCCTGTGTAGTTACAACAACCAGAGACCATTTACAGAAGAAATTTGGATTGTGACACACTTTGGTATCAATGCGCCAAACAGTAGAAATCAAAACAACAAACAAAACACAACACACTCTAGTATCCACATGCAAGTTAAAAAGGCCTCCAGAAATCTTGTACTTGTGAACTGACCTTTACTCGGATCACATCAGTATTTGCCTGCTGAGTCCACAAAAATGCATTTAAGAAAGAAAAAAAAGGCACAAGGACCTGTTTAATCCTCAGCAGCTCAAGCCTTTTGACTCCAGCAGGATTCACGCGACTACTTTTATAGCCACCACTGTGCGTGTGTGTGCTGAGAGAGAGAGAGAGAGAGAAAGGAGATTGGAGGCCTATAGATGGTGTTGATGCAAGTGAGAGACGAGACACACACACACCCAAACACACCTTTCTTTCCAGCCCCATACAGGTTTGTGCACAACAATTTACCACCAGTTAGATATAGGTATCTTCCATGTGTGTGCGTGCGTGCATGCATGGGTGTGTGTACGTTCTTTATTTCAGTCTAGTCTAACCAATGACCATTAAATCCAGTGGGACATCCATTCTCAAAGACCTCAAAAGGTCCTCAAATGGTGAATTGGCCTTAAATGCTGACACCATTTTCAACCAGCAAGGGTTAATTGGTCAATTTATTTTCAAGATGGCGTTAAGACAAGAAGAAGAAGAAGAAGTTTCAAGGAAGCGGACTTTTGTCCAGTGCTAAGCGTTTCGGTGTCACGAGTCGGAGATGACAGCCAATAGTCATGCGGATGACTCAACAGAAGTGCTGGTTACGGGTTGAATTTCGGGTAGGATGCCACTTCCTGTTTTTCTACCCTGAAAATGACTGAGCCATAACTGGTACTGACTGTTGGTCATTTTCGTCAACAAAGCCCTTGGAATTCAGTTCAGTGTGCTTCCGCGTGGTTGTTTGGGTTCACTTCAAGTAAGGACAACAACAACCATCACAATCAAAAATACGATTTGACGATTCCGATATAACTTCAAATTCAATACTGTAGTCATCACTTTTCAGTGGTATCGCCGATGTACTTCACTTTGAGCTTCGATCATTTCTGTCATCCTTGTCTGGTCTTTTCTGAATAAGTCCCTATCTCACCGAGCGGCGAACAACGGTCAGCATTTTCGAAGGCAGCGGATTTTGTCAGGATTTGTCATTGGTTTGTTAAAAGCCGCAAATGTTCACCAAACAGTCACCAGATGTTTGCCTGTAATTTTCTTGTTGCAATTTTTTTTTGAACATGTTAAAAGAAATGTTTAATATTCTGACATCCCAAGAAGGAATTCTCATTATACAACTTTTCGACTTTTGTTGTACAGTGCAAGATTGTGACATTTTTTTTCCCCTCACAACGGTTCATCATTATTCCTGCCAGATGACATTTCCTTTATTCTGAACTTCGTACGGACATAATTCCGGCAAAATGTATGGTGTACAATATGGAGTGGCTGTCCACCATCACGGAACACATGTTGGAACTTGCAGTTTGAGATTCCACTGTTCATGTCATCTGCCTTTTACAGATAATGAAAGAAGACTTGTTTATAAGTGTGCCGAATACTTTCTTGGTGTTGCATTTGTGCACACGAGCGTGTGCGCGCATGTGACAACTTGTGCCGGGATGCATCAGGCCGCTTGTCACTACGTCAATGTGCTGACTAAGCAGCAGTTGACAGTCAGCAAATATTTCATTAAGAGGAAGTGGATTGCTCCCACTTCAGCTTGCAGCCATCTGCAAGCGAAAACCGCAAAAGCGCATGAACGTGGAATCCGAGAGAGGCGAGTGCAGATGCTGTCGGATTCATTCGGACCGTGTCTGGGCCCAACAAGGCCGTATTTTCAAGAGCCTTGTTGAGTGGATCTATTCAGTATTGTTCTGGTCCTCATGTTTGTGGTTTGTGCAGCACGGGAAAGAGCCATTTGTAGCCGCTTTCTTGACAACCTCGTATTCTTAGTCTGCTGACCAACGACATGAATGGAAAGCAGTGTACATGTGTGCTTGTACATTGAGTTCCCGCAAAATGGTCACCTGATGAATCATCCACCTAACCTGCCTATTGTGACCTGTTGTAAAGTTGGAAAAAAAGGATAACATTCATCTAAAGTTTTCATTTTAAAAACATCACAGATTTTTCTCTCTCTCACTTGCATTACACCTGTATTGTTTGATACAATAAACATTATTCATCCCATCGCCAGTTGCGTAAATATGAGCACTCACAAGCTACTTTTTTTGCAGAAATATAGCAGACAATAAATAAGACTACTCACCAAAAAGGGTTTGAAAGCTTCATTAATGTCGTTTGATGCAAGCCGTCGTCGTGGACCTGCACGCAAACACACACGAAAGGAAGTGAGAAAACAAACAGATAACACAACACTACCAACCTTGTGCAGTGCAGTCACTGTAATAGAGAAGTTGGCACACCAACACTTTATCACTTGCACACACGCAAACATCGATTCTTTGCAGCCAATTAACTATCGTCGCATGACACGCACGTACACGCACGAAAAGCACATCAAAAGCGGAATGATTCACCTTGAAATGTCCACTATAACACCTATTTACATGTAAAAATAACACTGTATTGCTTCTACCTGTCACCTATGCGGTTAAGTTGCTAACGAATGAGGCTAATTACACAGCTAATCTTTTTTCAGTTCAATGTCATTAAAGACAGTAAAGGTCAAATATGTCTGTCTTGTTGTAAATGTTTTCCAACAGTCAATTCTCCTCACTCGCCCCTCCATCCTTCCTCCGCCCACTGCACCAGCAACCTGAGATGCTGCAGCCGCCGGCAGGAGGCTCAGCAGACGCGACCACAAAAATGCTTCATAACAACCCCCCCCCCAACTCTTCTGACTACACGCTGCCCCGCGGATCGACTGGCTTCGCCGAGCCCGGACATCGGACTCACCTCGCCGGGTCGTGCCAAGCCGCCGTCTCCGCGGTGGTGTCCGTGAGTCGGCCAAGCTCCACAGCTACGCACTTCGGTTACGAAGGTTCCGACCACTCGACCAGCCGCGACTCAGGATTGCAACAGCGAGGTCTCAAAAGCGCCTTTAAAGTAACGTCGGAAGAAGCATACGTCGCGCTGCCTTCCGTCAACGTCATGGGTGCTTTGCATAAAACAGGGCGGGGCCAACTGCCAGCTGGTGGAGGAACACAAACGGGCAGAGTTTTTAACCCGAGTGTTGTAGCAACCTAAAGTTATATGACTAATATTAATAAAATTAGCAACAAAACAGAGAAAATATCATTTATCTATTTGTATATATTAATCTTTACAGGCACATACCGAGTGAAATGTCCTTTTTAACTCCTCCGTCTGTTCCATACATAGCAGCCTGCCGCCTAACAACAGACGGACAAAAAGCCAAATGTAAAGTACAGTGCAGTGAATTGTTTGCGGATGTGATCCGTTCGTCTTTGTTGTAGGTCTGCATTCCGTTGAGAGGAATTCAAATTTTTTTTTACAATCTGTAGGGCTTTGCTAAAACAATGAGCATAATCAGCATTTCCAAATACCTGTGTAAGCGCAGTCTTCAAGCTTCTGCTAGAAAGCAATACATGTCAGGGAAAGCTTACTAGAGCATCGGAGCTTTATTCAGTTTTAATCATTGTGGCATTTTGCACATAACGGTGGCAAGTTGAACTTAACTTTAACGATTGGTTGAGTCTGAAGAAAGCCACCTCCAAGTTATATCATGAGAGTGTGCACACTTAGGACATTGCATTATGGTCACAGTACTGTACTCATGGATTTTTTTATATAGTAACCAGCTATTTGAAAAATTAAGAATAATGAACTAAATTCACCCAAAAAGTCCATTTTATTTTCTGCAATTTACGGCTTAATGAATCCAACAAACTGCCACTTTTGAATATGTGATGACAAATGGGCTGTATTCGACCAAATTCTCTCTGCTTCTTGTTGCAAACCGAGTAAGCATCAGGCCGATTACAAATTCCAATTAACTCCTTTTGAACCGACTGTAGATGATGCCATCCCTAAATTCCTTGCAATTGTGCGCCGAGTAACATCGTCCTTAACCTGGTGACAATTTTCCCCACAAAGTTGTTCATAAATAGGTGAACCTCGCACAATCTTTGCTCATGAATGACTGAGCGATTCAGGGAAGCTCCCTTTATATTCAATCATGGTAAAACAAGTTTTTTTTAAACCACCTGTCCCAGCTTGTTGGGAGCATGATGCAGCCATAAAATATGTTAATCAATATTTGTTGTTTGTCCATGTGTGCCCCGTGATTGGCTGACAACCATTTCAGCGTGTACCCTGCCTATCACTTGAGGTCAGCTGGGAAAGGCTCCAGCATGCCCACGACCCTCATGGGAATAGTTTAGATAATGGATGCATGGATGATTATTTGCTAAAAACAATAAACTTGATCAGTTTGAACATTAAATATCTTGTATTTGTAGTATATTCAATTAAATATAGTTTGAACCTGATTTGCAAATCATTGTACCTGTATGTTTTTATGTATGTAACTCCAACTTCACTAGAATTGAATTTGTGGGTGTGATTGTTGATGCTATCAGCTGATTTTACAACCACAGAACAGGTTATTGCTATACCTAGTACGCAAATGTTTCGGGAGGGGGAAAAAAATTAATTCACAATTCTCTGGAGAGGGCCTCTGCTATGTAAAGTCAAGTGAGTGCAGGCAACATTTTGTGCCAATAGCACCAGTGCACAATTGACATATTGTTGGAATGAGCTCCTTCTCCTGCAGGTTGTCATTGCTTTTGCTGAATGTAAGTTACTTGTGTCATGGAACAGAGCAAGCCGTTGTCGAGGTAGTCCCCCCCCACCATGGTGCTCAAACACTGCAACAGTGTGCTTGCACTTACCGTAAACCTGTGCTTCCCCTCATGTGAGTAATGCCCTGTAGATTAATGGGAACGGATTTGAGAGTCGCAGGGGAAACAGAAACCGCGCTTATCTTACCAGACCAGCGAAGGGGTGTGGGATTTCATGGCTTCTGGTGGTTTCATGCAGTGCAATAATGATCCAATGTATAGAAAAACATCAAGGGGGTTTTGTGTCCTAAAAAGGGACAAAATGTGCATTTTTCTTTACAATTTAAAGCAGATCCACGGGTGTCTGAATAACATCTGTGACATACTTTCATCAAAACAGAGAATTACAGCTGTGTGTGTGGGGGGGGGGGAACATGAGCACTCAGAATCAAATGTATTTTCACTCGTCAACATGTGGGCAGATCTGTGTGTGGTGCATGAGGCAGACAAACACAACAAAACCTACTCCATGTTGACAACTTGACCGGGTAATCAAGAAACTTAATGCTGTGAGCTAATACTAATCTGAAAAGCCAATAAAACTCAATGCAGCTTTGCTTACCTTTTAGAAAGTGGAGTCCAGCAGTTGCTCAAAAATGGCAAATCTTCACTCAACGAAGCTGCCAAGTCATAAGTGAAGATCACGCAGAGGCAATACAGTTAAAATAGATCCTGCATTTCAATAAATTGAACGTGTATTATCAAAAAGAAAAAAACAACTTATATTACACTTTATCATGAAGAAAACGGCAAACATAGATAAAAACTTCTCTGGCCAGACAGAATACAAGGTTTTCTCAAGCAGGAAGTTGTCACTTGTTGTGCCCACTTAGAAGCATCAACAGCGCCGTCCTGTGGTACAAAGTGGCAAGCGAATGTGGTGGACAAACAACAAATGCACGAGTGTTGACGTTGCACATTAAGCGTTTACTGTTAGAAATCTCAAGTGTTTTGTACACTTTCATACAAAGCATCACATTAAATCCAACTGCAGAATGTATTAAATTTCTCCCGCTGCAGCAGAAAGTGCCATTAGATTGCAATAGAAAAACAAACAAACATGATAAAAAAATGCCAATTGATCTCCAGTACAGATTAAATAGTGAGGTATAAATATGTTTGAGGCATTTGACCATAAAGTGATTTTTGTTATTTGTTTCTATTTGGTTCATTTGATTTCCTTCATAAAAGTAAGGGATCGAGTATTCAACCCTGACACGACCTCCGTGGGGTCAAATTCATCCATACCATTCTACGTTTGTTCTTTTAAAACAGATGTGAGCTGAATTTTAATAAAAGCCAAACTTTATACAGTGACGGTGAAAAGAAAACATGTCATGAGGACCATACAATTTCTCTGAAATTTTACTTTTTGAACTGCAAGGCTCTTTGTCCGGGCTATTCGGTATTATATGGCTAAAGCAGCAATAGTACAGACTCCCGCAGAATTTCTGTATTGGAGCTTTAAGAAGACCAACTGCATTTCACACGGAACCTCGCAAAGGCAGGATTATTCCAATAACAGTTGGACACCAAAAAAAAAAAAAAAAAAAAAAATGCCAGAGGGCGCAAGTGACTAAGAGTTGCTTTCAACACAAGAGGGCAGAAGAAGTTCGTGGTGAGTTTTCAACTTCACACTTGCTTCCCGGCATTGCGGAATTCATTCGAAGGTGTCCCCGTCATTCCGTGTTGGTGCCATTTCAAGAAAAGCAACAAGATAAAAAAAAAATGCCTGATTTTACATGTGTTTGTTTGGACTCTGAGATGACCTCTCATAGCTGAAAATTGCAGTCAAATCCATTCTTGCGTTTCATGGATGGATGGTGCCATTTACACAGAAAAGTGACGTGGAAAAAAAAAAAGTCTGAAAAATGCTGGCGTAAAATTGCCAGGTCGATTTTGATCCCGGGAAAACAACAAGATGGCAAAATGACAACATATCTAACGATTGTTACAGCTCCGATATCTTCAAAGGCATAAAATGGTTCAGTGCAGGTAATTTTTTTTTTTTGCCGCTGCATTCCATGCAATTTACACAGAATAGCAACATAAGGAAAAGTTGGACAAATGCCTGCATTTCGAAGCCTGTTTCAACTCCCATTCTACCCCTGAAGCTGTCAAATTGCTGGGTGACATTAGTGTGCCAATTCCATGTTAGTGTTTTTTTTATATAAAAACAGATAAGACTGAAAAAGAGCAACAAAGTGAAATATTATGGTACATATAACTGGTAAATAACTTGTGTAAGCTCATGCTGGGTTAAACTGAGAGTTATTGTGTCTTTTACCATCTTTTATGACCACTTTGGCAAAGAGGTGTCACTCGTGCAAAACTCACGGGCGGAATAAAAAGTTCCACTAAATTGTATGAATTCACAGCTGGAGGCCAGGCCTGGCTTACAAAAGCCTCCACATAATACTACTGTCGATACTGAGGGAATAAGGTAGACGCTGAAACCGCTTTTCTGCGTCAGTCTCCATTTTTCCTACACACGTGCGCAAGTGAAAGGAATCATGTGAGGATCCAATGATTTTAAACAACACTTCCTACTCCACCTTCCAGATGGCAATCTTCCCATCGTGCTGGGCGGCGCCACTGAGGACATAGCGGTCCTCGGCCGAGCACAGCGTCGTCACCTTGTCACTGTGGCCGTGCAGCTCCTTGAGGACCTGGCGCCGCTGCGCATCCAATATGTAGACCTTCCCTTTGCTGGAGGAGCGGCCGACTCCGCCGACCCACACCTATGGAGGGAAGCCACTTTGTGATACATCTTCTAAAGTGGATGACAGGCTTTCAAGCGGTTTGAGGTCAGGGAATGAGTTTTCTCCAGTGACACCAGCAGGTTCAAACATGAGATGCTCTCGAAAAAGAATGCTTTTGCCTCACAGAAACCTTCCTTTGTTTGTGATTTTACCAGCACAAACACAGCAGCGTATGTGCTTTGACATCAGTGCATCACCGTTTTTTGCAGTAAACATTGCCCAAATTGAAGCATTAAGCGAGTGTCAACCTGGTTTTTCACTTTAATCATGCAGTGACATCCAGTGCAGTCCTGTAGTGCCACTCGGTGGTAGGGCTTCGACGCCTCTTTCGTGGGCCAAATGCATACGTCTCCAGAATCAACGCATATGCTCCACACCTCCTCCCTCTGACAGACACAGACACAGACACAGACACAGACACACACACACACACACGATATCATATCCTACGAGGACAATTTTTGGAAATCTGGACAATTTGAAAGTCGACCAGCATCTTCGTCTGTCTTATGAAAACGTGTGTATGTTTCTTACCTCAGGTAACAGCAGTACAGCGCTGAATGTCGCTGCAGAGCCTTTGTGTTGCTCGGGTAGGTTTAGCCGATGCTTTAAAGAGCCGTTCCTCCACACCTCCATAATGCTGTCCCTGGAACCTGGAACAAATGAGGAGTTGAATGTATTTCTTTGGTGGCTTTTTGAGCAAATAAAAGCGACAGTGAGACACCTACAGCACCACAGGGTCATGCTGCTGCAGTATACTGAGTGCAGGCGGTCACAGGAGAGGCGAAAGTTCTTCTTCACCTGATGGGTTGACAAAGAATGTGTACTGCTCGTTGGATTTTTTTGAAGAAACAAGGACACACACTGTTATGTTTTCCCTAATAATTTGTGGGGGCTCTCGCATTAAAAATAATCATAAAAAAATCTTGAAAGATGTTCACATTACTTTTAAGACCACTAGGCAGTAGAAAATCTGACCTCAAAATGTTCCATAGAAAAGAAAAAAAAACATCTAAAAAAGTTTTCTGGAATAAAAACTGACTTGCAATGTGGAAACATCCCACGCCATGACGGTTCCCTCTGCGCTGCAGGAGTACGCCACCTTCTGACTGAAAGAAAATACAATGATGAAGGCATGATGGGCAAAATTATCATAGCTAAGGATTTAAAGATCATTGTGTGGGCAATGTTACGCCTATTCAGAACATGTATTTTTTTTCTCATAATTCTTTTCCCAAAAAAGATTGTGTTGCCTGCAATAGTTCACCTGTATTTGTCCGTGTCAAGGGCCAGTCCGGTCACCTCGGACCTGTGATCTGTCAGCTGCCTGTTGCAGACCATGGCCACAATGCTGATGATGTAGATGACGGAATCCTCGGAGCCCATCCACACTTGGTCTTTGTCCACAGCCAGCATGCAGTTCTGAACCAACACAATGAAGGGAAAGATGAAACTTGGAATAGAAACGGCACCCGAATCCTGGAGTGGATGGCAACTTGTTTTCTCACTTCCTCAATGTCTCCAGTAGAGGGCAACCATATTCCACAATTCAACAGTATACAGTATTCAACTTGTCTGAGCAAAGACCAGGTTTCTTGTAAAACCACACTACTGTACTGTGTTACTTTTAACAGAAAACCGCCGAGTTGGTTATTGGGATTTTTTTGCGGGGGGATAACACTATTGGGGGGTAGGAGGGGCATGCCACAAATGGTGACTCAGAAAAGCCCTGGAGCATTATTGCATAACATGCGGCTTAAACTGTACCTAATTCGCCAGACAAAACTTTTGTGGTGTCAAATACAGATTCCGAATAAAAATCACAAATTTCACAATCACAATAAATGTTAATTACACACTCTTAACTGTCATAGCTGCAGAAACACTTTTGACAGCAATGTACCAAGCAATCAGGTATTTCGGGTATTTTAAGTTTCGTACCAAAAAACAACATTGAAAATTATATTTTTGTCGGGTTTTTTCTTAATTAAATGGGTCACTTTGACCTGCAACCTAATAGGAGGGTTAAATGGACTTTCGACTCTCCTAATCTGTGAAATAACTCAACTGAAACACAGGAGAATGATCTACTTTCCAGTTTAATAAAGCGTCATGCAAATGTAAGCGCGTGTGCATGGGAAACAGCCAAGGTAACATATTTCATGTGACATAAGGTCAACGAGACGGCTCTTTGGTGAAATAAACACCCTGGACACACAAAACACGTTTAAGAGAGAGTACAGCAAAGGAGCCAAAGTTAATGGGAGGAAAACTCATTTATGCGAAGCTGATGTCAGTGGCATGCGTGTGGCTTTTTAACCGCCCTAGTTTGCCCGGTAACAAAAGGCACTCGAGTGTACAGATGGAGGCCAAACAACATAACTGATTTGTTATGTGGACATTTCTTTCTACTTGTAGATCGCGTGTTTCACAGTTGGGGAAAGTGTTCCACTGCACATCTATTTGCTTCAGCCATTTGAGAATTTTTGTTTTAACAGAATTTTGCGCCCATTGTATTTTTGGTGCAGAGTGCATGCTTTCGCTGTTTTACCAGTCTCGCGTTGCCGACTTGACAAGTGTGTGTCAGGGACCAGCTGGAGGCGTCAAACACCATCACCTTGCCGCCACTCACAGACACCCACAACTGACCTGAAATAAGCAAACATGCGCAGATAACCACCGTTATTTCGCCATACTCAATGAGAAGTTTGTCAATCCTTCCGTTATGTTACGCAGGAAAAAAAACCTTCTTGCGATGGACTTATTTTGTTCTTTTTCTGAAGCATATTTTTAAAATTACCTTTGAATTGGCAAAGGAGTGAGTGAAAATGCAGAAGGTCACACTGACCCACTGACATTTTTGGTGTGTCAAAGGAACAAACAAAATGATGGTATAGAGGGTCAAATATACTCACTCTCAATAAATGAGTAAATATTGACAATGTGTTAAAAAAATTTTACATTTGAAAACACCCACAATGATGAAACACATTGATCCATGAACATTTTTGTGTAACTAAGGGTTTTCCCATTCAGAGTCCATTGAAACCCAGTCATAGTGCCGGTAATTTAAGAGTTGTTTCATATACCAAACAAGGAGTGTGAACCACCACAGACAAACCTAAGCACTTTTGAATTCTAAAAATGTCCTCCTTCAAAAACAGTTGGAAACGCTTGCTGTAGTCCAACACCAGCTGGCTTCATCTAACGGTCAGAATCTTGTACTCCAGACCCTAAGAGGTGTATATATTTTTTTAAAACAAGGTGGAGAAGAGAGTGAGAAACGTGGAGAGAAGGCGAGACGTGGGAGGGATGAAAGGAATCCGTTTGACAGGAGAAGAGGGAGCGCCGTGGCTGCGCGCCAGGAATTCAACTCAATGACCTACATTCAAACCAGAGCGGAGCGAGAGGAGAAGCTGACGGCCATCGTCTGAATGGTCACGTTTGTTCTTTTCACCCACACAGATGGCAAAGAGGAGACAGGAAGAACTGAGTCGCAGAGTCAGCCTGCCACCAGAAGGGCGTCTTAAGTGGCACCACATGCGCTCTGAAGAGCGTTTGCTTCTTTGGTACACCAAAAAGTTCATTGGCCATTGTGACCTGCTCATGTTAAGGCTTTACAAATTAAAATAATAACAACAACAACAAGGTTCATACATGAATGTAGATTTTACATAAGCCATATTTGCTTTTGAATGATTGTCATAACTTAAAATCATAATCTCTCATTTAGTTGTGCTCATCCAGAGGACACTGGAAGAGATGAGAAAGTTCATGTCTTTTTTTATCAGACTAATTGACATCACGGCAACACAGGGTCAACAGTGGAGGGAGTGCCCACGCGTGATGCGATGACAAAGGTCACAAGTGTATTGTGTCAGTTACCAGGCGTGTAGAGAAGAACGTCAATGGCGCGAGGCGTGGCCAGTTCCAGCGAAGGGTTGATTTTGTGCTTGAGCGTCTCGGCCGTCGTCCTGGGAACCATCATCGGCACTGGAGAGCCACAAACCAAGGCATTCAAAAAAATAAACACTTTTTTTTTTTTTAAAGAATACAAACTTGTGTAAAGTAAACCTGACAAGAAAAGCGGTACAATTTGACAATAGCTTGACTTGAGCAATCTGTAATCAAACCAAGTTTATTATTTCCTCTGGGAAAGCAGTCTTGCTTTACACTGTGAAATGAACTGGATGGCATTTTGTTTTTGGTGTACCTTCCATCTTGATGCGGTCAAAGTGAGCGAGCTTAGATGCGGCGTAAGTGGCCTTGCTGCTCTGAAGGCTGCCCACTACCGCGTCCATGAGCAAGGCATTGGTCAGGGCCTGCTGCATGTACTGGGGGTCCTGCGAACAAACAAACAACAAAGGAAAGACTCAAATTGCCTGTTGGTCATCGTATATGCCCTCATTCAGCGCTACCTTGTGCTGGTCGGCCATGTCACGACCAGCCCACATCTCTTTGACCATCAGGTTCCAGAGTTCCGTCTCCGTTTTCAAATTGGCCTCAAAGGCCTCCTTCCTGCCCCGCACGCGCAGCTTCAAGCTGGGGATTCGCAGTAGCAAGAAAGGAGCCGAGGACACTTTTACCTCCTGCGGGGAAAATCAGAAGAAGGTAAGTGTGCCAAGTGTTGTTACGTCATACCGTTTCTTCTTTTACCTCTAAATCCCTGTATTGTGCCACCTCCACGTAGCCGGGCCGCCCGTCGGTAAGCAGGAAAAGTCGCCGCTGGGTCATGGCGATCTTGCCCACGCCGCGGCTCGTCTTGACCGAGGAGGACAGCTTGAAGACGCACTCGCTGGGTTCGATGTGCTCCAACACAGATGCAGGCAAGCATACCTGAAATAACAAAGACATGGAAAAATAATAATTCAATAGATCAAATAAATAATTGCAAGCAGGTGCAAAAAACATGTTTAATATAGGATGAAATATTCAAAGTTGGCAACAATGACACCTCTGTAATTCTTTATCGTTTGTCTATTTTGACCCAGGACTAACAGAGACCTTTTGTTAAGACAACTGGGAACTGATTTTCAATTGCGTTCACAAATGTATAGTTTGTCTCCTTAAGGTCATGGATACACACTTCCTGTGCCTCAGCCTCAGTTTCTTTCCAGATGGTGTAGAAAACGCGAAACAACTCTGGGCCAACCTGCTTCTGATGCCCTGAAATGAAAAAACAAAAAAACAAATGCATTATCTTGCATCTCTCACTTTGTCATCATTAGAAAGTGTCACATTCTAAGACAAAACTGGCATCAATATTATAAAGGAGGTTTATGAGAGAAAAAAATTCCAGCAGAGCCAATTCTGTTCAAGTAAGCAGTAGCTGACAACCTGAGGATAAATTAGAGCGCAAAAATAATATCTCGAATAATATTTACCGTCTCCAGGTCTCTCTTATCTCTTATTCTTGCCTTGTTCTAATCACTTGCAGGAATGCCGTGAGGTCACAGTGACAGTTCTTTACAATGAACAAAACACCCCCCTGTGAGTTTCTTGTGTAATGTAGTGTAAAAGCAAGAAAGAAAATTATCCGCTGGGAGTGTGTATGAATCAGAACCTGTTTTTATAGAAATGACCGATGACTTCATCACAAGAGCAGAAATTGACATCCACAGGTTCTGCGTAATGTCTGCTTTTCTAAAAATAATAAAAAAAAAAAAAAGAAAGTGTGTGTGCTGCAGTAGAAACCTATTGAGAGCTTGCTTGATGGAGACATTTTAAGAACAAGTACACACTAATAGTGGCTTTAGGCATTTATTATTTATCTACCTTTGAATGAGGAGAGGTCTTTATATGCACATTTTTGGAATACAAGTCAAACAATTTTACCGGTGTCCTGGACTATAGTTTGTGAAATTTGGAATTTTCATTGAAAGGCAGCCGTGTTTGAACCCGGACCATATACAGAGTACACGCACACACAAGAAACCTTGTGGAACTTTGAGGAGTGACTCAAGGGACAAACGAGAGGTTTCATGTCACACTTACCAACAGTGAGTGCATCAAAAAGCCTATAAATGGTCCCCTGGTCTTTCACCATCCCGGATTCCTGGACGCACTTCACAAACTCATCCAGCTGCATGTACTTTTTCGGCAGCTGGAAGCGTTTTACGGTGCCTTCCTCGTGCTTGGTGTCGTATCGCCCGCGCTCCTGGTCCCGCTTGAGGCGGACGATAAGGCGCTTCAGTTCTGGCCGCCTATCCGCCTACGACAAATGCAAGGTCTCTGTTATTATTTATCCTTTGTGTGTTATGACCCATCAATATCAGAGACTTTTTACATCAGACCACGCGGGAACTGTAATCAATTGTGAACAAAATGCATCAAATTAAAGACCTGCAAACGGTCAGCTTCTGGCAGGGAGTCCACAAGAGATTTAACCATCTGCAAAGGAAAGATGCCGGAGTCTGTCTTATAAAGACCCTGAAAGTCCTCTAAAGCGTCCAGACGTCTGTTTGACACTGTGTTGACCAAACCACGCAGGTAATGATACCTGGACAAAAGAGGGACCCATTAGAATTACAAACATGTCAACTTAGTTCTGCATATTTGCTCATTACCTAGCCAGCAGGGCAGATTCATCAGGAGAAGTCGCGCTTATAGCCTTGCCCAAGCTTGCAACCATTTCCGAATAATAGTTTTGGACATAATGATACGCCAAAGGAGGGGGGAATTCGGGAAGGCGGAAAACCTTCACGGCTTTCTGTGGACACTTCAACCCTGGAACGGGTTAAAGAAGGAACAACTCGTGGGTTGGTTTGAGGTGACAACAGCTTTCTCGTCTGCACAAGCACCCACCAATGTCAGGGGTCATCTTCCGGAGAGAAGCTGGCCTTACGGGGCTGATGGCAGTGAGAGATTCGTGGGACGGCTGGTCCAGGTTGGGCATGCTGGCTCCCAGGCGCTTGCTCAGTCGGTTGTCCGGGCTGGCGTAGCTGCTGTAGCCATTCCAGGACAGCTCCGACATGGGAGGACGGCGGGGCGACTCTGTCACGCCGCGATTTCTGCAGAAGGACAACCATGGCGGTCAAATGTGGTGTACGGTTAAAATGGAGGAGTTTTAATGAAAGTGGCACAAAATACTCCTTTTATGTCATATGTAAAAATCAGTATAACACAGATGATCTGTTATGAAAAGCCTACAAAATAAGTAATCCGTAAATGCTCATAATAAATCATTAAATGAGTATTTGCTCCATCGTGACATTATCATACCGCCTCTCGTAAAATTGGTTCATGATTTAAATGTAAATGGGCCCCAATGGAGGAAAAAAAAAAAAGAAAAAAGGCTCCCTGGCCCTCGAATAAAACTCCTCCTTCGCACCACCCAGATGGTATTATCTACAACATGCAGTCAGGAAGTTGACGAAAAGCTCAACTGATGAAATATTTTCCAGAAAAGTAAGCTAAAATTGGATTTTTCGGACAGTAAGCATGGCACGCGCACGTTTCCTGTGCCTGTCAGTGACTTTTAGAAGTGATAATTATACCCAGAGGGTTTGGAACTGCATCGCCGTTTATTGTTGCTTTGTCCCACGGTGTGCGGATCACGGCAGAACATACCTGTGTGCTAGGTTGCGCGTCCTCTGCTCCATGCGGCTGAAGCTGTCCTGTTTCCTGTTGAGCCTGTCTCGCAGGAATGAGTGAAAAATGTGAGTGTCTAAAACCTGAGGACAGAACACACACACACACAAAATAAAATTAAAAAATAAACCCCAAAAAACAACAACAACCAAACAAACAAAACAAAACAACAGCAAAGGTTAATAATTGCAGTGCTCATGTGACATGCTCGCGTAATTGAGAGTGTACCTTCTTGTAAAAGGGCTGGTCCGCTGGTTCCCTGGTCCGCAAAAACTCCTCACTGTTAAAAACTCTGTGTTCGTGGTTGAGAAAGTCCTGCACCCCTCTGATAGAATACACATGGTGGATATTTTCATCATTTTAACAAGACTCCGAATCGAAAACGGCACCATGCATTTTCTTTCTTTGGATACAGAAGAAACTAGAAGTTAAAAATAAACCAATCACTAGTAATTAACCATAATATGTCCCCTAAAACCTCGACTGATGGAATCATTTTGTTTTTGATTCATGTATTGTTTCGTTTGTACTCGACAAGGCTAAACATACACCATACGGTACACACATGCCTGAAGATGTTGACCAAGAGCTCCAGGCAGATGTTTTGTATCTGCTTGTTGAGTCGTCCTTGCCAGACTCGCCGCTGAGCTTGCAGAGCGATGGCATCGGTGGCCGATCCCAGGTGACATTGCTCCAAATCGTAGTGAAGCTGGAGCGACTCAGCTCTGAACACGTGCCCACACACAGAGCGATTTTAGGGACCAAGCACTTGGACATTAAGACGTGATTTTGTTGTTACCTCGAAACGAAACACTCAGCTGCGGTCAGAGGAATTGCGGCTAGGTCGATGACGTCGGCCCAGGACGACTGAATGATACCATCGTCAATATTGACCAGGATGAGATCTTCTGTCTCCTGGCATTACACAACCAAAGACGTGACATTCAAAATGTCTGTCACAATAAAGTTCACATGTGGTCTGGATGACAAATTTGGGTCCTCACCGCAGCCACTTCTTCGAAATGACTAATGTGGCAGCCCATCAGGAAGGCCGTGGGCGCCATCAGGAAGTCCAGCATTCCTCGAGACAGCACGGGAACATAAGGGTGCTGCCAGGTGAGAGGCTGCATCGGGAAGGAAAAATAAGTTGGATAAGAGATAAGGAGAAACAATTCCAAAACTGCCGGCGGCGTGACGTTCCTCGGTTACTGACCTGCAGATAAAGCAAGAGGCACTCTGCAACCAGAGTGAGTCTGGCCCAGTCGGATGAGAAGAAGACTAGCCGTTGTTCTTGGAGGAGGCAGGACAAGATCTTAAAAAAAAAAAAAAAAATACATACATACATAAAAAAATACTCTAGCGGTTGGGGGTGTTTGTTTCCAATTATGTCAGAAAGCTGGCGTAAAGGAAGCGTAATGTACTCTTTTGTCCAAGCGAGTCAACCCTCATGCCCTCTTGTTAATACAAACGCATATTTTTTTAAAGTTATTCTATGTCTATCTTTATTTTATGAATCATACAACCTTGGTGGTGAAAGTGGAGATCAGGACATTCAGGGAACATAACACTTTAGTAAATGGCCCATCGCTAGCTTTCCCCGTTAGGGAGTGTACACTCAAGTTCAAACTCCGGCCAGACTTGTGTCAACAAACACACAGATGTGCCGGTCTACTTTGTATGTTGAGCAATCACAAGTGTCAAAGAGGAAAGCCAAACCCGGGAATGCTACCTGGAAGAGTGTTGTGTGCGAGAAACACAGCAAAGGCAAGTGCAAATCCACGTCGATGATGGGGCCGTCATGGTCCTCCCTGGATGGAAGAACCACCAGCAGGGGACGCAGGCTAAAGGACTGACACACAGAAACGGATTGAGTCTGAAGAATAATGGAATAAGATGTTGTATTTCTTCAGAACGTGGCCAACTTGAACTATATTGCTAACCAAAACAAAAGCGCACGTAGAGTGTTTCAGTGTGGAGTCTTGTTGAGACCCCTTCTCATTATCGGGCTTAAGCATACCGTCTGAATAATCTGCAGTTTAGCAAAAGGTTTTCTGACCACATGTAGTTGTCCAGGAGGCGGTACAGGGACGAGGGACAACTTGGCGGCAAACTCCTTCATGGTTTCCGCTAAGTCGGCTTGTCTCGCAGGCCGCAACTGGACTAGCAAACTAAAAGAGTGGAAAGAAGACACATCAGTTGGTCGCCTTTCAAAAATGGGAACGCTCCAATGTATTACCATGACAGGCAGTCCCTCAAGGCGTTGTAGTAGGGGAACTTGGAGATGACGCACACGGCAAAGGGCGAGAAAAGACGGCATTTCGATGAAATCCACCGATGGCCGTTTTGGAGGGCAGCTTCCTGATAGGACTGGGCAACAGCCAATCAGAAACAATGACGTGAAAGCACTTGAACAAAACAAACTGTGTCTTGGGACACGCATCTACCTGGACAGCTCTGTAGCACTGCGCTACAACTCCATGAGTTCGGTTCCCCAACAGGTCGGTAAAAACCAAGAAGTGATAAGCATCCTCTCTCTGCTCATTGGCCAATTGAAGACCACCTGACCAGCGGAAATAACGAGTGATAATAGTCTGCTTTTCAAGCTAAAACACGACATGACATGCAGCGATCACGTACCGGGAAAACAGAGCTGGGGCAAAGCGATAAGGTCCAGATCCTTCGGCACGCTGATGTCCTCCGTCGCCGAGGATAACTCTGAATGATTGGCGGCTGCTCCGTTATGCGTCAAGTCTGCAGCGCGGTCCCGCCTCTTCTACGAGAGCGCTCAAAAGGTTCCAAATTGCTGCTAACTTTCTTTACAATGTTCCACATTACAAAATACCTTTTTGATGAAGCTTCTCCGCCGCTGCACACGGCTAAAGGAAGGACCAATCACATGACCGGAATTGGCCTCCTTGGAAACAAAAGGCGGGATATGGACCTGCAGTACCTCTGCATCCAGAAGGGGAAACTCCACAAACTTATTTTGTTGATGAAGCTAGTCCCCAGCCCCAATAAAAAAATAATTAAAGAATTGCAGAGTAATATTGCAGCTTCACAAAAAAAAAAAAAATCCCCAAAATATGAATACCTGGTACACGTCTCTGAGCTTATCACTGGAGGCTCCAACCACCACGCATGCCTCCAACAGTCCCGAGGGTACTTCCGCCATTGCGACACATGCACTCTGCAAGCAACAAAATGGACGTGACATGAGAGAAGATGACATCACAATAAGAGTCAAAGTTTACTGTATCCCATAATGAAGCTAATGGACCTCTCTGATTGGTGTGGGCGTGCGATGAACAAAACGTGACTCACTCAAGTTCCCGGTAATGTGTGCACATGAGCGGCTCCAACGTGAACCAATTCAAAGTCTCTTAAGTTGCACCAGTAAGGCTAGCGCAAGGTCTCTGCTTATCGTGCATCGATGCATCGAGTCCATGGATATTTTTTTTGGGCATTATTAAACCACCATACAAATAGAAAATGAGCATGTGAGAAGCAGGTATTTTCTTTTCCCAATCGGGGTCACCATATGTACCTTGAATGAGTGTGGCTTTAAAAGGCAGGGCCTGGCCTGGTGAGTGACGTGGGTGTCAGTGGATGAGTGTAGTTTGGAGTAAGGTTTAACGGCCATTAATTTCCTTACTGGCAAGTGAACGTCTGCGACTCGACTCACCTTTGCACCATGCTGTCGTAATCAAAGCTGAGTAGACAATTTTATCGTCTTCATTCACTGCAATTAGCTTCTTTTTACAATGATGACAAGTGGGGAAAGATTGTGGAGGTGACTCAGGGCAGGAATTTTTTTTCTCGTATTTCCACACCATGTGTTGGACATCAGAAGTTGCCCTGAGTCTTCAATGTCGTCTGCAGTCTAAAGCAGTTTGGCTTTTTCGTATGAGCCAAACATCTGACTCGAATTAGTTACAGCTGCAAGCAAAAAACTCACCTTAACACACATATCAGCTTTTCACTTCTTCTCTTCTGATTGCTCTCATCTCAAATCTTTTTTTTGGGGTGGGGGGCTTCTCTGTCTGTCTTTTTCTTACTTAACCTTCAAAAAAAAAAGCTTTTTTCCTTAGTCCTTTTCAGGCCTCTATCTGAGTGTTGTCATGGAAACGCACACTTAAATCACCCACTATGAGGCCTACAAAGTTTAAGTGTTAGTGGGAACAAGACATCAAAACACAACCCCTTAACAAAATGCAGCCGTGATTCTGAAACAAATAGTGGTTTGTTGCTTAGACCAGCAAATGATAATGACCAGATGTTCCAATTTTTTGGGTTGCACTTCCTTGATTAAGGGAAGTTACAACAGTTTCTTAGGTTTACCTCGGTGGCAATGGACAGTCACTACATTTGCCTGTTTAGCAGTTCTATCTTTGCAATGATTCGTCAGCTGGTCCAAAAAAAACCCACAAATGTAATTTAAAATCTTTCTCAAGAAAAGAGGAAAAAAATGGTGAGGCAGCATTATAGCATACACAAGTTGGGGTACCTTGTCAACCTATATACAAAGTTAACATTTAAATTACAGTATATAGTTTTTGCTGCCTTTGCCTTTATTAAAAAGAAAAAAAAACTCACCAATAGCAATGAAGCCGAGCAGAGTAGGAGTGACGAGAACAAAACAAGTTTGGCCTCATATCTTCTCGTCAGATATTTTAAAGAACTGAAAAAGCTGTGCAAGCCCCACATGGAAGCTGTTATGTCACGAGTCAAATTAGCGCAATCGTTCATCTGTACTCAGCTTTTAATGTATATTTTTATATATTTAACTCACATTTGTGTTGTACATTCACCCGAAAATGTATTTACTGTATTGGGTGAATGGTGTGTGTGTGTGTGTGTGTGTGTGTGTTAGTTTTATGCAAACACAGTATGATCTGGGTCACTTTATCCTCATAATAATTGCCTATTAAGACGACGGAACAAATTGTACTCAAAATCTGTCTGTCATAACTGTATGGATGATTAATCGCATCCATATATTAATCAGTGTTTCAGAGAAAACATTGCAGGAATTTGTCTTTGCAGGTGCAGATCTCGCACCTGGGTCAAGGCATTCTCCAACCACTGCATGACTTCTGTTCTTTATGTTTAGCACTATTCCTATGCTGTTGTACCACTGTCCAGAAGTACACATTTATGGCATGTGCGGTTTCACAACATCACACTTTTCCTTGATTGAACATACCGGTAAATCTTAAATCCATTCAGCAGACATGGGTCAAACTGAATTCAGAAAAGTTCACAATCAATTTAATGTTAAAACATACACAAGGAAGCTGTTTAAAACCAAGGCATCATCTACAAATCAGAACTTTCATGTTACCAGAAAATAAAAAGCCCTGAACGTCTGGTTTTCAAATCTGCCCCGGTCAAAAAGCCGCAAAACTAACGTGTCATGACAATAAAAGAATGTGCAGTAATGTATATATAACAGTATACATAAAAGAAAACGTTAACGTATCCATTAAAGGAAAGCACAGCAACGTCATTGTTTCTCCAAGGTTGGAAATGTCGAGTCGTTAAGTTAATTCCATTGAATTAGCTTACTTTATTTTGTCTGTAAGTGAACAAGAGAACGTCGAGTAGTTTCGTTGAAGGTCGGACAATTGGCATACGCCTAGTTACGAGTATTAAAAAAGACACACAAAATAAATGAAAGAAAACATCACTTACCTTCAATTAAACATTTCTGCACTGTTACTTTTTTCTCCGCTGTTACTTCCACATAGCCCTGCGCTCATTTCGACGTCTTCCGCGGCACGAGGGAGATCCAAACGTGGCCACAGTAGTTTGTTTTGTGGTGCTCACACAGCAGTGTGTGAATTTCGTATAGTGACGCGAACTTTAAAAAAATAAAAACTTTGCCCGCGAAAATGTAAAACTCGCTGTCATGTCCGGTGTACATCCGGGTAGACGTTTCAACATTGAAGCAACTTCCTGTTTCGCCCCCGATCTAAATCGAGCAGAACGGTGCAATTGCGCCACCTGCTGTAGCTGTATAGAATTAATGCCTTGGGGTTTTTCGCGACCGACGACGTAAGGCATTTTAAGGTTAGGAACGCCGCTCCGGACCACCCTCCCACTGCTCAACCACTAAGCATTATTATTGATGTGACTGACCTTGATCAGCAATAAACATGTATAAACCAACAAAATAATTGGCACGGACACAATTTTTTAATTCAAAAACACATTAATTTTGTTGCTTATTTTTCCTCGGGACTCATACAGTGGAATTAAAAAGTCCCCCAAAATTAAAGTTTCTGCATCAGATTGTAGTTTAAAATCTAAATGAACACCAACTCTATTGATGCCTTTAGTCATAAGCACATGATATGTAGTGGATATAATTTTTGTTTTTCATGCTGGCGGTACAAGTGAGACAGTGACACGTTTCTAGGCCAGTGTCACATAGGTGGCATCGGTTGTGACGCCGCAGTTGTTGTCTTTGGTTGACATGAGGATGTAGCCGTCGTTGCCCCAATAGGTGGACCACGAGTTTTAACTAACCAGTAGGGCTCTCCGTTTAAGGTGCCGTAACCCACGGCAAGCACGGCGTGGTCCAGCGAGTCGGTGGTGTTACCTGAGGAATACGAAAATGTGTATTACTAATGCTGGGGTGTATTTCGCGATGTCTGTAAATCACACAGGTTTAAAATACATGAATAGTATTGGATTGCCATACCGCAGGCCGGCTCATAGTAGACACCGTGGCTGTAGAAGACAAATGATCTGTGCGCGGCATCAATGCTAATGGCCACGGGGCCATTCTTGAACAGCGCCAACCTAAGCGCCTCGGCATCGCCCGATGTCACGTTGGTGTAGTCCTGGACTTGCGCCGTCAGCTGCGACGCGTTGGCGTGACAGAAGCCGTTCTGTGTGCCCAGAAGAGCTTTCATTCAAATGTGTAGAATAATAATAACATTTCTTTTATATGCATCTTTCAAAGCCCCCATGTGATGCTGTACAAAAACAATCATAAATACAGAATTGTACAATAAAAGAATTGCGGTGTTTATGTGTGATGACGAGTATCTGACCATGCCCATATAAGCTCCGTAGGTCTCGGTGGTTGCGATGCCTCCGTGCTTCATGATCCACTCGTACGCTCGCCATTCCTCGCCGCCGTCGCAGCCGTTGTTGCCGAAGCCCCAGGTGCAGTCCACCAGCATCTGCTGGGAGAGCACCTGCAGCGAACCAGTCTGGGTAGGAAAACAAAGCAAAAAAAAAAAATCTATTATTTTGATCAAACAATTCCTGAAAAATGTTTTATTCCATATTCAAACGGTGAGCTGTGGGAGAAGGTGTGACTGTCACCTTCAAGAAGAGAGCCCCCTCTAAAGCCCCCGTGGTGGCAAAGCTCCAGCAGGAGCCGCAGATGGCCTGGTCCTTCACTGGCGTCACAGCACCTGTGATTAGAAAATGGAAGAAAAAAAGACAACGGTCAGCAATGCGGGGGAAAAAATGAAGAAGGAAAAAAAAGAAAAGAAAGACTTTCAGGAGACGTGGATGCACCGTAAAGTCGCCAGTCCAGTGACTCGGGGACTTGGATTCCTCTGTACTTTTGGGAAGGGAAGGGGCGTCCTCGGTTGGGGCTCTTTCCCTGTTTGCGTCCCCTCATGGCAGCCATCTCCGCCATGGTGCGATCAGATAGGGAGTTGAGCGCAAGCGTGAAGGACAGACCCGCTCTGTTCTTGGAGTGGACGTATCTGCAAGGACATGGAACACAAATCAAATCTTAGAAAATGACCACTGGAAATTGCTGACAATTCTTTTTCAAATCAAATACTATTAAACAAGAGTTTTAGACAAAAATGAAACACGAAATTAAAAAATATCCAATACAATGAAAAAAACAACACTAAATGGCCTTTTTTTTTAAACTTGCATGGACAAATACTCCATATGTAAAAGTAAAACTAATACTAAAACTAATATCAGTGTCTGACTGTCTCAATTTTGTTTTTTTAAACACATCTCTTCATCTCCATGCCCCACCCACCTGAGATTGTGGAGAAAAGCGTGCTCTCTCTCCTCGTGCTCCCTCTGGTCGCTGTACTGACGCTGAAATTTGTCTTTGAAATGCTCGAAGATGCGCTGAGAGTGGCCCCAAGATGACGTGTGGATGAGATCTTTCATGGGATTGGCCAGCAGGTGATGCTCCACTCCCGGACCGGGGAATCCTCCGCAGCTCATACCTGTCAGAAAATGTTTTAATTTTTTTATATTCATCTTAAAGCTGAATGTTTTTTTTTGTAGTTTTGTTCAAACCTTCAGGGAGGGAGAACACCGTGGGATCCACGTCAGAGGAGAACTCCTGATAGTCCACCAGGTATTTGTCAAAATGGGAGCCGAGCAGCGTGTTGTAGCCCATCATCTCGTAGTGCAGCGGCGTGGCCGGATCCATCCGGCCGTTGGCGCGCTCCTCCGAGCGGGTCACCCACAGCGTGTAGGTGTTCTTCTTGTAGCCCACGGTGGTCACGTTCTGCCACACTTCGCACAGGGAGCCGCCATAGTACTCCATCCTTAGGAACTTTGGAGGAAATGAAGTCAGTCAATCAAGATTCAGTGTGGTTACCGTGCAATAGAGGCCAGACACGGAACTAATAGTTCTACAGTTTTGCCCCTCCCACTAGTACTGTGCGAGGATTTTTTTGCTAATCGCGGAAGGGTCCGGGGACCTGTCCACAAAAACCAAAACTTCAAACCAAAACCATTACATTTGGTCTTAAAGAAAGTCCTCTAGCTTCATGGTAAGATATAATGTGAAAAGCCATTGGCGAACGACTGGAAATTAGCATCGATTGTTCAAGCAGTGATAGTTCGCCCACTGATTTAGAAACCATGATAAAGACCTGGAAGCCGTTCACGTCAGGCAAGGCCGCTTGCGTCGTGACGGGTTCGTCCTTGGTTCCGTTGACCTGGAAGCACTTCATCACGTTCAGCTCGTCCTCGGTGGTTTCAGGGGTAATCTTGTAGGAAGCCCCCCACGGCTGCTCGCCCCCCAGCTGGTATGTTGACACTTGTCCTGGATTCAATGTTGACATATGAGTTCATATTTAGGTGATATTATTGAGAAATATAAAAAGATCGCTTGTGTATTTTTGAAAAAATAAAAAGAATGAATGCATACATTCTTCTATAGCTTCTTCGTCACTTTCATTTGTCATTTTCAGGTAAAATTCACACTTCAGCCTGTAAATGAATATTCCCTTTAACTCTATATCTGGCCAGGGTATAGACTCATAGTGAAAAGAAAATATTGCTAGAGAAAGAACCCAAAACTATTTTTCCTTTTCATGTCAACAAGATTGCCGGTGTACAGCGTCTGCGTAATAGTCCACCTTGTTCTGAAAGTCTCAATTTCAATGCTTTGTTTAAGTAAAGACTCGAGATTTTAAAAAGAACATAAAAAGGTAAGCTAAATACAACAAAAAAATGTGTGTGCTTCACTACACAATCATGTCAACGTAACACGGTCACATGAGAGTGCAAGACGATGAGCAGAAAGAGTGTTTCTGTTTCTCTTCATTCGCTTTGTATGTGATACAACGGCTTCTCGGTTTCACATCCCACAGAGTACAGAGAAACAGTGAGAATGCAGAAGGGTTTCTCACCATGGTAGTAGTCTATACGACTGGACTTTGCCTTCAGGTCAAACCAGGCTTCAAAGGGCTCCCGAATTTCAGCATAAGGCAATGAAATCATTCCTGTCAAGAAAGACTATCATGAGATAAAGTGGTGACAAAAGCAAACAGTGAATTGTTTTTGTTTTGTTTTTTTGCTCACCTTTTACATGATAAGCAGTCCCGAAATCGGGAAGGGAAGGCAGAGCTTTTGGTTCAGAATCTGCAAACAAGATAAACAGTTTTGTTTTTGTTTTGTTTTTCAGAAACGATTCAACATTGAAAGTGAACGTTGTGATCTGTGTAATAGCTGTGCATTTGCATTCCATTACACGACGATAAGATTAGGTGATATTAATCTTGTTTTAGTTCATTCGAGAGCAAAACAGCAGGAATTAATATCTCGTGTAAATAATTAGGCGACAGTCACACACTTCGCCCGTCACGTTGTGTTTTGTGCCAGTTGATGTTGGCTGATGTCAAACCATATTGATAGCTTGATTGTGTTCTGCTTGAATGGGAAGCAAACTTTTTATTTCAATGCAAACCAATTAATCATAAGGTTGTCTGCCATGATTTAACTATAATACTTTTGAGTAAAAAACAAACAAACAAACAAACAAAAAACGTTAGCTTCGTTCGTCAAACTACGAACACGTTCTCCTTACCAAAGACAGTCCACAGCAGAACCGCAACGAAGAAGCACAACCGCGTCATGTTCTGAGTACTGGATTTAAAAAAAAAATGTAAATTTAAAAACTCGGAAAGTACATTTAAATAAAACACATAGCTCGACAATCTGTGACTGACTTGCACACGTAAACAAAAATTTTGCTACATGGTCGTTTATCCTCCAATCAAAAGGGAGTCCGTGAGTGTTGGCCAATCCGATGGAAAGAGGGGGGCAGGATTTTGGTGCTGCATCATGTGACTTTTTCTTTTTAGTCATGTGAGTGATCTCCAGTTTAAAAAACGAAAAAAAAAACGTAAAAATAAATACAAATAAAAAAATAAAGCACATTATGGCAATTGTCACAAAAAGCAAGATCATCATACTTTGCATATCTTTGTCTGAAATGTACAGCACAAAATGCATATTAGGCCACATTTTTATATTCCATTTATTTTTGTGTTTTGATTAAAACATAAATATATTGTTTAAAATTATTGCTTTTATTTTTTTTATATTTATTTGCAATTACGATTACCCCAGTCACTTGCGGAATTGTCTCTTTTTTTTTTCTTGCTGTGATGTCAACACATGCCGTACATTAACCTGGTTTAAGATGGAAGAGCAACAAAACAATATCCAAAACGTGCAATCACCTGTCGAGTGAAAACCATATCATCTGAAGCACACGTTTATTGCTTGTTATTTTGCGATAAACATGAACAACACTAATGCAAGAATAGAAGAGTATAAATATAGGGCAATCTGCACTACAGAGGGCTATTTGAACATTACAAAAAATACAATCACATTTAAAGAACACTCATGCTCACTTTTTTTTGTTTGATTGTGTCATTTTGAGACTATTTACATATTTTATTGCATGATGACGTGATTGCAGAACAACACAAAGATGGCGTACAAGAAGAGCTCTCTTGAAGCAAGGAGGATCATGGGAGATGGGGCCCTCTGATGAACGCCGACTTTGGCAGACTAGTGTTTATTTCATCACTGCACATCACTACGGATTCAAACGGCGACACGGATGGTTATGGCACCTTTCATGGAGGTTGGAGTCGTCCTGGTTAGACGCTGTTTAGTATGGGAATGTTTGACGGTGAGGGGAGTTCATTGCTCACACGTTCTATCTCTTTTTTATCATCCACGTCGCTGTCCGGTTGGGTGTGTGCAACGGTCAAGTTAAGACTGCTGGCGTTGCCTTCCAAAGTGGCCTCAGCGCCTTCTGCTCTGTCTCCTGCAGACAAAAAGGAGACAGGGAAAAAACGGGAGGCTGCTTATTTGGAACAGACTAGTACGAGTCGGCACATGTGAATGGTTGAGAACTGCAATGATTTTAACAGTAAATGGAAAAAAAAAAAAGATTCACTTAGGAATGTTTTTGAAAATTAGATTTTCTTATATATAGCTCATTTGAATCCCAAAAGAAAAAAAAAGACAACTTAAAAATATCTTATTACTACATTTGATTACATTCGCTGGTTTCAATCCCTGAAAAGAAATGACAAAACTGCCCCACTTTAAAATATTTTCAAAATCATATTTCATTAGAAATGGTCTCACTTCAGATGATTTTTTAAATATTTTACGAAAAATCCCACAGCAAAATATTTTTGACATTTTATAAATGTTATGATGACAGTTATATTTAATGCCTGTAAATTTTTTTTAAAAAGGCCCACTTCGGAAGCTTTAAAAATGTGCATTTTAATCCCATAAAAATCCATTTTAAAAAGTACTTTTGCGATTTTATCACAGTATGAATTGCCACCAAAATGGAAAGGGAAGATCCTTCAAAGAATAGTTATCATCCAAGTACTGACTGATTTTTATTCCATGGAAAGCACTTTGTAAGCAGCAATGGTTGCCCTAAAGGGCCTTACAAATCTTTGAAAACTACAGTTTGGAATTTTAATTCAAAATTCATTCACTTTTGAAATTGTGGAGATACCATTTCTTAGCCTCTAATTATAAACGATGGGACATAATATGCAGGTAGACACAGTGATGCGGTGCTGGACACACACACACACACACACACACACACACACACACACACACACACACACACACACACACACACACACACACAGACGCACATGAGCAAATGCACACACACACACACACCTCTCTCCTGGTCACAGTCCGGAGAGGAGGCTCCGCTGCACTGGCTCCGAGGGCCCAGCAGAGGCGAGCCGTGGGCAGAACCGCACGGCGAGTCTGAGCCGTGAGAGCAGAACGGGCCGCTTACCTCCAGGGCACCGGGGCAGGAGGAGGAAGACGAGGATGGGGAGGAGGGGGAAGAGGGGATGTGCAGTAAGGAGGTCGGGGATGGCGGCGAGGGCACGTCGAGGGTGGCGGAGGCGGACGGACTGGATGGCGCGGATTGAGCGTCTTCCTCCGAGTCGTCGTCGATGCACACCGACACCACTGCATGCACGTGAAACACGCATGTGAGGAACAAAAGACTTTGGATGCACCCTCAAGCATTTTCTGATTTGATGACCCTTTCCGCCAGTGAACACAAAGGGCCAAGAAAGAGCTCGGCGAGGCGGCGACGACGACCACACTCACTTGACAGGCCGTCGCAATCCAAGGCGAAGCCCTCGCCGTCCTCGCCATCGAGCTCGGCGCCGACGCCCCGCCCTCGAGTTCCGACGGAGCGGCGCTGGGCGTGGATTTCCTCGGAGATGTTCTCCAGGCTGCGAAGGGCGGCGCGGTACTCGGCTTTCGCCACCACCAGCTTGGCCTGTCGCTCGTCCACCTGACGCTTCAGTTGCTAAACGGAATTCAGGGGGATATGGGAAAATTTGCAACTGCTTGTATGGTGTTGTTACCTGGCCATGTCGCAGTTCTCCGATGACACGGCTGAATATTTCTGTACTTGTATGTACGTATTTATATGCGTTGCTGCTCCACGTGTGTTCATGTAGCGGTTGTTTGAAAATGTGTCAGTGCTGTAACATTGACGTTCATTTCCGTCAGGCTGTTTGGTGCATTGCGGATTAAGATCAGGAAGATGAAGAAAATGTTGTTATTTGAACCCTTTCATGTCATCTGATAACGCGAGAAGCTGTCCACTGGAGTAAACGCTGTCCCTGAAAGGGTGAACATGCGGTGTTTCAATCTCTTGAGTTTCATGTCTCAGTTTAACAGTGAACCTCAACGGGAGGTGGCAAACGACATGATGTGATGAGCAAAGTTCATCAACGGAGGGCCGTTTGGACGAAAGGTGAATATTTAAACCGCAATTCGCAGCGACACGTTGAATGATTGTCCAGTCATTTCCTCACAACCTTTTAGTCGGAATGAGCGTTTTGTTAGATATGCTTGATTATTCAACTTTATTTTATTTAATCAACACATTAATTTCACAAAAATAAATAAGGCATCAATGAATCATGTTAAAAAAAAATCAGATTCATTGATTAACGGACAAAATAATGAACGGAATAATCCATTATTAAAATAATATTAATTAAATAAAATTTAATTGCATGTTCATGAAACCATTTGAAGAGGAAAAACAACGGCTAATTTAAGCTATATTACGTGATACCTGATGATGTAAATGCTCGATGCGCTGCGCTCCGCAACCCGCTTTGCCCACGACCGAAGTCAATTACAAATTAAACGGCAGCGAGAACACAATTTGCATAATACAAAAGCAAACATTGAACAGACTGTGTGTCGCGGCGCACGCACCTCAAGCTGGAGATAATACTTTGCTTTCAACTCAAAATACGGCCTGCAGGGGGAGACAGAAAACGGGCAAAGAGTGAGATGGGGAGGAAAAAAAACAAAAACACGGACACACTCCAATCTGACCGCTCGCATTCCTGGGCTCTTACAAAAGGGAGTTACACCCCAACAAGAAGCAAGAGGAGAAACATCTGGATTCCATCAACATTGCTTTTCCTCACTAAGCACGCAAACGAAGGCTACACCCGAGTTCTTTTCGAAGGAAAGGGGGTGTGGGGGGGACGGAAAAAAGAGGGGGGGGGACCCACTTTGATTTGGTGATGGAGCGTTTAAGCTTCTTCTCCAGTTGCTTCATGTGGCCGACGCAGGACGTGTAGTTGGCCGCAGTCGACTTGTGCTCGGCCTCGCTGCGCATTCGGCTCTGCTCGGCCTCCATTACCTGCACAAACACAGATGTGACGGCGACCCGTCCGTCTGTTTTATCACTCGTGACCTGCTGGAACGTGGTGGACAGTGGAGGGGGCGGGGGGTCGTGGGTGGGGAGTCTACATATAGACCACAGGTGTCAAACTCAAGGCCCCGGGGCCAGATCTGGCCCGCCACATCATTTCTATGTGGCTCGCGAAAGCAAATCAAAGATGTCGACTTTCATGATGCTTGCTAAAATCTCTACCAAAATTTAAAATTCTCATTTGTAATAAAAAAGAGTGATACTGTAAGCATTTTCTTGTTAACAAGCCCCTCATTTCAGTAACTTCAACAATAGGTGAATAAACCGTTATCCTTGACTTCTTTAGATGGTTTCAGTCATAACGGCCCTCCAACTAAAATCTGGCCCGCGAAAAAAATGAGTTTGACACCCCTGATATAGACAAACAACTTATTTATACTCACATTCAAACCTGTCAGAGAAAATCACGTGTCCAATCATATGTGAGATGTAAGTGTTGAGCCCGCCCATTGGTAATTGTTTTTTGTTGATATTGTGAGAGTCACTTCATAAAAATGACTTAGGCCAGTCATGGAACTCGGCTGAATGGGTGGGCGGATAAGACGGGCTCATTCGACCCACAAAGTAACAGGGAAGCGCGGGCGAGAGGTAGACCAGCGCACATGTGACGGTCGCGTTTTGGCACGGCACCCACCCTCTGTGTGGCATGGTTGAGCATTTCCTGCCAGGCCGAGTCAAACTGGCGGCTGTCCTCCTCAAGCAGCCGCTCCTCGGCCAGGGCGATGGTCTCCTTGGCGGCCCGAAGGATCTCCACCGCCCGCTGGAACTCCTGGGTGGCCTTCTGGGCTTCCACCTGGGCCTGAAGGAGGACAAGCGGACAAGTGCACATGTTGCATGATCTCGTATGTGGTCAGGAGAAAAAAATGGATTTCTGGTGGGAATTTTGCACGTGCCCACGAAAAGGCACAAACAGCACTTTTTGTGACTGTCACTGGGCTCCTCCAACGCACGCATCGCTGTCAATGAGACTGTTATTCCCATCATGCCGCAAAGCCCACACAGCTGTATCCAAAATTCTGCGGCGTGAACTGTTTCGAATATTTTGGCCCTCTGGTTGCCTGAATAAGAAAACATTTTTTAAAAATCATGATGATGAAACTTTCCTCTAATTTTGTTTTTGTGCCAAAATGCGTGAGAAACATCACTTGTGGCCACATTTTTATTTGTTTATTTATTTTTAATTCATTGTCATTCAAATAAAGATTAAAAAAGGGTAAAAGACAAAAAGACATGATTCAATGACAAGAAATAAAAACTAGAGCTGTCAGTTTAGCGCGTTTTTATCGACATTAATTTAAATGAATTTTATCGGGATCAAAAATTTTCTCGCGAGATTAACGCGGCAGACGTCACAGCGGATGTGACGTTGCTCTATAAATAAACCAGAAACAAAACATCAAGCGCGCTGCACAAGTCCACGCACGTTTGTTTTGCCAGCCACGGCAGCGCGAGACACAGAAACGGATATTTAAATAGTTTATGAATGGAAAGTTTACTTTTAAAAGTTGCCAGATTGTTCCACTGACAAGACCAAAATGACCTGGATGTTTTGCAGTCGTAAACTGAGCTATCATCATAGCACGTCGAGTCTGAAATACCACTTAATTAATGGCCAAGCACACCGCTGACGTGAGTAGTCCGCCCCCCTCGTCTCAGACAGACGGCTATGGATCATTTCAAAGCGAAGAAAATGGATGACACGACAAAGAACAAAGTTTCTGAAGCAATCGGCAATTTAAACAGCGTGGGCTAAAATGTTGCTCGAACAGGGGTGTCTTTATTTAGCTCATTTGTGCATAGTTGTCATGTTTGTCCGTCTGCAATCTGACGTTTAAAGAAGTAAATTGCGTTGCAGCCGCGCTCCACTTCGGGTTGGACCTTTGGGACTTGTAGTTCTTTTGTTCGATTCGACTTGATATGTTCATGCCGCGCTCCACTTCCGGGATAGAGTATTGGGACTTGTAGTTCTTTTGTTCGATTCGACTTTATGTTTGTGTTGAATGGTTTCTTACGTTTAAAACAATGAATAATGATGACGATAATGATACATAGTGAAATCAGGGTTGATTACATTATTTATTAAACGTATTGTTCGATAAAGGTATTCATTAATGTCACTTATATACATATTTACATTGCGATGCAGAAAGATAGATATATTAATTTTTTACTGCATTTATGTGTAGTTTAGGTTATTACCTGCTTCTGATACTTCTGTTACAACTACTACTACTCCTACTTCTGCTGCAAAGTGCTCCAATAAATGATCCAAAAAGTACAGAACGAGAGATCCTTCCATGCTGACCGACAATCCCTAACTGAACAACCATTACTGATTGCCAGCGAGAGCCTCCATTACAAGAATCCGAAATGATGTCGACACAAAACCATAGAGAGACTTCCGAGCAAGAAGAACCAACAGAATCAGCATAGCCTGACTGCTGTGTTCAAAGCAAATTTGAGAAAAACGAAGTATGCAACCATGGCTTAAATCCATTATAGGCTGAGTACTAGTTTACCTTAGATGTGCACTTTATAATGTTATATTGCGCTGTTTTGATTCCCTAAAAAGAGCTGTTCAAGCAGCTGTTGTGTGACAAAATATTGTTTTCGCTGTTGTTGATGGACAGTAATATTGTGTGAGAGATAATGTGTGAATAACTGCTCCAAGTGAAAAATGTTCATGTAAAATTGAAAATCAAAATTGTTATTTCAGTAAATATTTGCATTTTGCACATAGAAAACTGATTCATGATTCCATGTTGATGAGAGCATTAAAATGGGGGAAAATAGGACAAAAAAATATAAAAGGAAATTCAGAAACGATAAAAAATGAGTGAGCAATCATGATTAATTTTTAGTTAATTTGAGTTAATTATGACAGTTGAGTTTTTAATTAGATTAAAAATTTTAATCGTTTGACAGCTCTAATAAAAACATAAAAAATAAAGAAGTAAATCAATTAATGTCATGTTAAATTGCTCCTGGCTGTAAAACAACAGCAATTCATTGTACGTAACTTTTCATACGTTATGAAAACAACAACAAAAAAGCTTCAATCAAATACAAATAAACTTCCTTGACTGCTTGCAACAAAGTCAGTGGGAGTTTTTCAAGCTGTGTAAGATTTGTTTCTTTTGCCCCCCCCCACGCCCACTGCCATCCCCCCCTCCCATCGCCTGGTGTCTCCACCACCAGTCGGGGTCACCCTTAGTGAAGATAGCGCCCCCCAGCAATGACGTCAGCAAGACCAAAGGTGACACCACCTGTCTTGAAACCGTCATGATATCCAAAGCCAAGCGACGGATGAAAGGAGTGTGAAGATAACGCTTTGTGTGTAATCTTTGTGTGTATTACAAACTGATGGATTACAGGCCTGCGTGTGTTGATCCACCTCCCAGGCTCCACCCTGGCAAGATAATTAATGGTGTGAGAATAATCACTCACTTGTTTTGTCAGGGGGGTAGGTAAAAAATATATATAAATAAATAAAATAATAATAATAAATGCTAGCAGCTCACGAGACATCCTCAACGAATAAAAACAGCACACTTCCTTTCCCATGCCGAGTTAAGAGTTAAATACACTACAGATCTCAAGTCAGCCTTTCCAAAACAAAATATTATTCATTGTGACAACAATAACAGATCTCACAGACAAAAAAAAAAAAGTCATCGGTACAATGACAGACGACCTCGCAGGAGCTAACAAAAAATCTTGTCTTCTTTTTTTTTTTCCGCCCAAGGCACATCACTTGTTGCCAGGCAGGAATCAAGGGGTCAATGAGGTCATCATTTGTGGATGACATTTAGAAATTACTCGGAATTTAATCATTGCTCTGTCTTACATACTTGTTGGCGCTAAGAAAGAAAGGCTCCCGATTCTGGTTGTGACATTGAGACTATTTATACAGCTTGTGCCATCTATCGGAATGTCATTTAATACACATTGCATGCAACAGACAGGACAGGCAGTGTTGCCGAAGCAAATTTCAACATTGCTACTCCCCCCTTCCCAAATTTGTTGGAATGTTAGAGAGTGCAGGAAGGGGGTTGCAGCAGGCTCTCAGGAGGGGGCGGGGAAATTAAGTCCACGAGTGTGACACTGGCGGGGAGCCGTTTGGATCCTTTCGGAAGTGGGTCATGTCTTCAATATTAAAAGATCCCGTCGATAAATCATGACGGGACAATGTGCCAGTTTAACCCTGAGGCCTTCATCTGCTTTGGATCGTAGTTCAGATGCGCACACACACGGTCACACACATTCTGATCCCCCCTCACGTCCATATTGGCCCCATCCCAATGCAAAAACCTCCAGCAATGCGCCTCTGAAGTGCAGCAACCACTGACAGGTAGTTTGTTATCCTGTGCACGTGCATCTACACACACACACACACACACACACACACACACACACACACACACACACACACACACACACATCATCTATTTATGTTTTGACGGCACGCCAAAGACGCAAAAATGTCAGACTCTTTTGATGTGTGACACATCAGCTCACTGGAACCGCAGCTTGCTTTGACCTCTGCTAGGAATGATCAACTATAAAACGCGGACGCGTGCGCGCGGCTGACAGCTGTTTAGCATACAGAGGGAGTTTATAAATAGACGTCACGTGCACGCGCCTTTAAGTAGATATGAGCTGAGCCCTTTCAAGCGTCTCCCTGTTAATCCTCGGGTAAGCCTTACATTTTCCAACTCACCCTCATTCAGTGTGCGTGCGTGTGTGTGTGTGTGTGTGTGTGTGTGTGTGTGTGTGTGTGTGTGTGTGTACCTGTCTGGCCACTTTGCGGGCCTCCCAATAAGGTTTTGAGTCGTCGACCGCCCGTCCAATCTTTTTCACCTGCTCGTCCAGCTTGACGGTGGCTTCCACGAGCACGGCGCGGAAGCGCTGGCGGAATTCCTGCGGATACGCACACGTAAAAGTTTGTGGAGAGCGGGTCTAGTTTGGTGTTTAGATTAGTCCAAATTCTGCAAAGATGAGTCAGAATGAATCCTAAATCCCTCCGAGCGCTGTCATGAGGCCAAGCGTGCTTGTGGTTCAAAGCAACTCTTGGAGGGAGTTCGATGTGGAGCAGCAGGCGCGTAGTCGTAACTGAATCTCGACTCTGTATTATATATAAAATTCTCTATGTGACAGAAAGAAAGACTTTGTGATCTGGTTGCACGCTTCCCAGTGGCATAACATATACATTTTACACTAGTTTGTTCATTTCACCCATTTTATACACCTTATCGCCATTTTTAGGCCTATTTGGATAGATTTGGACAAAGGGACCGCTATAAACCATTTTGGAAAGTGAGAAAACTAGATTCAACTGAAACCAAATTCAATCAAATGTCCCCTCGAGGACTTAACTGAATCCCATACGCTAAATCGAAAAAGAATGCACAATATGCGTCTGTTTCCGAACACTTTGTGTGCAATTCTGCTGACAAAGCGGTTCTCATAATTGAAGTCATCACCAAGCCGTCGAAAGCACGTGTGCGGGGCGATTTGGCTGCATGGCGAGGAAGCAGCCAGCAATGATGTGTTGGGAGTCCGCCCGCGCCCCCAAAAAAAAAAATAAATGCATCGCATCGATGCAGCGACGGGCCATCTGCTGACATGTGTTGAGCAAATGAACGGCGGCGGCACCCGCATCCTGTTCAGAAAAGTAAAGGGCGGAAAATTGGTCACAGGAAGTGTGCTTCCCTATGACATCACAGCACAGCGTTTCCCCACTTCCTGACACGGCATGTAGCGCCACTGGTTTGGTGCATGCTGTTTGTGTCCACCTGGCTTCCTTTTTTTTTTTTTAAATCAATTTTAACTGTGTGAATGCATAATATAGCCGACATCGACAAATGTCACGTTTGTTCACAACACTTGAACATGAGTCCATAACTAGTACAAAATAAGGAGAATAGATTGGTGAAAACATTTGAAATGTACCAAATTGTGACAGAGGAGGTTTCGCCCGACGCCAGTGATCCGTGATGAAACTTCCCAAGGGTGGGGAATTTTTGTCTGATTTTGTCATTAAACACAGCGGATCATAAAGCATCAACACGATTGGGAACGCATGTTACATGAACGACTGCATTTGGAAGCCAAATATCCTCTTTGAGGTTGTTTTCCCAACCTGTGCACTGTACAACTGGAATTTGAATGGTTAAAAAACCAAAAACTGATTTGGGTTTAAAAACGTCATGGAGCAAAGGAGGAAAAACATGACGACTCTTCAAAAATCCAAGCTGAAAAGGTAGTTAATTTGAACAAGGCCAGAATGAGTGACGTGAAAATGTATGTGCTAACCTAGAAATAAGCTTCTCTAAAGTTTTTTTTTTTTTTGCTACACAGAATTTACTGCATGGTGGAAGTGAGTAGAGCTCGAATCGGAAAACCGCAATCTCCGGACTGTTTTGCCAGGGAGTAATTCTGTCCTGCCACACAACTGCAGAGAAGAATGGCCCTGGAAAGTCAAAATGCATGGCATTCATTTTGGGTCTTTGGTTTGTTTTGACAGGAAGGTTCAGGGAAGTTTATGGGAAACAAGGCCAGCACTTGGAATTCCCAATGGTGTCCCAAATAGAACAGAGTCACTGTAAGGACACGTAATGGATCATTATTAGCACAGGCTGATAGGATCCAATGCAAAAGAGGTGCTGAATATTCTTTCTTAACGAAGATAATGAATGCTTATTACTGACAGTTGGCTCATGATTAATATGCAGTTTGTGGTGTTCACGCTCCTGTCATGTTGCCAGTTAACTGAGCCATTTAAAAAAAAAAAAAAAAGTAGTGCCGTCAAAACTCCTTACTAAGATGAAATAAAATCGGTCGTTCTATGCAGAGGATAAAGAATAAATGCCTATAAGTATTGTTATATTATCTCTATACATACTGTATGACGCTACGCTCCACCGGGTGTGCTGCAAGTACACTGCGCCACCGATGCCATTTGTTAGCCCATCTGTGGTGTTTTGCATAGCCTATTAGCATTGAACTAAACGGGTTTGTCTAAAGCAAAGCTTTATGGTTGTTTTAAAGACACAACAAACACTTTGCCGTGTGTTCAGTTTGACAGTAAACTTCGATCTGGGATGCTCAATAACCAGCTTGCAGCATTTTGGGGGGAAGAACTGTTCACTCTCTGCCAAACTGCTGCTTGTTGCGAAGTGAGCATTGCTCTCTTAGCGCTTATTCACACAGCAAAGTCTTATTTTTAACAAGGAATTGGATACTTGCTAGTAGGAGCCCTGAATTTTTCCACACACATCTTTGCAAGGCATTCGCAGAGGAACTATTTTGGGGTACAGTTCACGTTGCTAGGCAATTTTCAAAACCATGAAGCCAAACGAGAAGACTCATCTCTGCCCCTTGTAGTAGGGAGGATCTGTAAACGCGTTTAGGCAAGGGTGGAAAACTACGCCGTGACTGCGGAGAAAGAAGTTTTCTGTTTATTACCTCCAGCTCACTCTCCCAGCGGTTGATGTCATCTGTGGACTGGTTTAACTTCTCCAGCTCTCCCTGTTTGCAGTAAACACGGATGAGGACAAACACGTATTGGATTGAGGTTAAAAGTAGTTTCTGGAGCAGAGCCTTTCTGCGACTAGTGTGCAGAAATGCCCGATAGTAGCAGAAGGCAGAAGTGGAAAATATTTACTAGTAAAACGCAGAGTGCACGTAATGTCTTACGACAGTGGGCTTTCAAGTCATAGGGAAACTTGGCATGCGAGTGGTATAATGTAAATAAACCACACTTGTGTGTCCCAATTTGACAAGAGAGATTAAATAGCAAGCATAAAAAAAGGATGACTTGGTTGTTTAATTTGACACTTAATCTGTAACCGAGACATGTAAATCAGTTTTCCATCAGGACCCAGACATCATCTCACCTTGATTCTAGGGTCAACCTCCTCTTCCTCGTCGGCACCTTGGCAGTCCTCTTCATTTTCAATCCCATTTTGCGAAGGCTCCATTGCCACTGGGACTGTCCTCAACTCACACAGAGCGAGACCCCCCTGTTCGACGCAGGGTTGTGTGGGCTGGTGATGAAGCCCCTCACTCTTCACCCTCCAAACGCTCGCGGCCACATGGCGTGCTTCAGGCTCTTTGGACCCTTCAAGGTCTTCGGGATGCTAGAGGGGGTCCCTGAACGCCGGCCTGGCCGCGGGGGAGCCAGCCTACACACTGCCGAGGATCGCAACCTCTGGGACCGAAGTCGACAGAAGGGGCGGGGGGGAGAGTAATGTTAGACGAGTTATGACGCGCCTAATTAATTTATCCGGTGTTTATCTTCAAAATAAAAGTAAAAGAATGTAATTTAGATGTCATACATATTATTTTACGCACGCGCTCGACTCATGTTTCCGGTTTTAGCGCAGCTTCACGTGAAACTTGATCCACCGCCAACCACACAGGTTCGAGACCTAGTGTCGCACGCTCTCTAGTGGCGATTATTAAAAGTGCAATGCAGAAATAGAAAGACGATGGAGTTGACATCATCTATGTTGTTGCCTTTCATTATATGTTGTGTTAGAATTTTTGTTTCAAATCTAAATCCTAGCATAAAATAAGTCACATTTTTAAAATAGAGATGATTCAAGTACCCCGACCAAATTCTATTAAAAATGTCAAAGTATGAAGATGATGCAGGAATAGCCAATTAGTTTTGTGTCGCCCCAAAAAAGGACTACCGGTAATACAAAATGTAATTACACATTAGAAAGTATATTACCGTAAAGCATGGTGTCGCTAACGATTTTTAAAAATGTCATTTCTAAATGTAAAAAAATATTACAAATAAAGGAAACAAACAAGATGAGGCAAGTCGAACTAATGTTTTTTTAACATTTAAAAGAAATACCATTAATGTATAGATGAAGTTTATAACTTCCGAATGACGTGTTCTTTTTATGATTGGTTTATTTGAACAATGAACAAACACACAGTACGGTATTTATTTTAAAATATACACACACTATATAGTGTATAGACAACGTTGCACCTTATGCAACAAACCGTACCTAATTAAGTGTCCAGTAGGCATTATGAACAATGCGGTGCCACGTGGGGCACCTGTAGTGTATTTTGCCATTGCCATTATTAAAGATACCGTTGCTCAAATGAGAAAAAACGAGGAAAAAATGCAGAACGCCGCAACATGGACGCCGGTTTGGATCAACGTTCGTCATCGCGTTTTTTTTTTCAAGCGTCCCCTTTTTCATGCGTGTGCATCATGCACTCACTCACTCGCCCGCCGGATTGCTTCCACAACGGAGCGGAATGGCGCTCTCTTCCTACTGACTCCTTTTTAAAGAGGCGCAGCTGATGCGACCACCCGCTCGCCTCCTCTTTGTCTCTCTTCCACATCCGCATCGAGGAGCACCTTTGAGCGTCGGAAGGAGGAGGCGGAAAGGAGGCAGCGAGAGGGGGCTAACCGAGGATGGAGTTCAAGCATCTGGTGGAGGCGGCCGAGAAGTGGTGCTCGGGGAACCCGTTCGAGCTCATCTTCGCCGAGGAGGACGATGAGAGGCGGCTGGACTTCTACGCGGAGCCCGGCGTCTCCTTCTACGTGCTGTGCCCCGGCGGAACCGACACTTTCGTGAGTCGGCCTCTCCCCTCTCTTCCTATAGACGCGGCACATGCATGTGTGCGTGTGAGTGTTCGAGCATAGGCGGGGTCCCCGTGGACACGGAGGAAGGAACGGATGATGTCATGCACCACCCGTTCCCAGACTCAAATAAAGTCCCCCTGGTTGGATTCTGATGCATTACATGTCACATTCTGGTCGCTGCAGTGTCATACGATGCAATCGTGCAACAACGCAGGTTTGCACCATCATCCGCAAGGTTGATGCTGGGCAGAAAAGGCCACTCACAGTGGCGGCTCCTTGATTTATTATACAAATCCGTCATACGTGCCTTTTTCAATGCTGGGTCAAGGAGGCAGGGAAAGCCGAATAAAGCCTTAGGCCTCGCTACATGCAGTTAGCCGAGCCTTGTAGCTAAACCAAGTCCTGGAAAAAGATTCGGTGTACTGTCTCCCGATTGTCTTTGGACTGCTGATTATTCATGTCGGGTTATTCAGATCCACGTTCCGTCACAAGGAGCTTCTCCTCTCTAAAATGGCTGTGTTTAAGGACTTCATTGGTATGACTTCATTTGTCTTCCTCCATTTTGCATCTCGAAGCGATCTTATCCAAATCCTGCAGTTTGACCTGACCATAAGACGCACTTGATGACTGACGGACGTGACGACAGCCTCACATGGGAGGGAGGTCATGTAAACCAAGATGCACTTTTCACAAGCCCTTGTGGGTTTAAAAAAAATTGCATCCAGGGAGGAAATATGCCAGCAGTTAGATAACACAGACGAACAACACTATTGTATTCCTCATTAACTATATTCTCCTCTCAAAAGGTGCGGCCTGAAGCAGGGCCGGTGGGACAGCATCTTTTGGTGCCGTCCATGGCGGTGCTATTAAATTAATTTAATGAACTGAATGATTGAATTTATCTTACTTTTTGATCGTTCCCATCTCCAAGGTGAGAGGGTGGTCATATCTAAACCTAGCGGTATTTAGCATTTAGCGGGAGCCGTGCGCACCACCATGGCCCTATCTTTTACAACACTTGAACTGGAGTCTATGAGTACACGCATTCAACCTGTTCATTTAAAAAGAGACACCGATGTTTCAAATAGTATGATGTCATTGTTATTTAAATTGTTCCTGTTATTCAAGTTCATGTGGCGAGTGGTGGCAAACGAGCCGCCACTGGTGAAAACCCAACAGATTGCTTTCAGAAGAACACATATCCTTCCCATCATCATCCTCACATCAGCGGTGCTGCTTGCTGTTGCCTTCCGACTGCCCCTCCCCCCTCAACCCGCCCCAACTTTAATGACAGAGGCCAGATGGAGATGACCCATGAGGCCCTCTTCACTCGATGACACACTCAATGACACAGCGGTCGCCGTTACATGTACGGGTGCCTCGATGTTGACAGAGAAAGAAGCCTCGCGTGGCAACGTAGCGTTGTGATGATATGACAGAACATCCATTTTGTGTCCCTTTTGGAAAGTTAAGTTACTTGGAAACAGCTCAAGAAATGCACAGTTGGCCTAGAGGACGCAACATTAGGTACAGTACACCCAAATAAGATGGGACATGCTGTATTGAAAATGTGGTCTTTTTTTTCATGGATATTATTGCTGTTTCTTAATATTTCGGCCCTCCAACAGAGCTAAATTACTTGGAAAAACAGCTAGAGGAAATTTTATGGTGATGTTCACATTCTTCTGGGGGGCAAAAGGCGAAAAGTGTCAAATCTAATTATTTGAGGGAGTCGCAGCTTTAAATTCAGATTTTTCCTAATTTATTAGTATTTGAAAAACAAATTGAAACCAATAAATAAATAAAAACGGAATGCTTTTTTTCTGTAAATTACAAATTGAAAAAATATTAATATGCTCATATACCAAATTCCTTTTTTTGGGGTTTGATTTTAAAGATTGATTAAATAAAACTCCGTTTCAATTTCCCCTGTTATATATCTCTGATTGTCGTTGCGTAACTGCATTGCATCACACCGAGTGCTGTTTCTGCTCTATCCTTGAGACTTTTTCCCTACATCCTTGTTATGATCGATACGTCCACCCACCCAATGATACACGCGCTTTGAAAAAAAAAGGCAAGTTTTCAGACACGCTGAAAGAGGCAATTAGAATGACAATAAACATGCTGTCATAATAAATGCAATTACATCGGTGGTGAACCTTACTTGGTCTCCCTATCAAATGCGCTATTCTTTTACAAACCGAATATTACTCACTGTGATGACACGTTCAGGAGTACCTAACGTTGTGACTGACAGTATATAGGAAGCGACGACGATACGATGAGATTTTGTGATTTGCCTTCATGCATCCCATCTCTCACTTAAGTCGTCTTTTATCTCCTGCTCTAGTTTGCAGTGTAACGCCACATTCGAATAGAACGCAGGCCAGTCGCCGCAAGCCTACGCAGGAACACTCGCACACGCACATCAGCTGCAATAACTGTCTCTCTTCGGGACTTCGGAGCACCAAACACTCCCACTCAATTTAAAACCACGCGCTGAAAATCCTCCGAGGCCCATACGACACTTGTGAAAAAATGTGATGCAGCAATGTTCATTATTCTAAATGATGAGCATTTGTGGGGTCATATATTGTATTTCGGGCCACATCGAAACCCCTCTAGGGGCCGTCATATGGCTCACATGCCGCACGTTGATCCACGTTGTTTTTCCATGTGGGTTTTCACACGTGTGATGAAATCAAGTTGTGTGTCGATCGACGCGAGATTATCCTTTTTTGTTTGGGAGTGACCCAGGAGATTTTTCCCCCATTCTATAAAGTAAGTGCCTTGGCTAAATAAAGCTTAGCAAAGAGTGCACTAGAGGGCGCTGCAACACAACATGCACTCCCATTGAAAGAGGTCACGCAGGTCACCAGATCTGCCGCCTGACCTTGTCGATGTTTCACTTCTCGCTCTTGAGAGTGAGTCAAACGGAGGCTTTGGGTGCCTTGCTCAAGCGCGGTTTGCACAAGGGTTCAGCGCCGAGCCATCGCGACACGAACAATTTTCTTGTAGTCATCTCTTTGCACCGCTCCCACACGAGGGTGTGTCTGATAAAAGGTGGCGAGGCTGACTAAAACCAAACACTTTGGGCGACCTTTAACATAATGAACCATGTGACAGCATATTCAAATCGTCTCCTTTTTGTTATTTTATTTAAACGCCGCCTCCCAGCTATTTAGTCGATTGGCACGGAGAACACACAACAACCACGCTAGACCTTCACAATTCACTCTTCAGAAAGTGATGTTTGTCAGTTTCCAAGGTATTAATTCAACAATGGGTTTATTTAGTATGCCGTGTCATCATCTGAATTTGTCTTTGTTTAGTCAAAATATTAGAAGCAGATCCCAGTATCGTGCAAGGGCGTGCTGAAAAGGGCAATGACAATAATAGTTGGAAGCGTGGCCAGTTTAGCTGAAGACAAAGCTGCTCCGTCGTACGGATGGCAGGTTAGACAGGTGGATGCACAGGTTAGTCGATAGGTTGCTTGGCCAATTCATTCAGAACATCTCATTTTTGATACCATTCATAATAAAAGCAATATATTTTTTTTCCATTGGTGCTCTCCGGTTCACGCCCCCCCCCATATTTTCCTCCCACCAGTTCGATACTAATTATCTTATTTGTGTCCAATCGGCGCCATGTTTCCTACCCCTTTTATCTGGTCTGCTTGCTCTCTGTTCTACTTCCCCTCGGCGATGCTGACCCCTAACCAGGAAAAAGCTTAGGCCGCAAACCAGAGCCAGATTGTTGACTTCCCCGTGAGAACAGGTTTTTTTTTTCCATTTTCCATCATGTTTCTAATGAATTTGATGTGCGTTTACAGCACGTGTGGAGCGAAAGTGAGGATTGCCTACCGTTCTTACAGCTGGCTCAGGATTACATCTCATCCTGCGGCAAGAAGACCCTGCTGGAGGTGCTGCAAAAGGTCTTCACGTCCTTCAGGCCTGTAAGATAAACATTTTTAACACACACACACACACACGCACACACACACACACACACACACACACACACACACACACGGTGAGCTCAGAATGCTGTGCTGGCGTCTCTCTCGAAACTGGAAGAGATAAAGAAGATTGAATTATTCATAGCATCATGATGAGTTTAATGTGCTGAATGAGTATCAGCTGGCTGCAAATGATTGAAAAAAAAGTGTGAAAAGGTTGGTCATAAATGCATTTGCCATTTGTATTGATTTTAAAAATATATATTTTCTAAATTATTCATATACCATTTTGAAGAGGAACAAAGGAGTTTCAGACTAAATGCACCTTTTCATCACCACATAAAACACATTTTCTCTGTAGTGTTCAAATACATGTCTTGTGTTGTGCTCCAAACTTCAACTTTACGACCCGAGACTGACTTCTGACTCGCACATACTGTATGTGACCGACTCCTACCTCTTTACCCGACTAATGAAAAAGCCTCTCTGTGTTGACTCTACTGACACCAGTACACGCCGTACACTCCCAAGTGTGCTCCAACTCAATCCTGTCCGTCTCCTCCCGCTAGCTGCTGGGGCTCCCTGACATAGAAGATGAGACGTTTGAGCACTACCACGCCGACGTGGAGGGCGAGCCGGGACCCGACCATCAGCAGATGGGGGTCAGCCAGCAGTGACGAGGAAAGAGGAGGGAGGAAGCCGGCCATCGATCCTGGGGGGCCTCACTACTGACACACACACACACACACACACACACACACACACACACACACACACACACACACACACACACACACACACACACACACACAGGGCCATATTACAAAAAAATTGCACCAACATGTTCTTGAATGTTGCTTTGCTTTCTAAAAGCGTGCGCTCTGTTGCACTTGGTTGAACCCTGTCCCTTTCAGTCCCGCTGCACATAAATAAAACAGGGTTTACGTGACCTACGCCGACGCGCAACCATCATAATCATTCACCGTTTTTGGTTAACCTTCCACTGCACGGCAGCGGTTACGGCACGACTTCCGACTTCCCGGGAGGCGAATGTGACCATTAACCCACTTTCTGCGCTCGCCTGGCGACAACGCGCAAACGCCAGAGAGGAGGACGGAGGAGTGAAAAAAAACACACCGAGATGAGGCGAAGTGTGGAGATTTTTCCATTGGCGATCCGAGGTGAACCTCAAGTGTTTTGATTGTGATTGTAAAAAGCGTATTACGTGTTTGCTTATCAGGAGGGGCAAGGAGAGTATCTCGGGTTACATCACCGTAAGAGAACTGATTTTTTTCCTCCCCTCTTTTGCTATCTTGTGACTGTCACAACAAAAGGCCCTGTGCTGCAGTTGACGCGCTTCCTGGTTGCAGTGTCACATGACACCCTCGTTTATCTTTATCTCTTAACTGTGGTCTTCCTAGTTGTTGCCTTGCCTCTCCCAGCACAAGCCGTTCACATACCTTTAAATTTAGCATAACATTAACCATATGCAGATGCAAACGGCAGAATAAAATCAGTATAGGGGGAGTACAGTATGCACATTTTTGGTCCAGGAAAAAGTTGTGGAGTCCTGTAATCACAGGTACATTAGTAGACATTGTACACAGAGGCACAGAGGTGGACTCCAGTTGTACTCCCCAGATTTTCCAATGAAGTAAATCTGATTTCTGTTGTTATTTGCCGCCGAGAGCCACCCTGCCAATCACCACCTTCTTCACGGTTTCTCTTGAGCCTGCGTTAGTGTCATCCTAGGCCTCTTCTGATGTTCTTCATGCAATGTATCTTTAATGCGTTTGCCCCCTTGAGACGTGCGTGGGTGTGTGCAATTGTTCCCAATAAAGCGTGTGAACCCAATTTTGGTTGTTGTGCAGTGTTTTTTTTCCCTCGCAGGGATCAAGTTCCATCCATTTCATTAGACTCACGGCTGTTGCAAAATTACTAATTTTTCAAGATGCTAAAAAAAAAAATCACTTCCCTAAGCTCGAGGAAAACTTCCAAATGCACATGAGCATCTCCACCCAGAAAGCAATTGGTACATTTTTCCAAATGGTCGATTTTCTTCCCTTTTGTCATGCTTTTTTTTGTTGTTGTTCACTGTCGCAAAATCACAAAAAAAAAAAAAAAAAAAAAAAAAAACTGAGGTCATTGACTGCTGGCAACTTTCAACACACATATGTGGCCCTAGCCCAATCCAAAAATCCACTCCCCAACCCTTAAAAAAAATTGGGCAAATTGATTAGGTCTGCCAGGGTTGAAGATTTTCTTTTTTTTTCCCCCAATCACTTTGAAGTTCTAAAAGAAAAATTGTGAGGTCCTCAAGCGCTAGCAATATTTCCACAAACACACACACAAACGACATGGCTCAACACAGAAATAGCATGTCTGTCTCACAATCACAAGAGTCTTGGTTCAAATCTTGACTCAGGCCTTTCAGTGTGGAGTTTTCATGTCCTCCTTGACTTCCTCCCACATTCCAAAAATATGCATGTTGGGTTCATTTCAGACTCTGCATTTGCCATATGAGTGAATACGAATGCATATTTTACCGGGCTTAAGTCTAGAGAATTATTTCGACGCATATGTTGTGGTGCAACGGATTTGCAAGTAAATATAAATGCATTGTCTGTAGGTGTGAGAGAGAATGGTTGTTTATATGAAGCCTGCGATTGACGGTGGCAACAAGTCCTGAACCAGCAACAGGCCGCAGGGCTCACTGGATCTGAATCTGACGTCACGAGCCACCTGACGCAGGCGCCCAACTTGGGAGTCAAGCACGGGTCGGAAACGAGGAAAAATGTTACCGGCCTTCAAATTACAAAATATGTGTGGTTTATGCAACCAAGTACACAATTGAAAATCCGTACTGTTGAAGCATATTAAATCTACTGTCTATTTAAATGTAAAGCAAAATGTTAAATGTTAAATTACACAGTGACTTAAACGCGTAGAGTCGCACGCTCGCTCTTACTTTGAAGGCAACAGTCTCCTCTTGACGTAAGCTTCCGGAGGGAGGAGGAGGGCAATCCCTGCTTGTATTTTTCTCTGCAGACTGGCCACAGTCTAGAACAAAAACAAACTTGAACTACGTGGGATGCGTGTCAACTCTTGATCATTCGCTCGTCTGCCCGAGGATCAACGGATGGCGTCCAGTTGACAAGATTCTTCCTTTTTTCCCAACCTTTGTTTTGTTTCGGGGCTAAACGAGAACGAAGGGGGAGGGCTCTGTCGAGCTGAAAAAGAAAGAAAAACAACAACAAAAAACGCCCCTTTGTGAAATTAAAGTTAAGTGTCAGCCAGTGCGCACTTTTACGCTCAACGCTGGAACTTTAAGATGCTGTCTCGACGCGGCAATGTCGCTTTGAATTGCGTTTTCTTTGTTGCTGTCACCTCGTCAGGACGGTAAGCATGTGTTAAGCCCCACTCAAGAGCTTGACGAGCTTCGCCCCGATCACCAAAACAATAGACAAAAACCAGCATGGGGGCCAAACAAAGCAGTCCCGTGTATGACGGCAGGACCCGGGCTTATTCCAGCTCCGATCTGCCGTCCGGGAACACCGGCGGAGGGGAAAGGTTCGCCGGTTTCAGGTACACCAATGGACCCGAGGGCCCCCGGATCAGGTACACGGGCGGGGGTCCCACCAGCTCCGGCCTCAGCATACCGGCCGGGGGCAGGCCCGGCTCGCACGCTCTCAATCAAAGTCTGGACGGCACAGATGGCGACGACGAGGGCCAGATGACCCCCGAGGGCCACAGGCTACTAATAGGGTCCCTACCGGCTCATCTGTCCCCCCGCCTGCTGACAGGTAAGCTCAAGATCAAGTCGCTTCAGGGTCAAAATTGATCATTGTGCAGAAGGTTATTAGTTAGATTTTTTAAAACAGCCTTTCTGTGCATATTCTTGGCATACTCCAGGGTAATCTCATACTTAAAAATGTATGTGAGGTTAATTGCAAACTCTAAATTATCCATAGATGTGAATGCATGCTCAATAGGGTTTAAATCGGGGACTGATTTGGATGCAAAAGCTGTGCCGATGCATTTACGACAAGCAAGCAAATACGGCTACTTGTCGATATGCGCCCTACGATTGGTCGAAACCAGACCGGGGGTGTACCTCCTGTCTCCCGTCCAAGTCAGTTGGGATGGGCTCAGGTGGGTTAGGCTTTGCAGCCCAACAAAAGATGCAGATTTTTTTCTGCCGATTGATTTTTCGAAGTTAAAAACAAGACTTAGGTTCTTTGATGCCAAGAAACATGAGGAGCCATGCCATGACACTAAAACAGAAAATAACTTCACTTTATTTCACACAGGGTTTTTATTTGCGGTCGCACATGGCCCACATGTCGCATATTGCCCACACCCACCTGCTCTGGCTCTATCCATTGTTCTCTTCTGAACAACACGTCACCTCCAATGTGGCCTAACTTTACCGTACGTGTCCTATCAAAGTTAATGCTAGCTTACCGTCTGCATATTTTAACAAGGCCTTACTTGCTTTGCTTGTATTTTCCCAGTGGGACATATGGTACATACGGTATAACAGCCGTCACCGTTTGGTGCAGCCACAGGTGGCTGTTTTGTTTAAGAATCTTCTTCCCCCCCTCCCCTCCTCCCTCTTTAACCGTCTTGCAAAACCGGCCTGTTTTTCGCGGCGACCGCGAGAGGGAAGAGTGCATAATGTAGGTCAGCAGATAAGAGCTGCCTGCTAGTTACACATTTGCACGCACGCACCCACACACACACACACACACACACATACACGCGCACCCACACGCACACACACACTTCCTGGTGGGGTGTGTCCTAAAGTAGACAAAACAGAACTTACTCAAAACAGTGTCTCACCTTCCCCCAATAGCATATAATTGAAACAAAGCTTTTACAGTGCATCCATGTCATTTCCTTATTATGACTTCTCCTGATACGACTCCCCGTGGTGATTTCCCCGACGAGGAAGTGTAATCATTAATGAGCAGCAGGTCTTCTGTCGCGTCCACGTGCTGTTCCTCTTTTTCTGGCCTTGCTCGCGGGACACATGGTGCACATATGATGCATGGGAGGCCATTTCCCGATTTGGATTTTGTCAAACTCCGGCGAGTGGACGCTTGCCCGGTTAATCTGGCCCAGAAGCTGCTCCAAATCCACATATATGGGCTTCAAATTATGACTTGATTAAACACTAAAACCAGTCAGTCACATGCAGTGTGTTTCCAGAAGAATGTGTTGCGAGGTACATTATGACCTTGTACAATTGAAATGAAAAGAATGGCTTACAGATAACCGAGTCCAAAAGTCCACGGCATGCTGTGCGTACTAAAACGGTCACATGGTGTCTTTCCGGAAGGATGTGTTAGGGTGTGTACCTTTCACTCGGAGACCACATCTGGGCCCTCTTCATCTTGCTCTCTGTGTTCATCTCCTGGACAGGTTTCCACTGTCCCGTGTGCTCCAAGTTCATGGCGTCGGAGGAAATCGAGAAACATCTGCTCATGTGTTTCAGCAAATCGCGCCTCACCTACAACAGTAAGAGCGACACCATAATGCTTTTAGGAAGGGGGAAGCAATACATATCATCCGAATGGAGGCACTCCTTAATATTGTACTTGATCAAAAACATACCGTTATGACATAATTAGAGATTGCAATGAATTCGACTGTTTTTGCCACCATTTTGTGCTGCAATTCAATTAGCATTGTGCTGCTCCTTGTGATGTGTGTACCGTGGTCCCCCTGGGGGCAGTAGAATACAAATATACGGATCTACATGGAACCAGTTAAAAGTACCCGGTAAGCTATGATAATAGCTGTTCTCTGCAGAGGATGAAGAATACATGCCTGGGAGTATCGAAGTCTTGTCTGTCTGTTTGGGGTTTTGTTTTGCTCAAAGCAAGTCAAAGAAAAGTAATATCTTGAAATACTTGTAAACTGGGTTAGCCCCTCGATCCAGTCACCACTGTACGAGAGAAAACCTGCTCATTAGGTCAATGGAATGCTTGGTTATGCACATACAATACACCCCCTGTACCCAGTTATTCACGATAACCACCACCATGCACAAATGCAGTAACGACTACAAATAATTCGCGACGTTCTCGCGTGCTCACGCGTAATCCGCTGAGAGTCACTGGCATCATATAAAAATTACGATTGCTCCTCTGTCAGTTATTCATGACCTCCACCATGCACAGTAGAAATCAATGCAGTATTGCATTTATCTCGCTCCTTAACCACACAGATACTATTATCTCGATCCTTGGTTCGAGTTTAGATATATACAGTAGACGGCAGTGCCACCAGTGAGCCCGAGTTTTGATACGAGGGCCTGTTGCCGCTAGAAAAAGCACAAAGCACGCTACATGCTTCAGATGATTCTTTTTTCATCCTAAAGGATGCTCCTGTTGAAATTCTTTCACAAGTTACAAAGACCCAGGGTCCAGTAACTCATCTGACATTTGATACTATGTTTGGTTTGTGTATATATCTATTTTTTATTTATTTTTTCCATCTCAGAGGACATCCTGTCCAGAGATTCTGGGGAATGTACCATCTGCTTAGAGGAGCTGGAGCAAGGCGACACCATTGCCAGACTCCCCTGCCTCTGTATTTACCATAAAGGGTAATTTTACACACACACACACACACACACACACACACACACACACACAATACAGTGTACAGAGTTGGCACAATTGAACGCTTGAGCTCCCTGAACAGGTTTGAGATGAAGACTGACTAGGTCACATTTAAATGATTCTTCTGAAGCCACTCCTTTTTAAAATATATTTTAATGGTTTCATCCAAGATTTGACAGTACATGGCTCCATGACTGTGACTTGAGAATGCTTAAAAGTTCCTTTCATGTACTTTGGGGCTGCTCCTTCACCTTTGTCGTGATTATCTTCACTACACGAGGAAAGGTGTGGAGCGCCTGAGGCCCAGAGTTTCCAACACCAAACCTCAGAACTGCGAGGCAGACGAGCAAGCTAACACGAGGGCATCATGCTGCCGAATACTTATTCCACCATATTGCCGTAAATGCAGAGTTCGGTCACTCATTTCATAACTATCCTTCACTACTACTGTATGTATTATTTAACGTTGGACCAACTTGTCTTCCAGTAGCTGAAAGCTATGACACATATTTAAAAAAAAAAAGTTTTTTTTCCTTGGCAAGCAAACATTGAGTCAGAACATTTAGATTCCAAACCGCTTAACCCTTACGTACCGTTTGGCTCAAATGTGACTAGTTGTGACATTTGACAGGAATAGAAATACCCTCCTTTTTTTTTTTACCCTGAAAGCTGATGAAATACCCTAAAAGGAAATCATTTAAAAGTATTTTACAGGCGCTTCAGTGTTTGTGTAAACTGCGGCTGATCTGAGTCAAATTTGACTTGTGGCCACTAAAATATATATTTTTTTAAAGGTATAAATTAGAGATGTCAAACGATTAAAATATTTAATCTAATTAAAAACTCAACTGTCATAATTAACTCAAATTAACTAAAAATTAATCATGATTACTCACGCATTTTTTATCGTTTCTGAATTTCCTTTTATATTTTTTGCCCCATTTTCCCCCATTTTAATGCTCTCATCAACATGGAATCATGAATCAGTTTTCTATGTGAAAAATGCAAATATTTACTGAAATAATTTCGATTTTCAATTTTACATGAACATTTTTCACTTGGAGCAGTTATTCACACATCATCTCTCACACAATATTACTGTCCATCAACAACAGTGAAAAAAATATTTTGTCACACAACAGCTGCTTGAACAGCTCTTTTTATGGAATCAAAACAGCGCAATATAAAGTGCACATCTAAGGTAAACTAGTACTCAGCCTATAATTTTTCACGGCCCCCTGAATAGGGATTGTCGGTCAGCATGGAAGGATCTCTCGTTCTGTACTTTTTTGATCATTTATTGGAGCACTTTGCAGCAGAAGTAGTCGTAGTAGTAGTAGTTGTAACAGAAGTATCAGAAGCAGGTAATAACCTAAACTACACATAAATGCAGTAAAAAATTAATATATCTATCTTTCTGCATCGCAATGTAAATATGTATATAATTGACATTAATGAATACCTTTATTTAACAATAAGTTTAATAAATAATGTAATCAACCCTGTATCGTCATCATTATTCATTGTTTTAAACGTAAGAAACCATTCAACACAAACATAAAGTCGAAACGAACAAAAGAACTACAAGTCCCAATACTCAATCCCGGAAGTGGAGCGCCGGCATGAACATATCAAGTCGAATCGAACAAAAGAACTACAAGTCCCAAAGGTCCAACCCGGAAGTGGAGCGCCGGCTGCAACGCAATTTACTTCTTTAAACGTCAGATTGCAGACGGACAATCATGACAACTATGCACAAATGAGCTAAATAAAGACACCCCTGTTCTAGCAACATTTTAGCCCACGCTGTTTAAATTGCCGATTGCTTCAGCAACTTTGTTCTTTGTCGTGTCATCCATTTTCTTCGCTTTGAAATGATCCACAGCCGTCTGTCTGAGACGAGGGGGGGCGGACTACTCACGTCAGCGGTGTGCTTGGCCATTAATTAAGTGGTATTTCAGACTCGACGTGCTATGATGATAGCTCAGTTTACGACTGCAAAACATCCAGGTCACTTTGGTCTTGTCAGTGGAACAATCTGGCAACTTTTTAAAAGTAAACTTTCCATTCATAAACTATTTAAATATCCGTTTTCGGTGTCTCGCGCTGCCGTGGCTGGCAAACCAAACGTGTGTGGACTTGTGCAGCGCACTTGATGTTTTGTTTCTGGTTTATTTATAGAGCAACGTCACATCCGCTGTGACGTCTGCCGCGTTAATCTTGCGAGAAAATTTTTGATCCCGATAAAATTCATTTAAATTAATGCCGATATAAACGCGCTAAACTGACAGCTCTAGTATAAATGCAAATTCACTTTGCTTTAAAGGGGATTAACTATATAATCCATTTCTCAATGTCAGGATATTCTTGACCTGAAACATACGATGTGTGCATGAGAACTGAAGAGTTGTAAACACTAAGTGAAGTATTATTTTGCAAATTAACTTTTCTCTCTCTCTCTCTTTTTTTTTTTAACCAGGTGTATAGACGAGTGGTTTGAAGTGAATCGCTCGTGTCCGGAACACCCCTCCAACTAGCAAAGAGTACACTGAATCAATCTACCGTACCCAACCTTAACACTGTATGTTCCGGTGTTGTAATTATGTTTAAGTGCTCATCAGGGATTGTAAAACATGATTTTGTAGCGGATTATTTGTGCAGCCTCGCAGGAGGGACGTCGATGGATATTGGATGGATATTATGTTATTTTATTTTTGTTCGGGGAGACATGGAATGTGCGGGGGGTGGGGGACTACTGATGGGAGTCCACTTGCGTCTCCAAAGTGAATGTTCATCGGGCCATGTGCTAGCTTGAGCCTTTCCCAAGTAACTGGGATCCGGTGGAAGGAACTGTGTTGCGATGGGAAAGTCATGTGACATTTCAATAGAGATTTTTCTTGTTGTTGTCGTTGCCTGTTCTGTACTGGCTGAACAATGTGAAAAAAAAAAGAAAAACAGCCATACGGAATACAAGATGCCTATATCAGCTTTAAGGGATGATTAGCGTTGATGGCAGTAGTTTGTCCCCCCCCACCCCCCCTATTCAAACAAACGTGTCATAGGCCAAATAGTCTTAACATGAAATAGCTCATGCTCGGCTATTCTGAACCACATCCATGCAATTATGTAGCATGTAGAAAGTGGAATTGACGATAGGGTCGGACATATCTTAAATGGTGATTTGTACACTCTTTGAAAAGGAGTGTCATAATATGCTGCTATGTCATAGACTGGAAAGTTTCCTATAACCATTGGATCTTTGTTCAGTGTCATTTCTATTTGTACTGTAATGAATTGCACAAGAGAATAAATGTTTTGTTATTGTGTCTCTTTACGGCATACGACGTGGCCTTGAAGCTAAACAATCCGTGTGTATGTACTGTCAAATGAAAGTTTAGTTAAAAAAAATCACAAAAAAAAGCCTCACACTAATGGGGTTCATATTCCTTCTCTTATTGTCAAGGGACCCCAGAGGATGTACAGTATTTCCATTGTCATAAATTTTGTGTCTGTTACTTCTCTATGCCTGACCAAAACAAAGGGGGAATGGTAAAAAAAAGCCTCACACTAATGGGGTTCATATTCCTTCTCTTATTGTCAAGGGACCCCAGAGGATGTACAGTATTTCCATTGTCATAAATTTTGTGTCTGTTACTTCTCTATGCCTGACCAAAACAAAGGGGGAATGGTAAAGTTCTTTTTGACGTAGGATAATACTGCAATAGAGAACACCAAAACCTGTTCCCATGCTCACAGATGCCATTGATCACATTCACATACTCATTAACTGCAAATCCACCAAATTTGACAAGACTTTGAGCAGGAGGTAAATCCACCGAAGGTTTTGAGTAAGAACACTGCCAGATGGACAATAAATTTGTTTTAAATATCACTTCTAAACATTGGTTGCACTTAAATACATGTTTACTGCTGTTTTGTGAACACTTGCACTGGACTTTGAGCAACAGTTAAAATATAAACCATTGTCCCCTTTTTAGATTGGGCTATTATGTCATTAACTTTTCTCTCTACGTACACTGTTGGATTATCCTAGACTTATGTTCACGTAACTCTAACCGATATTCATTTCAAAAATGTGAAAAATAAGCACTTCGAATAGCTTATAGTTCCTTTTCTTATCCGAGTTTTTTTAATATTGTATTTGATCCCATTTGAAAAATAGTGGATCAAAATACGCCTTTTTGCTATTAAGAATAAAAAAACAGCATTTTCTAATTTTCTGTGCACAAAGCGTTGAATCAAAACATAACATCACCGCGATATGCTTCCGTCGCCTACTGATTACGTCAGAAAACCTATCAGCAACGTTCTCGGCAAAAAGCGTCAGTCTGGAATTGCGGGAAATACGCTTAATTTTGCACCTTTAAACCATTCAGTGGTATAGCACTTTTTTTTTACTACTACAACAAAGGTAAGTGTGTAATTTGTAAAGTATTTTAACAGTTGTTTGATTCGGTGTCTTAAACCGACATTCGTAATGCTAACCCAATACAGTACTGTAACTCATTAGCCATCGGGCTAACAGTTCCACATAAAATGCTTTCCGTATAATTATTGCTAATTTCAGAACGATTATATTAAATGACAAAGAATATGTTGCGCCCATCTGATATTGTTGTCGATTTCAGGAGCGGGGAGTGGAAAGCGACGTTTGAAAATGTCGTATATGCTACCGCATCTCCACAATGGCTGGCAGGTCGACCAAGCCATCCTGTCCGAGGAGGACCGAGTGCTCGTCATCCGCTTCGGACACGACTGGGACCCGACGTGTATGAAAATGGACGAGGTTCTGTACAGCATCGCCGAAAAGGTTCGTGGAGTTTACTGGTATCGGTTCGAGCAGTATAGTCAAAAACATGTTCAATAGCACTCACAAGCGCAATTGTAAACATACTGTGGAACGTCTCTGAAAAAAATTGACTTATTTCAGTCACGGCAGAAATATAGTGTGTCGTTGATTTGCAAGGACACCGGTGAAATATTTACCCCCCAAAAATTAATCGAATGCATGATTTGTCTCCTGTAACAAATAATCAATTTTGCTGCGTCAACAGGTGAAAAACTTTGCTGTCATCTACCTGGTGGACATAACAGAAGTGCCCGACTTCAACAAGATGTACGAGTTGTACGACCCCTGCACTGTCATGTTCTTTTTTAGGTAAATTGCTCAGAGTCCTTCATGTTATTTTGTTTAACTTTAGTCTGTCTCACAGTCAAATGTGCTCCTCCTCTCAAGGAACAAGCACATCATGATTGATTTGGGCACCGGCAACAACAACAAGATCAACTGGACGATGGAGGACAAACAGGAGATGATAGACATTGTGGAGACGGTGTATCGAGGAGCAAGAAAAGGACGAGGCCTGGTGGTGTCACCCAAGGATTACTCCACAAAATACAGATATTGATTTTTTTGGCTGATTTTTTTTCTGTCGTACTTTGTGACGCATTTTGTTATCGTTTTTAACATCTGATATATTTTGTTTAGTTTCATAAAGTTTTTCCATTTATTTAAACCCAAACGATGTGTTTCTTGGTGCTCAACAATAAACAAGACCTCATTTGTCATAAAGTCAGATATTAATGGGAACGTGTTGTTTTAAGGGTGCTCTTCATAATTATGTGGGGTTGCATTAGAATTCACATTAAGCGGCTCACTTTTGTCACTTGCATTTATCCGTCTCCTAATCCATGCTAGTTAACGAAAGCTAACAAAGCAAAATCTAAAAACATTTTGCTAACAAAATGAAATAAAAACGAAAATGTTTAAAAAAAAAAAAAACGGAAACAACATCTTGCCTGAATTAAAATTATAAAGCATTTGCGGGGGAAAAAACATGCTTTAAAAACTAATCAAAATGAACTGAATTTCGTACAAAAAAATAGTCAAAATGAAATAAAAACTAACTAGGAGGACAAATTCCAGACTATCACAAACCTGCCTTGCATTAGGTTTGACGGGAAATCTCTAAGTGCATTGTCACAAATATTCCACTAGGTGACGCCACAGAGGTACCAAGACATGTTAACTGCTTGTGAAACAAGCGAAAGGCATTTAGTGCAGAGTAATTTTGCGTCTCTTGATAACCAGAATTACACGCTCTACATCATAAAACATTGTGATATTTTTGGGTTTTAGTCAGTTAAAAGAAAATAAAACTTATACCGACAATTGGAAATGTGTTTTAGTGTGCCTTCAGTCTTTGTATGGACATCAGACTCGAAACCCTAAAGCCGGGGGTAATCCGTGATCTGTTTTCAACTGATAGGGGATTGCCACAGAAAGGGGTGCCGTCAAACTGCGAAGAGGCGCGCTCTAGGGTGAGACATGTTGGCATGCTTCTATAGTTCGATACTAAAGCTAACATGGAGGGAGAAGAGTGGAGTTGACAAAAAAACACCACCCCTTCCTCACCAAAGCATCCTTCTATCAGCAGTGACACCTAATAATGCCTTTTATTTCCTCATGACATGCCTATGTTTACTTGTGCACGTAGACCAGAAGGACTTCTTTCCTGAAAGATAATTTTAAAGATTCGCCATGAAAATGGGGGTGCGTAGTAATATTGTATTACCAAATTGTTCCTGCTAATGTCTGCCAAAAGTGGCAACTTCCATTTACCCTGCTTCAATATAGCTAACCAATCACCACACCGCCATATCTCTTGGGCTGTTTGATCGAATCTTCACGTAAGAGGCACACACCAGGAACGATCTTAAGCCCCATATACCTGTATTGGTATGTTTGTTTTCGCTCATTCCTTCAAAAAAAAAAACAAAGCTGATTGAGAGACACAGCGAAGAGAGGATGAGTTCAAATCTAATATTGTGAGGTGGGGAGGGGTGGGGGGCTTCTCAGTGGCTTTTTGTTGCCTCTGGGTTGAAGGAGATTAAAATGATGTTTTGAGGAGATAAAATGCTGAAGCAAACATCATTCTTTCCATTCTCAGTGACACACTTAGCAGTTGGCTTAATATGCCACCCGTCTGCCGTTCACTCGGGGTACTGTGACTAAACGGATTTGCGTTTCTGTCTTTCTCAACCGGGAGCCATTCTCCCACTCGGCATCACCAAGTGGGAAGTAACAAAGTATAAATACGTTTTTACTGTACTTATGTAGATTTTTCTGGTGTCTGTACTTGAGTGTTTATTTTTCCGACAACTACTTAAGCCCGTTTCACAGTCTGCATTTTTTTTACTTTTATGCAACCCTACCAGACTTTTCAGGCCAAATTTGACCTGTTTTTACAATTGACAGCAATGAAAATATCCCACATCATTCTTTCACCCCAAAGAGGAGAGGCAGCAGCAAAACAGGCCAAAATGTATGGAAATGAGTCGAATCAGTACTTTTACCACTTTTTTTTTTTTTTTAGTATCCGTAGAACCAGGTGTGAGTACTTTTCCCCCTCTGGTTTATTTATCTCAAAGTGAAGTAGCAGTGTGCGGGGAGAGGTGTCACTATGATTTAAACACACACATGCTGAGCAAACACCACACCAGGCTTTCCACCGCGCGCAACCCCCATTTTCATCGGAGCCCAATTAGCACCTGCTTGCACCTCGCAGGCCGGCCGGCCGAGCCTCCTGCTGCACGGGAGGTGCAATACTGAGAATTGCTGCAGCTGAACTAACACAGTCACTGCTCTCTCTCTCTCTCACACACACACACACACACACACACACACACACACACACACACACACACACACACACACACACACACACACACACACACACACACACACACACACACACACACACACACACACACACACACACACACACACACGAATTTGGGCCGAACTCCATTTTGTTCCATTTCAAGCGCTGGCGCATGAAATCAGAATCACAGGCGAGCATTTGCAAAAATAGTTTGGTCTGTCAAGTCTAAATCCGTGCAGCACGTGCATCGTCTAAACGGCAGATTTAAAAAATGATGCGCCAAAGATACAAAAGCAGTCTTAATATTGTAGAAAACTTATTAAAAGCAGACATGTTGGGGAACGGTGACTGGTGTCTACCGCCTTTGGCTGTTTCTGCACACTGTGCGCCATCTTTTACCGTAACGTAGGGCACTGACGTATTAGTTCCGTAACAAAAGACAAATCAAATCAATTTGTATCCCATGAAAAGGAAGTGCAAAGCCATTAATCCATTCCAGCCCTCCCAAAAAAATACCATCATTTTGTGTTCCATATTTTTAATTAAATATAAAATAGCAATGCATTGCAAAATAGAAATGGATTTTTCATGATCATTAAATACACTTAATAAAAGAGAATTTCAAACTGGGTTAATAAAGTGCTTACATTTTTGGGCTGCTGATGTGTCCCTTCAGTCTTAGTATCGATGCCCTGCTCCTTGCAAGTGATTTCATTTTGTAACGATGCTTTTGACCGTGTAGTAGGTTCCATTAACACCTACAAATGTAGCGGCAACCTATGTTTGGAATCACTTCGAGCGGCGGCGCATCTGAAGCTCGCTTGCAAACAAAAACAAGCAACACAACAAGGCCCACGAGTAGCCATGCGTCACACACTCGTCGCCTCCTGGATACGAATAGTAACTCCAGCTCCATCACACCACTATATCCCAAGCCATCTTCATCCCTCCTCCTCTACCTCGAAACGCATCCCTGTCCTCTCGTCACAGGCGCTGCCCCTCACCTGCCTACCCACGCTGGTACGAACCCCCCGCCCCAACCCAGACTCCCACCACCATTAACTGCATTTTGCCCTTACAAGGCGAGCGCACAGGCAGAGCGTACTAAGTGCGTGAGCTCCGCGGGGGTGCGGGGAGACCATGGAGACGCTGACGACCCGCCGAGATAGGAGGGGGATGGATGGATGGAGAGCGGATGCAAGCGGATGGAGTGGGGTGAGGGGGACAGGTAGTTCTATCAATGACTCCAAAGCGGAGGACAGAAATAGGCACAGAGTGGAGGGGAAGGTGATGGGGGGGGCGCTGCAGGTCAATGTGATGCTCTCTGTGACAAGGCTACATTTACCTTCCGAGTCAGCCACTGAAAATAAACGGTTGCTAAGCGGGAATTTTGTTGAATGGTGTGGCGAGTCTGCGACTCCGCAGCTGCCACTGTGGGTTATACGTTTTTTTTTTGTAATTCTCACCCATTCTATATTATTTGGTCTCTGGTGAATATATTCTATAATTTGTTTCTTTCACAAAAATATATTTTTTTTCTATTACGGTATTTCTGAATTATGTCATTAATAGAATTGATGCGCACATGAAATTAAAGTTAATTTAAAAGAATGTAGCCTCATTTCCCCGCACATATGAAAGGTGCCCATGTCAAATGATTCTGCCGTGTTTATGCAGAACTTTGTGCAAACAGGGACCTCGAATTAGCAAATTGCAGAGCATTATTATTGCATAATTATGCATGCGCTGCGCCGTGACTATATACAGTATCTCTGGAGGCAATCCTCCCCGCTAATTTCATGCAAATGTAACTCCCTTCTGCAGTATCCTCAGTCGCTTACTTTGGTCTCCTTACACTGCAACGCACCTGCTATAATAAAATACTTCATTACTCTACTTAAGTAGATTTTTCAGGTATCTGTACTTGCATTGTCTGGCGCCAGGCTAAAAAAGCACCATCTTACTTTTACTTTAAGGTCACAAATAAAATTAATACTTCTATTTTTTGTTTTGTTTGATTCTACTTCCATAAAGTGCAATGACTTTTGACACACATAGTCACATGACCATCATGTGTACAGATTGGATTTCACGGCATGGTGCGACCTGAATGGATGGATTTGTTCACTGCAGTTGGTCAAATGGGTTTGGATTAAAGGCCTGGGTCAGTGTTTTTTCACACATACACAAGAAAAAAAACCTTTAAACTGCCCCCCCACAGACACACACACACCTCTCTGCCATAAATGCGCTTTAAAGACAACATCTGGTGCAGGGCGTGTGGAGTCACAAGTGCATCCAAAGCATTCTGGTCTCGAGTTGAGAGTTCGAATCGGGCCATCCATTCCTGCCTTAGCCTGATCATGGTCAACAAAAAATCCTAAGAGTGTGCAGTCCAGGGGTGTCAAACTCATTTTTATCACGAGCCACATTTAGTGACCGTTTCCCTTGGAAGACTGTTATGACTGAGAAACCATATAAAGAAGTCAACTACTGTAATGAGGGGTTTTGGTCGCAAGAAAATGCTTACAATATCACGCTTATTGAATACATATGAGAAGCTGAAATTTTGGTACAGATTTTAGCAATCATTGTAGAAGTTGACGCTTGATTTGCTTTCGCGGGCTACATAAAATGATGTGGCGGGCCAGATCTGGCCCCCAGGCCTTGAGTTTGACACCTGTGGTGTACACTATAACTGTCAGACCAAGATTGGCTTTAATCTTGTTTTTTTTTTGGGGAGGGGGGGGTCACTTCTAATTTGAGCTGGAAAAATTGGGGAAATACTGATCTGAATTATTGTATAAATAGAATTATGCATGAAATTGATGATCATACTTGTGACAAATGGAGCACAATGTCAGGATTTAGTACACGTCCTCAGGCACTAAATTCATTATGTAGCTATTAATTCTTGGTATGCGTGACGATCAAACGTTGCACGTTAGCAAGCCCCCCCCCATGAAACATAATATTAGAAAAAGTTCTTTCCAGTTATAAGTAGGGGCTTTTTTTTTCAATGTGAAAGGAGTAGTCAAAAGAGGAAGATTTACTCTTACTTTCACTTTAAATTTTCACGCATTACGCTGCCTCAACATGCTTCACCAAGCTCACCAATTTTTGTAAGTGCATAACTCCTGGCGAAAATGCGCAGATGCTCAGAGTCACGAATGTGACCTCCCCTGCCCCCAAAACTCAATCAGTACCGACCACAGGAAAAAAAAAATTGACCTGACAGCAGTTTCAACAAGCGACGCAAAAGAAACGGACGTCTATCACCACAGGATGCATGAAAAAATTTTGAGGACTTCTCTTTGAATTCGAACAGGAAATCAGCCATTTTGGTTTTAAGGAGCCATTTTGGGGGAATTGCGGGCAAACTCATACGTGGTAATTTGCTGGCACATTTTTGAGGAAATCCACTCTCATTAAAAAGGATCTTAAAGCTAATGTAAAAAATAAAAAAATAAATAAAAAATAAAATCAATAAATCGCCATTTCTAGAAATCAGTGATTTAAACTCTAGAAATTCGGACCTGATGCTGCAGTGTTTCATAAATGTCACGTTGCTGGAATTTATAGTTGGCCAACAACAGAAAACTCGTCAGCAAGAGCCCAGGGATGCGACTATCCCCGGGTGATAGCTCGCAGTCACCCACACGGTGCGCAAAAATACATCTCTGACTCATCGTGATTCACTTTCACACACACACACAAAGTAAAAAACAATGTGGTGTGGGGGGATAAGCGGGCATTCGCAAACCTTTTGGGTCTAAGGAGAATTTATTTATTTTTTGGGTTATTGATTTAAAACACAGGTGTCAAATCTCAGGACCGGGGCCCAGATTCAGCTCAGCTCATTTTGTGGTACACTAAAGCAAATATAGGGTGTTTAATTTATATTTTCCAACCAATACTCCAAGCGTCCCCCGCCCCCACTAAATCCCTTCTTAACATAAACTGAATTATTTCAATTTTTTTTTTTAGGTGGTACTTGCTTGGTGCACTTGAGTACCACTGCTATAAAGATGTTTAAAAAAATAAAAAGCCATCACCACACCAGGTTTGCCAGCAAGCGGGTCAAAAAAACGGGGGCGGGCGGGTGTTGTGAGGACATGTGTGTATGGTGAGGGTCTTTTGTGAGGTGGGAGGAGAAGGGGAGAGGGAGAGGGTGTGGGGGGGCATGGCATTCTATTTCTCATAGCCCAACAGCTGCTGTCTTTAGTGCAGAGGAGGGGAGGGCCGAGTGGCGTGAGGCAGTGCGTGCTCCTCCGCGTTCAATCCACAGCCCCCACAGTGGATACACAAGGAGAAAGAGTCCTCCTCTGAGCGAGCCCGAAAGGACTTCTTTTTTTTCCACCCCCTTTCACCCTCTCTCTTATCCTGTGTCCTCCTTCCGCGACTTTATCCTCACACCGCTTTTTTTTTAATGTGCCCTTTTGTTCCTCCTCCTCTTTTGTTCCCTTGCATCCGCATCTCGGTGTCACCTCGAGGGGAAGGAAAAAGGAAAGCGCATCCGTCCTGCACAGCCGGTAAGCCAGCAGTCTTTTTCTTGTGATGTGATGAGGATGTAGGTTAGCGTCAATTGAGCAATTTAGGGGTGCACGTCGGGGGTGGGGGGTTGAAGAAGAAGCTGGCCCGGCAGGGCTCGTCTTCTTTTCACTGCGGCGCCTGGGCCAAAAAAGTAGCCCGAGGATTGGCAGTTTTGCTCGTACTGACTGAAGTCCATCAGCGAGCGACGAATGCTAACGTGCATTAATGGGTGTTTCTTTTCAGTGATGGATGGATCAGTGCACTCTTGGTACATATGCGACCTAGAACCATCACGCGCATCATATCTCAGATTGACGGACTGTGAGAGTATTCGATGAGGCACCATGCAAAAATGTTGTTTTCTGTCGGTGTGAGATGCCCCCATGCACACGGGCTTAAAAACAAAAGCATGGCTAATGAGCAAGGGTGCAATGGAAAACAAGGCGGGAAGAAAGGAGGAGGAGGGGAGTGGGGGGTGGATGTGAATGGAGTAAATGGAGGGATGAATGAGGTCCCAAAAAATGCTAACGACTGGTTAGTGCGAGATGTGCTGCTGGATCGGATTGGTTGTAAATAAATAAATAAATAAATAAATATATATATATAAAGACGGATATATATATATATATATATATATATATATATATATATATATATATATATATATATATATATATATATATATATATATATATATATATATATATATATATATATATATATATATATATATATATATATATATATATAAACAGAATACAAGCGCCCAACTGTCACGCTCTTACATCGAGATGTGAGAACGCATCGTTACATACATTTTCACCCATCCATATTACCGAGACCATTATCAGTTCCTGTTACTATGGTTACCATGACAACCCATCCAATGGGCAATGGGTGGGTGAGGAATTGGGTTCCAAACTAGCAAGCATTCCATCACCGTCTACGTGAAGGCTGGACATATTCCTTTCATAAGGAGTTACATCAGTCTAAATAAATATCAATGTGCACAGTTTTTTTTTTAATTCAAGGTACAGTATTTATTCCACTGTTGCTAGGACACTCCCTTTGAACACTGGAATCGAGCCGTCCAATTGGTTGGCTGGCGGCGGTGATGCAAGATTCCCTCACCCTTCTGAATCTTTTCTGAGCGGCCATAGAAACATCACGGCGCCTCTTTTCTCTCTATCTCATCCTTCTTTTCCTTCTCCATCATCTCCACTACCTACCATAGAAAAGCAGCTTGAGCTTTTATTCTTGATATCCAATCCATGTCTTTTTCCTCACTAGTAAGACAATTAAGGACACTCTTTTCCCACTACTAGTACAGTTTTTGGCCTACTCGTATGACCTTAAGACGGATCTTAAGGATATTGAATACATGCTCGAACATCTTTCCAAAAATCCATTTGAGCATTTATTGGATATCTTTACTAATCATCTTAAGTCCTCTGTACTAGTACACTCTGTCCTTACTAATCTATCTATTTGATTTAACTGGTGATTAATCGGTAATCCGTACTTTTTCTGCCAAAAATCGGCATCTGCCTAAATAAATGCTCAAACGTCTTACCAAATGTCTCCATCTATGTACTAATGCGCAGTTTGTCCTCGCTAGCAAGACAACAGTAGATCAACTAGTTATGCTTTTTTTCTCCCACTACTAGTACACCTGACCTACCGATTTGGATGGCCTAAATATTGAATACGCCCTCAATTGTCTTAAAAAAATCTTCAGCATTTATTCGATATCCTTGACATCCATCTTAAGGTCCATGCACTAGTACACTCTTTGTCCTCATTAATAGATAACATTGGTGTACTAGTAGGACAATTTCATGTTACTAGTGAGGTGAACCTGTGCACACAACTGTGTGTTAGTTATCATCTAGTGATTCCGGAGTAGAACTAGTAGCTGTGTGAATAGTGCACAGCTTTGCAACGTGGAAGTGGCTTACTAGTATGGCAACGTTGTCCTAATAGTCCGCAGAAATGTCATACCGTAGTCGAATGCAGTAGGGGCAATTCTACTCGTGTACCCGAGTAGTTCTGCTAGTACTGGACATTAAACTGGCGCTAGAAATAATTAGAGGGAAAATCAACTACTGCTGTGAATTCCATTGATTGAAATCTTTGATGAGGTGGTATCAAGGGTGTACTGACCCGAACAAAGAGTCTACCAATTACTTTTCGGACAAATTCCAATGAAAACTGTTTCTGTCAAAACAGTCCTTGGCGAGATGTACAGCGCATGCATAATCATTTCCTGCAGCCTTCACGAAACAACACATCGCTGAGTTTGCAGCCGTGAGGCAAAAAAGAAATCTTCACAGATAACGCCCGAGCAGTTTTACGTCAAAACATTTTGACACCCGAATGGATGCCGAGAGGGAGTTTTAGCCAGTCGAAACTCGAAGCTGAGTCACCACCGCTGACAAAGACAGAATTTTACAGCGGTTATTGGCACGTCTGTGGGAAGAATGTGATTGAAATACAGTGCAACATCCATAAGATTGTCAGTGCAAAATTCGGGTCTAATCTCTCCTAATCTAGTTGACTGGCCGACGAGTCTATAAAGCACATGTTCAAACATCTGGCACCCCGGTCACGCTTACGATGCTCCTTTTGTGCTCTTCGCTGTTCAGGGGCTGGATCACAAGGCGCATTATTGTAGGCTGGGTAGAAATAATCGTGAAAATTGACATATGAGCCTTCTTGACTGGGCGATGGTGTAATTTAATACGGTATTGTCGGGAATAGGGGATAAATCCCTAAGAGGGAAGATGATCACATTACTAGGGCACGTGGTGGTCTGACAGAAGAGGCAGGGAGGTGGTCTGAAATACACCTACAATACAGAGGGGGGCTGTAAATACCGACAGATTATTCATAAAGCGCAGCTTGGTGCAGAACACTGAATATGACAGCGAGACGTATATCTGCATGATATGTGTGACTAGCATATTGTTAGCCTAAATTATACTAGAATGTTTTCGAAAAACAAGACAAAATTGTTTAAAAATATATATATATTCTGTAAGAGCAAATCAAAAATGACTATGCTAGTAGGCTAACACTACAGCAGCTAACTGGTTGTCGCTTATGCTATAAGGTAAACATTGAGCCTTTGCAAAAAGCCTTCCACGGCTTTTTGTACTTGAAAAGTTGGTCGCTACTGACGCCGTCTGACCCGTGGAATTAACGGGAATGAAAAATACAGGAAGTAGAATCTTACCAAAATCTGGTAGTTAGAAACACACACATGAAGCTAACAACAGTCTCCACCTTCATTCCGCATTCCATCTTCGAGACGTACTCGAAATTCATTTCTCCAATCAAAAAAACAAACTAAACAAAGTTATTTTGTCTGCGTCACTTAAAAATATGTCGCCGACTTTATCCTCCATTTTACTATAAGAAGTGTGTAAAATGGCCTTGCTTCTGAGGACGTCCAATAATACCGCACTCAAGTTCTTGTCAATCGGATCCATTTTCAACAGATCGGCCGAATTCCCACCCTGTGGTGCGTGATACGAGATCAATGACACCAATTTAGAAGCAAGGTGAAGCTTATTGGAAGCTAGCTAATAAGAGGAGGAAGCCAGAATTCTACAATAAGCAACTCGGAGATGGGGTCCAGCTCTTATAATAGAACCGGATCAAATGTCTAGTTGCCCAAGTTCAAGGTAAAACCATTCCACTCGGCAAGGCATCACACTTTCAAACACATTTAGACTTCATTGGTGGAGTTTTTTTCTTTTGTTTTTGTTTTTTTTCCCCCCACCATCTGCTCCATTCCTTCGAGTGATTGTTGTACGCCGTCGTCGTGCCGGCTGGCGCGTTCGCTGTATTTCCCACTTCACTTTCTGCACACACAAAACGTACATGCTGACTAATTAGCCCAGCGTGAGTGAGAGAGGGTTTCACTTAGTGGAGCCATTTGGCATCGGACAATGAGGAAGTTGAAGAAAAAAATAAAAACTATCAACATACCACCAACTATCTATTGTCATTCTGTTCCAAAGTTTGTCAATACTTCTCCTTATAAGCAGAGTATTTTTTTAAATGTATCTGTACTTCTAATTTAAAGGTGAGTACTATTGCCATCTCTGCCTGACGACACTATGCTGCCCCTGCCATTGGACTGCATCTTCACTGCGGCTCAGTGTGGCGGAGCGTGGCCCCCTCCGGGCCACGCTGACTGATGTACGATTTGGACGCCTCTAGCCATATATAGATTCTAGGTCAGGCGCGGGTCAGAGGTCCGCCCATTTAGTCGTTCTCTGCGGCGCGACTTTTACGCTACATTTGTCATTCTTGATGGTCCTTAGGTATTCCATTTAGGACTACAAAGAAGGGCTCCAACTAAGCAGCACGCCATAACAATCCATCCATCCATTTTCTACACAGATTATCTAACAAACTGACTGTGCAAAGAATTACAATTTTCTTTTTTTTAACATTTCTGCTTTGGCTTTGAGACAAACAAATAATGTCTCCAATTCCACATATTCAAAATGGATTTTTCTTTTGTTTTGTGTTCTTTGCACTGTATTTCTGTTATTGTCGAGAACGGGAGCCAAAACGATGGCATTAAAATATTAACAGCTGCATGAAATAGAATGTGCTGCGCATTGTCAGCGAATTAAGCCTACAATAATCTCTTTTATCACACAGATTTGTGAGCCAATGCATGAAAATACAGCACAGACAGGAATGTATAGACACCTTAATAAGAGAGCGCGCTCTTTACATGCAAAAGGAGCCTACAAAAGCCTCAGCTGCTCCCACCATTCTTTTTGTGTCCATGTGGAAAAATGATGTCTCAATGAAGCACAATGGGGGGAAAAAAATCCGTCTTCCCGTCTTCTCTTTAGCTAACGCTCAATCACCACCCGTACACCCGGGCTAGCTTCTTGGTTGACTCCTTGTGCGGTGTTTTCCGTCACTTCATCGTGCTACTTCCAAACTGATGAGAGACCTAAACTCCATCCAAGTCAATAGAAACTTTAATCATAGTGCTTCAAGTGCATTAATGAGCACAATTGCAAATAGGCATCCATCAAAACGTGGAATGGGAACTCCGAAGCGGTCCGAGTCAAATTAGATTAGACGTCTGCTCTGAATTTGACTTGACACGAGAGCATTAATATTCGCGACAACAGCCTCTCCTTCCTTACATTTCATTAGCTCCATTCACGGCTCTGTTGGTGTGGTCGTTACACTATTGATGTGCAGTGTCCTATGTGTGATAAGTGAAGGCGGAGAGGTCAAACATAGTGCACTTCACCTTACATTTTGCTCAATAGTACCAAAAAAAAACACGTTTCTCTCAGATCACCGCCGCTGCCGACTGTGCAATACTTGACCCTTGGGCTTTTAGCCCTCAGCTGACAGGACAGATCAATACACATTAGGAGTTTACTCAAGGAGACAGTCAAAACAAATCAGTGGGGATCTGGATGATCCGCAATACGTTCATTGTTAAATGACGACAACACTGAGATTCGTGGATTCATCCAACTGTCATCTGGCAATCCACCAATTTATCATCAATTTGTCTTTTATCATTCATCATCTTTTACCTTTCATAATTGATTATTTAACCCGTCAAAATTCATCCTTACCCCATTATCATTGATGAACCCATCGCTCATCATCCATCATCCTTTAGCTATTCTACTAATCACATTTTACCTATCATATTTCATCCTTTACGTGTCACCCGTCATTCTTTTCGAATCATCCATCATATTTTACATTACACTGATTTCTTTTCATCATCCATCATTCTGTACTCATCTTCCATCATCTGTTACCCATCATATTTCAATCTGTAACAACCATGTTTGACCCATCATCCCTCATGTTGTCGCCATCAGTCATCATTTACCCCTCTCAAACTCCACCTTTATCCTGCATACCTCATTTTTGACTGATCAACCTTCTTCAACCTGTCATAATTCATTCTTGACCAACCATCAAGCCAACTTTCCATCAATTGTCAATGCGTATCATCCCACACAATTCATGCATCATATTTCACCCATCCTCATATCAATCAGTCACACTTCGTATCTTAGTCGGAGGCGGGCATGGCTCGGTGGGTAGAGTGATCGTTTCCCAACCGAGAGGTTGGTGGTTTGATCCCCGGCCACTGCGACCATGTCGAAGTGTCTTTGAGCAAGATACTGAACCACCATGCTGCGCCATCACTAGGTGAATGAGGTAACATTGGAAAGCGTTTTGAGTACCCGAGGCAGAAAAAGCGCGACATAAGTGACAGCCCATTTCCAGGTTTGCGAATCATCATCAACAGAATAGGTCATGGAAACGGAACGTTTACCATTCAGTACAAGGTTGATTTCTTCCACTGTTATCTATAAGTACATCCTGTTGCCTTCTGAATGACTGTGCGCATCCTTGACTTCAAACCACCTCCGCAGCCTCACTTCACTTACCCTGCTCTTGTCTGTGTGGCTGTCGTCAGGTGCTGGCTGCTGATGCTCGGACCGTCGCGTGGAGCGGACAAGCCCTGGTTGATGCAGTGAAGTATTTCTGCGGGAGTCGACGCAAAAATTAGGTAATAGGCAAGCACAAGGGCAGGGAAGTAGCGAAATAAGGACACGGAACATATGGCGGGGCCAATAAGAAGCAACGGAAGGGACAATTTAGGGAGGATGAAGGACATGGAGGGAGAAAGTTGCATATGCAGATCACAGTCCCTTTGAAGGTGACGAGAGACGCATAAGGAGATTAGAAGGTTTGACTCGGCGGCCATGTTGGGCAGCAGAGCTGGTTTGTAATGCAGCCCCCAAGGCGGTGACAGGAGGGATCTTTCATGGAGGGCTGAAAGCAGGCCGGGAGCGTGACTGTTGCCGCTTGGCTTCCTGTCTGGGCGCCGTGTGGGAACGCATTTGGCGTCTGAAGGACTGCCTTCTCTCAGCAGACTGCAGATGAGGGTTTGGCGTGCAAGCCAACGCGGCCCACAAACACACTTACGCACCACACATCTGATGACCTTTACGTCACGTGCATTACGGGTAGCGATTTCCGTCCTGCCACTTGGATTGCTTTTACACCTGCGGGCCACCAGTGCGAGTAAAAAGCAGCTTGATGGAGATGCGCTGTGACAACACTAGGTCGAGAGAAGTGGTGAAATAGAGAAGGCGAGCTAGAGGGTATATAATATTTTTTGGGGGTGACGGGAGCTTAAAAGGAAAAGAGACGCTTTTGTGTTTGCTTACACACAAGCTGACAATAATGCCTTCAGGTATAGGAAAGAAGAACCAGCCGTCGATAGTCTTTAAGCCATTTCTTGAATGCTGGGAGAACAGTAAAACACACTCATGCAGGACACAGAAACTCGCCGACACCAACACACAGATGAAGCTACCATATTTTCTTTTGTGTGTGTAGATCCGTTAAAAAATGCAATTCACAAGTTTAAAATGTGTGTGGGGGTGGGGGGACTATGGGGAAAAATAAGTTATTTTGTGGTTTCCAGCTTGTGCATTTTCATCGATTGGGGGGTGGTCCTGAAAAGTATCCCGTGCAAAATGGGGTTTCACTGCATTAATGATCTTTGTATCCCAAGAGCTTCTGCTTTCACAAGCAAACTTGGGCACCGGAGAAAAGCCGCGGCTTTAAATAACAATCTGAAAAAGAGAAGTGTGAAGTGGAAAGAGATGCGCTGAGACGCAAAGCGAAACGAGGCGGGAGTGGAAGTTATTAGTGTTGAGTAACAGCAGACCCCGATTCCGCAGGAATAACACACAAGAGAGAAGAGAGGGACTTAAAAGGATACCGGCAAACAAGTGGTGACGCATTTTAAAAGGGACCACAAAAAAACCCCAAACAAACAAAAACGGGTAAGCGGTGTTTCGAAGAAAAATATTAAAGATGGCCGTTATCAGATAAGTGTGTGGTGTGCGTGATGGAGACTTTTTTTCCGACCCTCCAGCATCCTTCGCTGTGAGGCGAATGGACCATATCACCAGGCCAACAGTTACCTGGCAACCATAAGCCGAGCACTGCTCTCAGCCTGGCCCGCATATCGCTACTCTGTGTGTGTACATTCGTTGGACACTCGATTAGGTATACTTGCACAAATGTGTCTCTTGACTGCTCAGTTTTGATTGATTGTCTTAATTTGCACCGGTGCACCGCGTTAAACTGAGAACAGTTTAAAAAAAAATATGCTAAGCTGCTAAACGAGGTTGAACAATGATGTCACGGAAATAAACAGTTTGGTATTATTTTTCTATCACTGCTTACAAATGGGCGAGCATCAGTGAACTTTGGGTGGCCCCACAGTCGTGTGGTGGCGCGGGGCCAGCAGACCGCCACTAATGTCAGACCCTGTCCTTTACACGTCCGACTTCAATAGCCCTCAGATTTTGCCCGCCATCCTTTACAAATCTGATTTGAAGCATCATCTGAAATCTTGTTACTCGTCATTCCTGACTGATCATATTTCGTTATTGACCTCGGGATGTATGCATGAGGTTGGAGCAGGTGGTCAGTCACTAGAAGACCACCGCAGTGACTACCTTAGAATACATCAAGAGCGAAGAGAGAGTGATTCAGCATGTACAGCTCAGCTTCTCCCCTCTATAACGCGACCCAACAGAAGCGGAGGCGAAGCACACGAGGCGGGCCGCAGCTCTCGGGCCACAGATGATATGAAAGCGCTTCAGTCGGTGTCAGCAACTGACCGTGTAACTCAATTCCTTCCATTTTGCTCCTCTTCAATCCTCTTCCTCCAAGTGCTGCATTATAAACTCCCTCTGCCCCCGCCGTGGCATCGAGGATTTTTGTTCTGCCGCATGGTCACAATGCAGGTGGGGTACACACTGGCCATACCATTAAGTACACCGGCTAGAGATGGACATATATATTGATTTATTCGATCAGTGATTTGCATAGTGTTGTACCGGGGGGGTCCCATCTTGGATCGTAACTCATCAGTGACCCTGCTTTGACTACAGTACATCTTTTAGGTACAGTTCAGTTGTATTTCACTTTTAAAACCTGCGGGGAAATGCCTGAATCATGAGTTTGGCGCGCATCTAATCAAAAGAGCAGCAACATTTCTCTGTTTTTTCTAGTTTGTTTTGGGGAAAGAACACCAGACAGTTTCATTTCCTCAGTGGGCTCATATTAAAGCTTGCATCACAGTATGCTAGCTGATGTTTACTGCCTTATAGTCTGGCCATCACGCACCGGCATATTATTTGATATTTCATCCAAGAATTGCCACGGCGAAGGTGAGAATGCTTAGTTTTTGGTCTGAGGTGAGAGTGCTTAATTTTTGGTATCAGTTTGGAATTGTTATGGCTGTTATCTACGTACGGCGTTTTGCTTCGGACGCACTCGTTTTCTTAAAGTAATTTTGACCTCAAATTGATTTCAGGACTATTGTTGTTCATGGAGAATTTGTGAAACATTTCTTGTATGGGATGTCAGGAGACTGTCAGAGCTGGATTTTTGCACTTCTCCAATTCCTAAAGTTAAGCAATGAGTAACATAGTGAGTGACTTTTTGGCGTGTTATTTAGACACCTGAAGACTCTGAGACTGCGTCCAAATGAATGAATGGTGCTCAATTCAAAGCTACCATTGGCTAATTTAACCTCAACAATAACCACCCATCCATCCAGCTACCCATTTTCTAATCCGCTTATCCTCACGAGGGTCGTGGGTGTGCTGGATCTATGACCGACAGGATAGGCGGGGGACACCCAGAACCGGTCGCCAGCCAATTGCAGGGCACACAGAGACAAACAACCATCCACGCTCACTCACATCGAGGGACAATTTAGAGTGTTCCATTCACCTCCATTCACCTGCCGTGCTTGTTTTTGGAATGTGGGAGGAAATCAGAGTACCCGGAGAAAACCCACGCAGGCACAGGGAGAAAATGCAAACTCCACACAGGAAGGCCGAATCCGGAATAGAACATCTCTGCACCGTGATGCGGACGTCCCAACCAGTTGACCACCGTGCCGCCTCGACAATAACCAAACACTGAAAATGACTCTCGTAAATGGAAAAGGAGTGGCACGTTTCCCGTATGGGATCTCATTCCATTGTCCGGGCGTATAGATAATGTTGTGGCCCAATCTGAAGGTCCATGATGACGTAACCGGGCCTTTCATCGCATTGGCTTGCTACAAAGGATTAGCACGTGGCCCCAGGCTAGTAAGTGTGCAGCGCTTGTTAAGAAATATCTATAGACCGATGTACAGTGAGGGGCATTAGAGGGGGAGACAAGAGTGTGCAAAGCAGGCTGTTATTAGGTTACGATAGCCGTGTAAACGGATTAGAAGCTACTGGAGAGCTCCCAGTGAGCGAGCTAAATGATTCACTGCTGGATTCAGACGCCCAACCGCTAATCGAATAGGACAATTAAAGGCACAAACTCAGCGTCATTTTCGGCCTTTCCAAAGACAGAAGAGGGTGGGGGTGGGGGGGGGGGGGTAGTGGTGTGATTTTTGTCATTTCCAGCGGGTTTTTGCGCATTGTGTGCATTTTTTTTGTTTGCTGTTTCCTCCCGTCCAGGTCGCCAGCCATGGGGAACCTCATTAAGGTCCTTGGCAAGGATTTAGAAAACTGTCCTCATTTTTTCCTGGACTTTGAAAGTAAGTAAGAGGTGTGCGTGTACGTGCTTGGGATGTGAGTGCACGTGGGTGTGTGTTGATGTGTCTGTGTGTGGTCTATATGTGTGTGTGTGTGTTTGTGTGGAGCAGAGGTGTACTGTGGGAGGCAGCAGGGTGGAGGCACTTTACCGGTTTGCCGATTGTGTAATGCCGTGTCGTCGTGGGTGTTGTTCGTTGTTATCAGAGCCTCTGTAGTCCCACTTCTGCAATATTAGGTACAGCCGCACGATCTGATGAGACCCTGTTATGGGAAAAATGTTCAGCCTTTGGGAGACAACAAGCACTTCTATTCTATTATATATATATATATATATATATATATATATATATATATATATATATATATATATATATATATATATATATATATATATATATATATATTTACAAATGGTAAAAAAAAAACCAACAACTATTATTATTAATGCACTACATAACGGTGCAAATAACAAATTCATTGTTTGTTTTCCTGAGTGGGACTAAAGAAGATCTGTGTCCACGTTGCCATGCGCCCACCATGCCATCCCAACAGCTCACTCATCCCGCTCTGACACATATACACACACGCAGACACTCTCTCACGCACACACAAACACACACGTATGTGGACACACACACACGCAGGTGGCACCAGCACGTACACCACCCCGACACCCGTCCCCTCATCACCCACAGATGTCTCCCCTCTTTCTGTTCCAGGGGGCTCATGGGAAACCTCCTGAAAGTGCTGGCTTGCGCCGAACTTGAGCATGGCCCAATAGTTTTCCTTGACTTTGAACGTGAGACCATCCGCTTCTTATGTTTTGTTTTGTTTTGTTTTGGTTTTTTAATTTGGATCGCTTTTTACTTTGTCGCCTTTTTATGTCCACTCCTCGTGCATCCTAATGAGCTGACCATCTCTGCGTTCAAGCCTCTCCTTTCTTTTCCACCCGGGATTGGCATTTGCAAATCTGTCATTATTTATTTATTTATTTATTTATTTATTTATTAGCTGTTCTGAACATCACAAAAGTTGACAGACACACAATAGCAGAATGGCAATACAACAATGAGGTTACACAAGAGTAGCGAATGCCGGTCCTGTGTGGGTTTGTCTTGCTCCGGGATGCCGATGGCTTTAAAAAAAAAAAGTCTCTCGGCATCTGATCACCTCCTCGTATGTGTGTCATTTGTGCGTATGTGTGAATTGATGTGTATGGGCGGGATGACAGAAAGCAAGAAAGATTTTGCCAAATGAAACCACCTCTGTCCTTCCTTTTCCCATTTCTCCTTCAGTTTTTCAAATGTGTTCACAATTTAATTCTTAAAACAACAGTGTCTTGACTTACAAGTTAAATATCTTCCGTGACCGTGCTAGTACCCCAAAAAATGCTTCCCCATTGAAATGAATGCAAATACTGTAGTAATTGTAATAATACGTTCATGCCCACGTCAAACATCGAACAAAAATGGTTTACTTTTGAAGAAAATATCAGAGGACGTCAATGTCTTTGCCTTTCTGTGGCTCTTCCAATCTCTCTGAATCTCTGTTACTGTCCCGAATGCAAACCAAACTGGTTCTAACGGAGGCTACCTACCGAAAAATCAGCATCAAGCGAGTGAGTCAGAAATCAAATATCAACACAGTTCTGTATATGAGCAAATATCGGGATTCCTCAGCAGGGAGGAGAAGGCCTCAAGGTGTAAGATTAGCCTCATTTCTACCTGAGTCACATGCAACACAGATAGCGGAGGGAAAGCGCAAAAAAACAAACAGCGGGATGACTCAAGAGGCCTCATCCATTGTATCCCGCAAATGTTTACTCTTCCCCCGCACACATCACGGGCACGCGGCAGACCACATGGGACCAAGACGAGAACAAAGCTCAAGTTAACAGCTTGAATGTTGCTCACGTGCGAAATAAACGCGATCTTCCCATTCACTAAAACTGAAAGGAGAAGGATGGGAAGCTTAGGTAATAGCTAGTGTCACCTAGTGAAAACTATAATAATGATATCTGGGCCCCCGATATCGGTCATGTAAACACACGCCAAATGATGTGACTGGAAAATCAAACATCTGCAAAGCAATTGAGAAAAGAACACTTGCAGAAAATTTTCTTGTACATAAAACATAGGACATAAAATATAGAGAAATATGTGGATATGTACCTTAACAAATATTGACACATCCATTTTCAAGTTTAAAAGAAAATCAACCTGTCTCAAATGTCAGTTTTAAGCCTTCAAAATGGAGTTTCACATTTATTAATGAATCATGTCTTAGTCGCCCAAAGGAAGCAATTCCTTTTTACAGTGACCGAGCATGATATCGAAATGAGTAATGGATTACTTATGGTAACACAACTGTACTGTGTCTCGACATAGTGGATGTATACGATGCTGTGATGTCGCAACAAATAAGGCTTTTATCTCAATCCTGAGGGGGCAACACCCTTTCAGGTCACAAATCTTAATTCTTACAACATCCAACCCTCTTATCTCTTCCCGCTCCTTACTTCACACGTTCAATTCCTCCCCATCCTCTTTCCTTCCCCTTCGTTCCCTCATCTCGTCTCAGATGCCCAGCCCACCGAGGCCGAGACGGCCGTGTGGAACCAGGTCAGCGCCGTGCTGGAGGAGGCCCACGGGATTCTGGCTGAGCTGCAGTCCTATAACGGCGCCGGGCAGGAGATACGAGAAGTAAGTGTTGGTGGACAATAAAACAAGCTCAGTGTGGACATGTTACACAGATACGGCAATGCATGAGCGTATAACATGCGACTGACATCTACCTGTAGGCCATTCAGAACCCGGGTGACCTGGCTCTGCAAGAAAAGGCCTGGAATGCAGTGTGTCCTCTGGTGGCCAAGCTGAAGCGCTTCTACGAGTTCTCACTGCGCCTGGGTGAGCGAAGAGAATATTTGTTATCATACATACGTGCGCGTGACATGTGGTGACACTCACTCACTCACATGCACTCACAATGCTCACTCATTCGCCTACTCACAGAAAACACACACCCCCACACAGTCAGTCCTTCGTACACTCATTTTCACCCTCATACGCAGGTACCCCTCACTCACTCGCTACTAATTACTTTGCCAACAACCAAACTACCTCACTATTAACTACCTCACTAGCTACCTCCATAACTACATAATATTGACTCACTAACTACTCACTCACTCTCATACATAGAGGCAGTTGTTGCTACAGTAACCGTGATGGAGCAGACGGATGAAGTGAGCCTGCCCAGCCGCCTCCTCTGCTCTGCCTACTAACATCGTGAACACTGAACATTGTGTTCCCACTGTATCGCCCAAAGCCTCACCAATTATTCATGTGAATGTATCAGCGCTAATGTTTCCATTTTATTCATCTATCACCTTGCTAGTAAGATACTACTATCTAGCTAGCTAGTAGCAACCTATTTACCTCCCTTCCTACTACCCTTATGAGCTTTAGCTTCTCTCTCAAAGATCTATATTATGAACATATCCACCCTTTTCTTTGACCTTTTGCAAGAAGGTATTGTACTATGACTCTTTCCCAATCTGTCATTTTGCCCTCAGCGATTATGGGTGATGAGGAGGAGGAGGAGGAGAGGAGGGAGGAAGGGCGAGGGCCCTTTAGATGAAACACTTGACTTTGTATTTATAGAGGGCCCCTATACATTTTTAATGGAGAGATGAGACCCTGTGATGCTTTCCCACTCTGTTGGAGCCAAATAGACCAGCTCGCAGGACCTTTGAGGCAGTAAGAGCATTTCAAAGGTCACACGGTGTTGTACTCCAGGGACACGATCACCGATACTCAAATAGTTTTGTCTTATTTAGTTACATGAGAGGGACGGAACATTAAGTCCACCTCAAACTCAAAGCTTCACACATCTAGCTACCTAGCTATTGACCTACCTATCACCTGGCCGGCTACTTTAGCTACCCAACTATCCAGGTAGTTAGTGCTACTTTGAACGAACAAAGCACCAACCTACCATTCTATCACCTAGCCAGTTTTCTGCCTACTACGTAGCCAGCTGATTAGTTTGCCATCGAGTTAGCTCTATCCTCTTAACTAGCAAGCGTCCCACCAAATAACTCTATAATTGCTACCAGTTTATCAAAACTAGCTTGTCCCTCAACCTACCTACATCTAACTTACAAACTAGCAAAGATTCCTATGTACCAACCAACTTAACTAGTTAGCATTACCCTTTCAACTAGCAAGCTACCTGTGTACTCATCATCTTATCTATAGCATCTCTAGTTACCTAACCAGCTGTATGATTACCTATCTTATTTGCTCTAGCTATCTTATTTGCTCTACCATGTCAACTCGCTACCTACCTGCCCACTCACCTACCAAAATATAAAGTAGATATCTTTGACTCAAAGCCTGAAACAGACTTTCACTTTGTGACAAGATTAGAACAAATTACACCCGCCTGCGCAGAGGAAGATTAGTGTCTTTAAAACTCAATATCTAAAACGTTCTCCACATTCGTTTGCGTGTAGAAAATGCCCTGCGCAGCCTGCTGGAGGCGCTGACGAGCCCGCCTTACGCCCCCATGCAGCACCTGGAAAGAGAGCAGGCCCTGGCCAAGCAGTTTGCAGAGATTCTCCATTTTACGCTCAGCTTTGATGAGCTCAAGGTGAGAAATATGAACATATTTTTGTTTTTTCTTAGACTAAACACAAAGGTGGGCGGTCTATGCTGAGCCACACAATCCTAAAAACGACTAAAACTACAGAGGAACTACTCTACCTGAAAACACTAACTGTAATAAACTTTTGTTGTCTGTGTGCAGATGACAAATCCTGCCATTCAGAATGACTTCAGCTACTATAGGAGGACCATTAGTAGGAACCGGCTTAACAACCAGCAGGTAAGGGTCTGGAATTTATGTTATAGAATCTATTCACATCAATATTTGTGTTAAAATGTCTTTGAGTAGGTTTGTTGTTGTTGATAATTATATTAGTAGTTTTGTGTCTGAAATTCAGTAGGATTTTTAAAAATTAGCTCAATATTTGATCATAACTATTTCTGAATTCATAAGTTTCATAATTTGTTTTAATTCCTTGTAGACTTAGAATTTTATACAGAAAACGTAAATTAGTAGGACATTTGACGACAAATTTAATGTAAAATGTGCGTCAGTTGGAAGCGGAAAACGAGGTGAACAACGAGATGGCCAACCGAATGTCGCTGTTCTACGCCGAGGCCACGCCCATGTTGAAGACCCTGAGCAATGCCACCACCAAGTTTGTCTCAGAGGTAGCTAACATTTTTTTCATCGAAGCAAATGTCCAATGGGAAAAAACAAAACAAATAAAAAAACAACACAAATATTTTTCCCATTGTCCACTCAGTTTGTGTTTTGCCGAATAATTTAAATTGAAGTTTATCCTATTCATCACTAGCACGGAAACCAGAGAGTTTACAGGTGGAAAAACGACCAATTATGAGTTGATGCTCTGTCTTCACTTTGTATTGAAAATTGGAAAAGTTACTTGTGTTGTTGTTAATAATTACTAAACTTGCCTTCCTTCAGAACAAAACCTTACCCATCGAGGACACCACAGACTGCCTGAGCACCATGGCCTGTGTGTGCCGTGTCATGCTTGAAACCCCGTGAGTACTTTTTTTTTTCGCATCCCTGTTTTTTCCTGTGGAGGCACAAAAGCCTTTTGATCATATTTGATTTGAGGTCCTTATACTAGTACGCTCTCAGCCCGAGTTTCGAGTCAACGACAGCAGTAGCGGTGTGTGTCTTTCAGGGAGTACCGCTGCCGGTTCACCAACACGGACACCATGTTGTTCTGCATGAGGGTGATGGTGGGCGTCATCATCCTCTACGACCACGTCCATCCCGTCGGGGCGTTTGCCAAGACCTCTAAAATCGACGTGGGTGGTGTTTTGCTGAACATGACGTTATCAAGTTGCCTCTTGGTTGCTGATACTGTATTATGAAGTGAACACATGATATTAAAAGTCGGTATGGTAAACATGATTAGAGGATGCTGTACTAAAGCCTAACTGGTGCGCCTCGACTCACTTCAACATAGTTTCTGGGGACCAAGAAGCTATAAGGCGGCGAAGCAAGATTTATCTTTGTCAAAATGGAGCTCCTCAACTCATTTGATTGCAGTGTCTTGGTACAGAGATGCTACAAGATGGTAGCAAAGAAATACTTTTGTATAAACGATGCACCTCAACTCACTTTAACTTAGTTCCTTGAGCCCAAAATGCCACAAGATGGTGGCAAAGCAATACTTTGAGTACAATAGGAGCAAATAATGGTGAGACAGGTTCCAAACCCGTTTTTTTAATGGTCAGTCTCTCCCATCCGCTCACATTTAGTCTGGGGAAAATAAAAATTGAACGAAATTATTTTCCAACACTATTTTTTTCCTCCCTACATAATTGCAGTTTGTCTTATAATAATCAAATCCAAACAAAACTATATCAAACAAACAAAAAAACACAGTTTCAACTGGAGTGTCAGATTACTTCAAATGTTCAACCCTAGGTTGTTTGTCACCCTCTTTTAAAATCACCAAAAAGAAATGGCAATCCCAGGGATTATTATGATATTCGATTTTTACGCTGTGACAAGGAGTCAGCGGGTTATTTATTCCTCTGGCGAAAACAACTGAAACAATTTTCCCTCCTTGACTGCTTTTCAAAGCGCTGGCGGGCCCAGAGTATTTTGCTGTGTCATTGTTTGGACCGCCGCTGGCAACGAGGCGGCACGGAAGAATATTGCTGACCTTTGGTAAGCGCCCATGTTGTCTTTGCTCCCGCACAGATGAAGGGCTGCATCAAGGTCCTCAAAGAGCAGCCGTCCAACAGTGTGGAGGGACTTCTCAACGCACTGAGGTATGTGTCCGTCGGTCTTTGTCAGCTTGCGAGGGTTTTCTACAAAATATAACTGTAATTAAGACATTACCGTTATCATTCTGTTAATTGTACTACTTTTGATTGGAATGTATCATGAGTGTTTCTTTTCAAATATGACTTCAGCTGTATTTTATACAGCAAAAGGTACTCCAATTATCCAAATACTGCAAGAACTCAATCACTACAACAATAACTGCAAGAACTTTTTTTTTTATGGAACCCTCACTCAAAATGTGAATGTTTGTCTTGCATGTCATTTCAAATGAGCAATACTGTGTGTGTGTGTGTGTATATATATATATATATATATATATATATATAATTTTTTTTTTCCAAGATGGCGCCCGAGTAGGCAGCCTTCAGCAAGTGCTCTTCAAGAGCCTTGCTTTTTTTGTTCTTTTTGTCTTTTTGTTTTGTCACGTTTGTTGTTTCGTCGTGTGGACCTGATGTGGACTGTTTTCAGCGTTTTTTTGGCCACGACATTCGTCAAAGGAGAAGAATCTGTGCTTGGTGGTTGCGCCTTCTCGGCAGCACGCCTGTACCAGCACAGATTTTGATTGGGAGGAATGTCGGCGCCATTGACTGTCAGTGCTGGACAGCCCCGGGGCGCTTGTGTTTTTTGCGCCTGTAATGGGCAGCATTTTTCACAGCCCCGTTTTGTTCAGTGGAGACTGTTGGACAGTCTGCGTTGGTGCGGCTGGATGGATGGCTGCTGAAGTTCAGGATGAGGAGAGAGGAGCGTCGGCGCAGAGCGCCGATGCGTATTTGGAACTGAAGAGTCACCGCTTGGAATTGGAATGGATTTGCATGGGACAGGAGAAGTGAACCAATCTCTTTTTTCATCAATGGATGCTACAGCTCCTTGTTGACTTTGAAACTTAGCTTGTAGCCGACGTGTGCACATTTTGAGCATGACGTCTCTGATCCACTGGTGAAAGGACACTTTGATTCTCTCCTCTTTCATCTCAAAACTGCTTTAAACAACAAAGCGTATGAGGGGAAAAGTGGTTAGGACTGCACGACTGTCCGTGTTTTATGTTATGTGTTGTGTTTATTATTTTGCTTTATGTTAACTGTTTTGTTAAGCGCTTTGTTACAGCTGCCGCTGTTGTGAAAGCGCTATATAAATCAGCATGTATTGTATGTGTGTGTGTGTATATATATATATATATATATATATATATATATATATATATATATATATATATATATATATATATATATATATATATATATATGACAAAAAAAAAGATTAGGCCTACTCATTTCTTACTGCCTCCACTGTTCGAATCACGATGTACATTGTCTGTGTGCTCCTCAGGTATACGACACGACATCTAAACGACGACAGCACCTCCAAACAGATCCGGGCGCTGCTGCAATGAACAAGGGAGGCGGGGATGGGCGTGCACTTCAAAAGAAGAAGAAAAGATAGATCGAAACACCAACGAAGGGGCCCGTTTGTTTACAACAAATAACTCCAGATTACGAGAATAACAACACACAAAAAAAGAGTTCTATTTATTGTCAGCTGTCCTCCATTCTGTCTCTTGTTTTGTAAAGTAAGAAAATAGAGATGATTAAAAAAAAAAGCCAGATAATATAAGATATATATAAAAAAACGAAGCAGCAGATTAAAAATAAGTAGAATTACCAACAAGAGAGGACGCTTTTATTGCCAATTTAGGTGCGAGTGGATGCAGAGCTGACACTTAATTCCTGCGGTAGTCCTGACAAGTAAGTTTTGCACCGCGTCATTTGTGATTCTTCCACCAGGCTGAAGTCTCAACATACAGTGAAGCGATGTGATGGACGATTTCCGGAGAATTGCTTTACAATATTTTGGAGTGTTGAGGATCAGCTCGGTGAAAGGATGTCATCATTTTTATTCTTTGAGTTCACGTCGCAGGCTATTACTTGCGCAACATAGTTCTCCCCCTCGGTGCTAATGTGCTTTTAGCTATCACTGTGCTTACCTTGTCATCCACCTGAGCATTTTGCACTAGTTTCAAAGTGCTGCTGCTTCTTTATTTTTTTGTGAAGCCTTAGCATTGCTTTCTGCTACTGGGACAAGTTGCAAGAAAGGACATTCATCACCTATTAACCCTCCTGTTACGTTCGGTTCTCAGGAACAACAATTTGACCCAGGACTTGTTGAGTTATTCAAAAAAAGTGTCCAAAACAAAAGCAGAAAACACTGATTATATGTCATGATCGAGGCAACGACTAAGAATTACAATCAAAGCTTTATAACCAACATCTCACAGTTCATGCAAGTAATTCCAGGACGTGTTGACTAATTCAAATATGACCGAGACAAAACAACAACAAAATCCCAATAAACTTTGCTTCAGTCATTTCAATTGTCCAAAAGTGTATCGGGGGGAGAGGGGTTATTTCTCATTATTTATTGCATTAGCGACCACTGTGATCAAGGTTTTGTGCATTATCTCTCACAAATCATCAGACCAACAATGTGTTGGGTCAATTTGACCCGGGCCAAATTTAAATTAATGGTTAGTATACTTAAATCAACTACAAACAATTTCAGTCTTTTTTATGATATAATTTAATAGGAGTGATGTTTTTAAAATACATGTAGGATTTTATAAAAAGGGGGAAAAACACTCACTTTTGTTTGCTTTTGTTCTGTATTTCTGTTCTGTATTAAAATCGGGTCCATTTGACCCGCAACATAACAGGAGGGCCAAATCCTTATTTCTCATTCTATTTTTCACACACACACACCAGTTTTGAAGTCGTGCTTCATCAACTGTGACATCAACAGGCATCGACGGCTGCAAGGACATTTGCATTTAGTCAGCTAGAAAAAAAATTCCCAGCTTCGTCGGCCAATAAGTCACACTCAAAAAAAAAAAAAAGAGACTTAAAAACTAATTTAAAGCAGTGCTGTACGTTGGATGTCTATAGGCTTTTAGTCTACATCGATTTGATCTCTTAAATTATATTTTCTATACAGGGGTATGTGCACAAGCATAGTCTGTATAAAGTAGATGGCATGTTGTACGAGGTCTGGGCGAACGTGTGTAAATAGTGTGTTTTTATTCATTTTTAATTGTTCAGTGATACTGAAATGGGTGACATGTGGCGTCTTTCTCACGTTGACCATGCGTCTGCCTAATTGGACCATCAGATTTGCCGTAGTCTTAGGGATTGTTTTTCCGATATTCCAGGGATTCAGGTTTCATCATAGCAAATGAACTGGAGCAGGAAGGGAGGGGGCGAAAGTGGTGCGTGTGTTTGTGTGCGCGCAAATGTGTATGTTAGGATGGGTTAATGGGATGGGGGGCTAGGGGGCTATCCATTTGCTTGTTATTTTGTACATTTTGTGCAACAATAAACTTGTCATTTATTACATCCACCCGCTGCTGTCCCTCATTACAGCATACAGACGCTCCCCAGGTTACGAACGAGTTACGTTCCGGACGATTGTTCATAAGGTGAATTCGTTCGTAAGTTGCTTCAGTGCTATAATTTGTCTGGAATGTATGTTTAAGGCTTATATTGACATCCATATAACGGGAGAGAGCTTTTCGTCACGTTCTTCAGGGCTTGAGGTTAGCTGCCCGCTAAACTAGCAGCAGCTTCAGCGGGGAGAGTAGACGACCGGTCGTCGACCGCACGCCGGACGCCTCCCGCCCGTTTTACCGTCACGCCCGCCCCACGCCTCTCCCGCAGCCGCCGAACGTCGCCTCCGCCGTCCTCCTCCGCCCGTTCGGCACTTTCGGAAAAAGCGCGCAATACAAAATCTAACTTTTTTTTTTTCGACAGACCCGTGAAAATGTTCGTATGTACCGTTTGTTTGTAACTCGGATGTTCGTAACTCGGGGAGTGTCTGTACTCATAACATTTATTATACATTCGCATTATTAATATAATGCTCTATTTTTATTTACAATTGTAATCGCAAACCCAAAAGTTCACATTATATTTACTTAAATGGATTAAATTACTGTATCTTGATTATGAATCTTTCCTCGATACATTGAACATTTTTGATACATCTTTGATACACGCTGACATTATTCATTTATTAATCACCATTGCTGTTGTGCTCCTGCATTATTACATTCGTAATGTATTTCACTATTTTATACAGTACTGTATATTGTTTTTTCCCCTCGTTAGGGAGAACGGGACTCTTGGTCAAAAGGGTAGTGCCACGCTGTAATTATCTTCTCCGCCAGAGGGCGCAATGTAAAAAATGGAACAGTTTATTCCTTTTTGGCTTAGGCGTCAGTGTACATACTTTTCAATGGACATGTCGCTGCAGTCATATTTTCCCACCACTAGAGGAGAGCAAAGGACTGCTTCAGGCAAAGACTTCACCTTCGAGATTGTCACACACACAGAGGAATCAGTGAGACTTCAACATGAGAAACACAGCAATTCATGACGAAAGCTGCTCATGACTGCAGCCTTACATTTCATATGATATGAGATTTTTGATGATATGAGACTATTCGCTCTTTTTCATCTATTACTGCTTCAAACAACAAAGTGAATGGAGGAAAAGTGGTTAAGATGGCACGACTGTCTGTTTTATGTGTTGTGTTGCAAAAACACAAAATCAATCCTGTCGGAAAATATGTAGCGGCCCCTTATACATACACGCAAAGCAGTTGCAGTGACAAACAGTGACTGGAGGAAGCCCACTCAAGTCAAGGAAGCGTGTTTGTCAGCATTCGTTTGGTGGCCAGCCCTAACTGTCAGGCCATAATAACACAACCGGTCTATCTGCTTCCTAAATGGCACACATTCAACTCCAGGATTTGAATTTAGGGCCTCGATTAGGTGCCATTAAATTGGGCGGGGGGGGGATAATTTAGAGTTACTTTGATGAGCCTTCGTGCAGGAGCCATTTGAATACATCTACAAAACATATATAAACATGTTAATGTCTTTCTGTCAGAGCATCCGAAGTACTCGCTGAGGGGTTGACTACTCTTATTATCACCATTACTGAGAGACCTACTCTGTCATTGTGCATTATATTTGACTGTATTTAAGCAAAGCGTGGCCATTCACTCAAATTCAGATGTCGTTAGCGTCCCTTAGCAGGGCATGGGCCATATGCATTTTTTGGGATCATCGCAAAGTCACATTACTTTATATCGCGATATGGCAGAGTCTCAACACATTCTTGGAAGAATAAATGAAACAATAATACTGGTAAATTAGAACAAACAAACACAAACCCCGAAGCTGCGCTGCGGCTCTAAGCGCCCGCTGCCACAGTGTTCCCTGTGTTCCAATTTAACTGCCGATTAGCCACCTAATTTGATCAACAGCACATAGTAGTTTCCCTTTGGGAGGTTGCCTTTCCCGCCTGTCGCCAAACAAGTGGTTTGGCATCGGCCAATAGAGAAAAAAATTAAAAAATAGAGAAAAGGAAAAAAGACAAAAAACATGTCTGGAATCAGTGAAATTGCCTGACGTCCACCAATCGTTTCCTTTTAAGGATGCGCAACAGGCTCTCAACAGGTTTGAGGTCACAGGATGATGGTCTGGGGCCTGGAGCCTCCAACAACTACACCATTTACCCACGGGCCTGTTCTGAAAATAGCGTCAAAGTGATGGGACATGGTGATTCTCTAGGGAATTGATCATATAGAAAAGGGAGCATTACTATTGTTTTGTACGGCTATTGTTGTGCCCATTGTTCACTCTTGAGCAACGGGGTAACTGTCGTCAAATTTGTGTTTTTCCAAGTGTGCATCAAACTGGCCGGCAAGAAGTCGCGGTGGCTTTCAAAACAGTCGCCGACCCCTGATCGAGATCAACTGCGCCAGGACACGTGGCTCTCTCGTGTTTGGCGCGTGTTACGCAACGGCCGCCGTAATAGCAGGCGCCATGGAGACCGCTCGCAGTTGTTGGACACATGTGCGCACACAGTCTCGTCGCCCCGGTTTCAAACAAAGGGCCGTATTATGTGAAGGTGTGTGCTTCAGCATTCTGAGCCTGCGCAACCCACTTGCATGACGCAATGAAATGCCGCCGTTCCCCACATATGTCCAAATTCACACAAGGGGACACACTTGCTCCATTAGAATCACAGTTGGATAACAGGCACCATGACCCCCCCCCCCCCCCAACAGGTGTGGTATTTGATCCAATACACCCAAAGTAACGCAAGGTGTCCTATTGATTCTTCAGCATGCCCCCTTGTGTAATTGACCCTTTTTCCTACAAATATCGATTGCGCGCTATGAGAGTCGACCACATTCTAATAACATTACCAAGAAAACGCGGGCGTCCGGGCAGAGTGCAAGGCTCTGCCCTATGAATAAAATATATTTGTCTAGAAATTATGCAGTGATACCTCAACTTGCATTTGCCTGCACTGTGTGTTGTTGAATGCACAGAACAAACCTCCCTGAAGTGCTGCATCCATAAGTGAAAATACTGGGGGGGTGAAAAAAAATGTTAAATGGCGCTTGACCTTTGGGGTATTCTGACAAAAATGTCTGAAACACTCATGTTGAAGGCAAAAGGTTAAGTATTTGTTGAACGAACAAAATAGTGGTGCCTGAAGTGTTGCCTCCAACAATGAAAATCCTATCAACTTCATTTGGAACCAATGACGTGTGTGTGTGTGTGTGTGGGGGGGGGGGGGGGGGATCAACATTAAAAATAGTAATCATTATGAGTTTCTCCGCTTTTGACCTGGAAGCTAGGTTGTCTGAAAATTCGCCCTTTTCAAGTGAAGGCTGCTACAACCACCTGAAACATCAAGTCAAAGCCATCAAGTAAACACACTGCTGCACCACCGAGTTTTTAAAGAAGCACAGAACCAAACCGTGCTGCCTTCCATGAGTGAAAATAAGAATATGAAAATCTATGAACATTTTAAAATTCTGTTAAAAAAAAAAACGTCTCCTTGAGACAAAAAACACAATTCATTCATGAATAGTACAGTCAAAGGTTTAAATCTCTAACATAAATAAGATCAGACTTGCCTCATAAATGTTTCCGGCAGTGAATGCGTTAAGCGCCGCAGAAGGGGAGTCTCCCTGCCCGGCCCACCCAGTCTTCATTTGCATATCAGGCGGGAAAGCTGTGGCTCTTTGTTGCCTAGCCGCCCCATTAAAAAAAAAAAAAAAACGCCCACAAAAAACGCTGCACTAGTGGGAAAATGAGCCGGCACCAGGCCACCCGCAACAAAGGAGGCAAGCCAGACACGCACTGGCTCTTTTGTCTCACACACACACGCGCACACACATTTCCTATTTAAGGTCTGATAGAGGATACAAAGATAGGTGTGATACACACATTAAAATAACAAGCAACCATAGCAGCGTGTGAGTGTGTGTTTGTGCGCCTTGGGAAAAGAGTTCAGTGGGTAACTGGAAAAAAACAGGAAGGCACGTTATGGTCGGGAAGAAGGGGGAGGAAAAAGTACCGAACAGCCCCGTATTACATAACCAAGCAGGAAATATGCAGCAGAGAGCAGGAGGCTTGGAGCCAAGCAGGGAGAAACTATAGGCAAGCAAGCGGCCGCTGCACCTATGAAACTTAATGGCTTGCCTCATCTAATCACATTTCTTCCTCTCCTCAAGCTGACACTTTTATCTCTTATGGCCGTCTCACTCCACTCAGATGGAGAAAGAGTATGCGTGCATGCGCAGGTTGGGTTCAATGAGTTCATGCAGCACAGTTTCTCACACACACACACACACACACACACATCAATAAATGATAACCTGTGCTTGGATGCATACATCACACTTCACGGGGACGGTAAAGACATTGGTGTGTGTGGGTGTATGTGTGTGTTTGTGTAAAATCGGTAATGCATACAATGAAGGAAGCATGCGCACACACATACACAAAACTGAAGAAGTCACACCTGAGAGTGTTGTGTTTCCCGTGCAGTTATGCAACTTCCTGATAGGACTGTAAAATGCGCGCACGCACATCAATGTTTCAAAGGCTGTAAATGAGAGAATGTATGAATGATCAGGAATGTCTATGTACAAAGGCCCCCCTCCCAAAAAAACACAAACATACATACATACAAAACATACTAACACACACCAAAAACCCAAACAATGAAACATACACACAGACAAAAGGACAAAATCACCTTCATACACAAAACCGCACAACCAAATACATGAGCACACGGACTCCAAAACACACACGCAAGGAAAAATTACATCCACACACATCTCTACCCACATACCCCACCCAGCCACCTTTATGCAGGTTCATTTGTATTCGTATTAATCTGATCCTCATTCTTACGGTCAATCGCCATATCAAGAGAGCGCGTAAATACCGACTCGCTAATTAGCCTCTTCCGGGAGGCCTCGGTGCGTGTCAGCACGTTTGCTCGTCTCGCCGGGGCCAGATGGCAGAGAGTGTTTAGCGGGATGGGATTAGACATTGGGATTAACTTCAAATTACCTGGACGCTCAATCATTGGATGGCACATTACTATCCCAGGCCGAGTGGGTGCAGACTCAGTCATGAAATGTAGTCAAATCCCCATCAAGTGCACGACTGGCTCGACAAATCATTGTTTTTTTTTTGTTTTTTTGTGTGTGTCTTTGGGTGAACATGTTTTTCCTGATTGTCTTTAAATCTGTTTGGAAATTCTACAACTGTAATAGGGGGGAAAGAAAAAAAAAACAATTTAGGCGTCTGGTGCGTGTATGATGTGTTACATAACATGAGCGTCTACGCCATAGGCTGTCTGTGATATATGTTGGCTGCTTCAAAAAGCCAGACGCCCGAGCCAAAAATCCAGGGCAAACAGACTAGACGTGTAATAAGCATCCTATAAACTGCAGCCACACGTTGCATAACCAGTCAGCTGGCAGCCCCCCCCACAGGTCTCACATATAGAAACAATCCAACTGCCAAAAAAGTGAAGAGAAATAGCACTCCATTAGTATTTTGTCTTTTAAAAAGTCCTAATAATTCAACATACTTTTTAGCGTTCCAATATTCATCTTGGAGGGAGGGAACCGAACCCCAGTTATTTTTTCCGTGCAGTTATAAGAGCATCAATTCGCAATTGTGCTGCTCATTCTGGTGTGGCAGCCGAGGTGCAGTATGATACACAAAGACTACACCGAGAAACCCGGATGAATGACTCGACTAAGATGCAAAAAATATATTTTCTTTGTTTTCTACAGAGGATAAAGAATATGTGCTTGTGAGTGTAGCCCAAGCGATATGGATTTCCTTAGGCTGATGCAAATTCCGATATTTGGCAGAACACACTTCTGATACCCAATTAATCAAATATTATTCACCAAACTGCGGCTGCTTGTGAAGCTAGCACTTGCAAGTCAAATTTTTGCTTGCAACCCGAGACAAAAAAAAAAAACGACCAAGGCTTAGTAAATTGCAATTCAGAGCAGGAAAGTGTGTATGTACTGTGAGCGTACGCTGAGTTGCTACAACACAGTACGGTCTGGTCTAATAAATGCAGCAGTAAATGCCACAAGATTTGCCATAAGTGGACTTGTGAGCGTCTTAAACTGAGAGGTTATTTAAGTTGAGCGCATAGATTCACCGCGTCGGGCTGTGCAAATTACTAATTAGCCTTGTGACCTAGCATGCTGTGCTACTTTTACTCACCCCCCACCCCCCACACCCCGCAGGGGCATGTTCAGGTCAGTCCTTGTGTCAATGAACAACTCCAGCTTCTTTATATTTATTTATTTTTGGAAATGCCTGAAGATGTCACAACAAACCAGCTGGTAGGATACACATCCACTAGTCCTTTAAAAAAAAGTACTTAACAGCACATCACATGACTGAATGAATTCAAAGACTCAAAAATGGGAACATGATGTCGGACGTGACAAATACAAACACAGCAGAAGAGAGGGGAAAGGATGGGGGAGAGAAGGCAACGTGGCTACCAATTTTGGATAAACAAAAAGCACCCAACAGGGGAAGGGAAAGTGACATATCCACAAAAGAGAGTTATGAAAAGGCTGTTGCATGGGGACCTTTGTTACCTCCGCCAAGGAAGTAATGCTTTTGGTTGTTCCCTGGAGCGCACGACCATCCCGCAAGCGTAAAATTACACAGTCAAGTGAATGTTTTGTTAGCTGTCTACTCCGTGAGCTTCTGTTTTTGTCTTATATTGTCTTATAGCATTTACCATTAACATGCCTGCCTATCATTTTCTTTCTAATCTACTGAGTCAATGCGATCAATCGCTTCCTCTGATCCATATTTAATGTGGTACGCACCATGTCACCAAAGAAGTGGGCATGTTACAGGCCTGCTCCAAGAGTTTGTATTAAAAAAAAAAAAAACATTCTGTTTTACCACAACACAAAGATTTTCATTGGTTAATTTTCATTTAACTTTTACCACCACCTGTGAGGTTTTCCTTCATTAACAGGGGGGGTACCAACAATTTTGTCCACATGCGTAGCAAGCCGGTGTATTTACAATTTGTCATTTAGCTATTAAGACCACAGTAGGCATCTTATAGTACTGTAACTGTACTGCGAAGGCTAAGCTTGAGGCCTGACCCAGTTTTTCAAAGTAGGACAGACACGCTTATTTACAGCTACAAAACCGCTCGGAAATGTTTGGAGTCATGCGGTCGAGGTGTGAGGTGATGGGGTGAAAAGTAGGGAAGTGGAGGGGGGTAAGAGTAGGGGAGGGGAAGGGGGTCGCCACAGGTGATGAGAGCGAACAGGAGTGCCAAAAAGAAAACCGCTCTGGGCGCACGCCAGGTATTGTGTAAGCCGGACAAATAAAGATGCTGCGATCACTGCCGGGAAAAACTCTCACCTCGCAGACTTGACCGACGACTCGCGTGTGACAACTCAGTTGAGAGTAAGACAAAGGCCGCAGTCAAGGGGGTGATCACACAAAAAAAGAGCCGTTAAAAAGCGTGACAAAGGCCGATTACCTCTGCCAAGGAAGTTGTTAAACAAAACAACTTGGTTGATTTGTGTAAAATGTGGATGTATATGGCAAGGGTGAAAGATGTGTTCAATTATCTCAGTGTGCTTCTTTTTCAGGCTTTAGAGTAGAACACATATTGCTCACTCTTTACCTTGTCAGGATTTGTGAGTCGCAGCACACTGCGGCCAGCTTTGTGAAAATACTTGACTTTTTTTTTGTTTTTTTGTTAGACAATAACACAATGATGAGTGATGCGGATACATTTTTTATTTTTTTATTAAATATTCCAAAACCCACAGGGTTAAAATGTAATTACAATATAAATTAAAAGATTTGACGGACAATAGGAGCAACCAGAAAAATGATGCAAGTAAGGCACATTATTTCTTCAGATACACCTATTGATCAATTAATGAGACAGGGACTAATTGGTTCTTTTGAAATTGTAATTCTGCAACAAAACAAAGACAAGTCTATGCCTGCAGGGTAGGGATTTGGATTTTCTTTCACTCTTTTTTTCACTTCCTCTTGATGTAACGGCCAGGTGTCCAAGTAGCGTATGGTCTGTGATTGCAGTGTCCACAAAAAATTAAAAAAATGCAAGTCCAAAATAAAGCTTGCTCCAAAGTCAAGATGTTGTGCTCCCAACATTGTATTTTCCTCCTGCCACAGATCCAGTAGGTCTTTCATCCAAAGGTCAACATATTTATGTCCGTAGAGTGCATTATCTTCCTTGGTTTCAGTAAAACAATGGTCAGATTTGCTCCAAAACCCAAGGCCCATTTTCACCGCAAAAAAAAAAAAAAAAAGGGGCGGTAACATATTTTCTTCGATTTCTCCACAGTTCCCGTAGCTGTAATGTTCAAATAACTTTTGTTCGTACAGTGTATCTTTAGTGCACTTTTCCACAAAATCGTGAAGCAAAAAAATAATCCAAGCTCGGACTGAATCCAAACAGTTTCCGTGATGAACCGTGAAGTACAAATGGTCCAACTGAAAGCAGCGTTGGATGGAAATGTTGGCATGGGCAGCACCAAGAAAATGTAGTGCCATGTATTTCCATCAGAAATACAAAAATAAAAAAACGGGTCCAAGTGGAACCATGCTTGATGGACTTTGTAGAGGACTGTCTATGGACGTTTTTGTTTTTTGAAAAGTCAAAGCCGCTTCCTTAGTGTGCTGCGTTTGTGTCCTTTGAGGATTCCGACGGGTTCGTCCGAGTCTGCGTGTCTAACGCGGGAAGCGAAATGCGAGGCTGGGCGCCATTGTGACCCGCGGCAGCGGACTTGAGCTTCTTCCTGACGTGGAAGTGATGCTTCTTGGACTTGAGGTGAGCTGCAGGGCAGAGAGCTACACGTGACGCCGCCTTAACGAAGCTAATTGGGCCCCGGCACGATTAAAAAGTCAACGCGGCCTCGAATGTGTGTAATGTAGTGCGTGTGGTCGACTGCGTCATGGGGGTCTTACCGGCCCACTCCAGGTCGCCGATGATCACCTTGTCGCACAGGTCGCAGGTATGCCGGCTTCGTTTATTCCTTAGCTCCGCCCGCTGTAATCTGATTGGTTCAGTCGAGGGTTTCTCACCCTGATTAAAAATAAACACAGGCCATTTAAGGATGTGGGGCGAGTGGGGAAAAAATATGTGATTTTCAGGTATTTAGTGTTACTCCCGCTATGTTGCGGTTCATTGCTCTCTGAGTTTAGAGTCGTGCCTTCAAGGCACGTAATGTCGCAATAGGCCAGGCAGCACTAAAATCTACTGTATCGTGGATTTTCACCTTTCTCGGTTGAGTCTGGAACCTATACCACACAATAATCCATGATACATTCAAAACAAGTCGACTGAATGGTTGGACGAGGCATGAGTGAAGGGGTTGAGAAAAAAATCTAATCAAATAAAAGATGTGGGTGTTAAAAATGACATCAGCAGCAAATCAAAGCGCAAGACAGAAAGACCCCTAATGTGCTGCGTGTTGAGACAAGAAGAAGCGAGGCCACACCTTGCAGAGACTGTCCAGTATCTGCAGTGCAGGGTTCAGCACGGTCTCCTCCCATCTCGCCACATCCGTCACATCCAGGCCATAGACACCTGGCACGCCATCTCCGGGTCCTACCCACAAACAAAAACGCACGCGGGTCAATCGAGCACACATTACGCGCCCCCGCAAGGCCAACGGTGATCAAACAGATTTATACCGCTCACATAAACATTCAGCATACTGATCAATTGCGCGCCGTCAAAATAAAAGCGTCAGTTCCATCCCCCAGAGAACACGTGTTTGATTATCAATTTGATGTGCCAGGAATATCAAACGTCGATTATTTGACACCCATTAGGTAACGAGCGAGGTGTTTCAAGGCAGCAGATACGGATTGGGCATATTATGGATAACATTTTCCGGCAGCAGCGATATTGTCGGAGCCGCGCCCTCGAGCTCTGTCAACCTGCTGACTCACACCGGCTCGATAATGTCTCCTCCTCCCACTTTCCCAACCCCCCACCCCTCGGGTCTTTCACTCATTCTCCAACAGTTCCGCCCCTGTGTGACCATTCTGCGTCGGTCAGCAAGTCCCCCGGCTGGGCTGGGCCCAGCGCTAAAGAGCACCGCCAAATCGCCGCACTGCTTGTCTGTCTGCATCCATAGACACTGCCTGTACTGTATTGACTTAAGACATGCAGATGCACTGGGGGGTGTGGGGGGAAGGGTGGGTAGCAGAAAGCCTGCAGTGAAGGTGACCTTTAAGTCCTGAAAATAGAGCACCTCCAAGAGGGATATTGTGCGTACAATGCAAAATATAAAGGCGGAAAGAGGAGACATTTGTATTTCATAACAAGCTAATTAGATGACAGCGCGCACACTCCAGTTAAATGAATTAACTTGTAATAGCCAACTTGATTACAGCCTAATCCGTTATACACCCACACAATGAAGTGCATGTTGCAAAACTGGCTTGGTCTGGTATGTGCTGGAAAGACTGTCATTCGGCCACAAATGTAGTGAAACGTATTGTATTATGAACATGCAAAACAGTACTGGATGGGATAGACATCTATAGAGAAGCATCAGTAAAGCAAGAAATTCAAGTATCAGAGAAAATGGTGCATATAGTGGGGCATTCGTTTTAATAAGTGAAAATCCACACAATCGGGAGATCTTTTTTTTTTAATGAATAACTGTTTGCCCCTAAAGTTTTAACCACACTTACACATTTTAAGCAAATTTAAATGTATTTTTAAAATAACTGCTCTCACTCCTACTTTAAGGTTCTCCGCACACCGTGGAACATGGCAGAACCGACTGTAATGGGCCTTTAAGGGAAGAAAAATGCACTTCTACAGATAGGATGCGAAAGGAAACTGAGACACTGCATCGGAATTTGCGACTCGACATATTGTATATTACACTATTACTTTTACTGAACCACAAAAACATGGCGTGATTGTCAGGGAAGAGACGGGTTGCCACCAAGATAGAAAGTGGACGAGAATGAAGGCGAGCATGAGGACATTTTGAGATTTTGAGAGGCTGCCATAACCTCGTGATGTCACACGGCATGGTTCTCGCTTCAGCTTAAAATCGGGAAACCTGTCTTGTTTTGTTTTTTTCCCTCTAGCAAAAAAAAAAAACATGTTGCATTTCTTTTATTTGTACAATGGCTTGGCTGACATCGCCGTCAAAAGGCAAGAGGAGCCTCTTTATATAATGCACCGCTGCTGCTGCTTATACAGCCACACTGAAAGCTCTGACCAGACCAATTGTTAAGCAAAGCTTCAGGTTTCATTTAGTGTGGTTACTGTGTACAGGCTACAGAGAGGAAGCTTTTTTTTTGTTGAAGGTACAATAGGCAGGTGGCGGCATCACCTGGCGTACCTGCAACCAACCTCTCCCTTAGGGGCTGTATTAAATAGCGACATGGGCAGGGTGGCAAAGCTGGTGAATAAAAGCTTGCCACCTGCTAGATAGGACTCCGGTATAGTTTGGGCTTTGAAAATTAACTCTGAAAAGGATGGTGATAAGAAATCGACAAACATTTAAAAAAAAAAAAAAAAGAAAGTAACACGGGCGACGCCATGCAGCTGCTTGCCCGTGTCAAGACAGTAGTCCACCTGTTGCCACCGAGCGCACCAGCAGTCATTTGTCGAGTTGTTTGGAGAGAAAGCCCAAAAAAAAACAACAAAAAAAAAGGAAAGAACCCAACAGCCAGCTGCGCCTCGCTGGCCATCATCCACACCGCAGCACAACACATGCCTCTATTCACTGCCGCCTTCCTCTTTCCTTCTGTTCCTCTTCCACTTTTTGTCCCTTCTTTCTCATACAGGCGCAAGACAGACAAGAGGGTCAATCCCCGCTCATAAAAAATATTTTTTTATTTTACTTCTTGGAATAATAAAGTGCCAAATGTAAATCGGTTGTAAAAAGTGAACAAAAATGGGGAGCATCCTATATGCAGGAGTTCCCGCAGAAGCTCAATCGTGTGTGTAAAACAACCGCAACTTTGCCTAAGAAAAGTCCACTTCTCTAAATGCTAACAAATAATTCTACGCCATTGACATCCAAGTGGTCACGATCAGTAGTTTTGAGCACAAACGGTGGAGCAACACATGTAGACAGCCATCATATTAACCGGTATATATTCTTTATCCTCACCAAAAAAATGATTATTACAGCATTTTAGTGAGTCACTTAACCTAGTAGTAGCTAGAATCACTATATCTTAGTCGTCCGTGTCTGCATGACTGATATACTGTCCAAAGTGGGCACACCAGAGCGAGCTGCGCAGTGAAGTGGGTTGCAGCACTAAATTAAGATTTAATTCTTTACATTCTAAGGAATGTTCTTGCTTTTTGTTTTTATTTAAAAAAAAAGAAAAGATGAATTGCTTTTCCAACTTTTGGCCGTTTGCGTACATGAATATGCAACGTCAACTGGATACATTTACTTCCTCATCTGGTTTCCATGGCAACCTCTGAGTTTGAGCTCCACAGAAAATGGGCATGTGTGTACATGGAAGCTTCAAGGGTATATATTTGCCCCGCACCTGTTGCCACCACTGTTTCATATTACCCCCCCCCCACACACACACACCTCCCCCAACCAACCTACACCCAAGCTGTCCATCCACACAGCTGTCCATGTGCCACCTGTCTCCCTTTATGCAACGCAGAATTTTTTTTTTTGGAAACGCAAAAGTGTTACTTAATGCTCACATAACCCCAGGCCGCCACCCCTGCCTGCCAAAATACACCTGGCTATGATGACGGCAACATAGCGTGGGCGCGCAATTCCCTCTGGGATTGAAATAAAATGGGCGTCAAGTCACTGAGGCGTTCCTCCGAGTAATAATCCAATAAACTCAGCTCAAATTTCTCATTCATTACAGATAATTAAGTCGACTAATCAAATGTACCACACACACACACACACACATGCAACGCATCAGGACAACCAAATAATCAGGGCGCCACCAAAGCGTGCCATTACTCGCTGACCTCAGGAAAGGCCCCAACTGGAAATGTAGGGTCAACAGGCATGTTGGTATGAGTGTGCGTGTGCGCAAATGCATGTGCATGGATTTCGGTTTTCTCAACATGTGTTTTGCGGCATCTTGTGGAACCCACTTTGAGGCGTTTGGTCCTCCTCACTTGCCTTTGACCCACTCGTTCATATATGCTCAGATTGCCCCCCCCCCCCGCTACTGAGCCGTTTCCCCGCGTCTGTGTGGTCAGGGGCAAATTCCCGGCAGCTTCGTAATGCTTCAAGAGATTAGCCTGCTCAGACGGCGTGCGTGGGTGTGCGTATGCTGGGCTCAAAAGGGAAAAGAGGTCAGTAGTCAGAGTAAGAATTGGACGGTGAAGGTGGGGAAACACGAGGAGGTGACAAATTCACGACCTCGAAAAAGTGACAGATTAACGTGAAACTGACCATTTAATTGCTTGACTTAAAAAACAGCTGGGTCTCTGGAGTACCTGCCCAGTGGAAGTGTGAAATTACAAAGCCAAGTACGGTAAATTGCGCGTATTTGTGGTTCATGGTTCACAAATTCACATTCTCTTTTTGAAACGTACTACAATGTCACCAAATGCAGCCAAAACCCTGTCGAAGGAGAGCAGACCAGTAGTTGTCAAGGAAGCATGCTGAGGTGATGGAGGAGGAGCCACGTTTGAGCCTTAGCAGTGAGTCTTCGCCACATAGGCGCGTCCATTCGGCATTGAAGCGGAAAAGCCACGTTCTAAGATGAGCTCGAAATGATATTAGAATGCTTTGGGATCATAGTTTGTGGAAGATTTGCAATCAAAACTATTTATACAGGCAATTTGTGGGAAGGGCATCAAACAGTCGAGGTGATTCCTGTCAAATCTTTCCGAGGTTGTCTTGTTTTGAAATTCAGCCATACTCTGAATTGGCCGCACAGTAGAAGGGTGAACAGTGACGGATTTTGCATTTGAGAGGAAAGCCTACTCAAAATATGCTGAGCTCAGTGACATGACAAGAAATAAGGTACCGCATGGAATACCATGCACTGTGTAGCAACTAGTTGGATGATCATTCTTGTTTGAACTTAAGCAAAACCGATAATGTGGAAAAACGTGTCACCTTGGCTGGCTCCCCTATTAGTCGTCGCAGAAATATTTTACTCACGACCTCATATGTTGAGAGGTTCGAGATCATGAATGCAAAACATGCTTTTCCAAAAAAGGCAAAGGCACGAGAGCGGCCTCTGCCTCCATCGCTCTATACCCCGGCGGTCACATATCACATTTTAACATAACTCGAAACTTCCACATTGGAAGCAGAGGACTTGCTGCAGAAAGTCGATCTTATCCGTTAGCTGACCGGGTCGCGAGGGGTTCCCGCCAAGATTGGTACTGCCACAAAGAGCCACATGTGCAAGTTGCGAGAGCGGGGACAAGTGCAGACGGATTATGTACGTAAGTCACACGCATGCGGTGGAAACCAGATGGTATATGCGGGCGCTATGAGGGAGGGCCAAAGGGAGGGCTATTGAGGTTGAGGTCCTGGAGTGGCTTAAGCCGTTTGGGTCTAACAGGATTAGGAGGCTGGGTTACTTTAGGGTAGGCGGCCAGTGGGACTCAGAAGCGCACAGGTTCCCGCCTTAGACCGCAGGAACATACACATTCTTTATGTATGAACACTTGGGGGGGAGAGAAGAAAAAAAAGACAACGACAGGAGAAGGCTGTGAGTGAATAAGGATGGCAAATGAGCACACACGCCAAACCGCGACTTGATTTTGGCCAAGGCGTGTTCGTTTTTCCACTCTTTAGCGTCTCTGACTGTGACGGCTAACCGAGCACGAAAGCCGGTTTCTGTGTCTTTGATGTCACAAGGGACCCGGTGTCGAGGAAAAAATACAAAATAAAAGCTTCCAAAAGTGAAACTTGCAAGGATGGATTTGAAAACTGGAAAGACAGCCTTTGACAAACCTGCACACGCATTTCAACAGCACCACGCAGTGAGCACACAGTTTCAGAAAGGAGACTGGAAGAAAGCCTGTTTTGTCGAATGGAAATGAGCCACTTCCCATCCCGGCAATATTAAGGCAAAAAAAAAAAAAAAAAAGAGGAACAGTTAACTGTCATCGCCTCCAAATTGTTGTAGGAAAGCTAGAAACAAAAAATATATATATTTATGCTTGAATACAACAGTGTTTCATTGAATTGAATTTATTTCCCATGGAATGTTTCCAATTCTATTTCCACGATTCCATATCTTAACTTCCCATGCAAATTCACCAGCAAATTTCGCAGAAACTTTGCACCTCTATTCCCGACCATGAGAAACAGGAGCGGAGCAAGGGGGCTGCGACAAGGCTAGCGGCACCTCATCGCCCAGAGTGATGAAATTGAAATGTTAAACGGTAAAAGCGTGAGTTGTATTTTGTGTTTTCGCTCGAGGATGCAACACTTCAGGCAGCACTGTTCTCTGCAATCCAATAAGGTGCAGCGATGCTTCGCTTTTGGCATCGACGGTGTTTCAGAAATGAAGTCATCAGATTTTTGCTCGACAGCGGTGGATCGTCACCCAGCCTAGCTGCCAAATCACGGACGGTATTACACGAATTTAACACTGTTATATGACAATTCGGCTGGCTCAAGACAGATTTTCTGCAATTGTTTTATACAATCAATTCCAAACAGCAGTTTAGCATTTTTAGATTTTTTTTCTCCTTAATCTTTGTTTTGAGGTTAGAGACTATGGTCACAATTAACCTTATATTTTGTGCAGAAAAAAAAAAAGATCTATCACCTACCAGTATTATGATATAATTAATTTTATTTTCATCACTTCATAAATATAACTCAAAAGTGAAATAGCCTCCACAAAAGTAATTTCACGCCGTGTAAATATGACAATGTGTCCCAGCCATCGCTTAAACAAACATCATCAGCAAAGAAAATAGGACTAGATATTTTTATTTAATCATATCCGGAGTCCAAAAGCAAACAGGATCCAACCCATCGTCAAATAATACGAAAAACTGCTGGTAAATAACCACTCAGACATAGCCGCAAAACTTGCAGTGCTAATATGAATGAATACACACGCGCGCTACTTTGGATAAATGACAAGAGTACTGCGGGCTGAGAGGCTTAGTGTGTCAATCTCACCTTGTGTCTCTCCAGCACACATACACACGATGGGGAAGAAGAAAACTCACGTTTCAGGAAGCGGTTGCGGACCCATTTATTTTGCTTGCGAGCGTAGCGCCTCGTAGCAGTCTTCAAAGCTTCCACGCCTAAAAGTGAGATTGAGAGGAAGTCGGTTTCGTACTAAAGATGGAAGAGCAGTCTGGAAGGCATTGCACTCGTCAGAAGTCGTAGACCTCTGTTTCGGAGTGTCTCTCTTTCCTGCTGGCTGCTGTTTTCAGGAGCCGTCAGGTAGTCGTGGAACTCTTTGAAACCAATCGACTGGAATATCCCGTGTTGGTAGTTCTGACTGTGAGAAAGAAAAGATATAGCGCACATTAAAACCACCTCGTTGTAAATATTGAGTGTCAAAGCAGAATCCGAGGGAGCAGAATGTTTGCTTTTTTTCAATTCCAAAAGATACCAAGCGTAAACCGAATCTGATGAGAAGTGAAACGCATGATGCTCAATTGCTTTTTCGATGCTTCATTGAAATTTCAGTCATTCCATCGGGATGACAATTGGGCTGACATTTTGGCTTCTGACATCAATTTCCCAGAAACCGTCTGATAAACAGGTGTCGTCTGGCTTATTTGGAGTCTGCATCAAACCATAAACAGACCTGTGATCCTCAAATGAGCTTGTATTTACATCTGGACGTGACACATAACTTCAACATTACTTGTGACAGAATCACATTTTTAGGTGAGCAAAAGCATAGTAACGGCTCGACTTGAAATAGAAATATATACATGTGTAGAAGAGGGCGGTTACTCCTTTCAATCTTCTCTTTTGCAGGTTGCGTGGTCGGCGCACCAAACTTAAAAAAAATATTTTCCCTCCCAATGTGTTTTGTTTGGGAAAGCGTGTGCAGACCGGAACTTGTTACCATGCCAACGATACACAGGCAGCATTTATTGTGAGAGAATGCAATGCAAGAACCGAATACATTCGTTAGTTTTGTTGTGATTTTTTTTTGTTTTATACACATGGAATTTGTGCAGTCCATTGCACGAGAATTGCACATAGGCGGTCATGTCACAGCGGCTGCAAGTAGAGGACGCGATTTGTGTGCGCACGTGATTATAAATGTCCGCTGAGTGCGTCAACGACCAAGTGAGTCGCGACACACAGGTATACTTTAAGTGCCTAGTTTGCATAAGCAAGTACTTGCCGCACCAGAATGCACCATTAGAGGCCATTAGAGTGTTTTACCCTTGGTTAATTTGCAACCAGGACAAGAGTTTAGTGGTTTCAGCGTAAAAGACTGGCAGCCAGTCAGCCAGTCTAGAATCTCCCGTGTTCAGCCATCTTCATATATCTGACATCATTTGGGATCCTCGTGTAAGCGCACCCTTGAATGACAATCTACATGTCATTTGAAAAAGAAAAAAAGTCAAGAAGGTTGGACATAAAAGACGGTCAAGACAGCCATCGCGACCTTTCTAGACAGTCATAATTTCACCTTCCTCTCTTCTCTGTCTCATTTTTTGTGTGAGGTCCTTTGGGGGGCACGGTGACATTAAAACACTGAGACACAGCGGCGCGGTGACCGACCGCCGGCAAGCAGAAACCAGCTGCTTGCCCTCGCCAGACTACGCCGGGAACAATTTGGTCAAATCTTCTCCAATTTGAGAAGAACCGACGGTGTGAGCTCACTCTGTACCTTTGTGATGAATGTCCGCAGACCCGTATTGAGCGACCTGACCTCTTTCAGAACTGCAAAAATAGCAGTATAATATCATTTCTACACAGAGGAAACAGTCGCTGGAAAAAATGCAGTTTGATTGACCCTGCGATACTCGGGACGGGGAAATGGGCAGAATAAATGGGCGGCCTGTGCAGGCCCGAGACAGAAATCCGAGAATAGCGACAGAGCACAGGAAATGTCAATTCAATGGAGGGTGAAAAGCAACGACGGAGGACAGGGGAGAGAGATTTGACCTTGATGTCTGGCGGTAGAAGCCAGCCGGGGGGATGGAGTCATGAGGGTAAAGGAGTCGCAGACAGGGCGGGGGGAGGAAAGTGGAGGGGGGAGTAAAGTGCTTGGCTGATCATATTGCTGATAGGGCGATGGTACAAGAGAAAGCGGTGGACTGAAAAGATGGGATGAGGCACGGGCAGCTTCCAGGGAAGTGCAACACCCATGCATTAACTCCTCGGAGCCGCAGCACACATAATGAAGGGAAAGAAAACCAACCAGCAACCACCGGAATGCCTCTAACACCGGACACATTGTAGCAAGCCCCATTGTATCTTTTGTCAAAAACTGAGCCACAGTGGACATTGTGATCTGTCAAGACCGGCAAGGAGGGTCTAAATAAAGGCAGAATTGCTTGGCTGAGTTTGCCACAGCGCTGGTTTCAAGGAGAAGAAGAAATCCTTCCGTCGTGCCGGATCATTAATTTCCAGAGGGAGATGGGAATGTGATCTTGAACTTGATGCACCGGCACTGAACCCACTCGCCAACTTGGGAAACCTTTGGTTGCCTGACAAAAATCTAACAATATGCGTTGTAATATTATGCACCAACACAAACCCGCAAAACTTTAGTAGGATTTGGTACGAAAAGTAAACTATGTATTTTCACCACCATAAGACGCACACAAGTTCTCATAAAGCGGGTCGCCTTGTGTTTGCAACGAGTTCCAAAATCTGTGAATGCTGTCGTGCGACTTTGATAAGGGTTCCACTTAACTGACGATGTTGTGCCGACACGTTGCATAAGGCGGACATAACCGTGGACGGCATGCGGACGTGAAACTAGCTTCTGCTGCATTGATTTCCTCACCTGTCATTCTGCACTTTCTTCTGATTGAAGCGGACATGGAAGTCCCTGAGCTCCTCGATCAACCCGACCGACAACATCTCATCGACACGAGCATCCAGACGCTCGTCCAGGACTAGAGAACAAAGAAAGAATGAGGAGGGATAAAATAGGGCATGCCTCAAGTTGTGGCGGGGATCCATTCATTCAACACCCCTTACCGTCCATGTCGGCGTGGAGCCAAAAGATGCAAGGGTCCTGGTACCTTAGCGGGCCCCCGAGGCCGTCACCGCCCTCCTGGCCTCGCTGTTCCTCCAGCCAGGAACTGTGAGGAATGCCCGTTTCGTGGTGGATCTGCAGGCTCCTGTCGAGCAATGTCGAGAGATGCAAAAAAAAAAACGAGATGATGAACTCATTCGCCAAGACAAGAAATATTAGCACGATTCTACAGCCGGCATGCACTCGGTCAGCAACAGAAAAGATGTTTCCCGTCACGGACAAGAGCGGGGCAACCTAACCTACATTAGTGCACAAAAGACGAGAGTGCACAAACTGCAACTCGTCAAATGAGCGTGTGTGCAAAAACTACGTCTCTCACTATCAGTGACGACTGAGCATTAGTACTGTTATCATGTACTATGTGATACTTAATATCACGGCAAATATTTGTCAAGTGACATTTTTGGATTAATATAAAACAAATGTATCCAGCGCCTTACAGTACGCTCCATGGATATTAGCTGTAAGGATTACCTGGCAATTTTGCGCTTGTCATTGGGGTGCAACATGGCGGCCATTTCAGGGTCCACTTCCATCAGTCGCCTGTGCAATTCCGCTCCCCCCAGTTTCTCCAGTTGCAACTTCCTGTCTGTGTCTCCATCATCGCCGTCACCCAAATCCTCCAGGTGAAGAGACACCACGGGAAAATATTTTTTTAATCTTTGTTACCTTTAGATACGACTTTGAAAAAAAAAGGTAAGGCGGAAGAGATTTGTAAAGCAAAAAGGCCAAAAAGAAAGCATACAAGTTGTATTGTGCTCACCCCAGCGTCTAGTAGGACTCGCCACAGCAGGGACTCAATGTAGTAGTTTGTTCCTCCAACAATGATTGGCAGTTTATTGCGGCGATGCATGTCATCTATGTCGGTTAACGTTAAGAAAACCAAACATTCGAGTCCTGTCCTGTGCCATCCTATGCTATTTTCTAGTCATCGGGTCCAGCACAAGGTTAATATAGTATCCGAAAACAAATTAAATAACGAAAATGAAAATTGAAGAAACATTCTCCTTCACAAAATAAAATGCTTTCTAAATAAAATAAATAGAAATGACATTTTAAGATCTTAAAAACCAACTGAAACAAACTATAACTACAGCAAAAGTGATCTTCCATTTCGTCTTTGCCAGTCAAGATCAAACATCATTTGAAATGTATTTATTTCGGTATTGCTGTACGTCGAAAGGAAGGCAGTTCACTTCACAACACTTGATTTTTTTCATCTTGCGCTTGACAAATACTCCATGTATTTAAAAAAAAACTAAAACAAATACATAAACAATAATAATAATAAAATCTAAAGTATTTTGCAAAAAAACTAATAGAAAAAATAAACTTACTTGAAAACAAAAATGAGTAATTAAAAAAAAAAAAAGTTAAAACAAAATAAAAACTAACTAAGGTGAAAAATCCCAAACTATGATAACGCTGGTGCAGCATTGCTTTTCGACTGATACAACCTTGTTCCCCCTTCCTACGGTGGCCACAAGATCTCTCCATCCACATCAATACAAACTGTACTCGGGTTCTCATCACACACCTTTCCTCTCCCGCCTTCTCAGACGATCTGAGAACACGCAGGAGCCGACACGGGCATCAGCTATCATCGACGCCGACTCTTCTCCACACAATCGAGCAAGGCTGCGAGCCCGAGAGCGATAATCGAGCGGAACAGAAGGAAACGGCTTGATGAGTGACAGCTTGATAGATGTTGATGACGTGTCAGTACGCCCACCGCTCAACACACGTGAGCCTCCATCTTTTCCACCTCACTCTTCATTCCTTGCCGCATGACGGGCGCACTTGTTTGTACCTCCTCTAATCTGTATTTACACCATTTGCCATTTCCCCGTTCCTCTCAGCAGGTTAGAGTCACTCTGAGGCTATTCTCGGAGCTGCCGCATCCCCCTCGTCACATCAGTGAGTGGGTGAGTAAGTGAAGAGTGACTGCGTGCAGGCGCCCGTGTGCTTTTCTAATAATACCGTGTGTATTACAGCCTCCTCCCTTCACATCTGTGCGGCAACCTGCTCCTGCGGATTGACGACTCAAGACACTTTCCCCCTTTTTGGTACAAGCGCCAAGCGTCCATCCAATTAGTAAGAGACGAATCGACTCGAGTCCCCTCTTCGGAATCGCTGATTAATCAAAGAGGTGACAGAGGTGGGAACGGCGATGGCGCAACGGGGGAGGTAAGGCGGTAGGGAAGGATATCAGAGAAACGGCTTTGTTCCTGAAGTCCACCACCGTGTAGTTGCTAACCAACGGGTCCACAAAGCTGATCATGTGATGCCGACATTGGGCGCGCTCCTTGGCGGTCACCTTGTTTGTGATGATGTCCAGACCCTGGTACACCTAGAGGGGGCACATGAGAGAGGGGGTGGGGACATTGAAATAAAAATATGAAAAAATCCTATTGTGCAAACACACACTTCTTTCTTAGTGAAATAAATGAAGACAAATAAAATCCGGCTCCCAATTACAAGTTCAACTGTTGAGCTTGAACACATATTCAAGCTACATGCTAAATGCTCAATCTGGATCAGAATTCTGTTTGATTAGGTTTTGTGACTTTGCATACATAAATTCAAAAAGCCTATTTAAACGATTTGACAGGGAAAACACATGATCAACAATCCACGGCTTTAATGAGCCACGTGAAAAGAATACAAGCGGCTGAGGAAATACAAGCTGTTTCATTCTTAGTCTCAATTTCTACCATCTTTTTTGTCTTTTTTAGATAAATACATCATTTTACGCGGCCAGCGTGCAGCAGAGCAAGGTGTGAGCGGCTTGGGTGTTGTGTTACGCGAGCCCATGTGAAACCGCTCAACGTGTGACACAACACACCACCTCTGTCCACTTGACATCACCCAGTCAGGTGCTTGGTGGGAGGGCCGGGGGGGGGGCTCCCTGCAGGTATGCGACAGCCGGGTGTCAAAGTCCGTCTGGGCTTTTTCGCAAATCGGTGTGTTTTCTTGCCATAGGGACTTCGTTTGAACAGCTATGGCATTCACCTCTTGCTTCTTTCATGCTTCTACTATTTCCTGGAACGCGGTGATGAAATAAAAGCGTTGATACTGATGAACCTCGGAAGGCACGCTTGACTCTACACGCTTGAGTTTATGTTTCAGCTGTGATGTAATCCAAGCTCTGTTGTAGTAGCGCACCGCACGGTGAAATCATCGGTACAACCCCGCCCACCCCACCCAGCGGAGCATTTACGTCCCCCGCGAACACACGGGAAAAGAAGACGAGTCGCTACGAGGAGATCTCACTGCAGTTGTAGCTCGTGCATAATGTACGAGCAGCTGCGGTTTGGACTTCTGTTTCCTCACCAAGGTGTCAGGGCTGCGGCGTAGACACTTTGATGAGTGTTTCTTAAACCACTTAACCCAAGGAATGGCCCGCTGCAACTCCCTAGTCTGGATTTGCACGACACATCCATGTGCCAAGTTTTGATTTGTTGCTTATATCGGATTTGCATGCCCCTGGCCATTGCTAACAGCCAATCGCAATCCAGCATTAACTTGCATCTACTTCCACTGAAAAAAAATGGATCGACATTTTTTTTCTTGGCAAAGTCCCTCCTCCTGAAAATGATCACTTTTTGTCAAAATTTGATCCTTAATAAATTAACATTTTCAATGAACCATCAACCAACCTGGGATCAAAGGTTTCGAGCATGCCCATTCATCTCTTGACAAATTAACAAAATGGATTAATCGCCCAGTCCTATCAATACCGGTAATTAGTAAGTATGGTGTTCTCGAAGCTGAGAAGGAAACACAGAAAGGGGAGATGTAGGAATAGATATGCTCACTCCTCATTAAATATTCATTCCAAAAGTCTTCACTGGCCAAGATGGAAGTCCGTCAACTGGCGGCTGTTAATTACCGTTGAAGACAACGCAAATTGTGACGGCATCACATTCTCAACGTGCAGTTTTGTCTTTTCATCCAATTGTGTTTGCTTTTAAATATTTGATTTCATCGATTTTTTTTGCAGGGAGTGCTTCCTATCTGGTACTCGCAAATGACACAGGAATGGCGCCGGGCGGGAGTTTTTGTTTTTTTAAAGGTCACATTCATTCATGGAAAAAGATTTGAAAGGATAGATTTTGAATGCCATTTTTTTCCCCCCAAATCATAACTAAAAAAATTGGCTGTGTAGACTCTATATGCAATCTATGTCTGTGCGTGCGCGTGTATCCTTCAGTGAGTGTGCAGAGCAACCCTACATGATCAATTATTCACCGATTCACTGCACGACACCACTGTCGGCCACAGGAGAAGTGGATGGATGCACGGATGAATGCATGGATGGATGAAGGGATGTCTGATGCGTGATTCACTTTTTCCAAAAGGCTAAGAAAGTTGGCCGGGAGAAGGCGGAGAAAAATGGCAACTACAAAAAAAAAAGCCGCAAGAGTGGCTCGAGGAACGCCGTGTTCTTGTGACCGAGAACAGGATGCCTCCCATCCATTTTCACACGTTATCCCTCAGCACCCCTCCTTTGCCTTTTTTCCCTTCACTCACCATCTTTTCTGACACACACACACACGCACGCACACACACACACACGGCAAGATTTCTGCATCTTTTTGCAAGCCAATCTTAAAAATGAGAATTCCCGGCGCGACTTTAAAGGGGAACGTCTCGACTCTCGTGGTTTGTATACAAATATGCGTCTTGGAGCAAGCCATTCTGAAGGGAAGTGAAAATGATTTAGCTAATTGCCCCACACACTGAGCTTCTCTGCTCGTGACTCGACCGCTCGGCTGTCCAAAGAGCCACAATTTCATTTTCAAGTGAAATAACAGGATGAGTCGAGCCACTGCGATAGCACAGGATTAGCTTTACCTTTCTCCTTCATACTCTCGGCTGGAGTTGGCCACTAAGTTCGTCCAAACCCATTAGCTCTTCCCCTGATCGTCACGACGACAAAAACCGGAACCCCGCATCGGCCCGGCAGAAGGATAGGGCAAGGTGAGCAGTGGCTCATTTGCCTGAGACAGGACGACCCCCTGCAAACAGGTTGACTTCAGCGAGGCTAAAACAAAAGCTGTAAATTGTTTTTTTTTCCTTATGAAGACTTGGTGAATTAAAACATTCGGGGAGTGATTTTGAAGTTTGAGGAAGAAGCCATACGGCTTCTTAAATGTCAGTCAAATGGAGGACCGGCTGACCTCCTTCGCCGCTCCATGCACGTGAAAGCCTGGATGAGATAAGACAATAAGCCGAGTGTGTGGAGTCCGGGAGGGTCTGCGGTGGGCCGGCATCGGCCAGCCGTACGCGCCGCACGAAACAGCTGTTGCTTTGGCACATGGAGGAGGAGAGCGTGGCGAGAAGGCGTAGGAGGAAGAGTGAGAGAGCGGCGAGGACAAACATCCATTGAGAAAATGAAAACAGGGTTCAGGATGAAACCGCGAGAGGATGGAGGAGGAGGCGGAGCCACTGGGCTTCACAGCACTACAGTTGGTTGCATAGGGCGAGCTAATGATGATGCCAAAGATATCTCCCTTCCTGCGCTTTACAATAAGAGTGCTGGGGGCAGACGCGACTTAAATGTCAGCAGACACCCTTTTGTGCCAGACTTTGCCCCCCCCCCTCTCCTCATCAAAAATCACCTCCAAAGAACCTATTTATTGCTAAAGGCCTGTTTAATCGGCGGTACGGTTTAATCTTTTTAAAACAAAAAGCATGTGAAATTCAGTTGAGTTCCTACGGTGGAAGTAACCCAAATTTGCGTGAAAGTCAAGACAGCGCAGTCGTAATTAGAGTAAATATTGGTCGATAAAACGCTTCTGGGCCAGAGATGTAAAACAATATGCTAATGGCCTGACTGACAAATGTTTGAAGAATCCTATTTTTCAGAATGAAAATCACAATTGAGCCCTTAGTTGGTTGCAGGGCCCACCATCATAATTCAGGTCGGACTATGAAAGCTCTTGAAAACGATCCAAAAATCTGCTTCATAAGCGGTGTAGTTAAATGTCTCTAAAGTCAAGTGCCAACACGAGTAAGCGGAACATCTTTCAGCCTACATACCCTATCTCAAATTAAGAGGTTGTGAAATTCTGCGTTCTGGTCTTTTCCTTTCCTTTCATTTCCAACCACTCTCCAAAATTTGAAGAAAACGTGAGCGGTGTGATTGGAACATTTTCGGTTTATTTTACATGCAATGACCTTTCAGCGGTCCTTTAAACAAAAGCTAGTGGCCGCTCTGGTTCTAATGTTTGCATCTTACACCTCAAGTACATGATTATCGCCCCCCTCCCCCTGTTCCGTCTTTTCCCTCAAAGCACTACCCTTCAACAATTTAATCCTTCCATCTCCTCTCTCTTACTCTCTGTGGGGAATGGCCCAGTAATGCCAGACTAATAAATCATTCATGCCGTCCTGCCTCCTCCTCCATCCATCCCACCACACATCCACTTCTCCCTCACTGCGCTACTGTAGCAGCAGCCGCCGCCGCGCCCTGGCGCTGCCTTTGCCGCTCAATGAAAGCGCACGAGCGTGGCCGACGGAAATGGGGAGTTAATCAGCCCTGTGTTTTCGCTCCGTTCCCACACGGGCTCCGATAATTCATCAGAAAATGTGATGTCGGCGGAGGCGGCGTCTGAATTTCAATTTCACGGGTGCGTCACGAGCCCAGACAGGTCATAGTCACAGTAGACGTGATGGTGGGAGTGGAAAAGTGAGCGTGAACTGGAGGATGCGTTTCATACGTCGATAAGCAGCCGGTCTACGTGTGAGCACGGCCTCCACAGTGGAAGGACACTCAGCACAACCAGTTGCTCCTCTATTTGTGTCCGGCAAAGTGAGAATTTCGTTTTTGCTTCGTAATTGGCTATCATTCCAACTCGCTGGGATAACACAAAGTAAAGCAATCGTTAATATTGAACAAGTTTAACATTTACGATTGTCAGCCCAGACCGTGCCACACCTCCACTTCAGGGTGTCGGAAATTTTACAGCCGAGGCTATGTTTATGAACGGCAACAACTCCAGCTGTCAAGAGATTTCTTTGCCATGAGGTGCTAGGTTGAACTTATCCGTGATCAGTATGAGCGAGTGTTAACACCAAAATGAACACACCTGGCCCCCCATTCACAATGTGTAACTCACCTTGCCCCTCCCCTCTCTGCTCACCAAAAAGGGATTTAGAAAAAGATCTCATTAGCGGTGACGGTGAGTATTAGCCGTTATTGAAAATGTGACTTTTTAAAACCACAGTAAACCGGCAATCGGCCCATGCCGAGATCTGTTGCTACGCAAAGCAGCTGGTGTATTAAAAAAATGTGTGTATGTGTTACCGCACACTACTATTTTTCTACGCCTTAGCGCCCGTTATTGAAAATGTGACTTTTAAAACCACAGGATCGTAACTAAAAACATGGCCAGCCATTCCGCGTGCTAATTTAAAGCTCTGCAAGCCAACTGATTACATGAGGCGGCTGTGCTGCTGCATGTTTCTCACACATTCAACACACGGTGACAAATAGACCTCTTTTGTCACTAAGCTCGCATAGAAAGCAACGCAGCCGCTCTTACGTCCAAGCATGCGTAAAATGAATGCTCAGCGCCCACTAGTACATCCCCTGCCCTAAAGGCCCTTGGACACACGCATGACCTGTTCGGTTGATCTGTTGGACCCTCGAGAGGATGGCCCCCTGCCCACACACACAGAAATACTGCCAAGAGACATTTATTTTTGGATGACAATATGTTGTTAGTTAACAAATCACACACATCACTGCATGCTATGAATGACAATTAACGTTTTTTTTTATTTTAGGCAGGCTTGAGAAAGGTTGAGTTATCCCACCAACTGCTTTGTGCGCGGTTGACCAGTGTCTGGTGTTGATAATGACAATTGTCCTGGGCGTATTCTCTCTCTTGCCCAAAAGTCAGCTGGAATGGTCTTCAACTCACACGTGACCTTAACAAGGACAAGTCGATAAAAAAATGGACGACTGAATGGGCCTACACTAAAAACTGCACGGAAAAAAAAATGGTGCGTGTCCAACTGTCCACCAAACCAACGTATCATTGTAGTACCAATATTGACCTGTGAGAGGCAGTATGGTGCTACCAGGCATGCAGACTGAAGGAAAATACAAAAGAATAAATGCTCGAGGTTAGAAAGGGAGAAATATTTTTAAAAACAAAAACAACAAAAAAACTAGGTGTTGGGTTATCTGGTACCGACTACATTGAGGTGGCCAACTCGGTTCGCAAACTCTTTGGATATGTTTCGGTAGCATATCATAAAGTCCGAAGCTCAGTATAGAGCACGCACAGGATACACTTACGAAATCGTAAATATTGATCAGATTTAACATTTTCGATGGTCGAGCCACACTGTGTTACGGAGAACACAAGGGAACGAAAGAAAATCACTGTTGACGCACCACAGAACAATCGCTCTGGATAATCTTTCACAGACATCCAATGATTGGGCCTTTGCAGTGTTTGATCAAGACATGCGCAAATCAGGCTAGATTCTGGGAATGCGTGAGCCTGCTTAACCATATTTTACCTAAAAAGGGCCAGACACGAGAAACGCCTCTCAATATGATGCAGTGCAGGTGTACAACACCAATACCTTAAAATAAGCAATCCAATTTTGCATTCCAGACATGATGATCCAGCATTAGAACGGTGTTGACAGTGCCTGTTGTTGCAGCTGTGATGTTTACTTGGGCTGGATTTACACTGCATGGTTCAAGTGACCCAATTCTGATGTTTTGCCTCTCCTGTGTGTCAGTTGTGTTATGTGTCACTGCAGTGTCAAAAGAATTTATTACAATTTTGAAAAATCCTGCAATCTGATATCTTTTGATCTGAATCAAGCCTCTGGCAATTGTAGACTGAACAGCTGATACATATGAGTGAAGGGTGAACGTGGAAGTCAGATTCAAACTGCCGAAACACATAAAGAAAAGCACATCGGCTGTAAATCTTAACTACAGTGAAAGCATAGCAGTATCTGTGAGTGTGGAGGGATCTAAGAGGCGGAGCCTGCTATGGTGAGTGACATGGATATCAGAAAAGAGTACAGTTGGCTAACGTCTGTATGTTGAGTGACTGAATTGTGGTCATCAGCAACTGGTGAATAAATGTGCTTATTATGCGTTTGTCTCCTTGCCATTTGTTTAATAAAAGTGCTCCATCAACTGCTTCTGCTATATTAAATTCACTAACAAGAAGTTTCTTTCTCTGGTTTCTGCGAATCCACACTGACTTCGGAACAGAGATGCTCCTTTAACAAGAGCACAAACACACAGCCTCTTTGAAGAAATTGTCACGGAGTGAGCTCCACAAAAATGGGCCTCATTTAGCGGCACAGTTCATGTACTGCACTCGTAACCCAGTTCCATTCTATGGGCTGCGTGCAGTATGATGAATGACCGGCTAATTTAGGCCTCCTCCAACTTCCTCCGTATCAGCTGATGGGTGCCGATCGCGTTCCCCAACTCAGCATAGCGGCTCCATATTTCTGACTCTAAAAGACCCCGCAAGGGTCCACGGGCCCCCACTTCAGGAACCGCTTGATTTATTGATCGTACAGCAAAACATTGAGCACGTATGAGTGCCATGGATAGCATGTTCATTTAATGAGGGAATAATATCTCCCTGCGTGTTCAATGAAGTGTGAGTAGAGGGGGCACGAAGAGGGGCGTGATTGGAGCACAATAGGAGTGTTAGGGACTGTGGGAACCGATTCTATCCAGGACAATGGGCACTTCCCAGCGGCCATTCACCATCAGCCGCCGGGTCGGCGTAGCGCTGCGCTGAATATGCACCAGCTCAGCACAATGCCGCTTTCTCCCAAACAAGACTAGACTGTTTCCTACCCCAAAGACAACACGGGCTAGCTCGAACCCGCACACAGTCCTCATTCTCACATTAACAGTCTCAGTCTCTCCCGTCACGTCCGCCTGGCGGGTTTTTTTCCGCCTACTCTCGGGCCGCTGCGCGTCCTAACGGGAGGGTGGCAACAAGGCCGGGGATTGTGGAGCGAGGCGCACCAACTAACTAGGCCACTGCTTTTTCTCTCTTGCAAGAGCCACTGGTCTTCGGAGATATTCCGGGCAGCAGAGATGTTATTAGCGTAACCCAGTTAACTCAATAGCAGGTGACTCCCACTGTCAAGGACAACACAAAAACAGCAGGAGTGCAGGGTTAAAAATAAGTCAGCGATTATGAGGCTAATGACAATTATGGCTGTCGGAGCACGTGCGACGGAGACGCGAGCGGAACCCGTCATGTTGCTGCATTTGTGCCGGCCCGGTGTTGCCATGGCGATGGAGCCTGACAACCAAACAGAGAGGACGAGCTAAAAAGAATGGAGAATAGCGCTCGAGAACTCGCCGGGGATGCTTCTTATCTCCAAAAACACACGCAGAAACAAAGACGCACACACAGACACACACCACGCGTAGCACCATTTTGTTCATCCACACAGGTGTTTTTTCTGTGAAGTAGTCACACTCGTTGCCACTTTGCTTTCAAATATACTTTGACTATTTTACTATACATTTCCAAAAAGCAACGAACGAAAGGCGTGGTGCTGCCCCCCCAATTAATTTTTTTGCAAAATAAGACGTGCGTGTTAGAAGAGAAACGTTCATCTGTTTGAAAAACGTTCCGCAGTCAAACACTTTGGCAGTCATAATGTAAAAAAAAAAAAAAGGTTAAATCAACAGTTTTAGGCTTGACTTCCAGTTGTTTTGGATACAGCGCAGTGGCTTTGATGTGGGAAAAAATAACCCAATGACTTCAACGCTAGCAAACAGAAGAAGACTAAGTCAGGTTACCATGGTATCGGTATACTGTATATGCATTCAAAAGTAAATTTGCCATAATGCGTCAACTTTAAAATAAATGGCATAATTCGTGTCATCACAAAGTCAAGTCAAGTACAATTTTATTGTCAAATGAAAATGCATTTGAACATATTAAAGGCCTCTACTCAGATAAATAATTACCTCTGAAAGGCACGCTACACTCCACAGTTGAGCAACTAAATACACCCAGGCCACTAAATGAGGAAATAACGAACAGAAACTGACTGATGATTAAATACTACACAAAAAGCTTCCCTTTAAACAACCAGGCCCATACCTGCCTTTGGATGGACTTTTGGTTCTCTGGCTCTTGTCGCCATAAATGTCAATGTACAGGTGCACACCAAATGTCAGGAGCTGCTAGTTGGAGATGCAAATTAGAACAAGTCAAAAAGTTCACAGTTAAGAGGGACGTGGCCTTCATTTTCATAGACCATATCCATGATGCTCCGGTTACCACGGTAACATCGCTGTCTCCACTAAAAGAGCAAGCGCCACTCTATTTTGCCCTTGCCCGTTTTGGCATAAAACATAAACATAACACACATCTACTGTGTACATATGATGCTGTTGAAAATACAACCTTACCTTAACTTCCACCACTTCCAATATCGGTCCATACCACCCTGGGTGGTAACATTGTGGCATGGATCCTATTTTGGCTAGCCCATCTGCGACAACTTGTGTTAGCATTAAGCTAGTGAAGTAAGTAAGTAAGGTCACTAGTAAATTAGGGCACCACTCTAGATTAAAAACTCGAAAAAAATGTTTCTTCTTTGCAGGGTAAGGTATTAATTCAATTGTGCAAGCTCGCGAGTATACTGTATAAGATACTATAGCAGCAGCTTCAAACTGCATTTTTTTTAAAGGTGGTGTCAATCAATATTGTTAAATGGAACAGTCCACCACGCCAATGACTTATACGTATATGAATGAACTAACAATGACACTTACTCACCTTCGTGAGAAGTGAAGCCATCAGCAGCCATCTTGCGTTGCCATTGCTAACCAGGCTGCACTTGAATGAAACGAATTTTCCGACCTATTTTCTGTCTCTACACCGAAAACGCGACTTTTCAACTGTAAGAATGGAATCATACATTTTCTCTTATACGGTATCTTTGAGTACTACTCAAAGATGTGTCTCCATCACATTAGGCACCGCACCGTCCGTCCATTCGTCAAGTTTGAGAAAGTAGCCCACACTTAAGGGGCCTGCCACCCAAAAATAATAATAAAAGCGTCTCGATCCCCCCCCCCCACACTTTTCGTTAATCTTTGTGGTATAAGTCAATTTAATAGCGTACCTAATGCTTTGGGTGTAGTTAATTTAAAATTAATTTCGAGGCCCATTCAGGACAAGCGTTGACGTTGGATCGTTTTGTTTTTTTGTCTTGAATGACCCAGCAGCATGAAACATTTTATCATGACCAGGAGCGTAAATTCAAACAAAAGTCCGAAATACATTTATTTGGTGTAAGTAAAAGTCATTTTATATTTAATAGCTTGACTTCAGCCCCTCATTCCAAATGCCGTCCTCTCCCGCGTTGTCACGCTTCATACCTGCATGGAATCGGCGCTGATTATCTCTCCCCGGAGTCGTTTTCCGATCTCAATGGCCAACTTTGATTTCCCGGTGCCGGTGGCTCCTAAAATGACCACCAAAGAAGGCGACAATGCTCTCCTCAAGCCACACTTAATGCTAACCGTGGACGCCGCCATGATGCCTTTCTCATACCAGGCTGGCGCCCTTGAACGCGCATGCGTGGCCTGTACGTATCGGAGAGAAGGCGGGGTTCCGTTGCTGCGCAACTAGTAGCCGTTGCCACGGTAACGGTTCATTTGAAGTCGTGAGCGTTTCATGTTTTTGTATTGTACAACCTTTATTGGTCCCACAATGGGGAATTTGCAAACAATTATCGAAAGATCGGTCAAGTACTATATAATTTAATTAAATAGTTTGGTCTCATTTAATAAGTGATCAATGTATTGTGAATAAATTACAAAACCTGTAAACAATGTACACACGCATATAACATTTTATTCAACGCTGGTTGTTGTGATTACATTCATTGCTAAAAAAAAAAAAAAATTAAAACAGTTTTCTCACCCTCATTTATAAAGGACCTCGTCCATCTCTCAGCTTTAGAAATGGAAAAATGAAAATGATCAGGATTGGCATTTTTTTTACATGAGTGTAATAAGACAAAAAGTTCCGAACATGATGTCAAACAATTAAATTTATTGATTTTCTGACTTCATACATATAGGCTTATGAGGTACAGAAAAAAAAGTGCTGAAACAAGGCTCCATAAATCGCCAACGGCGAATGTATTAGTAACGTCTGGCAACAGATACAAATCGAACATTTAAATAAGCGATGAGGCCTCATAGACAAGAAAACAAGGAGCAACTGGTGGTTTGCACTGAACTGATGAGCGGAGCACTGTGGAAAAGCTGTGAATCATTGATTCGGGGGGGGGGGGCTCCTGAGGTTGTTACATACAGCGGGATAAAGCTATTCCTGAGTGCTGGCAGGGACACAACATGCTACTCGGAGATATTTTAAGTTGCTTCTTTAGTGCGGGGAGCAGCGAGCATGCAAAAAGCAATAACAATAGGATATTAAGAGGCTTCCTTCCCCACCAAGATGGTGCTACAGCTCCGGGGGCTTTTAATCACACTAATACGTGTCCACAGTCAGCACACAACCACCAGGAAGGCCCCTGTCAGTGAAGTTAACAAAAACCAGCTCACACTGAACACAGCACTGTAGGAAAATAGAGTATCAAACTTTGGTGTTTAGTGACCGTTTTTCTTTTTTTTTTTTAAACTCAAGACACCAAGCGCAAACAAGGAGGCATTGCTGTGTGACAAAGTGATCCATGTTCAATGCTCTGTTTTATTATTTCCTTTTATTAACAAAAATAGAAGCTTTGAGTTATCGTTGGAAAAAAAAACACCAGTAAGCTTTAAGATGCAAATTGATGGAGAGAAAGAAAACAAAAAATAGAATGAGTGGAGTACACAGCTCTGGTTTGGTTTGGAAGGGACTGTACAGAAAGGGGTTACTATGTACACATAACGGGATGGTATGCAAATTTCCAAAGGCTTCTTCTAGAGGCGTCCATGGCTGACAAAAGAAACATTTACAAATAGAATTAGACAGCGAGAAAAAATAATTATAATAATCGAGATATACAATGGGTTTCATTTCCCCAAAATGGATTACGATCCAACTAAGCGAAGCCATTCTCATAGAAATTTCTTTTGGTTGCTATACTGAAGCCGACATTCACCTTTTGGCCTGCTTCCCATGGCACAATAATTATATATAGTTGAACTGATTCTAGTTGAGGGGAGGTGGGGGGTAAAATAGAATTCCAAATCTGATAATGCTGCATTTGAGCTACAAATGGTCACAGCCAGACACCATTTATTTCTTGGGGAGGAGGGCGGGTTGAGGGCTGTGGAGAATGGCACAAAAAGGTGCAGAAATAAGTTAACTTATCAAGGGGGTGTCCTTCAGTCTGTCTGGATCAGACATCACATGGAGCCCCCCCCTCTACAATACTTCAGTGTCAATTAGCATGGGGGGGGGGGATAAAGCACCCCAAAAAATAGGAATATAGGCTTTTTGTATCAACCAAAAATGTTAATTTGAAATCCTCAAAACCATCCACTGGTAAAGTACTTTCTGCACGTGTCCCTTTCGAACAAGCCAAATGGCAACATTACCGACAGGATGAGAATTTCCAAGGATGCCCATTTCCCCCTGCTAGCCAGTTTGAAGCCTCATAACGGCAACTTTTCATCAATTTAGGCGTTTTGGAGCACTGATGAAGAGGACTGTTGAGATACTAGTTCCAACTGAACCAGGAAATTCATCGCTCATTTCATGGATGCCGTTCAGCTTCTTTGAGAAAGAGACTGGAAAAGTCACAGAAGGGCAGAGGTGGACGTTCTTGGAAATGTGTAGAACAAAACCCATTTGGGAGCATCGCCAATCAGCTGATTAGGCTAAACAGTTGGACATTTGGGTTTAAAAGTTCAAATTAATTTCGGTTCATCCTGAAATTTCACTCCAAAGCCTGACATCCCTAACTTTTTGTTAGCAGTGTATGGAGATCACCTAAGACTTGTGTAGTCCTTGCCTTGCTTGTCCATCACGCGGAAGCTAAATGTGCAAATCACTACCTCAAAAAACAAAACAAAAAAACCCCAAAAAATGAAAATCCACCCGCACAATTCCAACATTTTCAGTTCCGGCAGCGTTCAGGATCGCTTGAGCTGCGCCAGCCTCTGCAGCAGCTGCGCCTGCTTGGCCTTGAGCTGCTTCCTCTCCTGAGCCTTCTGCCGTTCACAGGCGTGCAGCTGCCGCAGGTACTCAGTGGCCCGCGTCAGGATGGCCACCTTGGGCGTCTTGGCGCAGTCGGCCAAGCCGGGGATCTCGTCCCGCAGCGACAGGAAGCGCGAGCGCAGGTCGTTGCGCCGCTTGCGCTCCAGGAAGTTGTGGGCCTTGCGTCGGTCCGTGTCCTCGCAGTCCGACGACTGGGGGCTGGAGAGCGGCGGCGGCGGGGAGGATGCCGACGACGACGACGACGATGAGCAGTGGGGCGACGACGGCGACGCGGGGGAAGTGGGGTCGGCGCCGAGGTCGGGAGACTCCGAACGGGCCCCGGCCACGATCACATGAGACCGCCTGCAATCGAAGTTGGAGGGGGCGTGGCCTAGCCGGGGTTGGTGGTGGTGCTGACTCGGCTGATGGTGCGCCGGCGCGGAGGCTTCATGTCGGATCCTTTTACGGGCCGGCAGCTCCGCGGACGATGGCGGGAGCGTGTCTGGTGACCGGGCGGCGTAGTTGTGCTGCTGTTGATGGATGGAGATGTGGAACCGCTTCATGCCGGGGTCCAGCGGGTCCGCTCGCACCGTTATGGTCGCGGGTTTGCGGCTGTTGACCAGCCGGCGGGGTTTGCGTTGTTGCTTGTGCTCCACGGTCACCACGTCGATCTCTTCTTCGTCCTCGTCTTGGTCGTCCTCATCATCTAGGATGACGGACACCAAAGTTAACGTGGTGAACCCCCACCTGGTTGCGGTTCACCATCAACAAAGTCAACGATTTGCGGTTTGTTGTACTTCTCCTGTGAGACTTCAGGGAGAGTTTCTCAACCTTTATTGAGTCAGTTAACATACAAGTTTATCCTATTTTTTTCCTCAATTGAAATGCCATCACAGTGGACCACACAATCTCAATCATGATAAATAATGAGAATTTTTTTTTAAGGTGACGGGGCGATTAATGAAACAGTTGCGTTGTCATTGCCCGGCAATAGACGAAAATCTTGAGGGAATTTCTGCGCTCTTGTAAATTGAAACGCGCTTTTCTAATAATTGCTCCTCGGTGGATTTTCACTGCTCAGGAAGTAGTAATCTTGAAGAAGAATACCATAAATAGAGCGCGAGGAGTTTGAGGCAGGCGTGTCCAAAGAGACGCCATAAAAACACTCAAGATTTAGTTCCAGTGATTATTGCTTTTTTAAAATTTTTTCCTCGTCCATCTCTTCTTATTGCCCAGAATTTTGTGCAAACTCCATGGACCAACTCCCAGCCCGGGGCCGGCACTGTTCAGTCCGAGGCCACCCCACTGACACAATTGGCGCCACGGCGTGTTGAATGGAGGAATGCAGCAACAAGTCCGCTTTGTGACATTCCACGCGCCATTATGCACGGTCTAATTTCAACATCACATGCTCGCCTACATACTGAGCTCAGTCTGATGGGTTCAGCGAGTGGAAATGGGGAGGAAAAAAAAAAGAGTTCTCCACTTAGAGGAGCATAGGGGACATATGTAAAGATGACTTTTTAATTTCTTGTTTACAAATAGTCCATAAATAATCCAACTCAAATGTGAAATTAAATAACCAAGTAAATCTTTTTTTATATTTTTTTAAATCCTTTTTCTGAAAATATGTCTGTGAGCGAGTATTTCTAAATGTCCTCCCCACTGTCACGTAACTAAATTAAATACACTTTGCCCTTGACTTGGTATCTCCGCTGGCCTAAAATCCCGAGCCACTTTCAAGCTGTCTACACTGTCAAAACACTATCACCTCGAAGTCAAAAGGTAAGCAGAGCTGCATTTAGTTTTGTTGGCTGCGCAGACCATTCGATGACGTTAACGTGGGAAATTGATGTTTGTCTCTATCTGCTGCATGCGCCATATGATTCTCCAACCACTGTTCCACAGGTAATGTCCACTTTCACTTAAATGGCCCAGAAATTTGTTTACGGATTACAAATAATGAGTCTTTGTTTAACTATCCATGACTGTGACATATAGTGATAGACGGAACAATTAAATGCTATTCCACTAGATGGCAGAAGGTTCAATTAACTTGAATATCCACCAAGTGATGTACATACAACACAATTCCACCATGCTCAAGTAAATTATTGCAGCGTATGGAAGGAATGCGAACCAAATTCATGTTATTTGCTGAAAAATTCACCTATTTGCTGATTTTGTCCTCATGCTAAAGCCCTGTATGATAAGTATAGCTTTGGGGCCATCTTGATGCAAGGAACTAAGTTGAGGTGAGTTGAAGAGATAAACGTAGTGCTTTGATGCCATCTATTGGCAGTTATAAAACTTCTCGAGGATGCGTCAAATACTGCTTTTTGCTGCAGTATTTGGTGCAGGTATTTTCCAATGTAAAAATGCCGTTTACACCCTTCCCTGCTGCATTTCCAATAACGACCTATCGAGTTGGCGTCAAGCGCAAGACGGCACCGCAGAGGTGCGCTGCCGTAGTCATAAGTCAGTCAGGAAGGGGGGTGGGGGGAGGTAGCAGCTGGTCCGCTGGCGCTGGGCCAGGCGGCAGATGTTCAAATGGGCGCGTCACTCCTTGGAGCATGTGTTGCATGCACCAAGGTAACGCATTGCAGTCATGTACCAGGCATGCATTTTTCTTTCTAGCGCGAGCAGAGCAGCAAAGCTAAATATTGACTCCAGGCGCCAGACTCATCATAGACGTTCCATACACATCCCAAAAAAAATCAAGCTTCCATGTTGAGAGATGCTGTCAAAGGCAACATAAATCTAACAATGTTTAGTGTAAAGGACGATGTGCTTCACTCATAGTTTGGTTACCTTATTTAGCTCGAGGAGTTAAAAATTAAACATGCATTAACTTGGAGCACAGTTCCACATCAATACAAAGTACAACTTGGATTAAAAGATGACATTTTCTGGATGGAGCACCTTTCAAGGGATATTTACAAAGTGGCTCTGTTTGGATTTTATGGAGGAGTTGCACCTAATGCTGTGACAAACTTTCTTGTGGTACAAAAATCAGTGTTGTATCAATTTTTTTTCCCCATTGAAATGACATGAATGTGTCCCAGCTCCATCATATTTTTTGAGTCAAGGAAAATAGTACTGTAGTGTAAAATATAAACGCAAAACAACCCGCATTGCGTTTTATTGTTTTTGTTCCTGATTGTAAAGTGTCCTTGGGTGTCTTGAAAGGCGCTTATAAATAAAATGTATTATTATTATTATAACTTCAATATGTTGTTGTGTGCCTTTCAGGGGCGGGGCCTAGGAAGGAGTTGCTGCAGACACCCGCCCTAGGCGGCAGCAGCACACTTCACAACATCAGGCCGGCATCCATTCGCATTGGCTTCCTTGCAGTGGAAGGACAACGTCAGTTGCTGTCAGTAATGCGCCATTGACTTTGGAGCTGGTTCGCCAGTTGCCAATAAACTCCACAGAGAACAAGAAATGACGATGCATGAGGTACAGTCTCGTTTTCCTACATTAGACTGAGCTAAGTGCATTTTCGTTGCCTGTAATTCAAATGTGGAAAAAGGCACAGTGTATTGGTGCAGGGTGTTGCTATAAACACTAACCTGATGAGTTGGTGTGGGACTCCGACCCAGAAGAGATTTGCTTCTTGCAACCTCCGCCCAAGGGGAAGGTGAGCACAGCGGCCGGGTCCACGCAATCCGCCACCAAACAACCGAGAGGCAGCGCGTCGGCGGGTACACCCTGTGCCCTCCCCGGTGACGTGCCGGTGACCACTTTGGTGGTGGCGGGGCCCCCCTTGGCCTGGCAGGGGTGGCATCGCTCTCCCACCACCCTCTCCAGCTGCCGGCCTGTCGAGAACCCGCTCCACATGCAGTCCTGGATAATGATGGAGCTCAGGTTCCCCACGGAGTCTGTGGCCGGGGTCACTTTGCAGGGGGGGTCCTGCTGCTGCTGTTGTTGTTGTTGTTGTTGTTGTTGTTGTTGCTGCTGCTGCTGCTGCTGCTGTTGTTGCTGCTGCTGTTGTTGTTGTTCGTCCTCCTGCCCCAAAAACTGCGACACCCACTCCAGCTTGTCCCCAAGCGTGGGGCACACCAGCCCGAACCTGCCCGACCCCTCCACAGTCCGGATGGGGGACATTGGAGGGGTGGGCACCAGCTCAAATTTCTTCCATATGTCCTCACTGGGCGCCGTGGCCTTGAAGAAATCCTCTTCCGGGTTGTGGTGGTCGTCATAGAAGTAGTGCTGGTAATAGTCCAGGTGGTCCATGTCCCAGCTGTCATAACGGGGTGCAGTGAAGGAGCTGATGCCAGGCATAGAGGCAGTGGCGGAGGGGGGTCACTCCTTGTTCCCTCGGTCTGCAGAGGGAGAGGAGCACACTTTGATTGAATCTCGTGAGTATCATAAAATAACGGAGCCAAATTCTCACCCAATCAACAATTGCAAACTTTGCAAAATTGAACTCCATACTTGTGCATCATATGCAATACAATCAACACTTGGACCGCTTTCTCCAACATCCAATGCGGCCTCTGTCTGGCTTTCCCTTAAATCAAGTCATGCCAGAGAATTAAGAGTTAAAAAAAAACACGCAGTCTATCATGATTAGTCACAAGCCAATCACCGATAAGGCAAAAAGTGTGCCTTTTTCCCTAGCTGAGAACTTTCAAGTTTCGCAATGGAGTTTCATTGCATAACAATGTTTTATCGTAGTAGATGGTGGCAAAACAGAGAGTGGATGCTAAGAGGGAGGAGGCGGGTGGGGGCTGGTTGTTCAGCTAATCAGCAGAGGTGATTAAATTAGACGGCGGTGGATCAATTAGCGCGCAAACTTGAGACCCACTCCGCTTCTCTTATCACTTAATCAAATAAGAGCCCGATGTGCTCAGGCGACGCCACTGGGGGCCTTCAATATCCGTCATTATCGGCGTGCTGAAATTCCGGAGCGTTTTATTTTGGTTTGGTTTTTACCTGCTGTGCACGTTGAAGAATCTGCGTGCTCCTTCATAGATCCCCCGTAAAGCAAACGACCTCAGCAATGAGCATCAAACGGCGCATGCACACGGGTCGCTTCTTCTTCCTGTTCTTTTCTCTTCCGCCTACGTTGTAAACAGTCTTCAAACAAATGCGGTGCGAAACTTGCCGCGGTTGCCGCGCGAGCTCCGCCCGCATTCACTTTCTTTTGCAGAATGGCGCGCAGTGTGAGTTCCTGGGAAAGGACACTTGCCTATTATGCATAAAGGGCGGATCGTAGTAGAGGGGCCACGCCTACAATTTAAAGCGCCAGCACACCCCCCAAAACAAAACGGAGAACTGCTGTTGAAAAAATAAATCGCGGTTGGGATAAACTGAACAATTTAAAGCTGGAACGCTTTGAATCTGTCCAAAAAAATATTTAAATAAGAGCAAGACAAGCAAAGAAACAAAAACAATGAAAGCATTTTGATCATTTATTCTATGTTCGCATCCAGTTTGAGCTCCATGAACTACTACGTTCTTTGTCCCCACGAGTAAGAAAACTCAGTGTAGTAGTGGAACGACTGTTTTAGTGTTTTCTCCACTATTACATGACATTTGTGCACACTTGTAGGACAACCTTCGAACACTGGGAGCATAATCTCATTTTCCAATGAGGCAAATCTGGGCTCTAGTTGACAACTGCGCATCACTAGTCCTAGTAGAGAAGGGTCTCACGTTAACTAGTAGAATTTTCTCATGTCACTCCTAGTACAAATAACATACAGATATCGATGTCGATCTTGAAAAAAAAAACTGTAGTTCAACGTTATGAGGGTTTTTAGTTAAATCAATGACGAGATATCTTATACACATTTTAATTGTTTAATTGTGGCCTTTGAGCATACAAATTTGCCCTCCCCTGGTTCTATACTGAATAAGAGAGCCAATCCTATTGTGTTTTGAGTAGTTTCACAACCACATATGGTTGCATGTCACAGTATGGAATCAATATTTAGTGGAAGCTGCATCGCATTTCCCTTCAAATGGTGGCATGCATTTACAGTGTGTGTGTGTGTGTGTGTGTGTGTGTGTGTGTGTGTGTGCGCGCACGCGTGCATGTGTGTGTCCTCAACAGCTGTATGTAACAACTGCTGACATTTGTTTTTCTTGCCACACGAAACCCTCAAAGTGAGTCACGGAACTTTGGCGCGCACCGACGTCTCCAGAAGGATGATTGGGAAATATCCCATATATAACTTCTCAGACGAAGTTCATCAACAAGCAGACAGTAGGGAAATCCCGTCCTTCGCACGTCTGCACATTTAAACACCCCGGATCTCTTGTCATTGGTTCTCTGTTCCTCTTCTCGCCCTTCTTTTTCGATCCACCCTGAGCTTTTATATCCCGCCGCTACCCCTGATCAAAATGATCCCAACCCGACATGAAACCCTGAGACATTTGAGGTTGAGATCCTTTGCTCTCAGGGGAGATATTGAACTAACCGAATGGAGAAACACTCCGCCAGCTCTCGTTTTCCCAGTCGGCAGCTCTTTTTCCCGCTCAGACTCTCTTCTTTTTCTCCCTTTTATCTTGTGTGAAGCACTTAATCGTCTCTCCGTTATCAGGACTAAACGGTGGTAATGTAAAGAGAAGTGTCTTCCAAATAGCTCATCTAAAAATAACTGTTTGGATGAATCAAGCAGGCAAGATTTTATGTGTTTACTTCTTTTTGACATTTTTGGCATTTGCACTTTGACTATGAAAACAACTCTGTTGCGAGACTATGTTGTTTTTTCTATTGATGTCGTTTTGATCAGATTTTCAATCTCGCGTCATGTGGCATCACCGTGGTAGGCCCATTTGGGGCTTTATAAATGTACAGATGTATCTGTCGCGAGAAAGCAAAGCAAATCACAGAGCATTCTTTCTTGACAATCACATCATGTTTTTCCGGTTCAAAAAAAAATCACTGTATATCAAAAGCGGATAAGGGGTCATAGTGTGTTCTTCAATCGCTGTTTTTTTCTTTGCAATGGTCCACTTCACTTCGTCTGCTGAAGGAAGCGGGAGAAATTTCACTCGACACAGGAAGGCCAGAGCTGGGATTCTAACCCAAAACCTCAGAGCTGTTAGGTAAATACGCTAACCACCAATCCATTGAGCTGCCATGATACAGATCGCTTAAAACTGACTCACATCTTGATCACGATGGTTGTTAAACTGACCACACCCTTTGGATACCCTACGCAAAAGCCTCCTCAGAAATAGATGCGTCAATCCTGCAGGTGATTAAAATCAATGCCCGTGCCCAAATAAAACACCTTCCTCCTCCTACTCCTCCTCCAGGGTCCTTCCTAATGTCAGCTGACCTCCCCCGCCGGACTGCGACCTTCTGGGCAGATCAATGGACATCCTAGTCTGGGAGCCACCCATCAACGTGTCTGGCCTTCTACGGGTTCGTTTCATGTAATCTGGGAGACCGCCCAGGAAAAAGGACAGCTGCTACCCGCTGGATGCCGGTGACCTCCCTCACACACACGTACACGCAGGCAAACACACTCATCAACAAGGGAGGGGATTGTCTTTCAGTCCAGATGATCCTTACATCCATCTGCTGCAGACTGTGGTTCACCTACACATCCATAGTCACATAACCTTTCATTTTCAAAGGGACGTAAAATGAGTAGATTAAAAAAAAAAAAACTTTCCAGTTATATAGGACAACAAATTAGTTCCTTCCCGATCATGCAGCTCATTTACTGTTACTGGTGACTTGCCTTGTTGCAACTCCTTAGCGCCATCTTTGGTTACGATGCTAACAGAAGCTGTCTAATCAATCCCCCACGATTTGGAAACGACTTGCAATTTTTTTCCCGCAGAACATCGTGAAAACTAGTCACTGAAAAGTTCACCAATACGCCACAATATGCAGGCCAAGCCCTCGGGAATTGAAGCGTTCACTCGGAAGTGGGCGAGATGAGCAGTGGCTTATTTGTATGAGACAGAACCCCCTCCTCAAAATTGTCTAATAAGCAAGAAAAAGAGAGTGTCATTTTTTTCCCCTCTTGATCCTTTCATACATCTCCTTTCTTAAAATATGCCCTAGTTGGAAAGACATGAGCCTGAATATCACCTTCTTTTTTTTTTAATATAAAGTCAAACACATCTCCAACTATATCCAAATCTAATCTAAATATTTGAGCAGCAGAATGTTTGCGGTGATTCAAACTAAGCAATTACAGTTGCACAATGGCCTGTCAGTAATTTGTGACGGGGGATGTTTTCGATTCCGAGCAGAAAAATCAAAATGAACGATTTGCATAAATAAGAGAACAACAGCCGCATGTAATTAAACGGCGTATTGATTTTAATCAGTGGTGCAGCAAATTGACGGGCGGCTACCACCGGAATAATGATGGTGCAAAAAAGTTAATAAGAAGGCGAGCGTGCTTCCCTGCAGCGGCTTGTTGAGGATGCTACGTCTCTACAGGCCAATCGACAGGTCACCTCTCCTTCCCAATCGTGAGGGACAGCCCATCCCGAATCACGCCACCGCTGACTGACTGGCTGCTGTTGCTCAGTTCTTCTCGCCTTCCCTCTCCGTGACTTTCATCGCATTCTGGATAAAAATCAATCCGGGATTAAGGCGCTGTCAGCGGAGACCGGAGAAAGAAACAGAGAGTGCGAGGAGAAAAGGGCAAAAAGTGTATTTGCGTGGATGAGAAAGTTTGTGAAGATTTATGCCGAATAATCAACCACCGAGAAGTTCAGAAGAACGCGGAGACGAGCGCAGAGGTGAACGAAAGGCTCCGTTGTTGTGAGGGGGGAGAGTAACATAGCGACGGATCAGGGAGGTGAAGCGATAACGGTTCATGGGAGCAGACTTGAAGGAAACTATGCAATGACATCACTGATACTCGACAGGGCGATGTTATTGAGCATTCTTGAAGCATTGCAAATAAAAAAACACAATGCAAACATCCAAAACAAAAAAATCGCTGTGTGCTGCGTAAGAAGAAAACGCAATTAAAACCTACACCATGACCGTTACCCAATCGAAATTATCCCTCAAGAAGTGCAATCCAAAATACGTACATGCTATATACAGCTCAAAAGTACCCATATGTATACCGTATACCAGGGGTGTCAAATTAATTTTTGTCGCGGGCCACTTTGGAGTTATATTTTCCCTCGGCGGGCCGTTACGACAGTGAAACCGAATAAATGTATAACTATCTCTTTGCATAACTTGTACACAACCAATTGATGGATGGATAGTTTGGAAATCACTCAAGTCAACTATTTGCTTGTTAAATTAGGTTGAACATTTTTTTTCCAGACAATGGTCTTTTTGGGTGAAGTTTCTCTTCAACTCTTACCTGGCTGACAGTCAGCCTTCAATGGAGCTGTCGCTGCTTCCTAAAAACAGCTATTTGTTGTTTGTTCCATTATTGTTGAAGTGAGTGTAAAGAGGGCCACATAATTATTGCAAAATCGCAACGTCATTTATGACATTTGACACTTTGATATTGGAGTACAGATTTTAGCAAGGAGCATGCAATTTGACACGCTTGATTTTCTTTCGCGGGCCAAATAAAATGATGTAGCGGGCCAGATCTGGGCCCCGGGCCTTGACTTTGACACCTATGCCATATACAGCAAAGTATAGCAAAATACGGTACGGTACTGTGAAAAGTCTACACACCCTTGCAGACCAGAGCCTGGGTGTAAGATGTCCCCACAAAATAGCCAGGGAAAGCCTACTAGAATATCGGAACTTCATTTGGAGTTCATCAGAGGCACTTCAAATGATGGCAAGCATTTTTTTTACACAGCTACATCCAGTTACGAGAGAACGTGCGCATTTGTGCCACAACGTTATCTCAGTTGTTTATTTTTACTTACCCCTCTGTAAGATAAAACAGTTTTCCGCGAAGTTGTACCGGTTTTAGATTACATTTATGGTGGGGAAAGTGATGAAATGATTAATTTTGGTCTTTATCTTTTTTATCCCCAAAACCTGCAAAAGAGTATGCAAACGCTCAGTCAATACGGGGGTGGGGAGGGAATGGGGGGGGGGGGATGCAGGCAGAAGACACACATGTCTGCCATGCAACTGTTTTAGGCAAATGAAAGCAAACAAGGGCGCGTCAAGAGTTGCTGAATTATTCTCGTCAACCGTTTTACCATATGTTACGTAACACAACCGCCACATTGCATAATATCAGCACATGCTCTGTGCTGGCTGATTTCGTTATATATATATATATATGATTTTATGGAACAAATTACATTATATCCTATTCCCTTGTCTCTCTTTTGCTACCTTGCGCTGTTCCTTTTGTCAACCAGAACTCGCTGACCCCCCCACCGAGAAGTGCGAAAATCACTTGACTTCACCATGCCTTGAAGCTGAAAGTCTAAAATGAGACAGCGATTCTGTTTTGTCAGATTTTTTTATTCTATTTTTAAATTAATCTTCTTAAATGTCCTTTCCTGATTCAGCCCCTCATGTCCTGACGCCACGCGACTCCTCAGTCGGTCTCTCTCGGTACACGGTGTACCCGAATTTAACCAGAGGCAAATTGCGTTATAAAATGAAATATTTGATGCATAATCACCAGCTTCACCTGGAGAAGTCTTCAGTCTTGGAGTCGACTGTTCTCACTTGCCTTTTGAACACAGTGACGATGTAGCCTTGACGTGCTGATAGAGAATCGTGAAGCAAAAAACATTCTGACAAACACTTATTTGAGGGGACACAAATAAAGTTGGCGTCGCATATCTACTCCGACTGAATGCTGTGTCATTTGGAGACATCACAATGCACAAACACTTTGATAATGTGATGCTTTTAACTACTTATCTTTGTTCCTAACATTTCTGACTGAAAACAAACTCTTTACTGTGAAGTCAGTCGGAGGCCGGACATTGGGATCCACCCCCAAACTCATTATCTGAAAATCAATCACTTTCCCCCCACTGTGAGTTGAGCATGCTAATTTGCTGAGAGTCAAATGTAGCTTTGAGGGGCTGACAGAAATCCAATGATTTTGGCCTCTCGGTTTAAGACCGTCTTAAGTGGGAAATAGCTCAAATAAAATCCGATATTTGGACAAATTGATTGACGGGGGTCGACGGCTAACGTCGGGAGACAGCCACCACAGGCGGTGGCGCAACCTCGGCAGCATAGATCGATACTTTCATTGAAAGAGGAGTTCAGAACATTCACGCAGTTTATCGTTTTGTGTCAAACTCAACATATAACAAAGAGAATTATATGAACAAACAATTGCCTAGCCCTGTGTTGAAAAAGACGCTTCCGCTTCATGCAAACAAACAATACCAAACACCATAGATGGGCTAGCTAGCATGTGATGCATGTTATAACACTTTAAGACAGGGATGGACAATCGGTGGAGCAACACATGCAGACAGATAATACAACAAGACTTACAGGGATGTATTCTTTATCCTCTAAGAACGATGACTATTATTACCGTGGCTTCCTGAGGAGTTGTGACCAGCACCACTGTTGTTATGCCGTCCCAAAGTGCACACAACAGAACTCCAGAAAGAGAAGCACAATGTCCATTAAATGGAAGCTAAAAATGTTTTTTTTAATTTTAATACTGTAGATTCTGTGCACGTATTTTGTAACTACATGTTTTGAATAAACTTAAATATTAGAGTGTCATTTTTCTGATTCGAAAGCACGAGAGGGGAGGCATTTCCATTCATTTCAATTGGGAACAATGGTTTGCGATATGAGTGTTTTGAGTTACAAGTGTGGTCACAGAACAAATTCAACTTATATCTCAAGAGATTTTTTTTCCATGCAGGATATTTTGTCAAACCGCCGTTCTTTTGATTTTGGTGGCTTTAAAAAGAACAAAAGAGGGGGTGGGGGGTTGCTTTGAGAGGTTACTGGACCTGTCGCCTGGAGGCAGGAGACACAGATGGATGCAGACGCGCACGCGCGCGCGCGCGCACACACACACACACACACACACACACACACACACACACACAAACATCTGAGGAAACGTTCAAAAGGCTTGGCTTGTCAATGGAGAAGACAGATAGATGGATGGATCTGTGAGGGGATGGGGTGAAGAAGACTTTGAGGAGGGGGAGCTTGGGCGTGGCAGGGGGGAATAGGCCCACCACCACATCATCACCCTCATTACAATCACTTTCGCAACCGCGCACCCTGAAATAATCGCACGGCCCGCCTAGACGGGTGGCAGCGGGCGGATGTGATAAATGATTTGCCGCCGCTCCGTCTATTAGACGTAACCGACTCGCCTCGTCTTGACTTTGCTGGGTCTAATTTGGACGCTGACGCTTTGCGATTCAGACGGACTCCGCAACGCGGATGAGACTGCGTGTGGTTTTCGCAGGCGCTAGTCAGGAGCTACGAATGAGAGCGCGTCGGACAGGAGTGGAAAGGAAGCTGGAGAGACCACTAATTCTGCTCCACTAATTCCACTCGTTGCTCTTCCCTAATTAGGACTAATTGTCTCTGGGAAAGCCCCCGTGCGCCGTGGGTGTGAATCCCCACGCAAGGGTGACTCGAAACAAATCAGTTGAGACAAATTGTATTGTTTTGCAGTACGCCGGCCGATTTGGCTCATTGCGCTTGTGTATCACGTCAAGCCCCATTCAGACGGCCCTCAGAAACACCAGAAAACACCACATGCTCTTAGTAACCCAAATTGGGAGGAATAACCCAATCCTAGTTCGAAAAGTTCTGGTTATTCATACCCATTGGGTTGAGGATTTGACCCAGCATGTTATGTCAAGAATTTGAGGGGTAAAAGCGACCCACACGAATGAGTTAAAGCTACCAAGAAATGGATTACTAAGTTATCAGTTTGGCTGTCGTTGAAATAATGCACATTTTTGACCCAAATTGGGTTATTTTTGACTCCATTGTTTTAAAAGTGAAGAAGTAGTAGAAAGCTCCCCTTGTCAGGGGTCACCAGAGCAAGTCACCTGCATCATAACGAATGTTTGGCACAGTTTTCACACAGGATGCCTTCTTGACACAATCCAACCATTTTCACTTTGTGGCCCATCCACCCTGATCGGGATTTGAAACCCAATCCCTGCGTCGAAAGTCATTTGCCCAGGGAGCCACGGAGACACCAAGAAAGTGACATCAAATGGACTTCAACTTCAGCACACCACTCCAAAATGGCGACCAGCTTCCCGTCAACCCGTCCAAAACCAATCTGCTGGATCAAAATACCCCATCTGTTTAAAATCCACCGCAACCCAGCTAGTGGGTTAGGAAAGCCACTCAGCGTTTATGTCTGGGAATGACTTGGATGCGCTTTTCAAAGAGTGACCTACTCATGCCATGCTATCATCAGCTCATTTACATTTTATGACTTCTAATCTTCCCCCGATGAGTCTCAGATGTTTTCACAGCAAGACGTCACTTCGTGTCGTCTATAGTCCACAGTTCTTATAGTCTATGCTTCCTCTTGTAATCAAACACAGCTGATGAAAACTGCAGACTCGTGCGACTTCTTTTCACAAAGCCTTCACTGCATCGCGACCTTCTGAGAGTGTCGAGCACCCACCCACCCACACACACAATATTCCCTTTGCCGTTTTGGGGCTCCCCACCTCGCGACAAAGCCTTTCTGATCCCTGTCACCTACTTCACAAACTCCCCCCGCCACCTCCCCTTCTACGCAAACAGCCCACAATTGTTTCTCTCACACCGCCCGGCTGAAGAAGACACAATGCTGAGTGGAACAATAGCAACTCCTCCTCAAATGTGCTGAATTGTTGATGTGTCTTCTCCCGTTGTGTTTGAGGCGAATGTCCTTATGACGCTGCGGGCGGAAGGCCACTGGGTGAAGGAATTCGAGCCATTCCGGGAATCTTTCCTTCAAGCCAAACAAAAACAGAGTCACCAAAATGCATTCATTGCATCACATATAACACATTCCTGGGCATTTTTTGGAACTTGTACCCCCCAAAAAAACTAATTTAAACCTAAAATACAGTATATTATTCAGGATTCCCTAACTTCGTCCAACTATCCACTTTCCGATCCGCTAATCCCTCCTAGCAGCTGACTTTGGGCGAGAGGTGGGGACAGGATGCACCCTAAAATGGTCACTATCATTTAAAAAATATATATAATGATAATAACAATAATCATTTTATAGCAATTTTTCAGAGGTTCAAACAATATCAACAGTATTCGTCTTCAGAGCACAAACAACACTGCTTGAGAATGAACCAAAAGTGCATGCACTCCATTTTGCAGCCCACATGCTATCCACAGGTAGTCCCCAAGGACCACACAGGCAGCCCACGGACCTGTTGTCGAAACAGCTTATCAGTGATTGGACATTGTGATTTTCTAGCCTGAAGATTTATTTCCCCCCTGCTCATGAATCTGACGATACTTCCTCCATGTAGGCATCCTGGCTGAAAAAAAAAAACATGTCTGTGTTAGCATTTTTTTAATGCGCTTGTGCCTGACTTCTTTACGACTGCCCACACACACACACACACACACACACACACACACGTATGGGTTTCTACATGCATGTGCACATGTTGCACACGCATGATTCTGTGTTGAGCGTGAGCCAGGTGATGAAGCATAACCCCCAGGGACACCTCGCATCAAGGGTGGCAAATCACGGTGATTGATCAGTCCTCTGCCCCCACCCGTCCTCATTCCAATCCAATCCTCCCCTTTGCCCTCGCCTCCCACGAAGCCCCCCCACGCCCCTGGTGATCAATCACGCCGTCAATCACACAGGCAGCAATGACATTATTCAATACTTCACCCCCCCCATCCCCGTGCCAAGGTTTATGATGACAAAGACAAACTCTTCCCTTTTGGTCCCTGAAGTAATCATGGCGCACATGCTGATACAGAACAGGGTGGAGGGGGTGGGAGGGGGCACACTGGACACACCTAATCACCTAATGAGCCTCATTAGTGAAGCATTTGTCTGGCGAGTCACATGAATTATCCATGTTGTCCTGAATGCCAACACGAGTGAATATGCACGTGAACAAAAGAAAGAGCAACATTATTTGGACGTGGTAAAGCGTCACCTTCTCATCTGTAGTTGCCGTGGTTACCAGGTTCCACGCCTTGGGAATTTTGGTGAGCTGTAAATGACGTACTGATGGAGAAATATGCACGTTCAATGCACTTATCGAGATTGCACTTCAGGGGGCACTTACAGCAAACGCTAATTTGTGCATCTGACAAATCTAACTGCAGCTCTACTTACCTTTTTGGATTTGATGATAGTCTTTGCTCGTCTGTGTGTGGGTCCTGAATACATTAAGGAAACGCTAATTAAACAAAAACCCAGAAGGGCTCTGAGGTATGCAAAGCAAACATGGTGATAGCGGCATTTAGCCAGGTTAAAAAAAAAAAAAAGCTTTTTTCACATTCCTTTGATTAAGAGCATTTTAAAAGTGATTTTCATCATAATAATATGGCCTTTTGGTATTTTTAGAAAGCTACACTGAAAAAAAAACGTTCTATTGAATGGCGTAAATTATATTTCATCAAGTGGTTTCAGGTCATAAAAATCATCTGGATCCAGATCCTTTTCTTAAGTAGAGGATAGGTCTACTTGTGAAATTTTGGGTGAAATGTGCTGTCCAAATAAAGTTGCCTTGTAGCCCAGTAGTTGCTTGAAAGTGGTGGATTTTTATCCGGCCTAGCTACCAAGTCATGTTTGGAGAAACTCGGTGTGGGGATTGTACATAATACTGCTGGGCCAATGGCGAACCCAGCTTTTGTTGCCAAGACGACCACGGACGGAACCTGAGCTACAAAATATATCCTACAAAATACACCTGCACAATCCAATATCATCCAATTGCGCAAAGAGCATATGAACCAACATCGATTTACACTTATGGAACTCTGCATTTCAGGTGTGAAAATGCCAGAGTCCCACAACCTTGGTTCGTGCAAGCAACACCCCAACATCATCAAAAACAAACTCAAGGTCTCCTCCTCCATACAAGCATTGTTCCTCTGCTGGCAGAGAAAATAACACGTACCGATGCCAGTCAAGGTCTACCACGACTCAGAAGGGATATGAACACGAGGACTCGTTTTCAAGCTACACTGGTGACACAAAATGTACAAAATACTGTTCAAAAAATGGGTTGCTCTTTGAGTTGAAACGGCAGCGCGGAGTAATGTCTGGTGCGCAGAGTTGTAGTGCCCCCTGCTGGTTAAATGATGTTAATACAGACACGCGTGACCATGGCACAAAATATTCTTACATCTTATAAATACTTAATCATTGAAACATATACTAACGTGTTTTTTTCCTCTATCCACAGAAAAGGTGATCGGTGAAAGAGTGTTATTTATAGAACTGTAAAATTAATTTATGGCGCCAAGAGTGGTCTGCTCATTGGCCCTAATCCTCTTCCGTACTGCTCTGTACAATTTGAGAAACACAATTTAATAATACATTTAAAAAAAAAAGTGCTGGTGTTTAAATTAATGATAAAATGAAGCTTTTTGTGTGTGCGTGTGTGTGCGTGTGTGTGTGTGTGTGTGTGTGTCTTTTTTTTCCGCACCGTCTCTATGCAGCAGCCACCTAAAACTGACTCACTTCCAAAGGTGTAATGTTCAAGAAATTACAGTAGAGGGCAGCAGAATTGCAAAAACAAACAAGAAACCCGATTTCACAATTGTGGTTGCTCCCCATGACCTTTTCGTTGCCAAATAGTACAGTGCACATAAACTAATCTACATCTATAATAAAGATCACGACAAATATGATATCAATATACATGAAACGTGCTAAAACTATTCGACTATTTAATAAATCTGCCATTATTGATTGTTTGATTTTTTTTAGGTTATCTGGAATGTGAATTTAAACTGATGACGCCATTTTAGATTATTTCATTTCCAGATTCGTTCTGATCACACAGATAACGTCCATCCTTCCCTCCATATTCGATCCCAGCTGACAACCTTCTGACGGAAACACTATTCAGTCTGCAATGAATATAATGTGTCTCTCCCCAGAAAAAACAAAAACAAAAACAAACACAAACACAGGGAGAAAATGCAAACTCCACACAGGAAGACCTGGTCTGAAATGCAGAAATTCTCGATTGTGAGGAAATTACACTAACTACGAAACTACCGTGCTGCCTAACTGATCACAAGGCCTACATTACTTGAGTCTATGTGTAACAAGGTAGGAAGGAACAGGAAGCAATAAACTAAAGTATACCTCCAGACAGACAAGGAAATGATTGCTAACGGTTTTAGATAACGCTTTATGACTAAAGATAAATAACCAGAGATGGAGAAATGCCACTTTTAAAATTTTTTTAGTTATTTATTAATGTGATATGATGCTGTGAAAAATTTGCTTGCACGTCAACTGACATTGAACCTGTCAACTTCAAGTTTGTTGACTCTCTGGTCTCTGTCACACCGCCGGCTTTAGACATTGCGCACACACACACACACACACACACACACACACACACACACACACACACACACACACACACACACACACACGTGCATGGTCATAGACTCATGTGCGTCACTGTTTCCATTCTAAGGATAAATAAATCCCGAGCACAACCGTACAGAGTCGATGAGGGCAGGCCCAGCTGCTCTCGTCCCGCATTGCGTCACGTGACGAGTCGTTTAACACAATTTAGTAAGCTATTCGACACGAGACCACGACCTCGTGAACATTTTTATTCGTTACAAGACCATCGAGGAGCTCAAAGTCAGATCCATCTTCAAATGCCGGAGGTGACCTCCGGCTGAATCATTACCCAGGCGCACCGCGTGACCCTGGTGCCGAGCACAAGAGCCTCCATAAAAAATAAAAAAAAAGGGGGGGGGGAGTGTTATTACAGTTCAAGCACCGGTGTTTCCATGTTTTAAAAACCTACTTACCGCTAGCATTTTGGCTTTTGGGGTTGGCACTTTTTCAAATTATGTATTAACTGATCTGGAATGTCATTTCGGATACTGCCCTGAACCATCCCTTCCTGTGTTACACTGAGTTTAATTTGTGGTTCCATGTCTAAGCCTAAGTCTAAGTTGGTAGTTGCACAAAAAAAAAAAAAAAAACACTTGAGGTAACTCTTCAAATGCTCACCAAAGCAAACAAAGCATCGTTTGTTGCATTCTGGGATGCACCTGTTGCGTTTCCCTGTGCAAGATTATTTCTCACCATTCTCCTGTTCGGATTCTTTTCCCACAGAGCGACCTGGAAGTCAAGATCTCTGCAACCTCCCATCAAGACGTGATCCGTGGACACCCACAGCGCTATTGACAGTAAAAACACAGTTGAGGATACCATCTCAATAGGATGTGTTTGCTCTGCTCCAGACCGGGACCACGATCGCCTTTTTCATTGTGGTTGATGCTTTGCACACCTGCAGTGAAGAGGAACATCTTGCCCTGAGAGCGAGCCTGCCTTGTTTCAACCGTTTTTTGTTTAGGTTTTTTTTTTTTTAATGTACCTGCACATTTCTCACTCTGCATACCAAAGCGGCACAAAAGGCCTCGAGGCGCCATTTTCATTTGCGGACAGCCATTCAACTGTTCAGTAAATGTAACACGGGCGATCTGACAGCAGTGAATGTCAGTGAGAGCCAGGCTGTCTGAAAATACCGACTTTGAAAGCGGTCACGGCAGCTTCCTCAACTTGGACCTTGTGTTTGTTTGTGTGCGTTGCGGTGTCGAGTTGTTTGCAGCGCGGCGGAAGGTGGTCATGACAGAGATGCGGCACACATACAGTGTCAACTTGTATGGGTACAAATAATTTGGGGTCAACCTGTGTGTTAATGTTTAACCCTTTCATGCACGCTGTGACCAGATAACATGATAAGATGTCCACTGTAGTAACCGCCGTCCCTAGAAAGGTCCAAGGAGGCATTATTGGGCATTTTTCAGCAATTTCCTGGTTGCTAAATGAGATGTCTATGGCATGACTTTATCAGGCATCAAGAATTAAAGCACATTTGATAGTCTGCTTGGAGGTGGGCCTTCGCTAACAGGATGTAGTTTTGTACTTGATATGATTGCAATGCAGTTAAAAACTAAATCAACAGTGCCGCCGCTGGTTGCGGTCATGTCGTGCATTCCATTCTGTTTCAACTGCTTCAAGACAGGATGAATCCCAAAAGAATCGCATCAGGTTATGATGTCGTTTCATGGTTACTACTCTGCTTGACGTCTGCACTCCAAAAAATCAAAATGTTGAGCCAAAATGAAGATATCTAAACCATTCTTTTGCCAGCCTGCAAAATGTGAACAACAGAAGGGGACATTCGGTAGATTTGAAAATGTTCCATTGCAAAAGCCTGACAAAAGCGAACCCATGCGCTTCATGTTGCAACACATAAGTACGGTCCGACATGTGGAAGAATGTAAGCAAGCAGAGAGGTGTTTTTTTTTTTTTTTCGTCAAGGGAGTGGCCTTTGTCCCAACAAGCTTAGCCATCACCGCAAAGCAAACAGTCCTTGTGCGCAGACCTTTGCATCAAGGCTGTCCAAAAATGTTCAGTGATATAATTTGCTTCGCGGGCTCAGATCCAGTACGGATTTCTGGAGGGCATATTTCATAAGTGCATTTAATTTTTTTTTTTTTTTTTTAGCTGATGTGACTGGTTTGTCAGTTGATGTTTTGATTTCTCAACTTGGGTAAACACGTCGACATATAACAATCGAGTCCTTCTTTCCCCTTCAAATCCCTCGTGCAGTTTCTCCCATTGACTCTTTGTGTATGTCACACTCCTCCCCCTTGTGAGTTTCCATCCTACCTATCGCTATGTATATCAGGCAGCTGGGTCGACATGACGCATGCAGCCCGTCGGGCGGCCCTCCGCCCGTCGCCTTTGCACGCGCCCTCGGACTGTGTTTGGCAACAAATACATGTGGACGTTACATTCCACTCACATATAGAACAACACAGCCTTAGTCACGAGGACTTTAAACAAGTGATGTCACAAGCTACTGGTGCTAAATGGCGTCCCTCGGTTTCCTTGAAACAAGGGCCAAATCCACGGCATTAGCCACAATTGTAGCATCAAATTCAGCTCCTTCGATGAGTAAATAGATCCATGTGAAAGGACTTAGTTGCATAAATAAAGGGTCCCGATGGTCTTCATCATACAGTGGAGTGCAGTGGACTCGTCTTAGTATGTCCTTGTATGGAATAAGAAGTTGATCAGGAGTATTGCAGTGGAAAAAGGAAAACCAAGAGCCAGAATCTAGACAAGCAGGACAGAAGCAGAACTAATCTGAAGGGTTATGCAACACTGGGGAGCAGTGGGTGCTACAGTCTTGGTGAGCAACTAGAAGCGGAATAACACTGAGCCCAGGACAGGTGAGCCTACTACCCACATGCGTTTTTAAACAAACACAGTGTAGCTAAGGCTCTGGTTAGCGGCCGTCATGGCTAGCAAGATAGTTTTTTGGCCGCACATCAAACAGGTGAACTCATTCGAAGCGGCATCACATGGACATAAATATCTGAAGCAGGAAAATCAAATAGGGTGGTGCCAAGACAACTTCCATGGGGATTTAAACAGCCTCTCCCAGGACTCTACTCATCTAATCATCCAAGCAATAACAAGAGTTGTGGCGATTTTATAGCATTCATAAGTCAGACAGATCAAACTGTCACAGTTGCATTCGAACTGTTGACACTGTACTTGCCTTAAAATATGAAAGAGATGAAGTTGAAGTTCAGAATGGAGGCCATTACAATGGAAGGTGCATGAGAATTGCAATGGTAAACTCTTATTCTCCATTTTTCTTCCCTCTTGGGAATATTGACTCAGCGACAGCATCTCTCTTGGGATTCAGTTGTCCGCGGTGGTTGCAGTCTGTAGTTTGGCAAAACGTCTCGCAGACGGTGGAGAAATTTGTCTGAGCAAGTATGTGTGTTAACAAATCCAGTCTAAATATTGCGCAAGAAGCGATGAGGCCTTATTTCCACTTTGCTTCGGAGGAGCAATGACTTGATTATCTTGCCGCAATGTTGTAATGATATCATGTAACATGTCGGGGCATTGCAAAGGCGCGCAATAGCTCACAGTTGAAGAGGAGGAGAGCATCCACTCATTATCACCACTTCACATATGCATCTCTCTGTTAAATGCAGCACGGATGGTTCATTCCGAAAAAACATATGAATGTAACTTGAGTTTTTAGAATTGCCAATCATCTGTGATTACTATTGGTACGCGGGCTCCCTCGAAAGGTAGGCAAAAGAAGCACCGAGTTAAATACAAATACCATTTACAACATTTAAAACATGAAATACAAGTGTAAGATCATGTTGTATTATTAATTATTGTCATTTTATGTTTTAGCAATCATATTATTTCATGTTAACATTACCGAAATTACATGCTGTTGTTTAATAATTGCTTAGACATGTTTTTATGCTGATAGCTTCTGATTGGCTGAAGAAAAGGAAAACAGGAAGTGATTCAGTTGCCAAGAAAAGTGTTTTCCATCGTACTGCGGTGCGGACGTTTGCAAATAAAACTGCGTTCAAACGGAGTCCATCTCTCCTTTTGCCGTTTCTTAAAGTTTAGCCATTGAAGCCATCATTTATCTATTTGCATATTTAGTTTAACGACTCGTTGCAGACAGATATACTTTGACGATAGCGTGACCTCGCTCTGAACCTTGTCATGTGACCTCCACTTGAACGTTATGGTATGACCTCGACTTGAACTGCCTTAGCGATGGAAAATAATGTTAACGCCTTTTGCAGACATAGACCACAACGTTGTGCATGCATCTCTAAGCTGGCCTGCGGCTTCACACAAATTTCACAACATAGTAGCCAAAATTGAAAGTCGTCTTATGAACGTCGGCTAGCTTAATGCTACAACACAATGCAAAACACCATAGACAGGATAGCAAAACTAGCAATGAAGTTGTGATAATTGTTACTCTTTCAACATTTTTTTTTTTTCAGAACACTAACTATAGCTAGACATGCAGACCGGGCCTACGTCAAATTTACATGTAGTATGTCTGTATAATCTATACCGATTTGTGGTTGACAAGGCACACACAGCAGAAGGAGCAGCACAATGCCCATTGCATTATCACAGTCCACGCATGAATTTACGAAAGGCGTACCGCGATGAAGCGCAGGTTCCCTGCATTCATGGATCAGCGATGCCAGGTTGGTTTTCAACACAATCCGCTGCAGTCGATCAAATTTGATCCAACCTGCAGCATGTTGACGAATTGAAGGGCAGAACTCAGTCAAGGCTGAAGGCTTTCTTAAGTATTGCTTGCGTGTCAACCAACAAACAGACGCATCTTTCCTCATAGATAAAGCAACATATAGTATGTTTGCGCAAAAGGAGGTGGCCTAGGAGTGTCAACATTGCACATCGCACATTCATGTCTTCCCTATCTGCACACATACAGTAGCGGCTTGTGTGTACTGTACTTAGACGCCGTCGAGTTCATGGCATGTGTGCGCAGCTAAATTGAGAACTTTGACGTGCTCTGCTTCTTGGCCAGAGCCGAGGAGGCTTTGCAAATAAATAGCCAATAAAGAAGCCACATGAGAAAAGCTGCTAATTTTTTTTACCAAGAATGTGGAATTTTGAGGTTTCTGTTCAGCATTAAAGTCTTCTTTCTTCCATGACGAGTCACTTTGAACTGCGATAGTTGAAAACAAACATGAATGACCTTGTTTTTATGGGGCGTCTCTGCCACGTTGCACGCAAATGCGCTTGCATACGCAGTTGAAGTTCAACCACCAAGTTTGCGTTTGCCTTTAAAGTGGACAAATGATTGGGAAATTGACTTTTTAATTACTTGTGTATAAATAGTTTGGGTTGGGGCTACTTTACGTGACTGAAGTGCTGCCCCCACAACTGAAAATATGAACAATCAATGCTTGCTGTCGTTTTGGGCACTTGCTTTTTTCTTCACACTCCCGGAGTAATCACTATCGCAATACAGTACTGTACTTAGCTCTGCTGCTGGTTGTCATGGTAACAAAAATTGTGCATTGGAACAGTTCTAAGGGGGCAGATTGAGCAGTGGCTCATTTGCAAGAGACTGCACCCCCCCAGGCTGAGTTCAAATTCTTGATCCCTTGGGTTCTTTGACAGCTGCGGACTGCTTCAAATTGTGAAAAATGCACAATAGGTTTCCTTTAACCTCATATTTTCATGGCATCACATTATTAAATTTCACAAACGAGGCATTTCCAGAGAGGCAATGCTATTCGAGAAGCCATATCCTCTGCAAAAATGACACGTACTGTTGAAGAATTTCATCTTTTTTTTTTCATGGAAAATAAAGTTCACAGCAGTATTCTGAAACTAAGGGGGGGGGGGGACTCACTGTTTCAACATGCCTGGAGATGAAATGTGATTTTGCAGGGCACTATTTTCTCCGTTGTAGGATTTTTTAGGGTAGCAAAAAAAAAAAACACAATAAGCATCAATGTGTCAAATATCAATTGAGCCCAAGAAACAAAAATGTTGGCCAGTCAACCTATTATTTATTCATTTAATTTCATTTATTTTCTTATTGATCATGAACCATTCATCCATTTGTGTTAATTAGGGTCACCGGTGAGCTCCGGAGTCTACTCGCTAACTTTGATTATCAGATCAGAAGGGAAATCTACTACTCATCTGTTCTGATATATTGGATCCCCCGCCCACAGAGTCTGCAAAAATGCAAGATCACGGGCAGAGAAGCAACCGTGCGGCAGTTCCAACATGGCACCACCACGAGCCAACCAATCAGATTGCTCAGATGCCATCTCTTGGATGGCTGCATCATCTTTTGACTACACACACAAGGACGTGACGGTACTTTATGGGGACGCGGAGGTCAAATTTGAAATCACCACTCACCTCTCATGTAACATTCATTAGCATAGTGCCTCGCAATGTCTATTTTATTAGCCTCTCGCCAAGATGAGTGATTATTTTAGATGTTTTACTGCCTCTTTTTCAGGCAAAATAAACTGACAAACAGAAAAGTAAGGAGTATGATGGATGTTTTTACAAATTAAATTGATTGACAATGACTTCTCAACAGTTTATTCGCCTCTTGCTACAACTACTTGCTCACCCAAAAACAAGCATATGAATAACAAAGCTATTATTATGTGTGCATCCTCAATGCGTTTGATTTCTTAGGTGCTATCGCTTATAATAAAACATATTTTAGAGAGAATTTACGGTTCCGTGTTTTTTTTTTTTTGGTATGTCAAGCGATAAGCCCACGCGAGTGGATGCGTCTATATTTGAGAGAAAATTTACGGTACAGTTTTTTTTTGGTATGTCAAGCGATAAACCCACGCGAGTGGCATGTGTAAAAGCTCATACCAGCGTGACGTGTTCACGGAGGCGTGGCTAAAAGTGGGGTGAAGATACGTTACAAAGGGGCGGGGGCTCTAAAAAACGACTACGTCCACCTTATCCTCATCTTCTCACTTTGCTCTCAGATTCCACGGACGTCTACTTCTCAAACCGAACTGAAATCTCTCTCTCGCTCTTTTTTTTTATTAAGTTGAATTATTTTGCTACTCTTTGTGTCACGATAACGAGACGAAGCAGCAGTTCTGACATGGCCAAGGGAGAAGGAAGCGAACAATACTCCAACGCCAGTTTATTGACAAAACCTGGCAACTCTGATGGCATTTCGCTTGCGAGAAAGGTGGGTACTTTTTTTGGGGCAATTAGATACCAAAATATTTGCTTTGAGTTCAACTAAACCCATTTAGTGGGTATTCAAGAAGGAGAAAGGGCTGCAATCTCCGCACCGCCTTTGGATGAATGAACAGAGCACGCCGGCCAGTTTGAATTGTCATTTTCAAAAGGGAGTGTCTCATTCATTGATTCCTTGCGCGCCGCGCCACGGCTGTATTCTAATTTATATTAAATTTAAGTAAATGATAAATGGAGGAAAAGTTTAAAACCACCGCTTGTTAATCCCGCCGGTGCAACCGAAGACCCATTTTATATGCATGCCTCGTGACAGTCTTCAAATAGGATAAAGCCTATTACATGCTTAAAAAAAAATCATTGGAGGACACAATGATTGCAGTTTTGTTGTCTGCGAGGCCTGTGGTTTTAAACTAGTCGTTAGCCGAGTCATCCCAGAGCTAATTTAAACCTTAAAATGTCCTTTTTAGCTTTCTTGAAAGTGGCGTGATGCGCCCCCATTCAAATGTAAATGGTAAAACTAGATGGTACGCCCTTAACATTATTGTATTCAATTAAATATCAAAGAGCATTTTAATGGATTGTTTGTAAATGCTGAGTCAAGTGGTAATTAGAAGCGTGACTTTTTTTTTTGTTTCCTATAGTTGTCATTGCCTTATCGGTGACTACCGGTGATTTAAAAAATGCATTTCGAATTATACGTGTGTTTTTCCAAAAAAAAAGCATACTCCTACTAGAAGTCAGATACTGTTGATACTGCACTCTTCACTCGTGTTTGCAAGTTCACCCTTTTTTTTTAACTGACAGCTGAATGAGACGGGTCGCCTGAGTGGACCCTGAAGCTCACGTTTCATATCCGTCCACATTTATCATTTAAAATGCAAAAAAAATGACTTACTTCTGACTCCTTCTAAAGCCTACAGTGCAGGGGTGGCCAAACTCGGTCCTCAAGGGCCGCTGTCCTGCCTGTTTTCCAGCTCTCCCACGAGCAACACACTGGATTCAAATAATCAGGATCGTTGTACTGCTGCTTCAGAGCTGGCTGATGAGCTGATCGTCTTAATCAGGTGTGTTGCAGCTGGGAGAGATGGAAAACAGGCAGGACGTGTCTGGCCTACAGTTCCATATGTAAACTGCCAATCAATACTTGTTGGCAGTGGCCTTGACTTCATGAACCGATTTGTTCTTGTGTGTATAGTTTTATTCACAGACAACAAAATTCACAAGGCGACCCAGTCGTCACTCAAATTGAAGTCATTTTCGTCACGTTGGAATGGTATCAGGAACTGGTTGCGGGGTTTTCTCGCCTGAACTTACTGGTTCACTCGTATTCACCAGACAAAAAGGAGGGAGTGTTCAGCCTTGTTGTGGTCAAACAAATGGCACTATCATCTCCCCCCCTTGTGCATATCAAGTGCAAGAGGAACAATAGTCAAGTTCAGAAGGGTAGTGCCCTGTAAACCTTGTGTATAAGGAGGAAAAACCAGCCGTGTTTGATTGGTCAGGAAGGAGGGTGTGTGCTGGCGTGGGTCAGAGAAGCTTTTGATTCAAGCTGGTGCTGAGGCCAGTCACACCTACCAAAGTGCGCTCGTTGGGCTCAGGAATGTGACAACACTGTGGGCTTGATTCACTGGAATTAAGACACAAACATCCTTATTGTCATTTGGCTAAAAGAAAGAACTGAATTCTCCCCACGGGGTGATAAATACATGTCACAATGGTATTTACAAACATTGTCAAAAAAGATACTTCTGCATCGTAGTGTGTCGATTGCCGGAGGTGAATCCAGGCAAGACTGAAGCTTATGCCTTCGGGAGCAGAACGCAGAAAGCTGCAGCGAATATGATTATATTCATTCCTGTTGCATGAGTGATTCCAGCTATCTGCCGCTTGCCAGAATTCTCCAACAGCTGCAAATGCTATTCAGGACACTTTCTCCACAGGCTTTAGTCACTCAAAGCTCATCAATATATCCATCTAATTCTTACGTTGGGAGTCAATGGAATATATTTCTTTTATTTCCTCAGAACGAGCACAGGAAGAAATTGACTATCTGCAACAAGCTCTGCTACGCCGTTGGTGGGGCGCCCTACCAGATCACAGGATGTGCCTTGGGCTTCTTTTTGCAACTCTATCTGCTGGATGTAGCGCAGGTTGGTGGAAACCATCGCGTGCACACACACACACACACACACACACACACACGTATCTAATCACTAGAGATGAAAGTCCTCCAGATTTTCCCGAATTCCGGATTTTCATGAAATTTCCTCCTGAAAATTGAGGAAAAATTGCAAAAATTAATCTGGATATTCGTTAACAACATTGAACGAACACGCGTTTGAGTTTGTTGTTTTGCTTTCACGAGCGCAGCCATGTTGAGGCACTAACACTAGGAACATCCATCCATCCATCCATTTTCCGAACCGCTTGATCCTCACTAGGGTCGCGGGGGGTTCTGGAGCCTATCCCAGCCGTCTTCGGGCAGTAGACGGGGGACACCCTGAATCGGTTGCCAGCCAATCACAGGGCACACAGAAACGAACAACCATCCACGCTCACACTCACACCTAGGGACAATTCATAGTGTTCAATCAGCCTGCCATGCATGTTTTTGGAATGTGGGAGGAAACCGGAGTGCCCGGAGAAAACCCACGCAGGCCCGGGGAGAACATGCAAACTCCACACAAGGAGGCTGGAGCTGGAATTGAACTCCGCACTGTGAAGTCGACGTGCTAACCACTGGACTACCGGGCCGCCACACTAGGAACAGTAAAGAGATTTTCATCTCTTGATAAACACACTTGCTAAACCCCAGTGGAACGAATAAAAGACGCCGTGGACAAGACAGTTGTCGTAAAAATATATATATTGGGACAGAAAGGAAAACGCACAGATTAGCAGAAAAACGTGTCCGTCCAACTTTGAGCGTCGTGTCGTCTCGGCTAGCTTAGCTTCGCTCGACTGGCGTCGCTACAACAGCAACACCCCTCCACTCGCATTCTCATGGCCTCGCCATATCTCGGAGATTTCGGTGAGAACGGAAGCCACAAAGGGTGCAAGTGTGCACACAAAAGGAAGAGTAATCATTGAATGTCGAGTATTTGAATAGGGTTTTGTGTAAAACCAATTCATGCGTGATCGGCCAGGTACGGCCCCAGCGCAATGTTCAAACAGGTAGACAGGCTACATTCGAAAGGTCGACAAACCTGGTAAGTCAGTTAAAATCAAATAATATATATTTGTATTTTCAGGAAAGTCCATTTTCATCTCAAATCTATGTACGGTTATCATAGTATGTGATTGAAGCCAAAATTGCTATCTTGTCGCAATACCAGACAAATGTGCAGTCTAATTGACCACAACTGTACCACATAACTCACCTGGGGCAGTTCAGCATCGATGTTTCGTCAAACTTGGCTTGCTCTGACCGGCCAACCGGAGGACAGAAAAATGCTGTCGTTATTGTGGGCAAGCCTCTGAGGCGAATTTGAAATCTGATTGGTTGAAAAAGATGCTGTCCCAATCGATTGATTGGGCCTGGCGGCACATACAGTCATAACGGACAGCAAATTTAACATGCATGCATGTAAATTACTGGAAGCAGTGGGTGGAAAAAAGAGAAATGGTGTGAAATGTAGAGAATAGATTGTTGCAAATAGATGATTCCGATTCCATGGAAAAAATATAGGTAAATGTAGGTCAGTGCTTGAGAGGATGAGGAGGCCTTGCTGGCCGAGACCGCTCACCACTGTATAATTAGATGGTGTGCGACGTCTAAAATATCATTCAGACAGAGGCAAGTGCTTCCAACGTAAGCGCAAGTGTTAAACTTCTGTGTCGACATTGTGAAATTCCTTTACACCTGAATTTATATTCCGGCTTGGAGGTCAACGGGTTTTAGTTGATCACGCTTGTCAGGCCTTTAAACTAAACATGAAAGGAAAAAGTTATCCATTACACTACTGTAAAATCCAAGTATTATAAACAAGGACGTGTGGGTGGCTGGTGGTAGTGGCCTTAATGAGGCCTGACACTAATCTCGTGGTCAAGGCCATGTGGCAAGTAATGGAGTGGAAAGTCAAAGGCTCCCCACGGTTGTGTTTGATTTGCCTACCAAGACTGTTGTCAGGAGTCTATTGTGCGGCCCAGCGTGGCGCAATTCGTACAGTGCGGAGCAGTACATTCTTTGTGCCCGCTTCGAATGGCGGACCGAGCCGGCTGCCAAGGGCTCAAAGACACTCCTGACATCTCACTGTTGTCAAGCTGTGCTTCCCAGCCACAGACTAAGTACAGTTAAGTGGTGGTCACAAGGCATCCTAATCTAAAATTAGAAAGCGTATTTTCGATTTAGCCTGACATCCAGTGACATTGTCTTCTCTTTTGGCAGCTGGATCCATTCTACGCCTCAATCATCCTGTTTGTGGGCCGAGCTTGGGATGCGGTCACGGACCCCACGGTGGGCTTCCTGGTCTCGCGGAGTCCCTGGACACGTTTTGGACGCATGATGCCCTGGTAGGTGCTTTTACACCTCCTTTCTCCTTGACATGTCACTTCTCAGCCAGCTGAACTTAAAGGCATCTTCACAGTTTTAAATGGTTCAAAAGTGTCAAACGGAATGCAGCTCTACTTGCACCTCAAAAACTCCTGGGTCAGAAATTGGACCCACCCACCAACTTGGGTCAATCTGACACGACTTTGAGTTGTTTTGGTACAAAACAAAGCAACCCAGAAAGTTGGCTCAAATTGACCCAGGTTAGCGGGTGCGTTCAAAATGTCTAACCCAAATTGTTGTTGTTGTTTCTTCCTTGACACAGCAGTGTACGTTTTTTGCGTTGACATGACTATGTTTGAAGCTGGCGGATCTTCGCCCATCCTAGCTGTCAGATCGTGGGAGGAAACAAATTTGACCAAAAAATTGGCTGCTCACAAAACTCTTAACCGCATGTTACATTTCACACTTATTTGGGTGGAAAAGGACAATGTAGACCCAAATATTTGTCTACAAGCAATGTATGTGCCATTTGGACCTTGCTGTGTTGAAATTGAAAAGGCATGAATGACGCTTTTAGAACTTCAGTGTTAGGGGGCGGGGCCTTGCGCACACACACACACACACACACAAAGTGCCAGTCATCTCCCAACTGAGGTTACCACAGGTCACACTCATGCAATTGCTACGATGCCACTTCCTCGTAGCCCGCACAAGTCTCAGTGGAATCTTTGCCGTGAAGACACAATTCCCGGTTGAAACGCAAAGCGCAGCGTCATGGGGAAGGGGGAAGCCCCATGCAGGTGGCGCGCACTGCATTCATATTTCGCAACGTGTGGCCTCCAACTGGACGGCGGTAAATCTAACCCCCATCTGCTACTTTGCCAATGCGTTTTCACACACTCCCCTGAAGCTACAAGTGTCCCCGCCCCCTCCCGAGTTTGGATGAAGTTTCTTCATAAATTCAGCGTTCAGATTTTCATCGTGTGTAGTCTTTTGTGCCCGCGAGTGGCTGTGACTTTGGCTGCCCCCTTTTTTTTTTTTTTTTAATCACAGAGGCGGCCACAACCCAGTCTTTATTTAACAACTATGATCGTACCATCCACGCCCCAGCGCTAAAGCTTCCCCTCAATGTTCACTGAGGCCGCCTAAAAAACGTCTGGATCTGCGGTTTCCGTCATTGCGCATGTCGGAAGGGTTCTGTGCCTGTGTTACGTGACCGAAATTGGGTGTCGAGTGTCGGAGGGGTTGACTGCCAAGCTGCTGTCAGCACGGATGTAAATTCTAGGGTGACTGTCCTTTTTCGTCAATGGGGTTTGAGACCATCTCATGCAACAGGCAGCTGATATTTTGCCTTCTGTGTTGCATTAAAAAAAAAAAAAAGATGTGTCTGGAATCAATCAATTAACTCGGCCTGTTGCAGTAAAGTGCAGTGAGTTCAGATTCGGGCTGTGTCATCAGCTAAACTAAGAACGCCATGAACCATCCTTCTAACACTGCTCGTTCAACTGTCAAAAATCTGATTTAGGTCCGTTTATTGACTTAATTGCTCTTAGGAGACGAAATGTGTACATGCATGGTGGATCTGATATCTTCAGATCAGAATGTCCGAGTAAGTCCCTTTACAAATGTGGACGAATATCCGGTATCTCTCAGGTGTGTGCCGATGTACTGTAAATGCAATCCAAACACACAGATCGGATGAACACAATCAGTTTGGCATCAACAAAATATGATGGCGGAATTGCGTTAGTGCAGTTTTTAAACCCATGATACAAATTCAAATTGGGTTTTTCAGTTTGGGGAAAAATAGCACGTCATTGCTGCCATTTCCATCCGGAAATGGGGTCATTCTTCTCCTCGCAATTTCCCATGCTGGGGCGTGGAGGAATCACCGGCATGCTTGGAAAGCCGTGAAGCCACGTCACTGTGTGGGGAAAGAGCACAACTGAGGCGGCTGCGCAGTCAGCCGCTCCATATTCCCTGGTAGTGTGTAAGGGGGGTGGGGGTGGAGAATACTGAGCTCATTCTCTGATTGGTCCAGCCCACAACACACCATCAGTTTTAGCCAATGAGAGCGCCGCTGTGGAGGCCTCGGATGTTTTGTTTTTTTTCCTCCCTTTCCTTCAGTCGCATCACGAAGGTTATTATAGTTCAAGTGACTTATCAGTGCAGACTGTTGTCGTGTTGCCAAGTTCACAAAAGTGCGAGTCAATTGTTAAATGCGAGGCTGTACTATTTGCCAGAGGGGATAATAATGTTTAATCTGAATTAAATGTGTTGACTTGCTTTTCAAACCACAAATATTTGATTGCCCACAGTTTGTTGTCAGGGGGGGAGATTGTGTTCAGTGCCGTCCACCTGTTACTGACATCCAAGGTCATTTGACCGTCGGCCACGTGGGGCCCCAAATGAAGAAAGTATCATTTGATCGTCGCTCATGTGGCGCTGGGGATCAGCTGCTTTGACCCCCGCTCTCTCCACTTTATCGCACTCCCTCACGGGTACAGTTAAATCAGATCATCCGCACGGGTGACAGGACGCTTCATGCGCCGGAGACGCCCCTTGACAAAACTTAACCAAATACTGTATGCATTTATTCGATCCCATTTGTACAGGTCGGATTTGCCTTTGTGTGCTCATTTTGACGGCACTTGTGCTTTAGCGTGCGCAGCATTGGTAGAACTGAAAATGGATGGATGGGATGACAAGCTTTGATGAATTAGAGGCATTTGATCGTAGACCGTCGAGACAACTTAGGCGCACCGTATATTCTCAAATATTGGCCGTCCCGCAAGCAGGCGCCGTGCCCCAATTAGTCAACAGGTGTGTCACCCACTTCCGGTACAGGTTGTAACCGTTGTTCTTCACACATGGAGTTAAATGGTGCTCAGCGTGTTTGAACTCCAAAGCTCAGTTCCCTGCCCAGTATTAAAAATGATTTCAAGGCGAATTAGCCTTTCATGAGACGGATGTGATTTGTTTTAGAACCTGTTCAGTCTCTAAATGTGAGACAAAAAGTTGCTCGTGACCGAATTACCCATTGTGTCTGATTAATTATAGCTCATCTGATCAAAAATGACTCGCGCGGCGCAGCATTTCCAGGACTCCTCAAGGATTTCCTGGTTCAGAGGCGGCCGCGAAGAGGTCTCGTTTCCTTTTTTAGTGTGACACAAGAGTGGGAGAATGTCGATCAGAGTGCCAACGGGAGTAGAGAACCTTGCCAGGTTCTTGCCCAAGTCGCACACACTGTAGTCACCTCTTCCAAATCACCTCGGGGCACAGCTTCAGTACAAGGTGATTCATACTCTGATAGATCTTAACTATGTTAACGTCATACAATTATCAAATTCCTTCGCGCGCGTGTGTGTGTGTACAACAGTGACGTGTCGGAAGCAAACCACATCACTGGAAGATACCCCGTGAATGGTCTGTAGGTCTTATGCAATGGGCCCCCTCCGCCCCCTCACCCCCATCCTCATTAATGCTTGCTTGTTGCCGTACGCGTGCATCACGCATGAAGAGGTTCATGTTTTCATCCACAATGGCTTTTTTTTCCTCTTGTTCCCTCAGGATTGCCCTCTCGACTCCCCTGGCTGTGATGTCTTACTTCCTGATATGGTACGTGCCCCCTTTTGAGGACGGCAAAGTCATCTGGTACCTTTTCTTCTACTGCATCTTCCAGAGCCTTCAAACTGTGAGTATGCGCCACGCCAAACACTTTTAAGTAAATTTGCTTGTCTGTTCAGAAAAGTGTTTGTAGCCCGCAGCGTTACTGTCGTTTAATTTTAAAAAAGGACTATTAAGGATCCCCCCCCCCTTTTTTTTTTACTTTGTGGACAAATATATATTTTTTAATAGTTTGGTTTGGTTTGGTTTGGTTTTATTTGAACATAACATAAAACATATACAGTAATAATAAGGTAAGAGAAATCAGTCATCATTCAGCACAGTCATCATTAAAAACAGTTATGTTCAAGGGAATAGGAAGAAGTAAAGAACTTATCTAGTCCTACCCGTGTTATGTGTTTATATCTAATAAATAGTTTTATATCAATCAGAAGAGAAAGTGAATAAGAAGATAGAAGTCTCTATTAAGGCTCATGCTTTACCCTTAGCCATGATATTTTTACTACTTTTGGTGTGTATCGGATTTATATATACACACCCTGGCACTCTTGTGTCAATTTTTCTTGTATTCATAATGGATATTTCCATACCTTTCCTATTTATCAACTTAGTTCTAATTTATCATTATATTTAACGTTTAGAACTTATCATTTTAACTCTGATTGATGTAGGTTGTTTGTACTATTTTTTTGAATTTGTTTTTGAACTCAGCAAGCGATTTACTCATTTTCAGGTCCGTTTGAGATTATTCCACAGATTAACACCTTTGATAGATACACTTCTTTGCTTGATGTTTGTTCTTGTTTTTAGTTTTTGAATAAGTTGGTACCTCTTAAATCATAGCTGCTTTCTCGAATTTCAAAGAACTTTAGAATGTTTTGGCAGAGCAGGTTATTGTGTGCTTTGTACATTAATTGTGCAATTTTGTAGTCAACCAGGTCATAAAATTTCATCGTATTTAATTTGATAAATAATGGATTTGTGGGTTCCGTATATTTTGATCTATTAATAATTCGAATTGCTTTTTTTTGTAGTTTTAGAATCGGGAGTGTGTTTGTTTTGCAAGCATTTCCCCATATTTCCACACAGTAGTTCTCATTTTTCTGTACAAAAAAAATTCTCCAACGTTTATTGCCAATATTACAATGATTACTTTTTGGTTTTAACATATCACGTATTTGGTTTAAAAAATGTTTAAATGTTACATAAAAGTGAATGAATTTTATACAATTTATTGAAATAAGCGAGTGACGCTATACGCCTGTACTTACCTTTCAAAATGGTCTCATACTAAGACACCGATACTTTCAGATCAACACAGATGACAGCACCATGTCAGTACTTCGCATCTGGCCCGGAAAAAAAAGTGACATCAATCCATCCAGAAAATAAATTGAATGTTCCATGTCGCATTTATTTTTAATTAAAAACTGTTGAATGTTACAAGATGAAAAAAAAATACTTCGTCACGTTGAAATGTAGCCGATTGTTTTTCTCTTTTTTAAACAAATGAAGAGAAATGCCGAGTGGGACACATTCATTTCAAACCGCGTGACCCAAAAGCGAATTTGTCTGATGTCTTCCTGTCTCATGTCCGTTTCAGTGCTTCCATGTGCCATATTCCGCCCTCACCATGTTCATCAGCTCCGAGCAGAAAGAAAGGGACTCTGCTACAGCTTACAGTGAGTTGCGTTGTTTTCTTATCGGGTTTCCCGAGGACAGGACACGACCTCTTGATAAGTGTTTCTTATTCCCCAAACCAGGGATGACTGTGGAGGTTTTGGGCACTGTGCTCGGTACCGCCATCCAGGGCCAAATCGTGGGCATGGCCAACGCGCCCTGCGTCCCGGGACCGGGGGAAATCTTGGCGGACTCCAGCAACTCCTCGCTCGGCCTCAACGGAACGAACAACGTCATCTCCCTGGAACACACGGTACGCAATGTCACCATTCAGTTTGTGGATGCGCAATCCGGAAAGTTTTGCCTCACGTCTGTTTTTCCCCAACAGAGAGCCGCCTACATGATCGCCTCCGGTGTCATCTGCTTAATCTACGTCCTCTGCGCCATTGTGCTGTTCTTTGGCGTGAGGGAGCAAAAAGGTCAGGTCCATGCACGGTGTTCGGAGGGTGTAAAATGTTTAGTTATCTTAAAACATAAAGCCTAATTGAAAACGACCCAGTTGTTGAACTTCCTGATTGCAAGCAAGCACTTTTTATTGATTTTTTTTTTTGGGGTGCTCTAAACAAATTAGAGGCCTCATGTGAAGAAACTCAAGTTTTGTTTTGTTTTTTTTCCCTCTTCAGACTCGAGCCGTCCCAAGTCGGAGCCCTTGTCGTTCATCCAAGGCATCAAGCTGGTGATGGGTCATGGCCCCTACGCCAAACTGGTCATGGCCTTCCTTTTCACCTCCTTAGCGTTTATGGTACGCATACACGCAAACAAAAAAACAAATGTAGCTCTGGCTAATTTATTGAAAAAATGTCTTTTTTTTTTTTTTTTTTTTTAATCGACACTTGGCAGTTTTTTGTCCCTCCATTTTTTGTCGCAAACTAATTGTTTCTTTATTTGGCAGCTCCTTGAGGGAAACTTTGCACTGTTCTGTAGCTACACCCTTGGCTTCCGAAACGACTTCCAGAATATTTTGTTGGTGATCATGGTGAGTTCTCACACACACACACACACACACACACACACACACACACACACACACACAGACACAGCAGCAGGTGTTGTTTCAGGTAGGCTGTTGCCATAACAGTCTCCCAAAGACTTCCTGCGAAAGGTCTTGCACATAAATTGCGTGCAGTCACAAAGCTGGTCTGTAGTCCATCAGAGCGCCACAGTGTTCTCACTGTCCATTACCATGTGAGAGCCGAGCCTGAATGCCGTGTTATTCCCACAGATGGACAAGAAGAATGTGCTCCCCCTCCCAAAAAAAAAAAGAATTCATTTTGTATGAATCAATCATCGCCCCCGGTTTTAATTGTAGCAAATACATCCACTGTAGCAGGCAGACCGGGCCAAGGGGGGGCGGGAGTGTTGTGGGGGTGAGTGCAGGTTCACAGCGTTGAGTAGATTATGCCACTTGAGCCTTTACTTCATGGGAAGGATTACGGAGCCGATTGAGGAATTTATTTAGCCAGATGACTTTATTAACTAATCGTCTGTGCGAAGGAGGGCAGTTCTTTCGAAGACGTTCCTGCTGGGAAGAAAAAAGCAAACAGGGCTAATCCCCAAAGGTCATATGAGGAGAGATGAGTCAGAGTCAAAACGAATGCGCCCCCTGTGGAATTTACCCACAGAAGTTGAAGATCTTTGTGACTGTTTCCATTGTCATGCGCGCGTTACATAACGTCGCGCAGGCTCATTCCGACTTTGTTGCTTGTACGGCATTGCACTGAGAGCTCCTCGCGTGCATTGAGGGCGAAACGTGTTGGTTAACCGGAGCGTGCATGTCCCCCTTCCGTCCGTCACAGCTCTCGGCCACTCTCACCATCCCCTTCTGGCAGTGGTTCCTCACCAAATTCGGGAAGAAGACGGCCGTCTACGTCGGCACCTTGGTAAAGTCCCTGTTTGACGAAACGCGGCACATGACAGAGAAATTGATGCAACGTGATTTTAATTTAATTTTTTGGGACCCGTCCCTGAACGTGCTTCTCCTCTCTCCAGTCTGTGGTTCCCTTCATGATCCTGGTGGTGTGCTTGAAGAGCAACCTTGTCGTCACCTACATCGTCTCCTTCGCCGCCGGCGTGAGCGTGGCGGCCGCCTTCCTGCTGCCTTGGTGAGACCCCCGCCTCCCCCTCCCCGACTCTCAGCCGCCGTCCTGCAATCACCGACGCACGGCTAACTCCAAACCCTCATTTGTCCATCAGGTCTATGCTACCCGATGTCGTCGATGACTTCCAGGTGCAAAACCCCAAAGCCATTGGCCACGAGGCGCTCTTCTACTCGTTTTACGTCTTCTTCACCAAGTTCGCCTCCGGAGTCTCCCTGGGCATCTCCACTCTCAGTTTAGAGTAAGCACTCGCACGGCGTGAACCATATTTGTGCGGCGGCGTGATAAGGCTTCGCAAGAAGGCAGCGTTCAGTTTCTCGATTGCGTTATCGGCCATATAATCAATCATTTATGAATGCCACAAGATGGCAGCAGAGCACTACGATCACTACAAACTTGTAGGACTTTGAGATTGCACTTTGTTTCCTTGGATGCCTGTCAATTTTTTTTTAAATTTTAAATTCCTGTTCACAAGGAGTGCAGTGCTGAATGACGTTAATCCAAATCTGACAAATCCTACATCAAAGTTTTTCTTTTTTTTTACTTTAATGCGATTCCGCTACAGTTAGTGTCATGCTTCCGTCACAAGACCGCGCCTTAACTTTTGTCCTTTTTTTCTTTTCGCTGCATCCAGTTTTGCCGGCTACATCTCTCGAGGTTGCTCCCAGCCGTCGGAAGTGGACATCACGCTGAAGGTGCTGGTCTCGGCTGCCCCTATCTTACTCATCATGATCGGCCTGGTAATCCTGTACACGTACCCCATTGACGAGGACAGGAGGCAAGGCAACCGCAAACTGCTCCAGGAGCAAAGGTAACCTTTTGAGGCCGAAAGGCACAGGGTGTATTTCCAGTCACTTTTGGGGAAGTTGCCACATTTTAGGGTGACAGAATGACATTAACGTTATTTGTATTGCTGGCAAATTTGACCCAGAAGGTATGTAGGAGTTTAATAACACTACATTTATTGTATTTTCTCCTGGCAGAGACGAGGCAGAATCCGAATCTGACTCGACGGAACTTTCCAACATGATCTAGTGCATTTTTTTAATGCACCGACCAATCAAGATAAGCGCCTGGTATTTTGCACTAGGCGGGACCAAGTGATTTTGGCCCGTCTTATCTGAGAGACACTGCCTTTGTTGCTGCTGCTATTTCCTTTCAAGAGGCTGAAAAAAATGTGCCAACACAACCTGACATTTACACACTTGTTTGCTCGGTCAGGTCTCTTTTTGTACTGCTAAAACTGTTTTTTTTTGGGGGGGGGGACTTTTGTGCAAGTGCACAAAAAAAGCCTGCTTCCATCTTTTTCTTTGTTTAATCCAGTGACTTTTGAGCACTGCGCTAGCAACCTGAAACTTGAACGATTAGCGTCTGTGCCTGAGCTCAGTTCAGTAGCAAAAAAAAAAAAAAAAGGACAAACTGACACTTCATTTCAAGGCACTTGTTCTGTCATCACTGGCTGGTCTACACTATTTGTCTTGACAGCCTGATTGTTCTCAATTTCAATTTAGGTAAACCATTCGCACCTCTTCAAGGGCTTGTTTTTGTTTCATTCCATAAACTAAAACCACTACAATAGATTTGCTACGCGTCTATAGAACAACTCCTGAGGAAAAGGAAAATAATTTTTTTTTTACGACTGAACACTGAGCTAAAAGGCGAAGGCTGCCAGTACCTGAATATGTGATCGCCTTAGTTAAGTATTTATTAGTTTTTTGATTTTCCAGTTTGGACAGAGAACGCATTTTGCAGTATTTAAAATATATTTAAGGGCAGAATTGATATAAGGTCAAATGTTTTCATGCCTTTTTAATGCGTCACTATTGTTTCTGTCTGTACTGGGTGAAGAAAGGATGCACATCATTTTGGGGAAAAAAATAGGACGACGGGAATGTTGAGTGAGTTTTTTTTTCCTCTGTATATATACACGCAAGTCTTGTAGGATAAACATGTTTTGTGGTTTTCATATCCATTGATATGAAAACGTGTACATTTGGCATCCTCTGTTATACTGTACGTACATCTGCAACATGTTCTTGATTGGGGTACCCATGTGAAGTTTTTTTTCTTTGCATTTTTGTCCACAAAAAGAGAGAGAAATTCTAATTTAAGAAAAGGATCCTTGCCTAATTTGTAAAGGATGCTGCACGTGATGCCATGTCATCTCAACCAACTGTAACCTTTGTACATCATATGGTTATTGTTGACATTTTTTTGTTGTTGTGGGACTGCAGTTAAATTGAACTTTTTTTTCTCTCTTGTGTGACTCTTTCATGAGGCTGTGAACCAAATGTGTGATCTTTAATCCCCCAAAGACACGTACATATAGCGCACACACACAAAGCACACACACAAGCCTTGTGTACAAGACTGTTCATATGTTTATAGTGTACGTAAACTTGTAAATACCTTTGATATTTGTGGTTGCAAGTGATTTGTTCTACTCTTCTGTAGTTTATTTAAGAAGGAAAAACAAACAAGATTTAAAACAATAAATGTTTGGAAAAATTAAATGTGTGAAAATTAGATTTTTTTTTCCCAGCCCAGTGCACATACAGAGAACCAGGAATTCACACAGAAATTCACAACCATGGAAAATAAAGTTACAGTAATGTGAATTTAATATGAAAGTGTGAGGGAGTTCAAGTACCGAGTGAAAACCCACGCAAACACTGGGGGAACTCTTGAGATTAGAACCTGGAAACGGACTGACTAAGGCAGGTAATGCTGGACACCAAGCTTGCCCAGAGCTTTTCATGTTTGAATGTTTAAAGTGAAGCCTGATAATTTACTCGGAATTTGAATGATCTGATGAGAAACCTAACACACACTAAAACATAAGAATGCAAGATTTTTTTTTAAATGTGAAAGACTAAACACAATTTTAAATGTCAGACAAAAAACGAATGTACAATATATGTACTCACCAAATATATGTACCGTACATAAAACGAAATCGAATTTCAGGAATCGCTTTAATCTGCAGGTTTCTTCGTTTACGTTTGAGTTTGCGACATCTGGTGTCTGTTTACTGTAACAACGCCTAATCCAAGCCCATTTAAAAAATAAATAAAAAGCACACGCGCGTGCGCCCCATTGGTACAAAATGAGGAAAGATAATTGTAATTTATAATCACACTACTTTATTGACGGTGCGGTTTCAATTAACGCCAAACCCACAATGAGAAGTGACGTGAAGTACAACTTTATTGTCAAATGCGCTGTATGTGCAACATACAGCACAGATGAAATTTCCCTCTCAAACAGACAAGAGGAGCTGCCATCAAAAGAACAGTTAACATAAAATGACAAAATAATACAATACAACACATTAGACACAGACAGTCGTGCAATCTTAACCACTTTTCCTGTATACACTTTGTTGTTTGAAAAAGTTATAGATGAAAGAGGAGCGAATCAAAGTGTCCTTTTCAACAGACTGTCCAACAGCACCGACCTTTCCGCTGAACAAAGCGGGACTGTGAAAATGCTGCCCATTACAGGCGAAAAAAACAATCGCCCCGGGGCTGTCCAGCGCCGACATTCCTCCCAATCAAAATCAGTGCTGAAAAGGTTTGAGAAAAGGTTTAAAGAGCATTCATGTCATTATATCTATTTTGATTTAAGACATATCTATTTAGAACTGGATTTAGTCACTTTCATTACATTTCTGTCGGAAAACAAATGTAAAGTCTATGTTTAAGATATTTTAAATACTTTACAGTACCGGTACTGTCTATTCGGCACGCCCGAGCTAACTGTACTCCAACCAACAGGTGGCGATAATGCTCTACTGTTAATACACGAAGAGTACATACACGGAACGGAAGTTCCATATTTATTTACGGAAATAAAACGGAAGTGAACTAGATTACGACTACTTTCAATACCCCCCAGAAAAAAAGGTGTGGATTTTAGAATTTACTCTTGATTCTCAATCACTCTAACCGTGCAAGCCACGCTAAAATGACCGCCGCCAATCCTCCAGGCTTTCCCACCAACACCCGCGTTGCCATCCTGGCCGAGTTGGACAAGGAGAAGCGGCGTCTGCTTCAGACTCAATCCTTGAGCGATCCCGGGGCCAACACGCCACTGACCTGCAGAAGCGGCGCGACGAAGGACGCGAGGGAAAGCGCGGAGCTGCAGCACATCGCAGCCCAGCAGAAGGCCGCCCTCCAGCACGCCCACGGACACTCGTCCGGCTTCTTCATCACCCAAGATTCGGCGTTCGGCAACCTCATCCTCCCGGTGCTTCCACGCCTGGAGCCCGACTTGTAATCGCCTCCCTCAACCTGTTGGACATTACGAACTCATCCGTATCATGTTCACGTGTCAAATATTTAATGTCGTAATAAATGCTTGCCTTGAGGAGTCAAATGGCCGTCGTGCTTATGTTTTCCTTTTTGTTTGAGCCCCCTACGCCTCCGTAGCTGCATTAAATATGCATTGGGGGAAATCTGAAAGACTTGCTTTATTGCTTAAACTTACTTTTACTGTCGTATTTTTAACTCATTTCTTCCACCGCAAATGTATTTTATTTCCTTCCCGATCTTATCTCCTTTCTACCTTCCTTACTTAGCTTAAACTTGCTTTCCTGAAACCCCTTCTTGCTAACATGTCATAGTACCATATTTTCCTCTTTCTTTCTAGCTTACCTCCTTCCTTCCACTTCGATTGAATGGCGTATGACCATGATCGAAGTCACAATTACAAAGACCTACTACTGGCCCACTCTGTATAATATAAATGACTATATGTACGCTATTATGATAATAAATACAAAAGTCAATTAAACGACACACAACTTCGATCACAGTTTCAATTTTATAGGTTTACGAATCAAACCAAGTCGAAAATCATCAGCTCGGCATTCGACTGCTTTTCCTGAGAGTGGACCCAATCGATCGCTGATGCAACCCTCTGACAGCTTCCACCACCCGGCTGCTTTTTCATTCACGCCGCTTTAGCTCTTGAGGTAAGTCGTATAAACTGGACAACATAATTGTATGATTATGTAACGTGTACTCTAGGTGGGCTGAAGTCATTATGGGTAAAACGTTTGCGCTTTGGATCTGAAACGACACTTGTGTTTCATGTTGTTGCACATGGCGTTGTCGCTAGCCAGCTAGCCAACATCATTGCTAACTCGCGTTACTACATTTTGTTAAACTGCCAACCCAAGTGAATTTATACTTATTATAATTGAATATTGTGCTTATTCATTAGCATCAACCGAACTGTACCTTTCGTCCGCTTTAGCTTGCCTAGCGCTACCTTTTAAAAGCAACACTATCATTCATTTAATTACACAGTACAGTACAGTAATAACATGAGTTTTTTTAGTCGTAGTGCCAAAAATGTCATACGTTCCTTCAAGCCCAGCTTTTATTACAATAATGTTAACAGTAAAATCATTGTAATATATACAGTATCTGCAAACACAAGTAGGTATAGAAGGCACATTGTTTTGATTTATATAATTGTAAGTAATGCGAAAGAAATGTGGATTCCCTTTTCTATCTATCTATCTATCTATCTATCTATCTATCTATCTATCTATCTATCTATCTATCTATCTATCTATCTATCTATCTATCTATCTATCTAGATCTAATCTAGTCTCATACAATAGACAGCATTGTGGTTTCATGGTTTGGAGGTTCGACTCTTGGTTCTGGATATACCGTACTCTGTTGAATTGACTGTCCGCTGAAAAGGATTACCGAACACTCTAAATTGTCCATAGGTGTAAATGGGAGTGTAAAATTTTCCTGGTTGTTTAATATTGCGATTCCTAAATGCCCCACTATACAATCAATTAAAAAATCAATCTCCCATGATTTGTCCCCTTCAAGCTCTCTGTGGTTGTAGTCGGAAGGCCTCTCACCATGGCGACCCAGCTAAGCCCTGACGAGAAGCTGCACCTCATCACCAGGAACCTGCAGGTGTGTCACAGTTGCGCATGGTCACTCAGTGAGGCAGCTGCGTCATGATGTCTTCCTTGTTGCTCGTTTCACGCAGGAGGTACTCGGGGAAGATAAGCTGAAGCAGATCCTTCAGGAGAGGGAGCTGAAGGTGTACTGGGGAACTGCCACAACAGGCAAGCCGCATGTGGCCTATTTTGTTCCCATGTCCAAGATAGCAGACTTCCTCAAAGCTGGATGTGAGGTGTGTGCTCTAAAGCTTGCCCGCCATCTCCTTACAAAAGGCTTAAATCTGTGTTTTTGCTTTGCTCATTCAGGTCACCATTTTGTTTGCGGATTTGCATGCCTTCCTTGACAATATGAAGGCTCCCTGGGAGCTGCTGGAGCTTCGGGTGAAGTACTATGAGGAAGTCATTAAGGCCATGTTGGAGAGCATCGGTGTACCCTTGGAGAAACTGAAGTTTGTGAAAGGAACTGACTACCAGCTCAGTAGGTCGGTCACTGAGCAGTGATAGCCAACCTTTATTGAGCCAAAGCATCCGTGTCACATACAAAAACTGTCAGATCATACTACCTAGCAAGCATACGGAAATCATGAGCTTGTCTCAGTTTACTCACAGTTGATTTAGTCAGCGTGAAATGCCGGCCCCAAGCCAAATGACAGCAGGTGTATTGTACCTTTCACCGTTTAATGGAAGAGTATTTAATTGTTCTGCCTGCCACTACAACATACGTTCCTGACATGGACAGAAAAAACAAATGTATTCTCTATTTGGGATTGATAAATAATAGAGTCGACCTCACTGTTGGAATCGTGTAGAATGAGTTTATTTTCATGATGAAAACTGTCTAGTGTGTGACAAAGACATGCGGAAAAGAAAAGTAGCTCACGCTGGCATGCCAACATTCCTTAACGCCAAGTGCACACATTCGGCCTCTACTAGTATTATTTTACACCCGTCACAAAAAATGTCAACCCGTAATTACCAAATGCTGACGTTTCCCCAAATTAATTATCAATCAATAAACCAATCCAAATCCAAATTTATAGAACTGTTTTCATGCGTTGGAATGACACCACCAATTTCCGTAATTTGCGATTACACTTTTGAGCAACCTCTCAGAATAATGTTCTGGGCCTTTGCTATCATGTGTGTTAGAGAGTACACTCTGGATGTGTACCGCCTGTCCTCTATGGTGACCGAGCACGATGCCAAAAAGGCTGGTGCCGAGGTGGTCAAGCAGGTGGAGCATGCTCTGCTGAGTGGTCTCCTGTATCCAGGACTGCAGGTGAATAAAAACGGCATCACCCTTTGAATGTAGCTCTTTAATCAGAGTGCCAAATGCCAGTCTGGAAATGTATCCCAAAATATTTTCGCTCTTCAGGCGCTGGATGAGGAGTACCTGAAGGTGGACGCCCAATTTGGAGGAGTGGACCAAAGGAAGATCTTCACTTTTGCAGAGAAGGTGCCGCATGTCGCCTCTGCACCTTTTGAGCAATTATTTCGAATGATGTTTTTGATGACTTGATGATTGCCTTAGTGTAGGTTAAACATTTTTTTAATTTGTAGAATGCCACTATTTATTATTGTTCTTCTTCTTATTTTATTTCACTTTTTGTCAGTACCTCCCCCCCATGGGCTATGCCAAACGCGTCCATCTAATGAACCCAATGGTACCAGGACTGACCGGCGCCAAGATGAGCTCCTCAGAGGAAGTAAGAGTGCAACTCGTAGTACTGGACCTACTTCAAGTGTGTATTTCATTTGTAATGGCTGCTGCTTTTCTGTTAAAGGACTCCAAGGTGGACCTGCTGGACTCCAAGGAAGACTTAAAGAAGAAGCTAAAAAAGGTCTTCTGTGAGCCGGGAAACATCCAGAACAATGGGGTTCTCTCCTTCGTCAAATTTGTGCTCTTCCCTCTTCGTGGAGGTATGACACACATCATCGTATTCATCTGCTGTATACAAAATGTGCCATTTATTGAAAGGGTGTAAAAAAAAGGCCTCTGTTTAGGGTTCTCCATCAAAAGAGACGCCAAGTTCGGTGGAGACAAAGTCTACACAGCGTTTGAGGAAGTGGAGCAGGATTTTGCGGTGGAGGTAAATTGTTGTCTTGCTTCGCTAAGGCTTTCCTTGAGAGGACTCAAGTTCATTTCTCCCTAGCTGATTCACCCCGGAGACCTGAAGGCCTCTGTGGAGGCGGCCCTCAACGAGCTGCTGGAGCCAATCAGGAAGAAGTTTGAGTCCGCCGAACTGCGCAAACTGGCCAACGATGCTTACCCTACGACAAAGACGAGTCAGTGTTGTATATTCTGTTGTGAACGGATATCGGTTTGCTTTGTATTCACACATTTGTCTTTACAGAAGGAGCAGGAAAGGGCGCCAAAACGGCAGGAGGAGGAGGAGGAGGAGGAGGAGGCGGCGGCGGCGGTGGTCCGGGAGGAGATGACCAGGATTTGGCACCATCTAAACTGGACATCCGCGTGGGGAAGGTTGTCAGTGTGGAAAAAGTAAGATACGAATTGACTGCAATGGCATCTCACTTATGCGTTCAAATTACCATACTTGCATTTTTATTCAAACGTATTCATTTTATTCTGAAAATGATGCATTTAAATGACAGCAACAAAGTACCAGTTGTATTAGGTTTTCTCCTGTTAATGTTGTCTTTTTTTTTTTTCGTTCTCCAACTATCAGCATCCGGACGCCGATTCGCTGTATTTGGAAAAGATCGACGTTGGCGAAGCGGAGCCCAGGACGGTGGTCAGCGGCCTCGTGGCCTACATCTCCCAGGAGCACTTGCAGGACCGAATGGTGCTGGTGTTGTGCAACCTCAAACCCCAGAAGATGCGGGGAATTGAGTCGCAAGCCATGCTGCTCTGCGCTTCCATGTATTCCAACGTGTCTTTTTATGCTTTTGAGTTCCCTCCTCTTCCTCCTTCTCCTCACCTTGTTTTGTGTTTGGGTTGTTTGTAGTGAAGGAGAGCCCAGGAGAGTGGAGCCACTTGATCCTCCTGAGGGTTCCTCACCAGGGGACCGGGTCTTTGTAGAAGGATACGAGGCAGGCAAACCAGATGACAGACTCAACCCGAAGAAGAAAGTGTGGGAGAAATTACAAGTAAGACTCTTGGGCTAACATCCGTCCATCCATTTTCTAAAGTGCTTGGACTCATCAGGGCTGCGTTTGAGCTGGCTTACCACCTGACTGTGGGTGAGAGGTAGGAAGTGGTCGCAAGTCAATCGCAGGACAATCAATTGGGTCACATTTCAAGAACATTTAGATTTAGTCCGCAGTGAACCTAACATGCAAGTTTTTTGGGTCAAAACATCTGCAATAAGCTATGCAAGCAAATGGAGAGTATTCCAACTCCACACAGGAAGACCAGAGCAGAAATTTGAACCCCCGTTTTTTGTTCTTCAAACAACCAAGCTGCCCCTGGAATTATGTATTCTTTTATTTTTTATTTTTTCACCACTATTCTGCCTTCCTCTCCAGGTTGACCTGAAGATCTCAGAGGAGTGCGCAGCTCAGTGGAAAGACAGCCTGCTGATGACCAAACTAGGACAGATCACGTGTAAAACTCTGAAAGGAGGAAATATCAGTTAGGTACTCGTCTTCACCTGCCAGCTACATTGCAAGTGTACATTTCTTCCACCAGTTGCCATGGGAACAACAGCGGTGGTTTTCTTGGAGCATGATGGAACATGGATTTACTAAAAGTCATTTAATGATCTTTGAAAGGGGGGAAAAAAATGGGTGCTTGTTACTGAAAAGTCATGGGACCTATTATGATTCATCAAAATAACTTCATCTGCACTCTGACATGAACACGTAATACCAAACTGTTCCATACTTTATCAGTGACGGTTTTCCGGTCTATTTGTGCAGTTGCATCATAAGTAGCACTGCGCATGACACAATCATGCAAACATATATTGCCATGATTGGGAAAAAAAACGCCATCAACTCTGACATGGAATAAACTGTGGATGAAGACTGTGGTGTGATTGTGGTCTAATTCTATCGTGTACTCATTGTTTATCACCTACGCATATAAAAGAAACATAAATAGCAGCACTTTTCATAAATTGATCTCAAATTGTATCTTTTATTATAGCAGAGAGACAAACGATGGTGATCCGAGAAGAGCATTTTAATAGTTGACCATTTCCAGCGAGACAAAAGTGCTTCTGTTCTAAATAACACCATTTTTTTTTTCTCCATCATGTTTGTCTCTACTCTTTTCCCTTTGTCTCACCGGAATGATTTGTTTCTGCCCCGTTCTCCAAGTAAAAACTTTTTATCACTGTTAATGGAGCCTTCTTCAGCCTTTAGTGACAAACAGCCCTGTACATCATCCCTATTAAATTGTACTGTATCTTACAAAACCAAAACCTAAATCTTTGTACATGATCACTCTGATGTGACTGTTCCCCTATTCAGCCACTGGAGGGCACCCTCACTCAATATTTACAGTTCAGCCCATATGTACACCAGTTTATCCTGAGGGGGGGGCTTTAGAAAAATACTCCAGAATAAAGCTATCATAAGAAAGTGGTAGCTATTGATTTGCATAAATACATGTGGAAGGCCATTTCAGGCTAAGGCGCTTTTTTTTTTAACTCAATGCGACTCATGTGAGTTCATCGTCCCATTTATGCAGTTAACTTGCTTGTAGGCTTTCCTTTGGCTCTTCTTGGTTGGTTTCCCACAAACTGCTTTCAGAACAGTGTTTCAATTGTGTCTGCGGTCACTCTTGTAGCTGGAGGAAAATAAAAACAACAGATGGAAACATTGTCATTACCTTAATACAGCTGCAAGATATGAATAAATAAGTATTGTTGGTGCCCCATACTTGTCTCGGGAAGCGCCGTTCCCTTGGAATGTTGTGCTGTTGTAGCATCTCTGGCAGAAGCACCGGTTTCCATTTGAGCTGAACAAACTGGACGGTGTTGTGAAAAACTGACGCTGCCATGCGAAGGTTTCCTGGCGACCGGTGGCGGAACCCGTTCAGACCTCAACCCACCGCTTGAGGAAACGGCGGCATTCGTTTGGTCAGAAGGCCGCACGAGATCGCCGGCTAAACTTTGCTTCACGCCAGCCCGATCTTCCGGCGTAGCACCAGTGTCAATAACAACCTGCTTAGTGCTCCTGGAGAAGATGAAGCTTGCCGGAGAAGCTGGGATCCTTTGTGTGTCATATGCTTCCGATGATTTGTGGGACAATATCCCTGGTTCGCTCGCACAGTGGTAGGACGGTCTCATCCCCAGTCGGTATGGAAGACCTTCTCTTGATGAGAGTGCTGCAGTTTTTATTCGAATGGCTTCTTGTAATCGCATGGAAGGGGTGTTAGGCGTTGCGTACGTTTTCACCGCTTGAGGGGGAGATTTAAATGACTTACGGGTAGGCTTTGGCGGAGTGTTTTGCTGCCCCACGCTCGCGGTTCGACCAATCTCTGTGAGAGCTCCCTCTTTTGGTGAGCTGTCTTCAGAAAGCGCTTCCGCGCTGTCCTCAGTTGTACTGACGGTACGGAGGCGGACCATGTGAAGTAAAGAGGGGGTGACGAGAGGTATGTTCGCATCCTCTTTAGGAATGGGCGCACTTTTGTGGCGAGCGAGAAGCTCCTTGCTCCTGTTGTCTCGATGTGCAGTACCAGGAGGCCTTCTGAAGGCAACCCCGGTGGTAAGGCTCTCCATCGGTAAAGGGGATTTAACCAGCGCAGGGAGTTGTGAAGCGCTGGGCGATTCAGTAGCAGGGTGACTTTCAATCTCAAGAGAGCGTCTCTTTAGGAAACTGCCAGAAGCTATTGCGGAGAGTGACGGTTGGATTTCTGCAGCATTGCTGGTTGAAGATGGACTTTGTAAAGCTGGCGACAGGGTCCGCACTGGTCCGTCTGAACTTTCTGCGTCTTTGTTGTCGCAAACTACAGTTTGAACTAAAACTGGATCCGGGGGTGCAGATGTCTCGGCTTCACCGGAGTCCTGAATTGTCTTGACAAATTCCTCTAACGGAGGAATTGGTGTGTCTGAAGCTTCCATCCCTCTGGCACAACTGTCCTCAGCTGGAATATTGTAAGCCATGTCAGGTGGAGGCGGGAGAGGAAATTCTATCTCATCCCCTCCATCCAAGACTGAGTCTCCCTCTAAGGGAGGCGGAGGAGGTGGCCAAGATGATTCTGCAACACGGCTCTCCTCCTGTACTCTTTCCAACTCATCGAGTGACGTCGACACCGAGGTGGGAGGTGACTTTCTTGAGAGAGGCGGCGTAGGCTGGTAAGCAGGTGGAGGTGAAGGTGGCGGTGTGCTTGTGTTTTGCGAATCTATAGAATTTGCTCGTATTGATCGGACTTCACTCCTGTCCACTTCGTCCTCGGTGTCATCAACAGAGATCGCGGCGATGTTGCAGCGATCGCTTTGTTGGCTCTCTGTCAATGTTGTTTTCCCACCCGGTTGTGGTTTCTTCATAACAGGCGGTGGTTCTTTTTTTGCGGATACGTCACAACTGCCAGAGCCAGTCATTGTCCAGCGACAGCTCTCTTGTCCTTGTGTTTTTTTGTTTTTCAATCCTGTCCTCAGCTGAAAATGTTGTATCTTCTTCTGCACCGGCACGTTCCGTATTTTCTTTAACCCGATGGGCATCTCCGGCAAAGTCGCACGACGATTTGTCGTCTGTTGAATTTATTTCTGATGCTTCTGTTTCGTCCTGGGATTGTTTTTCAAAACTCAAGTCATGGGTTTCTGTTTGGCTCCCTTCATGCATATCTGTATTTTCTCGAGTTTTTGTTGATTCTGTGACTACTTTGGTGATTTGGGGGCTCGGACCGCACAGGAGTGCAACGGTGTGACTATTTTGAGCCCATGTTTCAGGAGGAGGGGGACACGGCGCTTTGATTTTGGGAGGCGGTGGTACATTCCACAGGTCTCTGACTTCCATTCTCAAAGGCAAAGTGAGTTCTTTTGCAGACGCCGGCTGCAAATTAGGAGTGCAAGAATTCGAAACATCCAAATTGACGGGCTCGGATGTACCGGACGATAGGGAGGTCAGCGATGAGGATGGAGAGGCTGAGGATGACGCTCGAGACCCAGATCTCTCCGGCTTTACGGGTTTCGTCTTGTGTTTATCTGGAGAAATTGGAGTGATCTCTTTTGGGGAAAGTGTCGGGGTACCACTTTGACTGGAGTAGCCGCTGGAAGGGGAAATGGTCCGTTCAAATTTCTCACATTCGGAGTGATTTTTCTGCGGAAAGGAAGGATTCAATTCCGAGACAGACTCTCCTGCTTTTTTTGCTCCGTGAGCAGAAACCTGAGCGGGGTTTAAAGGATGGGAATTGGATTCTGCAATGTTTGACACAGGATCCAGAATCTTGTTTGCTTCAGCAGTGACTTCTGATCCCTCCGTTGTCGCTCTACTTCCTGTAGCACTTGATACTCCTTGAGAACCAGAGACATTTGCATCTCTGCCCTCTGCCTGCCCTTTGGAACCAGTCCGTATCTTATTGTTATGTAGCGAATTTGATCTTCGCGGAGGTGCCGGGGGTAGCTTGGTCTTGATAATGGAGAGACTTCGAGTGGAATTACGTTTGATCTTTGCATCATCCCCACTGGTACATGGTATGACAGGGTCAGAATCCATGTTCGGTACTATAGTTTCACTATTACTGATGCGATTCGCTGAAGACTGGAGGCTGGAAATTCCCTGCAGATTGAGATCCACTTTGTGCGCGGTACCCTGCGTTGTTGAATTATTCAAAGAAATATCGGCGTGGGAGCCGTCACTTTCTGATTTTCTGGAGAGAAAAGGGCTGGCTGATGAACCCACAGAAGCCAGGCTGCTTTTGCTTAGTGTGTGAGCACCACCACCGTGGTGGACGCCGTTGCCTCGTTGGCTGCTGCGGTCAATCTCGATGACTTCAACCGAGGCTGGCAGCACCGCGTTTGGTATGATTGTAGATAGGTAGGTAGCCTGAGGAGATACGGACATCACTGGACCCTGCGGGAAATTAAAGGTGTCTTAAATCGGACTTGGAGGCCACTGCTATACGGAATGCTATCCCGTTGGTTCCTTACCTGGGGTTCTAAGAGGAAGCTACTCCTTAAAGGGTTGAAGGAAGTAAAAGTAGTCATTCCAGGTACCGCAACAGACTTGGGCCTGATGACAGGTGACCGATAGTGATGGGTTCCATATCCGTGGTGGTTGAAGTCTTGGTCCTTCTTGTAAACATCCTGAAGATGTGATTTCATCTGCTGCTTATCATCAGATACCCGCTTTGGAGATGTAAAATGAGCTTCATCACGGTTTTAAAAAATGTTTCGCCCGTTCAGTGAGTGGAACTTACTTCCACTTGTGACAGGTGCACCCTTGCTCCTTCCTTGGTCATCACAGGAGTCCCTCCGTCAACAGTTGGAATGATGAAAACACCCGACTGGCTGCTGTCATTGGGTAGCTCCGTAGTAGCAACTTGCTGGAAGGTCGAGCCTCTGTGCAATGCTTGGAAATGGACAGGTGACTTTCACTGACATGCCCAGCACCAAAATAAGCAATTACGTGTGCTCTTGTACTCTGCCCTACCAAGTTCTTTCTGGACCTGGTTGGGAATACCCATAATGGTCGTCCTTCTGTTCCTCTTCCTGTTCTTTTCTAACCTTTTCACTGGATACAGAGGCTTGAATGTGGAACCTATGAGAGGTAGTGCAGAATGGAACTACTCACTGCGTGGCGTGATAAACATTTCATGCAATATAATGTTTTCTTTCCAAGTGATGAGCGCTGATTACTTTGACGAGTGAGCACAGGTCTGGTCATCGTCGAAGAAGTTCTTGTGGTATCACTAATCCCCGAGTTGGATTTTGACTCAAGAGAGCCCTCCTCATCTTTGGAGTCGAGATCATCTTCTGGATGCGCTGATGACTGAAAAAATAGATTTAAAGCACAAGATGGTGGGCGGATATTTTTGCGTTTGATGAAATGCACTTACAGCACAGCTTTCATCTTCAGCAAAGTTCACTCCGCTCTGGTGCTCTGTGAAAAGCAAATCAATACGGCCATATTAACCTGACTCCGCTCACATGTATTATACCCGCGTATAAACAACACCCAATATAAAAGTCTGTTTTCGATACCTTGCTGACCTTCCCGCTGTAATATTTTCAAGCCCTCTTGAGCTTCCGAGTGCAAGTCCTCCAGGTACTGGGGCGATTGCCCTCGATGAAAACATTCTCCTGGAAGTGTTGCGAGGCCGAATAGTGCACTGCCAACTTCTTCTGCTCATCGTTGGCCTTCGTAGCAGCTGATGAGAAACAAAAGGAATCCGTTGAATGCAACTAACTCATTGAAGTCACACTCTTTGGATTGCAGGTTGCTAGCAACTATCGCAACGAACAATCTTTCTTGTTCTGGAACACAATCCTCCAAACTATTTGTAGTCCGAAAGCTGCACCCGTAGTCTTCTTCTTTAGGAAACCAACATTAGCAATCTGCTCAACAGATTGCCAGAACTGATCAGCTTTACAGTGAACCCGGTGCGCTTCCACCTGTTGCGAATGGGACACCGCGTCTTGAACAGAAGCTGGGCAGATGTTCCAGCCTGGCTAATCGCAGTATCTGTAATTCTCTGCTTGTCCCAGGGGAATTAGATAATTCGGATTGATTAGACCCCCCCTCCCAAGAAGTCTCCCTTGTGTGGAGCTGGACAGTCCATTATAGTTGAAACTGGATGGTCCAGTCTGTCCTGAATATTTGCAGACTCACACAGGTGTGGCAGTTAGTTTGAGTATGTCCGTACAATATGTCCACTGTTGTGTGTTTAATATTATTAGAAGGTCGGTCTCTCTACTTCCACAAGGCGAGTCACTGTGGGATTACATGAAGGAGGAGACCCCCCGCCTCTAAGATTTAGCAGACTCGCGTAGGAGGCTAAGGGCTTTTGGTTGATTAAGACGGCCGCCGGTAAAGCAGTTTATCACATTAGAGAGACCCCCAAATCGACGGCAGTTTTTTTTCCCCCCTGTGCAGGGACGGGGTGCGGGAGGGGGCTATTTTGTGCCGTAGAAGCTGTAGAACTGGGATTTGTATCCTCTTTGCATGAACAAAAAAAATTCACCACTGTAGCTAAATCCTGTGAGAAAGCGGCACTCACCCTTCTTCTTGAAGACTGACAGCAGCGAGTGGATGCTCTTCCTCAAATAAACCACCATCCCTACACCGGCCTCATGGCAGATCCTCCCCCCGCCCCCAGAAAAAAAAAAATTGTCTCAAAGTACAAGAATTCCACGAGCTGTCTTGGGTGAACAGTTTAAAAAAAATCTCTGGACTTTATAAAATTCCTGGACCCAAAGTTGCAGGTATTGCTGATAAAGAACAGGTCCGAACAAACTTCCTCCTCCCCGACCGTCCGCCGAGCTCTGGAAAGATGAGCTCACAATAAAACCTGCTTCCAGCCCAGCTGCCTTATCCTCGTGTCTGATACCCGGCAAACCCCCTTCTCTCACTCCCTCCCTCTGTTTTTCTTCAGCTCTCCTCCATTTATTGTCAAATAAAGGACCACCGCTTACCCCTCAGCTGTCCAAGTTTGGCTTTCAGGCGCCACCCGCCCCCATGACCCCCAGTATAGAGACACGTGTCTATGTACGCGCTCACCCACCCCCCAGGTTGAGCTGATTATGTAGATATATTTGACTCTTTTTCTGGGGCTTGCAACAAAAACAGGCTGATGAGAAAAAGATCCCAAATTGAATTGGAAAATTAACTCTTCCAGCGATCACCTTTTAGCTTGATAAATCTATAATCATAAAGTTATGGCTTATTCACAGAGCGTTTTAGTCTGGAGTTCGCTATTTTAAAATGACAACTTGGTTTTGTGATGTCACCACCGTTTCTTGGAACGGATTTCTTGTTGGTTTGTTTTTCAAACACGGGAAATGGTGCTTGGTGGTCACGCAGTGGCGCGTGCATACAAATATTGTTACTAATTGTCGTCATGTCACACTTCACCATTGCCTAATAGATGCCTTCAGCCTGTCTGCTTTGTCTCATTATCTTTCAGGCGAGGGGGCAGCCGAGGTTGTGTCCTTGCGGTGACAATACGAATGGGTGCGCCTGTATCATCCTCTCGTCTCCTCGCATCACTTTCCCTGCCGGCCGCTGCCAATCTCTCCTCCTTCACATCGCCTCTCGTCTGGCCTTTTAGCCCCGCGGCTCCCGAGGTCTTGTTTGATTTATAAATAGCTTTTAATGGCGTCATCCGGTCGCTCCTGTGTCCTGACTCGCCTCGAACGATCGCGTCGATGGGATGGGTGTGCTGAAAGAAGTCCGTGTTTATGGCAAAGCTTTCTCCTTGGGCGTAGTTTTTTTTTTTGGAGGGGGGTGGGGGGATGTTCGGCCACAGTTCAACCCCAGGCCTTGGCAAGGCGGTTGGCGACATTCCAAACTCGGGTGAGAGAAGCTTTAAGAATGGGAGTCATGCCAGTGGATTATCTCCTGCACCTGCCCGTCACTTAACCTGACACGCTTTCTCATCTCAATCCATCATTGTCTCACTCTTAACTCCCAAAAGTCTCTCCTCCTTTCCAAATGTTGCAGCTTTTAAACACCCCCGCCCCCTCTTTCACTCCACTCCTTATATCAATATTCATCAGAAGGTCTAAAGAGATGCCATCTGGTCTTGCGGGACAGGAGGGAGGGGTAGGGGGGGGGCGCTACTAGACTTTGGTTCCAAATGCCTTTGATTTGCCATTCCACAGCACGAGAGAAAAACATCTTGGCGCATAATCGTGGCCTCACACATGCTAATTCGAATACCCCAACCAGCGTAAATGGTCAATATTCACCGCGCCGGCAGTTCATTTGTAAGCATTTTTGACAAGGCAAACAAATTATTTTTACAGCCTGTTTAAAGTGCAGCTTGAAAAGACGTCATAAATCACAAACTCGTTAGTGCATCTAATCGAGTGCAATTCAAGCTTGGTTATGCCCTTGTTGGCGTTTCATGTTGCTGACTGGGTATCAAGATTTATTTTACTCGTAATGCTACGGAGGTGGTTCTCTCTTTCATATATTTATTTATTTTCTGGACACCAAGTACCAAGGTAAGAAGTGTTCATTTTCATGTGCTCCCTGACCACAATCATCAACATATTGTGTGTTCATATCTTTTGCAGATAGGAAACATCACTACGACATCGTACGCCGACATCGTACTGCCGTGTTGCTCCGAAATCGGCAGGAAACTAAACTTTTGCCAACCATAGAAGATTACAAACCTTTATTTTTCTCAAGCAGCCGCGAGACTCACGGGCCACAACGATAGGTACGCCCGCACGTCACGACAATGTTTATTTTCCTTCTGCGGATGTGACCTTGCATCCCTGCTCTAGAGCAGAGAGTGTAACGAGATACACACATCCTGTAGCTGTGTGTGTGTTTTGTTTGTGTGTGTGTGTTTGCTGTCCGTTTGTGTGTTTTGATTATGTGTTGAGCTGTGTATTGCATTTATTTGTAGATTATTTATTTGTGTGTGTGTGTGTCTTAAGGGAGAAGGGGGAAAAAAAAGATGGTCGCACTCAGGACTAACATCAGTTTCCTGAGCTGAGCTGAAGTGACCATGAACACAACTTGTACATCCCAAGTGGATCATAGCAGTCCCGTGACAAGATGCGAATACGCCCCCTTGTGGCTTTGGTCATCATAGGCGACGACGTAAGAGCCATGGAATCTTAAATGAGGCAGAAAGTCCTTTAATGGTTCACTACGTTCTTGTGCAGTCAAGTCGCGTGGGTGACCCTGGGAAAATGACAGGGTGTCAAGCGAAGGCCTTACCCCCTGGAACTTTTTGCCGTAGCCCAAAAGTTATTTTTAAAGCCACCGATGAATGGACTCGTTTAGCGTCTGATGAGATAATGATAGACCTGCATCCTTCAGCTGCTCAGGTCAAATCAGGCAAGCCGCATCCTGCAAACTTGATGCATTTGACACTGTGAAAGCTTGTGGACTTTTTTGCCACTCGGCCACGCTTTTCTGCAGCGTCACGGTAGATTGCAAGCCGAGCTGCGAAGGACGGGGGAAGTGTGTCGGGCAAATCACGCCCAACGCATTAAGATGGAATAGATGCGGCCTTGTGTCCGCCACACTCAACATCACACACGCGTGTGTCGTCTGCCCGCAGAAAATTCTGAAAATTGAATTTGCAAGTCGCGTTTGCAAGTGTTACGGTGGCACCTCCTTTCTCATTCGTCATTTGTCTCTTGGACTAAATTTATCGGACACAGAAATAAATGGCAACACCAAGCTGGTCTTACGTGAAAATGTTCGAGTCATTTACACTTATTGAGTGTGTCCGCAGATTTCGGGGCTTTATAATAACAACAAAAATTAAACTCAACCTGAGTGAAAAATGTCAACTCATATTAGCTGTACATTTTTTTTTTGGCGATCAAAAGAGAGTTGTCCAAGCCCTCTGACAACTGTCGGCATTTATTATGAATTTCCAACAATCTGTTTTCTCAGCGAGTGTCGAAAAACACTCGCGCAAAACAAGGCGGCAGTGTACTTTTGTCGCTGCGTCGCCGAAGCGGAAGAAGCATCCGCTCGTCACAGATATTCGCTAGCCCGCTGTGACCTCGCCAACATGGAGGCAACATGTCCTGACCTCCTCATTGCCATGACTGAATATACGGATTGTTCAACCGAATTCCAAGAGTTCTACAGGCTACATCTCATCTTTGCAACAACGTCACGCATGCTTTTTTTTTCTCTTTTTTTTTTTCTATGACTGGATCACAGAATTACGCAACACACCAAAACAGAAATGATCCTAATGTGCAGAAATATCGGAGGGATGAAGTTATGATATTCTAAGAATAGTGTCAACATATTTTTTGGTCATTCTCAAGATGGATTTTTAAAAAATAAGTAAAAAGTCATGATCTCATCAGAAGAAATGCTAATACAAGGAAAGTCTTGAAATATGTGATATTTCAGGGGTGGGTGTAAATGTTCAATGAGATCAAGTTGTAATGCGAGAAAAAGAACGCGCTGTGTCCTGGCAAAGAACCCCCCGCCAAAACACCCCAAAACAAAACAGTTTTCTATAAATACTGGAAGTGAAGTTGTGATATTATGAGAATAGTCCAAATTTTACAATCATACGGTTGATATCTTGAGAGAAAAACAAAAGGAACTCTAAATACTAAAAGCGAGGTTACACGCAGCTGAGTGTGTGTGTGTTTCAGTGTATGCTGTGACGTCCTAATTGGATTTAGCTGGCGATGCAGGAAGCCGGTTATGTGGCCAACAGTGAGTCCTTTTGTAGTGAAGACACAGATACATTCAAGCCGCACGACTGAGCGGCACCACCGCTTTTATTACCATTTGTTATCATCATCACCATGATTATTTTGATTGCAGAAATGTTGTGACGTGTTCCTCAAAATTCGGATTCATGAACAAATGACGCAGTGCGCGTCGCAGCCAGAACCGTGAGACCATGACAGAATGTGTGACTAACTCAATTCAACTTCAAAAAGAGCCACAGCTGCATACAAAGTGCTGAACATGAAGTCAAAATCAAACCTATAAAAAACAAAATTAGTTCACCAGGGGGCCATATACAGGTAATGGACACATTGATATCAAATAGATTTGGTAGGGTGGGACAAAGAAGACCGTCATGACAAAGCACCTGAAGTATGTGTAGTTTTTCAGAGAGGATAAAGAATATATGCGAGCGATTATTATGTTGTCTGTTCATGTGTTCCTCCCCTGTTGGTGTTCAATATCCATTGCTTACAGGTTTCTGACGACAGCCACATCACTGCTAGTTTTGTTAGCCTATCTGTAGCCCTATGCATTGCGTGTTAGCATGAAGCTAGCAACCTTTCGTCGGACAGATATGTGGTTGATAAATGCATAAAGTGTGATTCTCTTTGTTTCGTTTAATTTTACAGTGAAATCAAATTGCGATTGGCGATAAACGGCATTGAAGGAAGCACCTGACATCGTTTTGGGGGAAAAACTTCACTGCCAAAAGTCACATTTTTGCGTACAACTCAAGACAGGAAATTTGACTGAGCGCAACGATTCATCAAAGTCAAGGTGGCACTGTATGTATGTCATGCCAGCTCTTGGAACCTTTATGACCAGGAACTATGTTGATGTGATTTGAGAGCTTCATTTTGACCAAAATAGCGCTTCGCCGCCACCGACTTTGTCGTAGCGGAGGGTAACGTTAGTTCACCATTTGTGCATTTGTCTCTGCAGAATCTTGTCGACGGAAGAAGCCCAGTTACCGTATGGCCCCAAATGAATAAGTCCTCTCTTGATCTGCTTCGGTTATCCGCAGGGTGTCTCCCACTTTTGACGGCAGTCGGCAGTCTTAGCCTCGCTTTACATTTCTCCAAAGGCTCAAAGAGGAACCTGACCCTGCGGGGGTGACCGAATATTGAATATCGCAACCCCCGCATAGGACGCGACCATAATGAAAACGACGCAGCCGAGTCGAACACATTTTTTTATCTTCTCTTCTTGATGCATTCCCCTGACTGGAAGCTCCTTCTTTGCATTCACACGGCCTATTTCTGTCTGCAGGTTTCCGCGTTACGTTCCCTGAAGCCTTGCTTTCTTTTTTTTCCTTTTTTCTTTTAACGGTGAGTCAATCAGTAGAGCTAGACGTTGTCATGATCCCGACTGGAAGATAAATAAACCAAAAAAAAAAAAAATTGAAGGTCAAGGACATTGCAAAAGAAAGCACCAAGCCATGTTTCCATGTTTGCACAATATTCTCTTGCTCTGTGTGTTGTTGTAGGGGGGTGAAATAGAGCAGATAAACAGGAACTTGGATTCATTTAATGTGAAAAGTTGCATGAGTGACCATGCGTGAGGCGATAAGTGAGAATGGCCCACATCCGCAACCTGAGTTTTTTTAACTGTCTCCCATATGCAGTTACGGGAGCACCAGAACCTTCGTTCCTCAGCTGGGAAGAACTCCTTCAGCATGCTCACCAGAGGAGTAGATTGCTGAGGTAAGTGGCTCAAATTTTCAGGTCCAATTACAAATCATGCTCACAAAAGCAATTTTCCAGATTATGTCCACCGTGAAACACTTAAAAACTCCAAACGATTCACGACAGACAAAAACAAGACCAACGTGAAGTTAGTAACATGCCTCGATGTGTCAAATGGACTTATTTGTATTTCTTGTGCTTTTAGCTATGCACACATCATTATCACTTGTCTAACCTCAAATGGTGTCCTGGCTGGTCACACTCTAAACCATGAAAGCAGGCAATGCGTGGTTGCCCTGGCAACCACCTTATTAGAAGCCAGTGGACCATCAACTAAGTTGTTATTTTGAGGTCAAACCAAAACACAATGTTGCTTTTTTTTTAATCCACTTTCCCCATTAGTAGCTTTCGTTTGTGTGGAACAAATATCACCCACTTTATTATGATGCAATATTAATGACATAAATACAGGCGGAGTGATGGAATTTTGAACCCATTAGTTTATTGTGGTGCCACACATCACATGTTGCTACTTTGTTTGATTCTGGCTCCGGCCTTCCCGTGTGGAATTAGCATTTTCTCCCCGTGCCTTCGTGGGTTTTCTCCGGGTACTCTGGTTTCCTCCCACAATGCCACAAACATGCATGGCAGGTTAATGAACACTCTAAATTGGTGACCGGTTCAGGGTGTACTCCGCCTACTGCCCGAACAGAGCTGGGATAGGCTCCAGCACGCCCGCGACCCTCGTGAGGATAAGACGATGGATGGATTAATAATAATAATAATAATAATAAGAATAATGATGAAGTAAAAAAAAAAAGAATTCAATGATGGTAACAAAGGGCTCCGGAGGCACACTATCTGACAATCTGCGCGTCAGCGCAAAAGCGCGTGTTCAACCTGCTCATCCTGTGCTCGGCTGTTGCTCGAGGGGCTGTTGGCACAGGCGTCAGTGCGGGATAAGATAAGCTTGCGTGAATGGTGCCACACACAACACAGAAAACTTGTGCAATAAGCAGGAAGCATGCAGAACGATGACTCATGTGACGCCAGGTCACTGCAACTTCTTCCCAAGGCGAAAGCTCAATTCCCACATGCGCTCAATTCCCCAGTGCTGTACTGCATTTTGGATTGATATTTTTGCCGTTTTTAATGTTGATATGATGATGAATGAATTCAAAGTCACATCGAATAGGCGAGGGGATTACCTGTCTTGAGTTTGTCTGTTCGTCCAAGCAGCCAGAAGCCTTTTGGTTTCTCCCAGAGTACAGTGGGCTTTTTCTCCGTCTCCACCTTCTTCCGCTTCTGGACGCTGTTCCCCATTTTTGGGGACGCTTCCCTCAGCCCCCCACCCCCACTAAACGGTCTCCTCTCTGTCCATAGTCATTTGTCCAATATCCTGAGCCCCCTGCCCTCTTTAGTGCCGAATCAGTGCTGACTGACAGCCATGATCCACGAGCACTCCAAATCCAGCTGCTCAAGACAGAGACGCCAGCATCCACGATGAAATGTGTGTGCGTGCGACTGCGTGTGTAAATAGGAAGGTGCCCCTCCCATTCTCCGCCGCTCCAAAGTGGAGCATTCACAGCTGATTGTGCCGTCGCGTAGCTCACACGATGATTTTACATGCGTCGCTCGGGAGCCTGCGGCCATCAATGGAGTTGTCAGAGAGGCGATATGCGACTCCAATAAAAAGGCAGTGACGGAAGATTGGAAAAGTTCGTCGACAAGCTCGTCGCCTCAGTGCATTTTCACAGGCGCTCATTCGCATGGCTGCAATGATGAGAACGTTTTTGTTTTAATCTGAAGGGACGCTAAGCCACCAAGTCGGACAAATGTGTGTGTTATATTTATAATTTTACATGTGCATATGGTGAAAAAGTGAAGCGTGGCGAGTCTCTGTCATGGAAATGCATGAGTATAGTCAATGAATGGGATCCTCTCCATTGTTCCCAATATGAACTTATTCTTCACAGACTCGGGCGTAGGCTCTGAAAATACAGACATTTTTTTTATGATTGACACAATTAATATACGTTATATGTTGAAGCTGAACCATTGATGTTGATTCTATGGAGGTCAAGTGCGGTATATGGATCTGAGAGGGTGAGAAAAGTGCACAATGGCTCACTTGCGCAGCTTAGAGGGAACATTGATCCTCTCGAATATCCAGTATTTCTCAGCCGTTTCCTGTCTTTGTATTGCTTTAATGGAAGTACAGCGACCAGAGAAATATGTCATTTTTATTGACAACCATGCCATATAGCTTGTGGTTTAAGAACATCTTTTTTTTTCAATTCAGGATATGTGACGCCTCGCAGTTATTTCTCAAAAGCGCAGGCCGACGCAGTTTTTACGGCGCAGCAAGTTGGAGTACCGTATGTCCATGGGGCAATCAGCTAATGCGCAGATTAGTTGTTAAGTACACTACAATCCTCAAACGACAAAGATGAAAGCGAAGGACATTGCAATAAGTTTGTCTGAGTGCCCCTGATGATTTCCAGATCACGGCGCCGTCATTTTGACCACCGATCAATAGCAGCTCTCCAGAGCGAGGCCGCCGACAACAGATCACATTGGGTCTTGTGAAACGGAATATTACTCATCGGAAAACAAAATGGCCATGAGGCAGAGGGCAGGGATGAAATCATGGTCATCCTGATCGTGTCCCCCCCCCCCCAACACTAGATAGATAAAAAGCCTCCCATAAAAAAAGATGATTTACAGAGTGCGGCGAAGAAGGTGGGTGTGGGGGAGCTTCTATGCGTCTCAGTGAAGAATTTATAAGCCTCTCCCCGCGTTTAATTGCTTGAGGCTGAGAGTCTTTCGAGATGGAGTCTCAATTTCTGCTTTTTTGGGTGTTTACACCCCTGAAGGAATGACAGGAGTGAGATGACATCACTCTAGCTTTTCCCCCTGCCTGTGTTTGTGAAGTAATCAGCAATGGCAGCCATGGAGCGAGAGAGACATGATGGAGCTCACCAGCGCAACCACACCCGCAACATGCATTGCATTCAGCACCATAAGCCTTTGAGTATGTGCGTGTGTGTGTGTGTGTGTGTGTGTGTGTGTGTGTGTCTGTGTGAGTGAGAATGAGAGAGTGAGAGAGAGAGTGGCACAGATACATTGTGATCAAAGCCCAGCACACACTGCATGCACATTAATGGCACGCGTGTGACGTGTGGCCTCCTCAGAGTGGTCGCCAAGGTGACCACACCAAGACGCCATTAAGGTTTTGACTGGATGTGCAGCTGTTAAAGTGCACAACCTGCCAGATTAATGACATTCGCTGCAAAACAATGACACGAGTAATCACTGCGGATGAACTTAGGTGACCTTGAACATGAGTGCTACAGTTTCATCTTCAAGTTAGTTACTCCACAGTGAAAGCCAATCTGCCCAGCACTGCCATCTTGTGGTAAGGTAGTGCCATTACAAAACAAGTACATCCATCCATCCATTTTCTGATCCTCTTATGCTCACAAGGGTCGCGGGGCTTGCTGGAGCCTATCCCAGCTGTTTTCGGGCAGTAGGCGGGGGACACCCTGAACAGGTTGCCAGCCAATCGCAGGGCACACATACACAATCAACCATCCGTGCTCACACTCACCCCTAGGGAAATTTTAGAGTGTTCCATTAACCTGCCGTGCATGTTTTTGGAATGTGGGAGGAAATCGAGTACCCATAGAAAACCCACGCAGGCACAGGAGAACATACAAATTCCACACAGGAAGGCCAGAGCCGGAATCGAACCCTGCACCTCTGCACTGTGATGCGGACGTGTCAACCACTTGTGCACCGTGCGCCCCCATTATGATAAAACCTAATGCTTGTCCTTAACTCAAACAACAACCCATCAGCGACATCGAAACGACTTCTACCTAATGAGACCAGATCAGACGATTTGATACGTATCGCGATACATAGGGTGCGGTACGATCCGAAGGCGGTGCATATTAAAATGTCATCTGCAGCCTTTCTGACACACTGATGACTAAGAGGAAAATGACGTCCGTCTGAGGCATCAATTGCTCATTAATCATGTCTCGACGCAAGTGAGGCACAATGGAGTTCAAGCAATTGTTTTCAAATGTGTGAAATAAGCGTCGAAACTCACTTTGTGTCTTCCGGGAAGAAGTTTTGAACGAGCGCATGCACAGTTTTCAACAGGTGTGGCCACTACATCACACAGCCCGTCTGACTGTACATATATAGTCGCACATGTTTATCGCCTTGCCTCCCACTCCCTCGTGATGTCTTCCAGCTGCCTAGCCGCCGCATCAAACGCCCGCCGTCTCCTTTAAAACGAGCCGTTTGCTGCCCTGCGCAAGCCCGCACGCTCAACACAATCACACTGTAGTTTGCAGGAGTGCAAAACTATATTAAGGGAAATGAAAGCTTCTAAAATTAGCTCTCTGGTTTCTAAATGGATGCGAGAACAAACACGAGCAGCAAGACATTTGAATCGTTGACTAAAAGGAGACTCGATGCTTAAATTGTAAACATTTCCCAGATGTAATAACACACTCCTTAAAATATCACAAGGACTTTGAGTTGAAGCACATGTTACACAGCCTTTCTTGTCTTGTTGAAATTCACCCGTTTTGATGGAGTAGCCCTGTCCAAATTAACCCCAAGAAGCCTTTAGATAAAACAAGATGGCGGCAAAGCACTACTTTTCCATGAGACAGGGCTATGGCTTGACACAAAAAAAAAACTCCTCCCCCGCCACCAGATGGCGCCCGAGTAATACTTTTATACTCGACAAGGCTTTTGCCGGAGTGTAAAAAGGAGAGGGAGTAGCACAATGTCCATTGAATTCAGAAAAAAAAATGGATTCAGGATCCTACAATGATATAGGGCACTATAAATCACTTTATAAACATTTTTTTTTCAATGTGTAGATCAAGGCAGCCCTGCACTTGTTGCCATTTATGAGTGGAAAGATTGTTAAATGGCTTATCCTTTCTGCAGTTGAATAAATAAACGGCCCAGCCACGACACGAAGATAAGATTCACGGCATTGTTGGCTGACTGTATTGCTGCCATGGCAACGAGCGGCTCACGGGACCGTTGCCCAGGAGTCGTTTACCTCACGGATGTGATGGATGAGGACTGGAGGTATCTGCTTACCCAGGTAAAATTACCTCTTTCATCAAACCGTGTGTGTGTGTGTGTGTGTGTGTGTGTGTGTGTGTGTGTGTGATGTGAATAATGCTATTGTGTGGGCTTCTCATTAAACTTTCACACTCCTGTCTTTTTAATTGCTCGCCAACTCGTCAAAGTTTATTAAAGCAGCCCGGCAGACAGCTCGGAAAAGAGCAAAAAGGTTGTTTTCCCGCTTTCAGAATGAGACGCTCAACCCTTCGATTCTTTTGCACAGCCCTGTCATCTCACATTGTGAATTGGCACATGCCAACTGAGCCGCACACATACTTGAGTTGTCGCCGCAAGTTCGGTGCGGAGACCCGCATTCGTTTCCTGTCTGCAGGAATGTTGCTATTTTTTTTTTAACTGCCTTTTTCTTTGCAATTTAGTTCTCCTTTAGGCCGATTTGTTTTGTACTTCTGATTGGCTAAAATGGCCTAATTGCATTTGGGAGCCTGTAAATGAATGTTTTCGGACTTCCCGGTCAATTGCCGGTTTGGGTCATTGATAAATTTTCATGCGTCCTCATATGAAGTCCAATCAGTTTGTGTCAGTTGCTAAAACTGTTGCCCAATGTTATCTCAGTTTCCAAGGGGCGTTACCTTTAGGCAGTTCTGGGGCGGGTTGTGTCTGGAACCTTTGGGAAAAAATGTAGTTGAGACTTAACACTATGCGCCCAAAATATCTGTTTAACACAGATGTTCAAGGTCTTGTCATGCGACGCATTAAACACACACAACATCACACGAGTTCTAAACAATATGGCTACTCTCGCACCCAGAAGCGCTTGCGCAAAAATAAATAAAAAAATGAAAAAATGACCTCACCATTCAGACAGGCAGCAAAGATGAGCTCTGCTGCTCAAACCCTCGCTTCCTTGTGTGTGTGTTTGTGAGCCTGTGTGTGCGTGAGTGAGTTTGCATGTGATGTAATGACTGCACTCTCTATCCGGGCGCCGCCTCAAGCCCAGCATCACGCCACTGACTCTCAACGACAGTGATACCCTCTGTCACACACACACACACACACTCGGAGGCCAAGTGTGCTGGCTTCAAGTTGTTTTAAGTTTGATGTCATAGGACACATAAAACAAAAGAGAGTTAGACTTTGTATAGTTTGCTAGCTTAATGCTAACCTATAATGCCAACCAACATAGGCTGGCTAATGGAAATGAACATGTATTTTACAGTGATGCTATTAAAAAAATAAACAAACTAAGCATTCTCACAGGTATATTCTTTCTAGTCAACAACAATGGTTACTAGTTTGGGACTTTCTCTGCCTTTCCTTCTTGCTCTTAATTACGCAACATCTCTTCCAGTAAACTTTACTGACTTCGGCGCAACTTTAAATTCGGACTTGTAAAAATAAATCACCAAATGATTGCTTGGAATTTTGAAAGAGGCACACACACAAAATGTCAAGCATAAAACTGGAATATAGTGGAATTACATGGAATGCGATAATGAATAGGTGTGCGCTCTTAATTAAAAAAAAAAAAAGCCCCATGAAAGCTTGTTCCCCGAAAATCCTCTCAACGTTTGAAATGGGCCTTTGCGATGTGCTCTAATCTCCCGTCTCCATCACATAACTCCAGCCGTCATCCAGCAACCAAACACACAACCAAACGGCCAGGAATTCAGCTCAGAGCCTCTGTGGGTTTTTCACATGACGGGAATTTGTATCGACTGTAGCCAGCGAGGTCGCGCGGAGCTTTGGATGGTGGGTCCGAGCGCCCGGTGCCAGGATGACAACAGTGAGTCAGTGGGATGACATAACACAAAGACATGTTTTCGTTAAGTACGTCTTAGCCGCACGCACGCCCGCGCGCACAAGGAGGTTCTTCTTCAGGCGTTTGCGTTGAAGGAGGCGAACGCAACACACGACAATGCAGTCCTCAGTAACGACAAGAAGGCAATAAACAAGTTCTGTAAAGCATTTTAGATTTTTTTTTCCCCCTTTCAGCTGTTGGTGTAGCGTTAAATCAGACTGTTGTAGTGTGTCTGACAATCTTTATGGACTATATAAACAGGTATGTTGTTGTGTTTTTAAAAAATACTTATTAGGGGTGTGCATAGTATTTGTCATGTGTATTAGCATGAACCGATATGTTAAAAAGCTATCGGAATTCCATTTAACTGCATTCAAAGAAACAACAAATGGTCAGCAACATCAAACTGGCGCATACCAGTATGTAACTTTTTGATAGAAACACGGTTCCCACGCATTCAGAGCCCACACCCCACTCGCTGCCCTAACCACATCCTCCAAAGTTTGCCAAAAGTGGTCTCCGTTGATCATTACCCACACACATCGCGAAACCACTGCCAATTTGGGCACGACGAGGGGTTTAAAAGTTTCCAAGCAGTTGTGAGCCGCTTCCTACGCCGACACATGCGCAGAGAGCCAGCGGGACAAGTGAGAGGGATGGCTTTTGAGGTGGTACAAAAACAGGAAACGACGACTGCGGCCGTAATCTCCGAGCCGCCGAACAAGCGAAAGCATCAGCAAAAAAAAAAGGGGAGGGGGATTTAGAGATCAGCGTCCGTCTGTCTACATGCATGCACGCCGCGCTCATGAGCTCAGAGAGCAACTTCAGAACAGCCTCATCTCATTTACAAAAGTATCGGGACACTTTGGGCCGTGTGTTTGTCGGTATTTTTAACGAGAAGAGCAATACAGTATAGTAGTATGCCGATAAATAAATAAAACAAATTTCACCCAAAGTTAGTTTTCTCCGCTTTTTGTTCTGAAACGGATGTTTTTGGTTAAATCAACCTATGTTCTACTGCCGCTTACCAAAGAAGTGGGGAGACATTGAGAAACAAGTTTAGACAAAAGGAGTCCTTCGTCGTGGCAGCGAGGCAACTACAAACTCTTTCCCCCAGCCCCAAATAGCTTTTTTTCCCTGTACTTTTGTGCCATCTGAAAAATGTCTCACCTTTTGCAGCGTCCTGGGTCTGAAGTCCATCAGCTAAAACCAGCTGCTTCCCTCCACTATCGACACTCTTCTTCGTCTTCTTCTTCCTCTTCTGGCTGCTCCTCAACCAGCTGATGGCCTGCCCCAGGGAGCTTCCCGGCTTCCTGTGGCCGCGTTGAGCCTTCACCTCGCGGCCGACGATTTCGGTGACGTCCCAGGGTACCAGGTCGCCCGTCGACCTCCTCCGGGACATGGCGGAGGTTGGGCCCGGCAACAAAGCCAGGTGAGTCCGTTGAATATCCAAATGTTTCCGGAAGTTGGACACGCGTGTGCTCCTCGGACTTTGTTCCGCTTCCCGCTTTGTCACCACCTGGGACAACAATGAGATCAGCAGGATGGGAAAGAGAGGAGGAGGGAGGATAGACAGTGTCGAGAGAGATTTAGTACCGTTGAGTAAAACAAATGTGCATCCCAGATTGTCCAGTGGAACTGTGACACCGGTTGACTTCCAAGTGGTTCTAACTTCAAAAAACAGCCACTTTTCCCCGTCTTGTTATCCAACCTTGCACAGCTCGTGTTTTCAGTATTATTTAAACGTTACTAACATCATACAAGCAAAACTCCAATTCTTCCTGTGTTCAGTGCTTAGAACCCTGCGAGGCCAATTATATTTGTTAGCCTGTCTATGGCATTTTGTATTCTGTGTTAGAAGTGAGCGAAACTGACTGTTACAATAAAGAATGCTCTGTGGTTGTTTTATATACACCCGTTCCTCTCCCTCACTTTGCCACAATCACTGACATTTCCAGATCTGTGTTTTTCGTTGCGGGTACTCTCCTCCGGAGGCACACCTCCCCGACAAGACCAAGAAAAGGATAGCCTAGCTTACTGTACATGTTTGAAGGTTTGTTTTGCCTATTTAGAAAATATTGGTTGAACTCCAAATGTTGAATTCCATTCTAGTTTCTGCGACACTTATTTACCCTCACCCTCGCTTCTCTTGTCTTCCATTTTTTGTTTCTTTGGAGAAGCCCGTGAAGGACTATTGCGCCACATGTTTGCCGGATTCAACATACAGTACACGCACGACCCGGGAGCATGTATGGTTAAACCGTAAAGCAAAAGCAAATTAGAAATACATGCAAGCAAGTCTCACAAACTTACTTGTACAGGTCCACTCTCGGTCTCGGCTGTGGTCTTTTAGTCTCGTGGAGTTTGTGTGTGTGCATGCATGTGTGAGACTGAAGTTCCATCATGCTCTCTGAACAGTCAGTCCCTCCCTCTCCTCCTCCCACCTCTCACAGAGCTGTGATCTACACCAATCCAGCCTCTCCTCGCACTCCTGGACACTCTTGAAACAGTTTTGGTCCTTTTTTTATTTCTGGTTAAAATTCTAGTCTGTACCTCATTGTTAGTCTCATTTCACAGGAATCGGGTGCATTCACGCCAGGGTTGTTGGAGGAGCCACTGAAATATTAGCGTAGTGCGCTCCGTGATGGAAGGAAGCCCAATTGGAGTGTTCCCGTTTCGGTCACTGGACACACAACACACACAACATCTGGGAGTGGGAGTGGAGACAAGCAAGCGTCACTTCATGCAGCTGGGCGGGTGGGTTGGGTAATCGGGGGCGCGGTTAGCGGGATTTGATCATCTGGTTTGCATGTGGCCCAAGACCCACAGGGCAAGAGGGAACAGGAGGGGGAGGCCCCCAAGAGGCTCACCGTCAGTCAGATGAGGGCAAAATTCGACCAATATAGTTACAGTTGTTAAAAAAAAAAAAACATAAAAACAAGCACTGCCATGAAAAAAATGTTTTTAATGCTTCCCTCCCCAGAAGGTTTGCTGTAAAAAAGCAGCCCCAGGCTAAACTTATGGCTGTGGAGTAGTAAAAAATCTGGCATATGCAGGTATCCAAATTGATTTTGATCCAAATGTAGAATGTTTGAACATTGCAGCACGTTGGACTAGTGGTTAAGAATGTCTGCCTCACCTTCCTGTAGTTCAAGATTCAAATCCCAAGATAGGCCTTCCGGTGTCGAAATTGCATGTTGTCCTTGTGCTTCAGAACGACGACAGATGTCCCGGCACTCCCTGGGGCAGCACGGTTCACTAGTGGTGAGCACGTCGGCCTCACAGTCAATAAGGTTCTGGGTTTGAATCTCTCGGAGTCTTGCAATCACAGCAGGAACGTGAAAACTTGAAACCAGAACCTCTCAACTGTGAGGCAGACATGCTAGCCGTTAGCACACCGAGCAGCCCCGATGAGTCACTTCAGTCCCTCCTCATTGTGATTTGCGTTTAATGATCCTCCCCGCCCCAATCGGGGGGCTTCAGATGAGCAGACTTTGTTAAACTTCCCCTTTAAAAACACATGTCATGAAATATTTTTGCGACAGGAATTCCTGGGAGGGTGTGGTCGTTTTGCGGCCGAGTGATGGAAGCAAAAACAGGCTGCAGCTTTCCATCCCCGCTCTTGTCTTGTCCGTCTGTCTGCAGAAGATTGCCGCATCTGTTTTCTGGCCGTCCACTTCGGGGAGCATAGGGAGGTTCGTTTAAAACCTGGCGTTAATGTTACTGGTGACCCCTGGAAAACTCGCCCGCGCCTCTTTCTGAATGTTATCGAAACAGCACGATGGAACGTGAATTAAAAGGGGGGGGGGGTAAAAAAAAAGTCTGTTTATGAGGAAAGACGACATGCTGATGTGTTTAGTCTGCAGATGCAGAAGAAAAGGTCTCTGTTAATCTCAGCAGGACATTCAGTTCTGAACCAGAACCCCTTAAATAGTTGACGCCACCCTGCTCACACACTCTTGAACTCTCCCTCCTCCGAAAAAGAAAAGAAAAATGACGCCCGAGTTAAACACACTCCTCGCCTCGATCCAAGAGATTTTGTCACTGTGTTGGATCACTTCATCAGTAGACATAATGTCATGTCAACAACAATCTTCCTCTCTCCCACCCAAAGGCCAGACTTGCCAAAACACACTGTGACAACATGGTTGTCAAGGAAACCGGATAACAGGACCCACAAATATTTTGGCTACTTGGAGAAGGGCACACAAAGAAAAATAACCATCCTTCCATCCATTTGTGATATCGCTTGTTCTCGTGAGGTTCCTGGATCATCTGAAGCCTGAGCCTGACTGAATACTTTGGTTGAGAGGCAGGGTACACCCTGGACTGATCGCCAGACAATCACGGAGCACTGAAAATCCTGACGCACATAAGTAGGACAGAAAGAAAAAAAAAAAACAACTTAAACGAATCTAAAATGTGGTCAGGCTGTGTGTACTTTCATCTAGTGTAGGAGCAGCATAGATAATAACTGTGGGACGTCGTCTAGCGCCATCTTGTGGACACAATTGGAAAGCAATGACAGCGCATTAAAAATGGGGTCTGACTACTTTCTGGTATGTCATTACATAAGTCACACCTGCTTTGCACGGGAACCGACGGCAGTCTTTCGCCCTGTTGCTATTTTCTTTCATTTTAATCTGCAACTCATCCTCATTACGTTCCGCTGGAATGTAAGAAGAGCACCACCGCCTGCCCTCTTGCTCTATTGTAGGGGTCACAAGTTGAGCTGAAATCGATCCTCCTAAAGGGAAGAAGCCACTTGTTCATGGGGAGTTATTTAAAGAGCGCTCGATAATGAGGAGGCATGGCTGGAATCTTGAACCCCGAGCGCCATCATCATCGTCATGAACATGCACGCACACAAACATCGGTAAAGCTTCTCGGAGCTGCTCTTGACCACTAGTAGAACTAGTCACATTGTTTTGGTGTATGCGTTGAGGTGAAATAGGTACCCTAACTACAGCTTGATTCAACACAAACGCACACTGTGTTGACACTTGTGGGGACCACATTTTCTTACGCTTCCAGAAGTATGGGAAAACAAACTGGTATTTTTATGGGAACCCTTTAAGTGTCTGTCCGGCGAGTGTATTTTATTTAAAAATTGTAAATATCTTAAATAAAAGGGTGGTGTTTCTAATCAATGTGGTCTTGTTTCCGAACAGATGAATCGTCCCTCTTGCTGAGGCTCTTCTTTCTCGCCCAGCCTCTTGTGTTTATTAATACATCAAAACAGATTTAAAGTAGTCATGGTCACACATAACTGTAGTCCGACTGAGGAGGGCAATGCGAGAGCAGGGGGGGCGGGCCTCTGGAGCTTTATACCCCCTCCCACGCATTACACCCTCTCATTCTGCTTTGTCATTTGAACCTCAACTGGATTCATGCGCAGGCAGACCAAACCTGCGTGTCCAATAACAAGTAAGTTGGTGCTGATTTTTACATTGCAGTTGACTTTGAGTAGAGCGGCTGGAATAAGTTCTGAACTTACACGTCACTTCCGTGTGAGGAAGTGGTAGACATTGGCAACACTCCTCAATGTGCTGAGCGTGGGCATCTGAAATACGTCAGCAGGTGAAAGATGCATGGCTGTATGTTACTTACGATATCTGTGTCATTTCTGTTTCCTTTTATCAGAGGTTGGATCGTAAAGTAGACGCAAACGGCGGTTTCAAGTATTGGAGCCCCGCCATGGAGGACGACGGCGATCCGTCATCTGATTTCGAACCACTGTTCATCCGAGAAGAGAACGGGGACCCCGAGACCAACTGGTCTCCTCTCGATTTTACAAGGACGCACGTGAGTCAGCCATCTCCAATGGGGCCGTACTTGCTGGAGATGGATGACTTGCTCAAGAGGTGCGAGGAGCTCACGGCCATCCCGCTCCAGTTGGACCCGGAACAGATGCTTGGCGAAAGAGAAACATCTCCGTATTTTTCCACAAGTCACACTGGGAACACAATGGGGACGGCGGACGAGTGCGCGGAACACCAGTTCCATGAGGACATGCCGATCACTTCGTCGGGAAACAAATTGAGCAGCACCATGGTGCAGTACGAAGGTCAACTGATGGGGATGTTGGCCATGCTGGAGAGCTGTATGGACGAGGCGCCCGTAGATTTTGAGATGAACCAGGAGTATGTGCATGTGAACAAAGTCAAGGACATGACGTCGGAACTTCAGAGCTTTAGTCACCGGGATCCCCAAGGAACAGCAGTTCTGAATCAGAAGTTCACGACCGAGAGTTCAAGTATTCCATGCCGTCGATGACAGTCGGCTGTACTTCCCGAGTGGATGATGTCAACAACGTCACAGATTCTCCAACAGAGTCCTTGGAGATGGAAATGAGTTTTGCAGTGGATGGATTCCAGACACTGGCCAGTCAGATGGAGAAGTGCATCGAGGAGCTGCAGCGCTTAGAAAGGAAGCGGAAGGACTTACTGGCGGAGGTGCTGGAGCTGAGGCGGCAGGAAGCCCAAGAAGAAGAAGAAGAAGAAGCAGCAGCGTCAGAGGCTAAGATTTCAAACAGAGTAAAGGAGTTGATGGCGGTGCTGAGAAAGGAGGAGGAAGACCGGAGAGAGGAGAGAAAGAGGGAGGTGCAGCTCCTCAGGTCCGAAGTGGCCGAAGAGGAGCGGCGAGTGTGGAAGGCGGAAATGGAGAAGCAGGAGTTGCGCGACGAGATGCGCAAGCTAAAGAGGCAACTCTTCACCAAGGCCAAGGAGAGCGCACACATTCAGGCGGCCCTCAACAAGCGACGTCATGAAATGGATCTCCAGAAGAGAGAGGAGGTAAGTCACTAAAAGTTTGGGATATTCAGCTTTCAACAAAGATGATCTGCTTGTTGGAGAACAGCACAAGCACTGAAACCTTCTTTCCATTTCAGGTTCCTTAAAAAAAATGGACCCAAACGCTGAATATCTCAAACTTCTTAATGAGAAGTTTATCTTTAACCCTTTCAGGGAAAGTGGCTACTTCAGTGGACAGCTTATCATGCTATCATGTATGAAAGAGATTCCTGACGTATGTACCCAATGCCCATGCCCTCCATTCCATCCTCCAGGAGAAACTGCACACCTTGCTCCGGGAAATGACAGAGGAGGGCTCACAGCTCAAATCACAACATCAGCAATATCTCCAGGACCTCCGAGCAGAGATTTGCGTTTGCACTGCCAGCCGGACTTGCAACACGACGCAGGAGGAGGAGCTGTCCAGGAGGAACTCCTGCGGGGACATCCAGCAGTACCTGCAGGACAGCCTGAGAGCCCTTGAGAACAGGTACTGAATTTCACTCACCATTTCACCTTCCCATTGACATTTTTGATTGCTATCTTCACTATTATTACTGCTTTGTGTCAATGAATACAGTAGAGCTTCACTTACCGATTGTGTTGGATGCTTTACCCCAAACTCTGATCTTGGCTTTCCAGGTACGAACCCGTGTTGCTGGGCCTTCAGAAGAGGAAAGAGACAACAACTAGGGCTTCTTTAAAAGCTAAAGAACAGACCCGAGAGCTCAAAGCCCAGCTTGGACCCTTGCGGGAGGAGATGCAAGCGCAGGTGCTGCAGAGGGCTCGCTTGGAGGAGAAACTTAAACTCGTTCACGTACAGAGGAGAGAGGACACTGAGCACTACGAGGTGACGTGAGATGCAGAGGAATGTGTACAACAGAGCTGACGTTCTAAGTATCTTCACTGTTTTAGGAGAGCATCCGTTGTCTCGAGCGGAGCAGCAGAGAGCTGAAGATGGAGTTGACGGTACAGAGAAGAAAAAACAAAGAGGCGGCAGATTTGCGAGACTGCCTTTCCAAGCAAATCCTTCTTTATAGGTGAGATCCATGCTGTTGATGGATTTTGTATTTGGCGTTGCACTCGAACAACTTCTCCCAACAGGTCAGCTGCTGGTGACCACCAGAAGTCCGAGCACCAAAAGGAAGCATGATTTTACACCTCTGGATGAGTCTTTTTTTTTTTTTTTTTTTACGTGGAGCTTAGAATATAGAATGCACTTTATACATTTCTGCATTGTTTATGAAGGTAGTTTGTAGAAATGTTTGTATGTATTTCATTAACATGGTGACTTGGGGTGGAGCCTTAGATTTGCGGCTGACCGCTTACTTGCGGAAGCGGTTCCCAGGGGGTCAGCTAACCTTAGAGAGCCAACTATGTGTATACAAGCAATAAAACGTTAATAATTTCCACCATGTGTCCCCTTTAAGTCATCATATGCTCTGAGCGATGAGGGTTAGTTAATGTAGTTTGTCTTTTCTAATGCAGTTTTCATCTATCCTTTCTTAATAAACGACACTAGTCATTTTGATTGTTTTGTGCACTGTCATCATCATGGTGCGCAAGTGGTTAGTTTAGTCGCCTCATAATTCTGAGGATCCCGGATTGGTATTAAACCCAGTGTCTGCCCTGCCTCTCAAATCAGCTGGGGTGCTCGACACGCGTATGCGTGAGTCGTGACAACACAAATGTTCTTCTTCCCTATTGGCCTGTCAGCGAGTCAAGTAAGACGCCCTCTGATTAGATGGGAGTTCATCCTACTATGTATTTATTTCGTCTGGCGGGAACGCGGGACTTCCGGGGTTGAGAAGTTGTCGGACAACGCTGCAGCACCCAGCTAATCCGACGTTCTCCCGTGGCGGCCATGTTGGCAGGGGCGACGGTTGCATAAAAGCTAATGGATGGATGTGGGAATGTTGTCATAACTTGCTCATTTTGTGAGCGATATTTATTACTGTCACTTATTTTGTCATTAACAAAAAGTGTCCTATGAATGCAGAACAGTTTTGGGGATAATTATTCACTGGCAAAAATTAAGTTTTAGCCATAAAAACGTATTCCGAGTTCCCTTGTCATAATTGGACCATGTTGTTTACAACCGTATGCAGCATCATGTGCCGGCATCCTTTTCCAGCTGCCTACTCCATTAAAATGATGACACCTTTGCCCTTCCTATCTTCGTCGCGGTCGAATGGTCAGATACAAAGGGGCGTGTCTTACCTGCCCCTGTTCATATTCACGACGTTGCCAATGTGTCTTTTAAAACTGCTAATAAATAAGAAGTCATAATGTCTTCAGCGGATCTATCCCATGTTCTCGACCTCGTGCGTTCCCTATATTGTCACACACACACGCTGGAGGAGTTTACGGACAGAATCGTGTTCCAAGAGGGTCACAAAGTGGTTCTTGTCGAACAGGCGGACTCTTACGCCTTTAAATCCTTCGTCGGGAGCCTTGTCGTCGGCTACGACAACGAGCTTCAGCACGTGCCGAGCTGCCACCAGGTAAAAAAGTCGATAACACTTTAAAGTTAGCGAGTTATTTAGCCTGTTATCCATTTATATCTTCAATAGTCCTTTAAACGTTATTATATTTATTTAGCCGTCTCCTACTCGAAAACATGTTGATTGAAATGTATTTATTTTTTCAATTAATGTACTACAGTATATTTCGTTTAATACTTAATTCATTGAGTAAAAAAAGTTAAGAAAATTATTTTCTAGTTTTTCAGTTTGAACATTACATGTCTAGTCTTTGTAGTGTATAGGTTGAACACGATTATCAAATCAATGCATTCTGTTTTTATTTAGCTTTACTTAACACAACGTCCCAACTTCATTGGAATTAGGTTTGAAGATATCATTAATTATCCCCCCCCAAAAAAATCTCAAGCTAAATTGAACATTTTTGTTATTTCTGAAGTATAAAAATGACATATTTTTGCATGAATCTGTTGGCCCACCCAAGGAGTAGCTCTCAGTTTAGTTTCAAAAAGCTTGGTGCCCCCAGAGCTAGCATGTGTTGTGCATGTTTATTGTGGCGCCTTATTCCCAATTTGAATGTAAAAAAAAGGACTTTGTCTCCTCTAAGGCACTCTCACTTTGCTAGACAACCCATGAAGCAATATCATGTTTTTTTTTTGTATTGCTTTCCACAGATCATCACTCTGTCGGAACTGTTGGCCTTCGTTCTCAATAGCCTGAAAAGGAAGAAAAAGCACAACATCTTGGTACGCGGTTACAAACTGCTATGCGTGGACCAGCAGGAGAGTGACTTCGACTACTTCAAGTTCCAGGGTGAAGTCAGTCAGAATGTTACCAACGTCCACACCAGTGACCTGTGGAAGAAATTGGCCCTGCGCCTTGGCACGGACATCTCTCGCCACCTGCTGGAGAACTGCTCAATTTTTGTCATGGTCCCGCCGTCGTGCGCTTTCCAGGTGTGCGGCTTTCCCATCTACGACAGGGTTTACAAACCCGTCGTCCGCTCCGGGTTTTGCCTCCAGAATCGATTCAGGACCCGTTGTAATACTAAGTCTGCAAAGAGTCGACGTGCGGTGAGCTTGAAAAGGGGGGATTTTAGAGCCTCATATCAGAAAAGGAAGAGAGAAATCAATGAGGAGGATGAGGAGGACACGCTGCGATCTGGAAAAAGGAGACGTCTCGCAAAAGCTCAGGAAGTTAATGAGACAGTTGAAAAAAGACAGCCGGTATCCTTCAAGCCTGTGGAGATGGAGATAAGCGGTGATGTCTTTAAGCAAATAGCTGAAACAGACACAGCTCCTGTGGAAGCAAGGCCTAGTTGGAGATCAGGCATTTTCCCCCCTTTGCCTCCCTCGCAGTGTTTCATAAGAACCACGGCCTTCCTGTATGGTTGCCAGGGTATGAACAGGTTCCTCCTCAACAGGAAGAAGAAAAGTGTGGCGGGCTCGAGAAGAATACAAGGCCCGGATCTGGTGAGAATAATTTTCTTCGAGGGGCTGCCCTATCTGAACGGACTGGAGAGGAAAACGAAGAAGCTCCCTCGTCGCTTTTTCAACATGGTCCACCTTTTTAGCCAGCTTTTGTGTCAGCACAGGAGGTACGCCTACAGCAGAACGCTGCAGCGACTGTGCCCTCTGGTGCAGAGCGACCTGCCCCAAGGTGAACTCAGCTCCCTTTTGCCCAAACACTGTCAGCCTCACCGGGTCTACCTTTTCGTGAGGGAGTGCCTGTGCGCCGTCATCCCGTTAGAGCTTTGGGGCTCCTTGGAAAACCGTTGTAATTTTTTGGCGCGGGTCAGGGGCTTTTTGTGCAGCACAAAGTATGAAAAGATTTCAATTGCGGAGCTGATGTGGAAGATGAAGGTGAATGACTGCGACTGGTTGAAGATCAGTAAGAAAGGTGAGATCAGAGGAAATAAAATGCAAAAAAAAAAACAGTTATCGGGCGGCTTAACAAAAGACCTCTAGCATTCTGGTTAAAACACCACCATTCGTACCCACTTGTTGAAGTGCTCTTGAAATAAAACGCCTTTTGGGGGCCTGCTGTTTGCAGGCCGGATCCCACCCAGCGAGCTCGCGTATCGGACCCGGGTGCTCGGTCAGCTGCTCGCTTGGCTCCTTGACGGCTACGTCGTCGGCCTCGTGCGAGCTTACTTCTACGCCACAGAAAGTGTGGGTCAGAAGAACGCCCTGAGGTTCTACAGGCAGGAGCTTTGGGCCAGACTGCAGGAGCTTGCCTTCAGGTGGGCATCCCACCAAACGGCGTGCATGGTCAGTGTGGGTAACGAAGCTCATGGTCGCCTTTTGTGCTTGTAGAGATCACCTTTCTGTCGGCCACTTGAAGGAATTGACTCAGGCTCAGGTGGATTCCCTCCCCAAGAGCACCATCATCAACCACCTGCGCTTCATCCCAAAGGCGGTTACAATGAGGCCCATCATGCGAGTTTTTGGAGTAGACGCCCAGACGAGGGTACTTTCTTCACTTATGTTCCAAAATGTTTTACTTGGTAGTTAAACAATACAAATGCCCTCTCATTCCTCGCTTTAGGCCTTCCAAAGGAAGATATGTGACCTGAGGGATGTCTTGCAGGCCTGCGTACGCGTCTCTCCTTCCCTCCTGGGTTCCACAGTGTGGGGGATGAGTGACATCCACAAAGTGTTGTCCACACTTGTGCAGGCCCAGCAGGACAAGCCAGAGCCCCTCTACTTTGTTAAGGTTGGACATCACTTGCACTTTAAGACTGTCGAGTGACACTTCTTTTGTTCCCAAATGGCTCAGTTATATTAAAAAAAAGCTTTAAATTAAATATGGGATCTTTATGGGAATCAGGCCGCTTCCAAATGGGGCTAAAAATCAGGAACGGTTGCCAACGTGAGTGTAGCATTAAGGTGCCAGCTGGATGTACTCGATCGACTTGAAATCGATATCATTGAAATACACATATTGGTCACACGCCAGTGTCTGCCAAAACAACACATTAAAAAATACATTCACAGTAGTGTAACCAGCCATTGTCAATGTGCTAAAAAGTGCACAGTCTGGCTCCCCCTAGTGGTGCGCAAAGGCAATTGATTCAGTTGTACACACGCTGTTGAAGCACAAGAAGATACATGTAATGTTAAAGGTTCACCTATTCAATCCAGTATTTTCTTTTTTTTAAATGTAAAATACATTTTGGATACGTTTTGTAGTTGACTCGTGTAATGTATTTTATTTGAATTGCAGAAAAAAGAAATAATGGTGTCATCCTTCCATTTCTCACTTGAAGGTGGACGTTAGCGGAGCATACGAGAGTCTGCCCCATGACAAACTTCTCCATGTGGTCAGCGAAGCCCTGTCGCTTGCCAACGGGAACTCCTTCAACATACGCAGCTACACCTCGTTGTGGGTAGATTCTTTTGAGGGCCTGAGGAAGTCTTTTGTTAGACGGGTACGAACAAAGTTCAATGGGTCCTTAAGAATATTCTATCTAGTCCTAGAGGTTTTTTTTCTTCTCCTTTTGCAGGCTGACTTTGTTACGGATGAGATGAGCTGCAGCAACATGAAAGGGTTTGTGATGGCCCTGCAAAGAAACGGCAGAGTTCACCACTCCATCATGGTGGAGCAGGTTGGGGTGGCATCCTCAGATAGTCCTCGCAAATGACTACATTATGATATTGTTTCCACGTTTGTGCTCATTTGAGCTACTTTTCAGCACCTGGCCCCAAATATTCACGACCAAGAGATCCTTCAGTTCTTCACCCACATGTTGACCCACAGCTTTGTACGGTTTGGGAAGAAGTAAGGTTTGAATTTTTAGTCGTATTAACATGGCCTTGAACGTTGTAATTTTGGATTTTCATCCTCTCAGAACCTATCGTCAGCTTTGCGGGATTCCCCAGGGATGCTCCGCATCCACTTTGCTCTGCTGTCTCTGCTACGGTCACATGGAGAATGCCCTGTTCCAAGGAATGGAATTAGCCAAAGGGTACAGCACATATGTACAGGGGGTTCTTGCTTTACGATGGTCCTGACATTCTGAATGGCGTATTTAGTTGTCGCGGCGCATGAGTGTTACCACTCTCCATTCACTTTTTTACGATGCCTGCAAGTATTCACTGGAATAATGTCGGTTAGTACAAATTTGCCTACAAATTCGGGTCACATCGCAAAGAAACACAACTGTTGTGAAGCGGGGACGCCCTGTACCTATCTACTCAAATATATTTGCTTTTCTAAAGTCCTGCAGATGTAGTAATACAATTTCAGCAGGAGAGGGCAGCGTGTTGAAACTTGTCATTTTTTTCCCCCCTCTGTCTCCTTCAGACGATTGATGAGAATGGTGGATGATTTTCTTCTGATCACGCCCAGCCTCAGCGAGGCCCAAGCCTTTCTCCAGTACGGCTCCCCGCAATGCACTTATTTCTAATTTCAGCCTTGCTCTGGGGACTTTGCATGTTCTCCCCGTGTCAGCTGAGAGAAACTCCAGCTTACATGAAGTCTGCGTGAGACGTGATTTTTACATTTAAAAAAAAAATGTGTTCAGGGTCTTGTTCGCCGGCGTTTCGCAGTACGGCCTGGTGGTCAACACGGACAAGGTGGCGGTAAACTTTGAGCTGCAGCGAAATCTGTCTTCCTGCGCTGGCATCCAGAGGCTGGCCTCCCATTGCCTCTTCCCATGGTGCGGCTTGTTGGTGGACACATCTTCTCTCAACGTCTATAATGATTACTCCAGGTGAAGCCGCTCGTCAACTGTAAATAATATACCATAGGCTTTTTTGTTCTCAGATTTGTCCTTGTGCTTTTGCTGGTCTTTTATGGTCTCTCATAAGTGCAAGCAAAACCTTGCTGCACTTTGCACCTAGTTAGAAAACATCATAAGAGATAACTCCCGGTCTTGCATGTAACAACGGATGCGGTGGAACCTCCATTGTTGATCAAGGCTTTGATCAAGGTGTTCAAACTTCAAAAACATTTTTCTCATAAAGTGGATCGACGTGCTAGACCGAAATTTAGAATTGAATTGGCAATGACCCCTAAATTCCAATTCAATTCTTGAATTAAAGTTTGAATGCATACATTTCAGACAAATATTATTGTTAGGACTTCATGTAGTAATTATTTTTTTTATTAACAGTAGAAGCCTTCTCGGAAAAAAACAGATCATTAGAATTTGTAAAAACTCATTGATATGATGGTAGAACAGCACTTCATTTTGGAATACCTTGCTTCATGTAAGTCTTTGAAATTGGCTGAATTATAAAATTCCAAATTTTGCACCAGCCTGAAAAATGAATTTGTGTGTCGCAACTCATTTTTACTTGCACCGGACTTTGGACTGAACAGCCAACCGTTTCGTATACTGCAAGTTCATAAGATTAATTTCTGCTTCTATGTACACTTCTGTGGTGGCAACACAATCAAATAAACAAAAAAAGATGCTCACTGAGCTGAAGTCCACAGAGGAATAATGTATGATGGTGGCTTCACTTCTTCCGCAGCTACTCGGGCCTGTCTCTGTTCCAGAGCCTCACGTTGGGCACTTTCAAATCGGCGGGGGAGCAAATGAGGAGGAAGTTGATGAGGATCCTGAAACTCAAGTGCCATGCCGTGCTCTTGGACTTGAAGGTCAGCCAAAGATTTATTGCAGTTTCTTTCCTACAGGGGCCGTTAAATACAATTCTCTGAAATTTCCTCTCTGGGGATCAATAGTTAATTCTATCAATTTGTAGCTCTTGGTGGAGGTTTATTAGCTAAGTGATGATTAAAAGCTGTAAACGTGTGATACGATAATAGCCTCATGGTGCCTCGTTGCGGCTTCGGAAGCATTCTTATCCAAAATTGAAGAGCTCATCAGTGTGGCAGTAAGTTGCGATAGCTATTAAGCAAGAGGTGAGGAGCCTTTTTTCTTCTGTCAGGAGCCTTTTTAGTGCCAGGAATTTGTGTGCGTGTTGTGTGTTGTGTGGCGGGCTCCATAAAATGCTCCGGTGCAGTCATTCTGTACAGCCTATTCTGAAATCCTTCAAGTAATATGAACATTAAATGTTCACACTGTGCATAATGTTGTCGTGGCTTCAACTTTAAAAAAAAGTTTTTTTAATCCCATACGATACAATTAAGTTGTTTAACTTTTACGTTCAAGTGATTTGCATGTATTCCTTAGGAACTGTCTGTTAAGGTGCCGTTTTTATTGAACACGAGCAATAACAAATGAATTGTGATGAAGTACAGGGTTTTTTTTTCATTTCCCTACATTTAAGTGCAATGTCAATGTTTACTCTGTGTATAATGATACAGCGGCTTACAATAACATTGAGATATGCTTGTTAAGAATAAAACCTCCGCCCGCCTGGTAATTAACACTTGGTCATACAACGCTACTGCCGTGTGTTTTTTTTTTTTTCCCCCCTCCCTGCGTAATACTTGCTGTAAAAAGTAATATAACCACCGCGCTCAAGTGGGCCTTCTGTGAACCACTTGCATCAGCTTGACCCCCCACAGTAATATTCCATTTCATTTATATTTTTATGGTTGTCAATATCATAATTTTTCTCCCCCCCCCTTCCCTTGCAGACAAATACCGCGACGACAGTCTACGGAAATATCTACAAGTTGGTGCTACTTCATGCATTCAGGTCAAGACTTACCCCACATTACAATAGTCAAGTTTTATTCATCGCTTGTTCTTACATGCGGGTGCTTGATATTTTGGAAAGGGGTTGAGTTAAAGTGCTTTTTGGCTTTATAAGATGACAATTCCTGCGAAAACATTATCCATTCAAACATCTGCACAGCAATTGTGCTTATGACACCACTTCCTGTCTGAGCCATGACTTAATAAAAGGCTGGTTAATCAACTACCTACAATGACCGCAGAATTGACTTGACATTCATCACACAATGCAAACCTTTTTCATTTCCCCTTTGGGCTATTTTTAGATTCCATGTGTGTGCCCAGAGTTTACCTTTTGGCCAAACGGTTGCAAAGAACCCTGCCAATTTTCTGCGGATGGTATGGGACATGGCTCATTATGCCAATAAGATCTTCAGGCACAGTAACAGAGGTATTTCCACGCAGATATACTTCAAATATTGGGGGTCACTTAAAGTTAACAATCAAATTATATTGTTTGTTTGTTTTTTTTTGTCCTTGTGCATCTCTGCTTCGAATTGTTAGGCTACGAGGCCCTGGATGGCATTGTGCCAAGCGAGGCAATGCAGTTGCTTTTCTGCCTTTCATTTCTACTAGTGTTGTCGCAACATCGCTCCCTGTACAAAGGCATGATTCCGCATCTGCATAAATGTAGGTGAACTCAGGAAAGCATGGAAATGCGCAACATGTATATATATATATATATATATATATATATAAAATTATGTCTGCTCCTTGACAGGGAAGCGCAGTCTGGAGAGCCGTCTGGGAGATGTGCAACTGGCGAGGGTGAGACAAGCAGCGAGACCCAGGATCCCTGTGGAATTCTTGACCATTCGAACTTAAATACATTTGTGTACGGTAACTCATTTTGATAAAGTCTCCCTGTAAAAAAAATAAAAAAATAATAACCATCAGCAGCCGACAGGTTTGTATGTGAGGATTTGCAACATGTTGACACGTGTTGAAATAACAATCGGTAAAGACATTTGGTTCCGTGAAAGAAAAAAAATAAATACCTCGGGCTGTACAATGGAATCGACAGCCTTTGTCCATCTGGATTACAATTTATGCTTTGTGGTATTTTTCCATATCAATGTCGAAGAAAGCAATTTAGGGCTGTTTGAGATTTAATGCCATGATGCGAATGTTTCAGTTGGCGTGGTCAAAAGTATTTTGTTCATGAATATCGACTTCAAGTGTTGTAGTGTAACGCCAGATTTGCCTTTGTGTACTATAATGTGTAAATACGCTCACTTTTTTTTATTGACTGAATTATCAACACCCTTTGTCTAAAAAAGAAAAAAAAAATAACGGATCCTTTGTCATGACGCCAGCATGCCTTCCCACTCATAAAAGAAAGCAATTTCTCTCTGACAATGATGTACTCAGGAGGCTCCTTTTCAGGAATGGAAACGTAGTTCATGACAACAGATGCACAGGTCAGCGCTCCCGATGTCACTGCGCTTCGATCTCAAAAGCGTCATTGCCGTACGGGTTTCGTCCCTCCCGTGACGAAGACCTCTCCCTGACCTTTTGGATTCCTTTGTAGAGAGCCACGAGTGGGATCGAAACCACGGGCATGGCACAGAGGAGGATGATTACGGCAAACACAAAGTCTGGGTAGGGCTTAACCTCTGTTTTGGGAAAGAGTTCCTAAAGCAAAGGATGCAACTGTGTTAAAACTCCACCCAATACATATATCTTTTCAGCATCATTTTTTGGGAGGGGGGGGGGGTGTTACTTACATAAGCAGGATTCCACGCAGGGTATGTGGGGTGTTTCTGGGCTTGGAGGACCACATATGCAATCAACACTATCTTAAGCATTAAAGGACTGATGATAGTCCAACAACATCTCCAATAAAGATTTGGCCTCTTTCCGGTCATGAAATAGATGTCGTCACTGAAACTGAGGACACAACGAAAACACACACAGTTGATTATTGCACTGCGGGTGGCTGAGTTGCATCACGTAAAAGAAAAATGAATCGATACTTTTTCATTCCGTAGACATAAACAACTCCGATGAGCTCAAAAAAGGCAATAATGAGCAGGGGACCGAGCCCACGTAGCTGTTGAAGACCTCCACCCAGTAGTTGCCTGACCCCATGGTGAAGATGAGCGAAATCAAAAATGATATCAAGCAGAATGCCCCTGAAAAGTCACGAATAGGAAAAAAAAATTTGACTGGAAACAAACATGCTCTTTTGACTTTTGAGCGCCGACTGTAAATTTCAGTTACCTGTAATGAGTTCTTGGGGTACCCACTTGGGTACCAGGTTGAGGTCACAGAAGGGCCTTAGGACTCCCTCAGCGTTACCAAACATGGAGGATAGGCCTAAGCTGAAGAGCATGAGGAAAAACAATACCGCCCATAACTGCGAGCCCGGCATCTCCAGTACCGCTTCAGTGAACACGATAAAAGCCAGGCCAGTCCCAGAAGCGCTCTGTGATTAAAAAGAAATGTTTCGCATTTTTGTCTGGTACATTGAGTGCAATTAAATTCGATGAGAGGAAAGCAGGCAACAACCCGTGAGAGCGCACGCATGGACGCTCGTTTGGAATCACGTCACCTGGTCAAGGAATGTTTTCAGCTTGCAGGGTCTCAGTTGCAGGCTGGCGAGCTCATCTAGATTGGTCTGATTCAGATACTCAACCCATTGGTCGTAGTTGTCTGTTGTTATATTCTGGTCTGAAAACTCAAAGTGGTTGGTCAAAACCAAGATGTTTCTGCAAATAAAACATTTTGGATATTACAAGGCAGCTTGGTCATTAGATCTGAACGTCCCTGCGAATGTTGTCATTCATCCGGGTCGTTCATTCTGCGGGCATTTAATCGATCGCAGTTGGACTGTACTGGTCTTTGAGGACTTTTCGCCTCTCATCCAAGCAGGCCTTATCAGTTCATGCTCAAAGCTAGGGTCGGACAGCACTAGCCTGGGTGTGGATGTGGAAACTCGACTGTTATCTAAGTTAACCCACCCCCAAACCACCAATAGTATCAGTCTTTCAAGACCGTTACCGTCCGTAGTCTGGTTTCTAAAATGGCTCCCAAACGAGTTCAATTCCGATCAAGTGAATGCTCTGAGAACAAATCAGAACATCTGTACGTACTCTTTCAGACAGGAGTTGAAACCGGCGTTGGCTTTAAAGCCCAGGATGGCAAAGATGGATATGGCAGCGTAAAGGGATGTGCCACTGTTTATCAGTCCCACGATGACGGCGTCCTTCTCACAGTTGTTCCTAATACACGCAGAGCAGTCCAGATGAAAGAGCGCACTCCGCAAATCCCCTCAAGAGTTTCTTTCTACCATAATGGCGTCATCCTTACTTCTCATTAGCATAGCTGGAGATTGCTATCAGACCTCCAAAGGCCACCGAGAGAGAGAAGAAGATCTGAGTCGAGGCATCCAACCACACCTGGGGGTTCTTCAGTATCTCCCACTGAAAACACACACACATCAGGTTTCTTGACTCTGGAGCTGTCATGCTCACATATCCGCTCCTAAAATATGAGGATATTCACATCAGGGGTGAAGAGGTACACCAGTCCGTCTGTCGCTCCGGGCAGGGTGAGGGCGCGGACCAGAAAAATGGTGAGTACCACGTATGGCAAAGTGGTCGTCACGTACACTGCCTAAAATGGATAACATTATCTGAATCTGAAAATTCATTGAAAGATGCACGGAACTGATCTTCGGATGTGTCGGCGGTCCACTGACCTTTCCCATGGATTGGATCCCTTTGATGATACAGATGTACATCGTCAGCCAGGCGCAGGCCAAGCAGACCACCAACCACCACTGCAGAGAACCGCTAGTCTCTATGTCAGTGGTGATGTTCAGGGTCTGACGGTACCAGAAGAAATTGACTGGGGTGCTCTTCACACACTCCTCATTCAAGCCTGCGTGGATCACGGGTAAGGTAACAAAGCAAGAGCCATTTATTGTGATGAATGATTTCCGCTCAGTTTATGGATCAGTTTCCGTCCTGTACATCGATCCAAACTTTTAGAGATTTGCTTTCTCATACCTTCTTAATTTTGTGTCACCACTATTGGGCTACAGTGATTGAATATTTTTCGGAAAGGAAACATTATTTATATAGCACATTTCAGACACAATAGGCAACTCAATGTGCTTCACACGAGCAAAGTCACACCACTTCAAAACAACAGCTGACGAAAGAAGCAAAGCAACTAAGAGCCTGCACTGTGAATTCAAAAAATTAAAAATACCTTGGTCAAAAGTATGAGAAAAGCAAAGTAGCCTGAAATTAAAAGCATTTACACTCTGGCGCTGACTTCCCTTCTATTGGCAGGTCACTCCATTGGCATGCAGCACAACAGATAAATGCAGCGTCACCATGTTTGCTTTGAACTCCGGGCTCCACTAATTGACCCAATTGGCCCGGCTGACTTTATATTCAATCAGCATTTCATTCATGCATTCAGGATCCAAACCATTCGATGATTTATAGACAGCTGAGTGTGAGCCAGTGTACATTATTATTCCATTGATTGATCAGATAAAAACTCATTTTGCATGAATTACCTGTGCGATTGATGTTGAGTGGACACTGGCTCCACGGCAAAGGGTTCTGGAAGGAGTTGAAAAAGTACCAAAAGACCCAGGCCAGGATGGTATTGTAGAAATTGCACACCAGGAACGATACAACCATCGAGCCAATGCCTACATGGAGAAAATAACATCATGAGCTCCGTCATGTATAATCAAGACATTTCTGTTGTACCCTTTCTCTGCATATGAGCAGGAAATTTCAAACTCCGGTCTGAAAACTATGCCATATTTGCAGAAATATCCCGGGACACCCACCAACTCCGCCCAGAAAGGGCGAGATGTTCTTCCACACTCCGATACTTCCCTTGCGGAGCCTCTGTCCAATCGCCATTTCCAAGTAGAGCAGCGGGAGACCCTCAAACACCAACGCTATCAGGTAGGGGATGAGGAACGCTCCTGAGGGTGGCAACATTTGTGCTCATGAAGGGTCAGTGGAGCTCATCTTGATAAATGTTGGATCGTTTTTCCTAATCCGATGCCCTAAGCGAGTTTTAAATCGCGGTTAAGCATTGGTCAAATTGAGGCCGCGCAACACTTCCCGTGAGAGTAAATACGTGAGCTAATAAAGCCGATAACCCCGCCGCACGTTAGCGCGGGTCCATGTTTGTTCAGCTTGACCTTCACTGACAACTATGAGGAAGTGAATCAATACTGTGCACAAGTCACTTGACGGAACGTGGGAAGCACAATAAGTAACTCACCTCCTCCATAAATTTGGCAAAGGTAGGGGAAGCGCCAAACGTTGCCGATCCCAACCGCAAAACCGATGGAGGTCAGCATGTATTCAATCTTGTTGTTCCACGTGACTTCCTCTCGCACATCTCTCGTTTTGTCCATCTTTGCGCCCAAGTCCCTCGATTGTAAAACGTGCGCAAAAAATGGAAGTTGATTTATTATTTGAGCCGCCTTCTCCTTCGTCTCACCTGAGTGTGGCGGTCTTTAATGTGTGGGGCTTGTCTTTTATCAGCTGTCTGCCTCCCTTGGGGGCTGTCCTCCAATGTCCTATCAGCAGCTTCCAGTCAGGTTACTGGTTCGGATGACACAAAGTGCAATTCATTTTTTAAATTGAATCTTTGTGTCATCAGGAAAGACTCTTTTGAGATAAGACTTTTTTTCTTTTACAAGAGCTTATGGCATCATCAACAGCTGCTAACAAAGTCTCATTACAGTTGTAATGTGCAGAAATTTAAATCTGCCGTGGGAAAGCTCAAAACAAACAAAAAAAGTCACAGCTCAGTGTACGGAAACCGTGATGGTTTAGCGAGTCAAAGCTTATTTAATATCGGAATGTGGAAACTCCCAGATTAATAGATAACCAGCGTGATGGAGTGCCAATGTTATGGTGACCTCAAGTGATGCAAAGTGGAACGTAAAACCTTTTTGTCAGCAGTAACTTTTGAGCAACAACCGCAACAAGCTATTCTGGATGGAATGCATCAAAGCAAGCAAAACATTCAAGGCCAAAGCGACGTGGCCATTTGGCCCATCAGCGCTTTCCATTGTTCTTTTATCAGCCGCAACTTTCTGTACAAGACAATTTGTTCTGAAAGTTGGAGCCGACGTGGTACTTACGGCCGCGTTTGCAAGGGTTCGGTCGGCTTTCTGCACATGGGTGCACATTGCTATCTCCAGCATTTCCTCCTTTGCAGATAAAGATTTGACCCAGTGACGTTATCGCTCAGTATGGTTTTATATTATATATTCTATATTTAAGGTGGATGATTGAGGGGGGGGGGGGGTAGAGCTCTTGCCAAGTCTGGTCAAAAGGTGTTCCCTGCTTTGGCTGTTGGCAAGGATGCAAAAAATAAAATAAAAAAACAGGATCACATTGCATATCCCAGGATGCTAACATGGTCGTCTTTTTCCCCTTAATACCCAATCCTGAGCAGCAAGTATCTGACATATCAAGCATTTTAAAAAATATTCACTTTGCACCTTCTCAACCCAGGAACTCAGAGGCAACACTTAAAACAAAGTCTTTTAATGATGATCCACTTGTCATAAACACCACCAGTAAACCTGCCGCTAGATCAATAAAGATTGCAATTTGAAAATCGGCCAGCTACTTTACTACACAGTGTGCGTGAACTGGACTTTGATTTACACTTGGTATTTTTCCATGACAAAAGTCTCAAAAAATGACAGTCAGTAACGAAAATTGGTGAACATCATCTCGAGCCAAAGAATTTGCTGTCAGTGTCATTTTGCGTCAGATTGGATGGATGTACAATGCCGGATTTTTAAATCAACTTTCTCAAACTTTTAACACCAAGTACCACCCTAAAAAAAGTACAGTACTGATTGCCCAGTGTAGCACCGTAATGACCATGACCAAAATGAATGCTCTAAAAGGAAAGCAAAAAAAAAAACAAAAAAACCTAAGGAAAAACTTTCATTTTGACCCAGTTCTCTGGGTTGTGTATTGTACAAAATGACCCAATTTTTGACTTTTGTGCGAAACAATCCATAAAGTTTGGTCGGTCCTTCTTTCACGCAAAATTGGGTTACTTTTGACCCAAATGACAACCAAATTACACAACAGAAAATTATTTTTAATTGTTTTAAATGACTTTGGTTGTCAATGTATCACTGAAGCTCAGTTTTATGAACTGTATACATGCAGCAAAAAATAAAATAAAATAGCATCAACTCTGAATGCAGAAACATCCACATTCCCATTCTTCATCTCAACCGCCGCTATTTTATTGACGGTCCTCCTGCACGTTATTCTCCATCGAAACCCTGTACGGGTTGATGTTGAAACGGAAGGAGGTCTTCTTGAAGCTGTGGTATAAAGCTACAAGTGGGATGGCGCTCACGGGCAAGGCGCAAAGTAGCACGCTGATGGCAACCACCCAGCCGGGATAGGGCTTGACCTGAGTTTGGGGGAACAGTTCCTAAAGGACACACATGGGCAGCACTTGAGCATTTGAAAACCTGAGCTCAGTGAGAAATGGAAGTTTTGCTTACATAAGTCGGGTTCCATGTGCCAAAGGTGGGAGGATACTGTGCCTCGAGTGCCACGTAGGCGATCAATATTGAGATCAGCATCAAAGGACTTACAATAGTCCAACAAATTCTCCAGTAAAGACTGGGCTTCTTGCCGGTCATTAGAAAGATGTCCTCGCTGAAACTTAAGGACAGAGAGAAAACAAAATGAATATAATTTGGGGTTTTTTTGGTTTGAGTTTTTTTACAGCAAAACACAGTCGAGTCAATCCAAGAGTTGAAGAAATGCCTACTTTTTCATTCCGTGGACATACGCCACTCCGACGACTTCGAAAAATGCAATAATGAGGAGGGGGATGGAGCCCACGTAAGTGTTGAACACCTCAACCCAGTAGTTCCCAGATCCCATGGTGAAGATGAGAGAAATCACAAAGGCAGCCAAGCAGACCAGCCCTGTAAATGACAACGATGACGACGACAGAATCTTCAACATCCGCTCATTTGAGCGCCACTTTCTCATGGGTTTTGAAAGTACCTGTCCACACTCTAACAGGGAGCCACTTGGGCACAATGTTGAGCTCACGAATGGGGTTGAGGACTCCCTCGAGGGTGCCAAACATGGAGGACAGGCCCAAGCTGAAGAGCATCAGGAAAAACAGGACCGCCCACACCTGCGGGTATGGCATCTCCAGCACTGCTTGGGTGAACATGATAAAAGCCAGGCCAGTTCCAGAAGCACTCTGGGGGGAAACATTTCAAAGGAAACATTCAAAACATATTCCACATTGGTAACATAGTCCCCGTAAAGATTTGAGATTGCAATAATCAATCCAAACAAATTACCTGGTCAAGGAAAGTGCTTAGGTTACACTCTCTCAGTGACAGCATGGAGTGGACTGCTGGATTTGTCTTCACATACTCAACAAGCTGGCTATAGTTGCATTGACCCTCGACAGAAATGTTGAAGCCAAGCTGTCCGGACATTTCGTTGAACTTCGCCACGTACTCCGTCTGACAGTTTTGCAAGTCGTTGTTGGCTTTAAAGCCCAGGATGGCAAAGACGGCAATGGATGCGTACAGGGACGTGGCACTGTTGATTATTCCCACCAAAAGGGCATCCTTCTCGCAGTTGTTGCTAATATGCACACGACAAGAAACGAAAATTCACAAGAGTGCCTTGCCCCGCACCGACCATCCGCAGTCTGCTTTGTTGACAAGTTCTTACTGCTCATTGTTGTAACTGGAGAAAGCTATCAGACCTCCAAAGGCCAACGAGAGAGAGAAGAAGATTTGAGTTGCGGCGTCAAGCCACACCCGTGGGTCCTTCATTATTTGCCACTGAAAGAAACGCACATCATTTGGCTGTTGAGTTTAGATCTCAAGTGTCTGCTCCAAAAGTGAGAAAACTTACGTCAGGTGTGAAGAGATACAACAGTCCGTCGATGGCTCCGGGCAAGGTGAGGGCATAGCATAGAAAAATGGTGAGAACCACGTAGGGCAACGTGGTTGTCACATATACCGCCTATAAACAAAGCCAGATTTCAACGCAACCGCAAGATTAACTGGACACTTTTCGTCAAGCCGCTCACCTTCCCGATGGACTTGATTCCTCTGATGAAACAGATATAGATCAACGACCAGTTGCAGGCCAGGCAGACCACCAACCACCACTGCAGAGAACCGCTGGTCTCAATGTCAGGAGTGATGTTGAGGGTCTTGCGGTACCAGAAGAAATTGACCGGAGTGCTTTTCAGGCATTCGGCCGTCAATTCTGCAAGGGGGCGCCCAGTGATACAACAATTGCATTTCATGTGAAATATGTAGAGGAGAACGAACAACAAAATTCATGGATTCAACCCTTTCATGCGCCCGGTAACACGATAAGCTGTCCACTGTTTTAACCGTTGACCCTGAAAGGGTTTGAGGCCCTAATGGGTTCCTATTTCCATCAAATGTGGCTTATCGGGTCATGTCTTCCATGGCCGGCACAGCGTGACTTATCATTCTCCGCACACACATATTACTTGTGTCATTAGCCGGACACTGGCTCCACGGCAGAGGGATTTTGAACGAGTTGTAGAAGTACCACAGCACCCAAGCCAGGACGGAGGTGTAGAAAAGTGCAATCAGAAAAGATACCAGCATGGCGCTGATGCCTGTAAGAAGAAAACAAGTGGCGTATCGATTTCTTCTGAATTCAAACAGAACTAACAGAAATGGCAAGAAAAGGATCCCGAGATTCTCCGCTCACCCACCAATTCCACCCAGTAAGGGTGAGATCTCTCGCCACGATCCAATGGTTCCCTTGCGGATCCTCTGTCCGATCGCCAACTCCAGGTAGAGCAGGGGGAGACCCTCAATCACCAGCGCTATCAGGTACGGGATGAGGAAGGCCCCTGCCAATGCGGTCAACATTTGGACTTCTGTTAACGATCCATCTTGCAAGATTTTTACCCGAGGTACCTCAAAAGATTATGACGTATGCTGTTATACAAATAGTCGGCTGTCTGGATTACCTGCGCACGGCTCAAGTGTAAAATCAAACAACTGTCAGATGAGCATGAACTGATTATGCAGATTCTGACGCGCATCCAAATTGTCTTTGTGTTTTGCCACTGAATCGCGTTTGGCAGCTTGCCAATGACGTGCCGCTTCCTCTTGGGTTTCAGATTCTGCCACGTTTTGAGACCAAGTAGCAGTTCGCCCTGTCGCGACACCCACCGCTCTGCCCCTTTTTGGCATAGTAATGTGTGTACAATGGGCCGGGGGGAATGACCGCGACTCAATTTCCTGATGCAGAACCGAACCCCCGAAACCAAATGGCTTGTAAGTCTGTAATTCATGACAGTATCTTTTGTTTATTTTCTCCAAAGGATCTCAAGAGGCCCTTTGTAAGACCCTCAACTGTTTTCACAAAAGCGCGTTACCCCCCCGAGGCTAAAGGATGACATGTCACCTCCTCCGTAAGTTTGGCAAAGGAAGGGAAAGCGCCAAATGTTTCCAAGTCCAACTGCAAAGCCAATGATGGTGAGCAAGTACTGGAACTTGTTGTCCCATTTGACTTCCTTTTGCTCTTCCTGCTCTTCCAACTCCATTTGTTTGACGATGTTGAGCTGGAAGGGAGGGAAAAAAAATGACCGCAACTTATGTGGCAGTCATGCAACACTACTGTGTACGACTGTCGTATTACCTCCACTTGTCTCACCTCTATGCTGCAGGGCCTCTTGCTTGCTGTGCTTTTGCGTGCCATTGTCTACTTCAGGTATGGCTTTTACAAGAGTACTGTTTGTTGTGGCCACCAGGCTGATACTGATTCTGCAAAAGCCAAATACAATTAGGGGATGAGCTGGGGGGCGACACACTGTTTTAATGGAATTCCACTCTATTTTATAGAAATCATAGTGTCAGTTGTTATTCCACTTTGGTTTGAATTGACCGTTTAACTAAAAGCAGGCCCATCAACATCCACTTTATAGGCCAATTTTATTTGTTTATTGCAATAGTTTCAGCTGCTGTAATGTAATTCACCACATACAGCTTCCAAAAAGTGTAGATTGATGTGACAATCATGTTAGAATTAATGGCTCAACAGAAAAGGCTTGATCCCCTCTGAGCCTCAGCCTAGTTCTTGGTACCTCCAATAATGACAATAGTTTTGAACATGTTTCAAATCAATTACATGTTATATGTTTTACACGTGACAAATATTTTGGAAACATGGACTAGAAGAGTTGAGAGCAACAAAGAAACTTACCTCTCCTTTGGAAACCAGTTTTCATATGCCAGACTTGATAAATATATTGGAGCCTTGTACTTCAATATCTTTGATCCTTTCGTCTTTAATATGACATCACAAACATCAAATTTTGTTTTCGCGGTTCTTTATCTCAGTGTCATCAGAAAAATTACTGACATTTTTAATATTACTGACATACTGATGTTTTTTTCAATACGGTTAGAATACCATTTTGTTGCTCTGCTGTTTGGATTGGATTAAACATTGACTCAAAAAATAACCCTTGAAGCACTACATCAGTCCTGTCAATTTATGTGTTTATAAATGCTCTCCAATAAAAGATGATTCAACATTTCAAAAGGAAGAATGTGTATATGTAATATAATTTAAAAAATACTGTATATTGTTAGAATGAGAACAAAGTAAATTTCATCACTGAAAGCTAAAGAAAGACATTTTAAGATGATTAACGATATATACTTATGGTGATTTTCTGAAACAGCGGTTTAATGTAGAGCTAAATTATTGTGCTTTATTTTTATTTTTCTGATATATATACTTTGGATAATTTATTGATCTTTTTTGACTGTACGTAGAACAAGGTGCTTCGGGAGTAATTTCAGCACTGGATTTCTGAGAGAGCAACATGATACACCCAAACTGGAATTTAAAGACATTAGATGTGAGACGGTACAGCAAAACAGGAAAAGGGAAATAATGCTTAACATTTTGATAAAATGCTAAAACAATATATTCATAGCACAAGGATGAAAACAAAGGGACCCTTGATGGTATATGAATATTTGATCTTCTGATCTTTTTTTAGTTAGTTAATTTAGTTAGTTAATTTAATATTTGTATTTAATATCAGTTTTGAATATTTTTCATGTTTTATGAATAAGGACTGTATATCAATAAAATTGGGGGGGGGGGGGGGGGGGAACAAGAGTTCCGACGTTGCGAGTCGACGGATCATCGTTCTCGCTGCAACAGGAAATCTAGGTTGGGTATTCAAAATAAAAGCAAACCTACTACATTCGTATGGACCGCTTTCAGCACACTCTATTTTAACATTCACTGCAGTTATGGTTTCTGTTGTAAGGGTTTTTTCAAGCTGTTGCTAGCATTTGTCAAATAATTCAGCTGTACATTAGGTCGACTAGGCATTTTGTTTTTGTTTTCTGTGTTATTTTGAAAGCAACAAAGTATATTGTTGTTCTTGCGTCGCCAACCCGTGAGCCAAAGAAGGAAGCTGCAACGTTTGACAGCTTGATGAGAAGGTAACGAGACGCACGAATAAATGTGGTCAAGTCAGTCGGGTGGAAGTCGAAAACATGACTACGAGAATGCGTGCAATGGTTTTCCGTTCGTTGTGTCAACACTGGAGGTGTGACAATGTAACTATCGTGCTCTGGCTATTTGGCTAAGCTACTAGAGAGCTCTCAATGGACATGTTGAACATTGTTCCCGTTTGTAATCAATAGTCGTGTATACCTTAAATATCTAATTGTAAACTCATAAAATCTATTACTTTTTAACAGCTTGCATTTTTGAGAAGTCATTAAAAATATAATCATTTGTTATTGAGGACTTTTTTTCTTTTTCGAAATGAAAAATGCTGAATATCATTTCAATGTATATGATACAACGTATAAACGTAGTTATTTGTGATCATGCATTTTTTTTTTCGAGGAAATAGTTGTGTATTTTCGCGGACAATAATCAGATATTCAATTTAAGACATAGGTGTCAAACTCAGGTCCTGGAGGGCCAATGCCCTGCATGTTTTCCAAGTCTCCCTGTTGCAACACACCTGATTCAAATGAACAGGTTCAATGTCAGGCTTCCGCAGAGCTTGCTGATGATCTGATCATTTGAATCAGGTGTGTTGCAACAAGGAGACTTGGAAAACATGCAGGGCATTGGCCCTCCAGGACCTGAGTTTGACACCTATGATTTAAGACATTATACCTTATATCACGAGAGGTGGTAAAGCCAATGTCCGAAAAGTAAAAACCCTTCAACAGTTTGATTTTAGTCAGAGGTGCTTCGAATCAGTTTGTTAGAGAAAGGTGATCTTGAGTGGAAACACCTTTGGCTAAAGCCAAACAGTGGCAAGTTATTTTTTTGGGTAACTTTCTGCACCTGCATTTGACACCAGCAGAGAACCAAACTATTTTGGTGGGAACAATTTGGTAATCTTACAATGTAATAATAATATTAACTTCCCTTTATGTAACACCAAGGCCGAATTGAAAGATTAGTTATAGTATTTCAGAAAAAATATCGCAGCAAAGTCATGTTTTCAGTCCCCCCCTCTCCTCCTCATTGTGGTCCTCATACTCTTCTGTACTTCTGCCTCAAGGAAACCCACGTGGGAAAATGAGTGTCCCCGACTACATGCAATGTGCCGAAGACCATCAGTCAGTTTTGGTGGTGGTCCAACCGATCGGCAATGTTCCCGAGGAACAGTTCTTCAAGATCTATAAGCGCATCGCCAGCGTGAGCCAAGTTAGCATCCGGGACTCCCAGCGCCTCCTCTACATCCGCTACCGCCACCACTACTTGTCCGAAAACAACGAGTGGGGCGACTTCCAGACGCACCGCAAGGTGGTGGGACTGGTGGCTATCACTACCTGCGGCGACTCCAAGGAATGGCCTCTGACGGCGGAGCACTTCCACACCCAGAAGGAAGTGTACGGCTCCACGCTGTACGACTCCAGGTTGTTGGTCTTCGGGCTCCAGGGGGAGATCGCCGAGCAACAGAGGACGGACGTGGCCTTCTACCCCGGCTTTGAAGACTGCTCCGACGTGGAGAAGAAGGTGGAGGACTTTGTGGAGTCCATCTTTATCGTCCTGGAGTCCAAACGGCTGGACCGTGCCACCGACAAGTCGGGCGATAAGATCCCTCTGCTCTGTGTGCCCTTTGAGAAGAAGGACTTTGTGGGTTTGGACACTGACAGCAGGTGAGTGCAATTTTTCTGGGGGTGTCCAAACTAAAGCTCTGGGGCCCATTTGCTGTCCTTTTTTTTTTTTTGAGCAGTTAACCACATATACTAAAATGAATACGAGCGAAAACCTATGATAATTTCACGTCTGTATTCAGTCATGAAATCATTCAACACAAACCACGTTGTCATGAGGCTCATCAACAGAATTTGCCAGCATACCAGCCACACGCAAACGGATGTGACATCACACACACGGGGAAACAAAACACTCGCATGGAAAGTCCTTAGTTGTCCTTTTGGCATTTGCACACGATAATGTTATGGGTTATTGTCCAAACAAATTGGAACAAGAACCTACATGGCTGTAACTAACTTTTAGTTTCACTTTGACTGTACACGAGGTGCATTCACGACAGGCCCTTTGCACTGTATCCCATGTTCGTCATTGTTTTCATGTTTCTTGTGCAGAGCGTGCCTGTTAAGTGAAATCTCGTTGCACGAATGTGTAATGACAAAGGCAATTCACCAATGCACCATCACCAAGATTTTCACAAAATGGTGCCAAAGTAAGACTTTTATTGCTTGTGGCCTGAGCACAAAAACAGCAAATAGGCATTCTCATCAAATAAACAGAAATAGAAGAATTCACAAATAGCAAATATACAGGGCATAGTACATATGGCCCCCATTGATTTTAAAGTGTTGAGTCATTCAAGGTAAAGCATGTCAAAGTTGTGCACGCCCCTTGGAAGAAAAGGTTTGGACACCCTTGTTGAGAATGTTCAAAAGTTTTATTTGTCCTACCATCTTCATTTTTGCTTGTTCACCTGGCTTTATTTTGCTCTGCCTTTTTTTTTCTTTCATACTGTCCTGTGAGTTTATTGTTGGGTGCGAAAAGGTGAGCCATTAGCCTTCCTCAGTGTATCCGGTGATGATCCCAAACCTCAAGATTCCAAGCTTTTCCTCCCCTCGTATAAAGTCACACAGACAGATTTGGTTCGACTGGATGGAGTGCATATGTACTGAACTAAATGAGAAATTTCAATCTATCTATATTCACCCCCACACCCCCACACCAGTGCTTTATGATTGCCTATAAATGGCTGCAAAGAACTACTTGAAGCTCCTTGTTTCAGTGCTCTCCTTTGCCTGTATTGTCACACCCCTCAGTACATCTCCTCTCGTGATAGCCATCTGAAATCCATCTCAGCAGTAGCAGAAACGTTGGTTGCTGTCTCAGTGACACCTGTTCGAAACGCGCTCACCAGCTCCCCTCCGTTGCTCTTCAGGCATTACAAGAAGCGCTGCCAGGGACGCATGAGGAAACACGTCGGTGACCTATGTCTCCAAGCCGGCATGCTCCAAGACGCCCTCGTTCACTACCACATGGCCGTGGAGCTGCTTCGCGGTGTTAATGACTTCCTCTGGTTGGGGGGTAAGTGTCATGATGCAACTCCTTGGTGCGCCTTCTCGGCTGCTAGCGCTAGGCTAACTTGCACTGCGCCGTTCTGGGCAGCAGCTACTGGACTGCATGGTGCAGATCCTCTGCTTTAAGTAACAAATTCCTAGCCGAGGTGGCAGCAAATAAACCACAGTTGTCATAAGTAGCGGTCTCACCAAAAACGGACATAAGGGGGTTGTGTAATTGCATACTTGGCAGGTGGGCAGGCACTCGCGAGACATACTTGTTTGTATACAACAGATTCAAAATCCAATTTTCCACAATGTGTCCCTTTTTAATTGTTTTTTTTTTGTCCAGCTGCGTTGGAGGGCCTGTGTTCCGCATCCGTCATATTCCACTATCCCGGGGGCACGGCTGGGAGGACGCTCAGGCACAAGGCAAATATATCGCAGCCAGCTGATGCAGGGAAACGCCACAGACCAGGTGAAATGATCAACTGATTTCTGATTTGGACAGGATTCATGACAGCAGACATGACAAAGAAAATAGCATTCGAAATATGGTTAAACTGTATCTTTTGTTTTTTTTCTTCCCTTCAAACTCGATACAAAATGGTCTCCATCTGTTGCTTCTCGTCTATTAACATGCAATTTAACATGGCGTTCCAGTTAACATCAACCCCCGTCTCACTTTGAAATTGGCCTTTGTGAAGTCGATTCCATGCTGCACTCTTCAGTGAGCTCATCATAAAGGGCCCAGTGTTCCTCATTCACTTTTGATAATTAGGGCTCAGTCGGAGAGGTCTGCTTTTATCGACCCCCATCACAGCAAATCAGATTTTTGGCAAGCGGCCTTTCTGGCACTGCCAAGATGAGCCTTGCCAGCACCACAGTCACTTCAATGATCTCTCTCTCTCTCTCTCTCTCTCTCTCTCTCTCTCTCTCTCTCTCTCTCTCTCTCTCTCTCTCTCTCTCTCTCTCTCTCTCTCTCTCTCTCTCATCAAATGCTTTTAGATCCTGTATGCATCCCAACATGCGCTCCCTGCCACATAATCGACTGATTAAATATGAGTGCAGCATGTCTTCCCGAATTAAGCCTTTGGGGTGTAACTAAATTTTACCCCCCTTTTTTTTGTTAACATATCTAAAGGTGTCCTCTGCCTTAGGCTTTGAAACCACTTGTTCACACCTGAGTACTTTTCAGAGTATGTACATTTTTGTAAGAATATGTTACTAGCCACGGGTGTTGGGGAAAAGGTTAAAAATACAGTTCTTAACAGAGCAGCACCAACCCATTGAGTGGAGTGTCGAGACTAACACTGCTAACATTACTCTTTGTGTCAACCTGGATTCTCTCTCTCTGTAGGGGCTCAGGAGGTTCTCATTGACCCAGGTATGGCTTCTAACCAAACGTAGCCTCTTTGAGCCGCACCCCTTTCTGCCTGGCTGCTTGTGTTCCAACCTTCATCCCAAATCTTGAGTACCTGAATTCCTTAAATTTATTTCAATTATGATTAATTATTTGGTCTGATTATTGTCCTTGCCGTCCCCACATTTGTTCATCGTTTTTCATTTTCTCGGGCCATTCTTAAAATGCATTTCTTTTTCTTGTGAATTTAAGTTGCTTGCCATTATTACACTTCGAGACCGGATAGTTAACGGAGACATTGGTTTAACATCCCATTTAAAGCAGTTCCCGACTAACTTAAACATTTTTAGATATCTACGGCCTGCTTGGGTGACAATACCCCAAGGAAATACAACCACCAAAAACACTCATTCATCACCAAGCCGCCAAATTGTACTTGTCGATTGAATATGGCGCATGCAGCAAACGCAAATATCACATCCACCTCGAGAACGGTAATCCCCACTTATCCGCACATCCAACATGACGGACGGCTCTGCTTAGCTTTTGGCATTGACTTGCTAGTGGTTCTCTGTAGTTTATCTGTCGCTTGAAAGAATCAGATCTTAACCCAGCCCAGGGTTAAGACTCCCAGGTCATGGGTGGAGAAATTGTGTGTGGGTGATATTATGTACAGTCGTTATTAGTCGTTACATCAGAGTTAGGAGTGGCTTGCTGACAGACACCTTTTTGGGCATAAGAAGCTCATAAAAAATTTAGTTGTTTGTTGAGTTTCGCAGTTGACTCTTGGGCAGTCACTCCAGAGACCAAACTATTTGTATATAAGCAATTATTTCCATATGTTTAAGTGGCACCAGCAGATGGCAGCCCAGCCCAACACAACACAGCATGATTTCAGTGGACCAAGGTGCATCCGCTTGCTCGTCACTTTTGGCGAAGCTGAAACTTGGCTTTCCTTTTTATTCAGTTTTACCAGATACATAACACAACCTACAACTTTGATCCTCTTGATGGTTCTCTATCTATCTTAGAAAAAAACAGACAAAAAACCCAACAAAATCTTCCATTTGTATTCAATCATATAAAGTGTGAGTTTAACCCACTCCCGAAAGCAAGCCTCTTGATGACAAATTAAGTACGCCACACACACTCTGCACAGCTGGCCTGAGTGTTTTGTTTGCATTTGTGGATTATTCACACATCGAGCAGCGGAGTCAAGTCCCTTCTGCTGGCTTCCTTCCTCTCCATTTCATCAGTCTGGCAGCAGACCGTGCCGTGCCTCCTTCCGTCCCAAACTAATCGGCGCATCTTCCTATTTTCTCCGAGTGCAGGCGCCCTCACGGCCAACGGCATCAGTGCCGATACCAGCGCCGAGATCGGACGGACGAAGAACTGCCTGAGCCCGGAGGATATTATTGAGAAGTACAAAGAGGCAATCTCCTACTATGGAAAGGTATTTCAAAAATGTCACGTGTGAAATTTACACAAGGGGTTTGTGGAATCATGGTTATCCATGTTTGTCAGTATTTATTTGTCAGGATTTTCTTTTTTGACGACTAAATCATGACTTCATAGTAGCACGCCATAAATGAAGGTCGTCTGACTAGTAATATGCATCCCAAGCACCAGGGGGCAGTATTAGATGCACAGGACTGAGGTTGGGGGCAATATCGTGAATTGTTGTTGCTGACAGCTGCTGTTTATTACTCACTTGGACATTGGGGGCGTTGGGGGGCACGCACACGATTTAGTCTCTGGGGATCAAACTTTATGAGTCAGCAGTTGCCGCACTTCCGACATGTATTGAAACACAATATACATCAGAGTGGGACTGTAACTCATGTATATCCCTCAGAGCTTACTGAGAGCTCATTACCTGTTGAGGACCCAGAGATTTATCTTCATTAATATAATTGGCTGCCCCCCTCTTTTTTTTTCACCAGCAACCCCCCGTAGCTAGTTCTTTCACAATGAAATTACACAGCTATTCAGTTATTAATTGAATTTTAATAAGAAGACAATGAGTTTTGAAGTGGAGGAAAATTAATGGCTGGAAAGATAAATCACATTTCTAGTCTCTTTGGAAATGACAGGATGCACACAAAAAGCGGGGAGATCAAAATGAAAACAAAACTTGTCATTAGAGTAACATGTTTGGCATGCCACCTGTGCACCGCAGAGTTCCGAGAAGGGAGTTTGTGTTATTATCATGTGGAAGCAGATGTCAAAATTAGCTTCATATTAACCTCTCCTTTTATCTCCCTTGTTAGTATAAGAATGCGGGCGTGATTGAGCTTGAGGCCTGCGTCAAGGCAGTGCGGGTGCTGGCCATTCAGAAGAGGGCCAGAGAGGCTTCAGAGTTCCTGCAGAATGCTGTTTACATCAACCTGGGACAGGTACGCCATCTTAGTGGGACTCTTCTCTTTTGACTGGGTGATTTCTTGTCCATCCTCCCCCATGTTGACTGTCAATCACAAATCTAACATGGGTACTGTTGGATTTGTGATTAGAAAGGCGAGTCAGCGCTAGGAGCACACAAGTTACTGTGTCCAGGCAAAATGTCCGCCTACGCACAACCACATTTTGCCTTCCACTGCAGAAATTTTATTGAGGAAACAACTAGTTTGATGTTTTTTCTGACATGGGCACGGCCAACAGCAACAGTTGCTACTCTTGTTGTCCCAAAGCGATACTGCAGTCAAATCAGCATTTAGCCACGATTGTGAAATAAATCAATTTCTGACTGTATCTTTGCCACATGACAGAATATCGCAAAGGGCAACCTTATACGCGAATAACAACATTTACAAATCTACATTGATCACCCTAAAACAGCCCAGGCTAATCTTCGCTCTTCCTTGTGACCCCCGCTCAGCTATCCGAGGAGGAGAAGATCCAGCGCTACAGTATCCTGTCCGAGCTATACGAACTGATTGGATTTCGCCGCAAGTCAGCGTTTTTCAAGCGCGTCGCCGCCATGCAGTGCGTCGCCCCCACCATCCCGGAACCTGGCTGGAGGGCCTGCTACAAGCTGTTGCTGGAGACGCTGCCCGGATACAGCCTTTCCCTTGACCCCAAGGACTTCAGTAAAGGTAGTGTTGAACACATGGTATGAGGGGAAGAAAATTAAACAGAAGTGCTGTTTGAAGGAATTATTTCTAGAGTTTGCTCGCTTGTTATTGCAAGTCCACGATCCCTACTGTATAGAGTGTTTGCGATGTTGCTACCAGTGAGTCAGACGTGGAGCAGATCGGCTGCTTCATAACGGTCTGTTTATTGGAGACGACAAGATAGTCAGACAACAGTGTCGGTTGAAATTAATTATATAAAGGACTTGGACCATAAGCATAAAAGCCAGAGGAAAGTTTGAGGTCATCATGCATCACATACTCGGGTTTGGCCGTCTTTCCAGGAGTGCCTCTTCAGGCTTTTCTGCATTCAAGCAAACACTTGAAGGAAAAAAAAAAAATAGGAGAGACTGGCCGCTTTTGTTGGGCCTCCGTGACAGGGCTCTCCGATCCGCAGACTCTCAACCCCTCGGCACTTTGCAGCCACTCCACAGCCTTTTGAGCGCTCGCAGCATAAAAGATCGAAACACAAGGGCTCAGGGACATCCGCGTTATCTCCCATGATCGCTATTTAAGAGACGCAGCAAGAGGATTCGTCTCGTACAGCGGCTCGCCTCGTTTGCCCTTTTTTTTTTTTTAATGCGGTGAATAGCATCCGGCTACAGGTTGAATGAGTCAGTTAATGTGGCCACCCAGGTTTTACTGCTACAATAAAAATCACACAAATAAGCGATGTGATTGTAGTAAGGCGTTATAAATACAATGGAACATCGGAAGTGGAGCACAATCATTTTTGTGCTGCTGGTTGACTCTGAAGTTGTTGTGAGCAGAAGTGGGTAAATTCGCTAAAGATTGGTTCCACAATGTCTCTGTTTAATGAGCCACTTTTGCGACCTTCAACTTGAGCAGTTCCAGCGGGTCGCCTGCTTCTGGGATTCCGCTGTCTCCCTTATTCGTCGTGAATCAATTTGCAGTTTAATACATGCACGCGTACCGATTAAAATGATAAATGGTGGGCATGGGCCAGGTAAGAACCCATCAAATTCTCCTGTAGATCAAAATCAAAGTGCAATGAAAGAAGGCCCTTCATGCCTCTCATCAAACAATGCAGTCATTTTAACAACGTAATGCAGACAAATGGGTCCATATGAAGGCGTATAGCTTGGATCGGGTACAAATTAGCATTGTTACTGATGCCGGGTCCAAGTGTGACTTTGCACTTGGGGGGGAAAAGAGTGTTGTCTGCCTTGAGGCAGTGGGGGTGAGATGTAAGTTTGTCAAGCAGCACGCTTGGTGTTGCATTCTAATGAGGCAAATGCGCTTGACGGCGATGTGGCACTAATATCTTTATAAGTAGCTCAAGACCATGCTAAAAATCCCCAGTGAGCTCACCCTTCTCACTACAACCCCCTCCCCAATTTTATCCGACAATTCCCTTTTCTTGCATGATTTTTCCCTTTAATGGCACACTTAATAGATATTCCCCAGTATTAAAGGAGCACTTAGAGACATTTTGGGATGGGCGGTGTCGGCAGCCAGATGGAAGTCAGCTAATTTATTTTTAGGCCGCTTCATGTACGCAGATTCACAATGGATAACATAGCTTGGGAAATAATTGCATTTAGTGCTTGTTCGTGAGGCAGCAGAAGCCAGAAGGAATAAACTTCAGTGCGGGGTAAAAAAAAACAAAAACGCTGACAACTACTGTAAAAGCATCTCAGATGTGATTTGACAATATTGCGAGTCGTGTTTCAGCGAGATTGTTTTTCAAATATTCGCCCGCCTCTCCTCTGCAGTCCCTGTCAGCCTCCCTTCCCGCCACATCCTTTTCCTCTGGCTCCTCTTTCTTTTTCCCCACTCGGTGAGTCAACAGCGGACAGCTGGGAGTGAAGCAGGCAATCTCGTCGGGGGTGCTGAGGGTCTTATATAACGGTTAGTTTCAGGCTAGTATGCTTTTAGGGTGTCACTGACTCTGGTTGGTACCACGCTGAAAGAGCACTTTGGAGTCATGAGCGAGCCCGGCAAATGACACTCTTTTACCCGGATGTCACACAAGAAAATAACATTGCATTTGGGAACCCTTCCGTCACCACTCCAGAACAAGATAACACTCATAAAATGTAGTTGAGTTCTTAACATTCATTTGATTTGTATTTTTTCTTGATTAAAAACACAACGTTTTCGGGATGTTTTTTTTTTTTTTTTTTTAAAGAGGCCGGAAAGGATTAATTTCAATTCATCTCAATGGGGAAAATTGATTTGACGTACTGTATGAGTAAGGTTAAAGTACCTCTCTACGAGCAATGACTATAACCAATTTTCCAGAATCTGTACACTCTAAAGACCGTGTCAACTAATTTGACACCCCAGAGAGCAGAGTGTTCTTAACAACCCCGCCATATTTGAATGGCGACAAAGTAGAAAGGAGGCTTTAACATTGTGAAAAATCAAATCATTTTCTCCGCTCTTAATCGCCGTGGGCGTGCTTGCTGAAAGCGCTATATCCACACCCCGCTCAACTGTCGACTGACCTGGAAAAAAACCCAAACTTCATCTTCCATCTTTCACATGCTTAGACATAACTTCATATTTGAGCCATGAAAATATGTCCGCTCGAACCTTCTGCGGGGCGCAATATATTCCACAGGCTCGTCGCAAGCTTTTCGATGTTGCAACAACGAGGCACTCTGAAGTGACGTTGCCAGCGCAAAGCCACTGTTGGCACGCTGTGTTTTTTCTTTCTTCCCCATTCTAAAGCGGCCAAATGCCCAGTCTACTCGCTAACTTGCAAGTTGGACTCAGGACAAAACAAAAAGAAATGGGGAATAGGCATCGGTTTGGCGGCTAACCGTGTGTCGCAGTTGCATCGGATAACAGCTGATGTAAATGAAGGACCTCAAGTTCTTATACAGTGTGTCACTGGGCTCCATTTTAGCTCCCCTTCGCACCCCCCAAAAAAAATCAATACAACAAAAATACAAAACTATACAAAATACAATACAAAAAAAACAGTTTGCCGTACCTCCGCAATTGCGAGTACTACAGAGGTCACAGTTTTCACACATTTTCAGCAAAATCCTCAAACCATGTATATTTAGAAACAAATCTTTGAATTCACTTTACAGGGTATTGAATGGAAACTCTACTTCAACAAAACACGTCCGTATATATTTTTGGGTTGTCCAACATCGTTTGTGCATATAACGGGGCTAAATGATCACGCCTGAACGTTAGATGTCACCAGCGAGCCTCGTCGCCATGCTGACTTTTCTGCTTGTCATCTCTCATGCAGGCACGCACCGAGGCTGGGCTGCCGTTCAAATGCGTCTTCTGCACGAGCTGGTGTACGCCTCCCGCCGCATGGGTAACCCCGGCCTCTCCGTACGCCACCTGTCCTTCCTGCTGCAGACCATGCTGGACTTCCTGTCCGATCAAGGTCTGTGAACCACACAGAGAGAGAGAGTGGGAGAAAGATGCCGTGTTGCGCCTTGATTATATGTTGTGAGGTGCTTCTTGTACCCTGGCTTAAAAAAAAAAAAATTACAAACAGCCACCCTGGCCTTTTGTGATAGCAGCTCTGTGCTCATTAGTGTGCAGTGCACAACAAAGCCGCCTCCTTTTTGGACCGAGTGCAACATTGTGCTCTGACCAGAAATCCTGCACCGCCAGTTTGAGCTTTTACCGAAACAGCGTGAGCTAGACAATCTTCTGGCCACACAATAGAGGCCACTGTAATCCTTGCTTGGCTGCGGAGCATGTGAATGGACACGAGTATACGGGAGGAAGTGTTAAGTTATGAACAAGGTGAAATGAGCTTAGCAAACGGAACGGTATGTTTGAGCACAAGGAGCTTTTGCGTGTTTCTTCATACTGCTAATTCAAGAGAGAAGGATTGCAGCACCCCTGGACTCTGCATTCATGATGCAACAGAATGCTATCAATTCAACTTTCTTGTACAACTTTGTTACCCGTTTCAGTTTTGCGTGCCTGTTGATTCACATAAATATTCAACAAACTATCTGACAGCTCTGGATAATTAACTTTTTTTTTTCCTCCACAAGCCGCGTGATCGTCTTTGATGACACCTGATTCCTCCGCCGGTCATGTTTTAGATCTTTATGATGTGAAGCGTCAAGTTTAATGAGGGTTAGCCTCTCTGCGGCAATGGACAAATGGAGAAGGCTTGACTAAATTTCAAGTCTTGGAAAGTACCAAAAAAAAAAAGGGAACATCATGGGGAAGTGATTCATCTAACTGCATGAAATGGCTCGAGCCTCCCTTTCTCCACTCGCCAATCTACTGGCCGAGTCGTGACATCGACCGTTGCATGTGTATGGACAGCTTGCGTTGGCGACAAAATGCGTCATCGTTAGCGTTTGTTCTGTACATCGTGGCTTTTTTTTTTTGTTTGTTTGTTCTTTTATGTGAATTTGCACCTAGTATTCAATGCTGGTAATTAATTTCTTTTGTGGTGCGCGTGGAATGCAAAATACAGACGCTCCCCGGCTTACGATCATCCAGGTTACGAACAATGGTACATACGAACATTTTCACGGGTATGTCGAAAAAGAAAAAGTTAGATTTTGTATTGCGCGCCTTTTTCCGAGTGCCGAAGGGGGCGGAGGAGGACGGCGGAGGCGACGTTCGAAGGGGGCCGCGGGGAGAGGCGTGGAGGGCGGGCGTGTGACGGTAAAACGGGCGGGGAGGCGTCCGGCGTGCCGGTCGACGACCGGTCGTCTACTCTCCCCCGCTGAAGCCGCTGCTAGTTTACCGGGCAGCTAACCCTCGAGCCCTGGAGAACGTGACGAAAAGCTCTCTCCCTGTTATATGGATGTCAAACATATAAGCCTTAAACATACATTCCAGACAAAATATAGCACTGAAGCAACTTACGAACGAATTCACCTTATGAACAATCGTCCGGAATGTAACTCGTTCGTAACCTGGGGAGCGTCTGTAAGCCCAAAACACATTGTTGCATCGATTTCTACTCAGCAAACCAAGTCCTTGCATCTCAATGCTATGCTTTTAAGTCAATCGCATGGACATAAATGGTGTGGCTTCATTGGATTACCTCCCTCGTGTTGCCACGTGATCATTGCTAATGCGGAGGGTGGTGGAGGTGGGGGGATGGGCACTTATTTTGCATATAGAACGGGAGATTGAGATCCAGTCAGTAGTTATCACTCGAGAAACACTTGGAAGTGCATTCTAATTCCAGGTGCGAGCCGACGTACTTGTCCACTTGTGATTGAATGGCCTGCGGTGCATTTTAATAGCCGGTTCGACAAAGATTGACTAGATACAAAGCAGTATATTATATGCAGTTAAAAAAAAAATAGTTTCCAGATCTGATGAAATTAACTCGGTCTGAAAGTCCAAATTCAGTCAGAAGTTGTGGACGTTATGCATCTTCATGACATGTCTGTTTCATCCTATCAAGGGGGTGCTCCCACCAGGACGACTGGGGTCAGGGGCCAAGGTGGTTGGAAGTAGGTGAGCAGCTATGGCTAGCTCTGAGCAGAAGGAAATAAAAGCAAACACCCATAAAGACAGCAGTACTGCGTTTTCCTCCAGGGTGGCTGCACTTCACTGCCAACCAAAGTCGCTTGAAAATGTGGGATCGTCACCTCGCCAAGTTTCCAAGTTACTGGTGGAGAAAGCCCATGTGGATGCGGTGTTCTATAAAATAGCCCCACTTTTACTTCCTCAGCCAGCAAAAAGTTGGAAGTGTTTACTCACATTTTCAGAAGGAGGCAGCTCACAAAAGATTTACTCTGTTTATTTGTAATTTCACACTTGATGGGTAGGCAGGCACTCTGGAGACGCAGCTATTTGTGTGGAAGCATTTAAAAAGTCACTTTTCACAGAAAAGCATATTTCTTTCAGGTTTTTTTTGTTTCCTGCCAATAATTTATTCTATCAAGTGCTACTGTACATCTCCACAGTGTAGATGATGCTTGAAGCTCTTACTATGGGTTAAGAGGCTAATTATGGGTCAAGGCGGAGTGAGTGACACCCCTAAGGAACATATGATAAGGCAGAGTAGGCTTTGAAAAGTGAAATGTTGAGGTCTCGAGTAGTGGCCAAATTGGAGTGGATACGGTACCGTTGGTCACCCGAACAGAATCACGCCGGTCAATCCAGCGGAAGCCCCTCATCGGACATGCTAGTTGACTCAAATGACGATGTCACACGAGAGGTGCGTTGTGCTCCTGCGGTTTTTAGAATCACAATGAGGTTTTCATCGGTGGATTTAAGCCACGTCATTGCACCGTTTAAATTCTTCGCAAGCCAGTGTCCGATGCACAGCGCCCGCTCCCAAGCCTTGCCGAGCCAAAGCAATTTTTACGGCCGGGTGAGCAGTAATGTTCCATTTTTAAAGCTATTCAATTCACGGTAAAATAAGGCTCAACATTTTTATTTGAAGACTCGGTGCAGTATTGCTGAGGGAGACTCACCTCGCAGGCCGTTAATGTTTGGCTTATTTGTAGTTGCGCAAACACCAAACCTGTGCATTAAAAAAAAAACTGATGTTTTTACGTTTTATAGAGAAAAAAGAAGTGACCCAGAGCCTGGAAAATTACACATCCAAGTGCCCGGGTGGAATGGAGGTCATCACCCTACCGGATGGCCTGAAGCTCCCACCGGTGCCTTTTACGAAGCTCCCAATCGTCCGGTAAGTCCGCATTGTCAGTGGATGAATGACACCAGTGGAATACGCTCATTGGACACTTCATTAGAAACAACTGCGCAACATATTGAGCTTCATCACATGAGCTGACACATCTCTCAGTGTAATCCAGCAAAGCACCCCTCCCAACACAGCCATCATAACAATAATATTAGCGTCATTTAAGATCGCTCACAGTGGCCTTCAGATAATTTTCCTTGTGAAGGGAGCTTATACAATTCTCACACAAAATTAATCATTTTCGGCTTTTGGTCCAATTTCAGGTGGATTTAATAATTCGACCTGATCTAAACTTTTGAATGCACACGTCATTCTGAAGTACATTGAGCGGTTCGGACATGTGCACTGAAAAGTTTAGAAGAGGCCAAATAAAGTTTGCGTGTCAAGTTTACGCTACATTTTAGGTTGCTCCTGAAATGTTATTTTTGTCCTGTGAAAGGGGACATTTTGGCTGTAAATTCCCCGAGTAATTTATTGATGTGCCCCTAAAAAGTTTAGAACTGCACTTTGATGCCACAAAATGGCGTCAAAACACTACGTTTGCCTAAACAAAGCTCCTCAATTAGCTTCAACATAGTTCCTTGGCACCAAGATGACACCAGCACAACTTTTAAATGTACGAAAACAACAAATAGGCTATGCCATGACTAGACTGTAATATTGTTTAATATCATTTATGATATACAAATGAAGACCTCCGCATTAAAAAAAAAAAAAAAAAAAAAAAGCAAATGAAGGCCTCTCCTTAGTGGTGGAGTTTGCAGTTTTCAAGCTGCTTGTAAGATCTTAAAATAGCCTCCCTTCATTCCTTCCCCTCGTGTTGATGGCATATTAAACATATTTCTAGCATGTACAATCATCAATTCAATACATGGAAGGCGAAAACTTGACTGATGACCCTGTGATGACGGTTGTGTTTTTCAAACCCAGCGACGCAGCCGTCCGCGTAATACACCCCGCATTACATATCTTGACTCTGAATTTGTTTTGAGAGCTGTCCCTCCTTTTTCACTTTTTTTTTTCCTGACAGGAGCTTGGGGAAAAAAACGAACTCAGGGGCAACGATTGCCACACGCTTGGGTCACAACTTCTGTCACAAAATTTTGTAAACTATTCTTATCTCGGCGAGACGTGTTTTAAAATAAGTAAATATTAAATTGGAGAGATAAAATAGGGCCAGAGAGGGATCTTTTTTTTTTTAAACTACAAACTCACCCTTGAAGAAAAGTTGAGTAAATAAGTACTCCCTGGGAACACAGTGAGTATTTTTCCCCCTCTTTGTTTTCTATTGTTTCTCCAAAAGGTCGGTGAAGCTTCTCAACCTCCCGGTGAGTCTGCGTCCTCACAAGGTGAAAGGCCTGCTGGGTCCCAACGTGTCCACAGCCAGCCCCTTTATCTACTCGCCCATCGTCATGCACAACAGAGGAGAGGAGCGCTGCAAGAAGATCGGTAAAAGCTCTTGACAGCCGACACGGTGATTGATTCCAGGGCCAAATGGCGTCAACGCATGTCCTTGATCTGATGAGAAGGTAGCTGATCGGGCAAGGTGGTGCACTTGACCGCACAAAGCTTTACATGTCGTGGCAACAGCGAGCCACGGAGGATTTGATTAAATATTCCGGTTTTCCGCGTTGGGATGGAACTGCGGTTCACTGGGCGCGCTCGCTCCACTTGAGGCTTATCTTGTACGGCCTTATCAAACAAGATGAGCATTTGGCGACTTTTATAATCCCGCCTTAATTATGCTTAGATGATATTAGCCGACGGCGGTTATCTCCCTCTGCAAACATGCGACGCCTGCAGTCACCGTGTCCTTTCCTCCTTTGCTGCTCGCGCATTATTTTTGCCGAGGAAATGCGGCGATGTGAACTGACTTGACTGTGATTTATTTGCCGGGAAATAATAGTCATCGGAAAATCAATGACATGCAACTTTAATTAAACTAGCCCACATTGCAATTTCCCCGTAACGTGGCCTTTGTTATGAAATCAAATTTAGCCTTCATATCATGAAGACCTCCTGCCTCTTGAGTCTACTGCTTAACTCAACTTGGTTTGTTGAACTTGGTTACATTTCGCCAGACAAAATGCAAATAGACAGCGGTCCACGTTGTTTTATTGCATGTCCGCTATTTTATTATATATATATTTTTTTAATCGAGAATTAAGCAAGTTGGGTCCATTATTCCATAATGAAAACTACAGGACGACTCTTGGTGTTTTTCACCTTTGTTTTCAAGAAATATAGAAAATCTGGCCCTAAACATTTACTCACACATTATTTTTGTCTTGAATTGTTACCGGATGATGACAAGGCAGTTTTTCGCAGTACGAGCTCCGTATTTGGTCTTTGACTGAGATCCCCGCCGTGCCCCCACCACGCGCTCCTACCTGGAGTTTATTCCAGTGGAAGGCTGAAGTGCTGCGCGACCTCATGGGCCAATCCCGAGATGAATCCCCGTTACCTCCTGGGAGCTCTCTCGGCCGCTGATGAGATTTTGATTGTGTTGTCCTCTCACTTCTAAAGCGTGCGTCTTAGCTTGGAGAAGTACAAATCACATCCCGGGATGTTGGGATGGATGTAGCTGTGCATTCATCTCCACAAACTCAAGGCCAGATCATCCTTGATTGCACGTTTTGTAGTGTCTTAACCCTGCTTTGGAGCTCGGGACTTTAAAGACTTCTAAGAACAGACGAGGATCTCTGCTGTCTTGTGATCAGTGCTATGTACACACGGGGAATCCACTCTGGAGAACTTTATTCCACTCCCACAGTGGCACACTTCTAAACCTTGGCAGCCTCTGAGCGAGCGGTCATGTCCCACGCGTGGGTTTGACTGATCTCATTAGCATTCTGGGTGACGCAGCTGCAAATGGTGGTTTCTGGATGTTAAGCTATACATGATGTCTGCTTCAAGATGCATGCTGTGCATCCGATTGGTGCGAAAGTTTGTCACAAAGGCTTTGCGTCCACGCTGCAACACGATGGTATGGTTTTGGTATCCTTGCAAAATAAGGTGGAATCAAACATGAGCAATGTTTAACTCATCCGTTCATGCATTCCTTCTTCATAAGGTTTAATGGAAACGTTTTAGCTGAGGCGACTGCATATTTTCTCCCCCGCCGCAACTAATTGGTTGGTTACGAGAGCATGCCAGACCCCAGGTTACACTGCACTTTTCCAGACATTCACATTATGTGAGCACAGTATATATATCTAGCGTGTGTGTGTAGCTAGCGAGCTAGCTAACTGATGCATTGCCTTCCCTGAAACCTTTTTGCCTCCTTTAAACGCCTCCAGGGGTCAAAGTGACTCAGACGCATGTCTGTTTGAAGCAGTTGGCTGGGAATATTAACGTTTCAGTTTACGCTATCCATCAAATCATTCATGATAGATACGCCGCTGCCGGGCTGTAATATTTGAATTGAAATCCAAGTCAAATGAAGCTCAAGTTCGTTCCGGTTTGCTCTCTCGCTCCAACATGAAGTGACATCATCAGCATTTTTCTAAACGTCGTACCTATGTTTGACCCCACAACAGAACAATTATTGGCGTCCTACACAAAGGGGGAATTGATTGCATAGGTCTTTTTTTTTCTTCTTTGTTTTCAGACTTCCAATGGGTTCAAGGAGATGTTTGCGAGGTGCAACTCATGGTCTACAACCCCATGCCTTACGAGCTTCGCGTGGAGAACATGGTCAGTGATTCACAACACCCTCATCTCCAACCCGCCCATGTTTTGCCATAATCTCCAAATCAAACCGCCCCGTTGTAAAAAGCAATCCACGGACGCATGAATTTCTCGACTACCGAACCCCATCGAGGCATACTTGTTTATCGTTGCTAGCCCAATTAAGATCCCTTTAAAAGCTCATTTTGGGACAATTTAATACTGGATGGTCTCGAGGTGAGAGCAAACTCCTCACTGCTTGACAGTAAGAGGCCATCTGGGAGCATCACACCGCAGATGTGGCATTACTTTTACGGGTTTATGCAACCTATCCTGTCAGAGTAGATAATTCCTAACGTGAGGCTTCGTTGTCTGGTTTTTTTTTTTTCTTTTGTAGGATAAAGTTTAAGTTGAACAATAGCGAATCACGCCCTCTATTATCATTTCATCGCACCCTGCTAACAGCAGCTTTCTACGTGGAAAAGAAGGCGTGCTCACTTACAGCCGTGCCTACTGTTCTGAATTTCATACTGATAAGTTAAAAGTAGTTTTCGTGGGAAAGATTTGCTATATTTAAGAAAACAGTACACCGGTGAGTCTCCAAATTTGGTATGCTAATCCCCTTTTGTGGAACTTTTAAGTTCAATACATTAGCATTTAGAAATGTTCTCAAGGTGATGCACAGAAAGTTCCGCATTGCCGGAGGCAGTGGTTTACCAATTAAAGAGTCGCGTACAATGTTTTTCAAAATTGAGGGTATCTTCATAAAATGGCTTATAGAAACATCGTCGTTGATATTTTTACAGTTTGAAAAGCGGCGACATGTGCCAGTGTCCTCACACATCAAGTGCATTTGACAAATACACATCAAATAATCTGTAAGCCATTTCTGTTTAAATTTGAAATTATATTAAAGTGAGATTTTTGTGTGCGGTATATTCATGGTTTATTCCATTACTATTGCATTATCGCTTCACTGATTAAATTTCTGGCGATTCGGACCATTAATACTTGACTGCAGCCAACAGAGATGCTGTTGATTCATTCTCATTTTTGCTGTGGCCTAAAGCATTAAAAAAAAATAAAAATCATTAATGTGAAGTAGATCCACCCTATGGCAGGGCGCCTTATTTGGCTCAATAGAATTGCCTATTAAAAAGGCAATTGATTAATTGATCCTTCATTTTCTCCATTATCGATCAGGGGACTATAGTCAACTGCCTTCCCCCAAAACGAACTCCGACCTAATTCGAACGATAGCAGGCTCAATAGATACATTTGTCTTCCCCTTCCAAGCTGTGCAATTTCTGTTCACGCAGTCATGTAACTAACTCATCAAGCTTACTAAATGCATGCCTGGGAAAAAAACAAACAAACCCTAAACTGTTTTTAGTGCATAGCTGTCAGGAGGAGACCCAGCTTGCATGCGGTGTAATATTTATCAAAAGTGAGGCCTGCATGTATTTCCAACAGTTTTTTTTTTCATTGAAATGTCCTATGACCCTAAGTGGAATTTAATTGGTTGTTCCATTTACTGTTCTGCCCTCTGCATGTCACATGCGTTGCCAAATGCAATGCCTCTTGATATCTGCTGGCTCGTATGTCAAATGCAGGGCCAAACAGTGACAAGCATCCCCATAGTGAGCTGCCCCCACACCCCACTTCTAAATGTAAACTGATCAGGTAACAGATGGGGACATAAGCACCTCGCGGATGCGAGGCAGTGGGTAACTTCAGATGGTTTTGCAGACGCACGCGGTGGCGAGGCTCGCTGTTTGTTTGCCTCATAGCATAATTGTCCAGGTCAATTTTGAACTTACCGTCACAATATCCAATCCGGGCTATTATGCTACACTCGCAGTGGCACATGCACATCCAATTTGCACTGGGCGTTTGGAAGATGTTTTTTTTTTCCCTCCTCTTCACGCCGCCATGACACATAGGCTAGTACTTAAAAGCAAAACACCGGAATTGTGTCACCTGAATGATACAGTGGTTGCTCATCCTAGGACGATGCTTTATAATTGTTATTTTTTAAAAAGAAGTCGATCAACAGCAGCACAAGCGATACAATACCGGGCTCTCGTAATTAACCTTTTCAAGGCCGGCATGCCAATGAAGGATTCCCAATAGGTTAGCTGTGTTACTTGCCACTACTATGCCCCTTACCTACGCTTATACCAAGGGCGTTCTTCATTAAGGTGCCTCAAAAGCTTCTTCGTCTTTGGCGGCCTCTTCCTCCGTGAGGTAGTGTCTGCCGTGAACGGATTGATGCAGTCGTTGCGTCACCGCGGTCTGTCTCTCGCGGCGTGCGCTGGGAATGTAAATGCGGGGGCTTGATTGCACATTGCACGGGATGCATTCCAGCTGGTGTGCGCTGTGTCAGTCGAGTGCCGAGTCTCCCTCGTAGTAGCACTTCGCCACATGCTGTAGTGGTGCAGAAAAGTTCAGTCGTCTTTAGAACAATTGTGTTCTAGAATTTTTACATTGAATTTTGCAAATCAAAACGCAGATTCTCTTCTTTCACCAGAAAGTTCCTACCTTTTTCAATTTTGTAGTACTGAGCCGTAGTACATTGGTAAGTTTTGTGAAATTCATCCGCTTTGCCCAAAATCTGGAGAAAAATACAAAGCTAGATGTGCAAACATCAATCACAACAGAAACTTTGGCACAAGCATTTTTACTTTGGAAGATGTCAACAGTGGTTTCATTCAAATCAGCTAATTCAACATGCACAACATTTATAATTGCCTATCGACGCCACGCGATGGTAGCCAAGGACTACTTTTGTCTCGGTGAAGCTCCTCGAATCACTTCAAATTGTTCACTTGGCGCCAAGAGGCTCCTGGATGCAATTGCTTTCCGCATTTTTGTAATACCTAATTGAAATGGAGTCACTCTTGAGTGTTTGATATTTTGATTCCTGACAAAAATGTGATAACTTTTGTTTCAATCAAACATTCTGTGTGGAGTGTAGTCATAAATGTTTAATTTTGCCAAGCAAGGGGTGTCAAAGCATTTTAGATGGTGCAGTCCCAACAGAGTGCGTAAAAGCCAGACACAGCGCCCCCCCAAAAAAAAGAACTCATGCTGCTCTGGTTTCCCGCCGTTATGGTAATGAGTTCACAGCGACCGTCGTGCTTGTAAACTTGAATGGCATTCGGGTAGAGCGCACAGTGCCGTTGAGGCCAAACAATCCTAATTGGTATCAATGCCGCCTGTGGAAATTCATAGACCTACCCGCCTCCTGCATAGACGTGTCACACATAGTTTTAATCACAACTCGGTTTGTCTGGTCAGATGTGAACTAAACACACGATAACTTAAAATCGGGCAATGCAACCTTTCCGAGGTGAAGCTGGAATCTGGAAATTGGGCAAATGTGACGAATATTGAGTTTAAGACGTGGACGCAGGGGGGAAGACAGTTTCATTGGTCCACTGTGTTTGGTGACTTCATTGGCCAGATGTGATGAGATTTAATCTACTGACGGCTTGAAGCTTGGCAATCACGTTAAAAACCGCATGGTTCAACGTAGCGGGTTTTAGTCCGGATAATGTGGCAGTCTATACACTTCCCGTTTCAATTGTTGTGATGAGTTAAACTACAGGTGGGCATTTGGGAACATTGTGAAACAACCCAATATTTCAACTCTGTTGCTAACCAAAACAGAAGTACTCAAGCACACAGGGAAAAAAAACCCCACACCACATCACGATCATAACTGAAGCAGTAAAAACATAACCTGAACTATTAACGCGACAAAAATAAGCTGTTCATGACTTCATTGTGGTTTGTTTTTCTCCCTTCTGTGAGATACAGTATGTTGACCCTTCCTCTCTTTTCCTTTAGGGTTTACTGACCTCCGGAGTCGAATTTGAGTCCCTCCCTGCTGGGCTGTCACTCCCGGCAGAGTCCGGCCTCTACCCTGTTACTTTGGTGGGCGTCCCACGAACCTCTGGCAACATTAGCGTGAACGGTGAGTCCTATCTGATGTCGTCTGAAACATGAATAAATCCCTGATAAAGTGGTCTCGCTGTCGTAGTATCAGATAATCGTTTTAGTTACGATTATGCACACAGGCATACCTGTGATACCTGTTCCTCCCTACTAGTAGCATGTAGTTGTCCTACTAGTATGCTTAAACTGTCTATCAATGACATCGACTCAATGCTCGAATGACTTTCCATGACTGTGCTTCATTTGATCCAAGGCTACCAGACCTCAGTGTTTGGCGTTACCAGCGATTGCCTACTGGAGGGTCTGCCCGGGGTCAAGACTGAAGGATGCCTGGTTGAGGTCATCCCCTCGCTTCCTCGTCTCCAGCTCAGTACATCACTACCACGGTTTGAGGCTTTTTAGTATCCCTTCACCGTATACATGTTACCTCTGTCAAGGAGCTCATGTTCTTGAGTATTTAGGTTGCTAATTAATTTTGGTGAACCTTTGCCCCCCCCCCCCCCCACCCTTTTTTTTTGGTTTGTTTGTTTATCGTTTGGCCTTGGTGCAGGCATGAGGTGCAGCAGGTCCACAAGGTTTCATGGAAGCTCGTAGTTTTTGCGTGTTATGGATAAATAAAATAAGAGGCCACGCCGATCTTTAGTTTTGCCACTTTGAACAGTTTCAAGGTCTGTGCTTTCTGGGTGTTGTTGGGCACCTTTTTTTTCCTCTCTCTCTCTCGCTCTCGCTCTTTCCCCCAGTGCTGCACACATCACCTTGACCTTAATGTACACCCACTGAAAATCAAAAGCCGGACACATGACAACACAAAACCTGATTTTGGACAGAAAAGTCATCACGTTTCGTGGTTTTAAAAATGTACAATTTAAATTAGAAACATGCACATTTAGCCTTTTGCTTTTGCACTCTGGCTGACAAGCAAACAAACTTGTGTTTACCTGTGCAGCACGCAGGCTTCCCCTGCGAGCAACATGAGAGAGGGGAATGAATTGAATTTACTGCAAGGGAACAAGCGTCTGATCGCGGTGAAAGTGTAACCGCGGCAAAACCCTCACGCCTTCAAGCACAGTGCTTTTGATGCAAAAGATCTTTTTGTACTTTTTCGGCTTCCAAGAGCACTGTCGCAGAGACGCGCGGCAAAGAGAATACAAATGTAATATAGGTGGTCTCCAGGGTCCTCTGATGGACCTTCAGTTTTGATATCAGAGGAGGCTCCTCAGCGTTCAGCTCTTTCATATCTTGTTTTTTTTTTTTTAGCTCTGCAACAGAACCTGTCGTACCTTTCTTTCTTCGCCAAGCTGTTGCTGTTGATTATTGATTGATGATTTTAACGGTTTAGATCCGGGATAGGCAAAGAATGTGCCAAGGACCACGCGCGAGATTATCAAGAATATCTACATATCTACATTATTACGAAACAGGTTCATTATAATGACAACTGAAACTATTTGAGAAGGGAAATTATTTTTGAAAGGTTTTATAACCTGCCTATGGATGCGACGGGATCATGGCAAAGCACCACATGAAGCTCCTCAACTCACCTCAACATAGTTCCTCATCACCAAGAGGCCAGGAGGTGATAAACGCTTCTCTTTATCCACACTCAGGTCGGCACACACACCTCAGCCCATGTCCAAAGAGGAGCTTTCCAGCGCCGTGTCCGTGCAGCTTTTCAATGGCGAGGGCCAGCAGATGACCATCACCTTGGAGAACATTGGCTCCGAGGATATCGAGAGCCTGGAGCTCACCTCCAAAAACGTCACCACCAAAGGTGAGTAGCCCTAGCTGCTCTTTCTACGTGGTGTTTGAATGGCTTTTCGACTAATGCTCCGACAAAATTCCCATGGGAAATGACTCCATGATCTTTGGATTTACACTGGCGCAATTTTGGTTTTAGCTTGACTTACTCGTCACATTCACGTGGCCTTTTTGCCAGTGCTTCATCTTGTGTTGGACACGTGCTTGCGTCCTCAGATCATTGCGGTCGACCACTCATCGTTATTTTGCAGTCTGACTTTCAGTCTAGCCTTTTTTTTTTTCCCCGTTCTCAGTCAGTGTGAAATTGCTATTTTTAGAAAAAGCCCGTTTAAACTTGTGCAGGTGATGTGGCGTATCGGCATTGAAGTCGTTCTGACTGTCCTTGCCTGGTATAAATGTCTGTCATTGTTATTTTATGAGGCAGGTTAGCTGAAGTCTTCTAGTTTGTTACTATTGGTTTAGTTTGACCTTAAGAGTAAAATCGACTCTTGAGGGCTTATATTGCTATACACAGTATTTTGGGCCAGTTGGTTTCCTCCTTTATTTCTGACATGCTCAATAATCAGTGTCATTACAGTCCAAAGAAAAGGTCCCTTGAAATCAATTAAGGGTGCAACACATTTGAGCTAAGTGAGACCTTTTGAAGACCGGATTTGTGTCATTGTGACATAGTTTTTTTTCTTCCCGTTCTTTCTTTAGTATGAATTTTTTCCACACCCCCCACACTCACACAAGGCAGCCCTTAATTGTCATTTTTAATTGGAACCAGAAAAAGTGCTGATAATAACAAAAAAGTACTTGTTTTGTCATTTTTCTCTGTGATTGAGGGTTTTCACATCAGGATTTTTCACATCTTAACCAATTTTTCGGTGAATTTAGCGAATGCCTCAACGACAAATAGGCGGGGGTTCCTTCTAGTCAAAAAGTGTGAGGCTGCCTTCCACCGTATGCTCTGTAAAAAAATCGCCTCATTTTCTTTCGGTTTTATTCCGTTGGCGGAAGCAGATTTGTCAAGGATGACAAATTAAAGGTCAGGTGTATAGTCCACAGTGTCACAAGACAGCACCATGGCGACGGGCTGCATCGCCAGTGGCCTTCACGCGACCATGCGCTCACCCGCCCGCCTCCTCAGCACTAACCTGACAGCGTGGACTGATTTGGTTCGAGTTTTTCCTCTCTTGGCACAATTCAGAATTCTCAGCGAGTGCCGAATGAATAAAAGATGCGTGAGTCACCACGGGAAGACATGCATGGACAAAAAGATTTGTGTTTCTGGAGCACGAGCTGCTCGGCGCGACGCGGGGTCCTCTTGTCTCGGAGGAGAAATGAAGTTTGCCGACATTTGAGCTGACAAATTAAACGCCCGTTTTTGACAAGTTAATGAAGCGTTAACATGAAAGTGAGTCTTTTTCTTTAAAATAAAATTAAACTGCCATCTGATCTTCTCTCAAGCAGGGAAGGATTTGAATGCTTTTTTGCCGTTCCCAGTCCTAGAACGCATCGTATAATTTGCCCTCATAAACAGGATCTGTTCTTGACAAACCATGAAGCTGATGGCCTGCTATCACAACCACTGATGGGGAGAAAAAACAAACACCAAAAGGCTTCAAAAAGATGATGATGCCAAATAACTTGAAGTCTGTAAGGGTTATACTTTATTTCTCTCTCAATCGAGCTTTTAGTGACGTTGAGTTCCAGTGCCGACTGCCGGATAGATTTTCCTGAATGTCAATTGGCAAGCAAAAAAAAAAAACTCTCAAAGAGAAGAGTAATTGTCACAGCAGTTTCCTGTTATTGCCTTAGTGGAGTCACAATCACGTCATCAAGCGAATGACTTACCTGCCATATTTCTCTCTCTGCTCACTCATCCACTTTTCTCTCTTTAATGCACAGAGTTTATGAATATGTAAAGCTGGGTGTAATTCATGAAAAATACATCCCCATTAAAAGAGTTAGCGGGTGTACATGCAGAGCTCGTGATGGGAGCGGGTTTGGAAGGGAAAAAAAAAGTGGCTGCCTGTTGCTCCCATTCCGAGGAGTGTCTCAACTGCACGGAATGAACACATGCTTTATTCAGGTGATGCATCATTCATTTGATGCTCGGGGCTCAAGTGGATGCAGCTGAGTCATTCGTTGCTGGCGTAAATTAGAGCTCGGTGTCGAGCTGCAGACGGTGAGCGCAGCCCGTCCAATCAGTGGCTTTGTTATCCCTGAAGGCAAAAAAACCCCAACAACAACAAAAAAACCCCACAAATTATACTACCAGCATCCTGTCACAATGCATTTCTTCTCTTTAGCCCCATCTATGCTGGACAGCTATGCTAGAAGCAAGTCTAAACTACAGTGTTCCCCATCATATAGTGGTTCATCTACCATGGCATTGTAGTGTCGCAGATTTTTTTTTTTTTTTTTAGAGGGGTATCTTCTTTGAGAGGCGCAGTCACAGTTGAACGCTGGAAGAATAGTAAACCTCCAAGTATACTCGCGATAGGTTAAAAACAACAATTGAGAATTTTATATACACACACACACACAACTCGTTAACATGCTTTGAGCACATTTGACCAACACTCAATCTCATTAAACCTTAACCATATTTACGTTCTTATTTTGGGGTGCGTGCTATGTTTTTGTCAGGGAATTCACCCGAACATCTTGAACTTTGAATGAAAAGACTCAACTCAACTCAGGAACATATTGTCTTTTTGCTGATCAGCAAAGGGGGCGAAGTTCCTCGAAGGCAACACAAGTCGTGTTTCCTCTCAGATCGAAAACCTCACCTTCGCACCCCCGCTGACCACCTTTTATTCACAGGATATGCAAAATACAAGTATCATATCACAAAAACATTCCTCCTCATTTGCATGTCGCGCTTCTCAGTCCAACCCACCAACATGCCTCTCAGTGGACATCTGGAGGCCAAAATATCTTCCGGTACAAACTATGGATACCTTGTTAATACAATGGGTAGATTTTACATCAATGTAACATTCTAACAAACAGGAGGACATCTGGTCATGCTGCCCTCCCTAAGTTGGACCTTCCTGCCTGTCTTATCAGTTAACGAGGCCTTGGCTTCCTTTAGCTCAAGCTGGCCCTTTTTTCTGTGTGCTCTACTGTGTACAAATTGTGATAATATAACATTTGAGGTCAACCAAGCATATACTAAAATGAAATTTTGAAACATGATGTTATTAAGTTTGTCTTTCTCCATCAGTTTTACATGAAGCTTTTTGCATATCCCTCATGTGTACAGAGAAAGTGTTTGGAGATTTTCTGAGTTGGGACCTGGCTGAGGTTGCGTCTCACATCCCTCTTAAACCCGGCCAAGCTGTTACGCTGGCGGTCAACGTAAACGTCAAACTGGACTTTTCTGGCCAGGAGAACCTGTTGCAGGACCTGAATGATGGTAAGCCCAATCTTGCAATTGCAATACAACTGTGCGCATATCTCCTCCGTTTATGCGCAGTACCATATCAAATCACACGTAATAACAGAACAAAATGTGCACCGGGCTTGTGCTTTAATTTTGTTTTTTGCACGGTGTGTAATTTTGTGTATGATGAGATTTGGTGAAACACACACATTACTCTCATTTAAGATAAGATAAGGTTAGAAAATCTTTATTAGTCTCGTAATGGAGAAATTCCCAATTCACAGCAGCAAAGTTATGAAAGTAATTAAGTAGAAGATCAAAATATAGGAGCTGCTGGAAAGGCAGCCACTCTCGCGGCGCCATCTTGAAGTCAAAATAACAAAATGACACAACACAACACATAAGACACAGACCGTCGTGCAATCTTAATCACTTTTTCTGCATACACTTTGTTGTTTGAAGCAGTTACAGATGAAAGTGTGCACATGTCTGCTCCAAGCTAAGTTTTGAAAGCAAACATGAAGCTGTCGCGTCCATTGACATTTAATGAATAATTGCAAGTCTATTTTTCAATGTGAAGATTAACATGCATGGTTCATGATTGCATCGATAATTGTCAAAGCAATCGGTGCATCTTGTGCACTATTTGTGCCAGCGTTCGCCGAGTACACGACAATGGACTTTTTGATTCAGAATAGCCCTAATTAAACTGAACCCGGAGAGAAGACAAGAGAGGTGGTTACATTTTCTTCCGCCACTAACGAGGATCAGGCTGCCTTATTTCACATTCAGCGTAATAGTAGAGAGGTCTTGAAGGTCTCTTTACCTTTATTTCACTCCCCATATTCAGGCTTCCACTCAACGTCTCCTCTCATTTATATTCCAAATTTGGAAAAGGGGGAATGCGGGGGGGGGGGGGGGGGTCTGACCTTCTTCCCTACCTGTGAGTTTGCCCATTGTGTTCCTTTCTGTTTTTTTTTTCCAAGTTCTTTCTTTTCCTCCCTTGCCTTCTCCTTGGGACTGTTGAACCTCTCCCTCTGATAAATATTAATGAGGGACCCGTACGGACTGACGCCTGCAACACACCGATTTCTACTTGGCATGTGCGTTTTATTTATTTATTTTTGCGCCGCAGATGACTGACAGAGTAAACACACACGGTGCTGGGTGTTTATCTCCCTTCATGAGGTCATTTCAACGATACCGTTCCACTGTTTCTAATTAGCTGAGCAATAATTGAGGCCCTGAATAAAGGAGATAAGGCGTGGTACTGCCTAAGTAAGAGGCTCTGAAGGCTGTTGTTGTGGTGATGCAATTTTCAGTCAACACATTTGATGCTGTTACATTGACATGTCAATGAATTGGCATTATTAACACCGGATTGATGCTCTGGTGGTGTTTGAACAAGGCAGCCCTGAACTATTGCATTATATTGCAACAGTGACAGGCGGCGGCACCTCTCCGACATAAAAGTATGAGCCTCAAATGGAAGATTAGCCTGTACTTCAATTTTGATTGAGGGATTGATCATTGACACCTTTCAAATAAGTTCAAAATTGAATTTTTGGATATGTTTTCAAAGCTTTTGATGATGCTTCAGTCAATTCCACACTGTTCAACATTGTGCAAGCCGCAAGAGTGACGAGATATGCCACGTTCATTCAATAAATACTTATTAGATATTATAAAGGCCGTTAAACGTCACGTCCCTTACATTTGTGATAAAGGACGATTGACGAGAGAAAGACAAATAAATAGCGGCGTCTCGTGTGAGTGGTTGTGTGCGCGGTCACTGGAGGCGCGGAGCGTGCACTGCCTCGCTTCACTTCCGGAGGGAAAATAGTTAGTGCATAAGTAAGAGTAAGCCTGCTTTTTTAAAAATGTCTGTCTTCCATGTTCCAATGCTGCCTAGCATGGCGCGTTCACGTGGTTCTACAATGAATGCACACAACTCTAATTCGGATTTGTATACTGTACAGTTAAAAAATAAAAATAAAATACAAATCAATTATCGTTGATGAAACCTTCCTGTGTGTTTGCATTCAGAACCGCTGGCAACATTGACTGCATGCATGCCCCCCCAACTCCCGTGAGCTCTAGCCAAACCAATCATTGCCTGGTGAAATAAAATGCACCACCAGCAGTGCACCCGTGTGTGAATATCATCACACACAACAGAAATAAAAAAAAAGAGAAGGAGGGGAAAAAAAACAACCCTCAGTCTGCTGTGAAATGCTGAGAGATTTGCCTGGCAGTCAAACGGCATTGTGGGACCTTGCTTGGCGTAAGCTTCAATGCACCAGACGTTCATTCATATTCCAAAGTAACTGCTATCACCTTGATTAAATTTGTTTTTAGTCAAAACTAAACACGGTTAATCCCTTTCAAGCATATGTGGCTTACGCGTCATACGGCTCCATTATACTCGGTGCAAAGCTGTTTGGTCTGAAACCCAGGGGGCCGTAGACTGCAAAATGTAAGAGACAAAGAGAGCAACATTCTGGACAGAATGCGCCTCATCCGAGCATGAATCATTTCTCACTCACTTGAAAGCCATAGTTGGCACCGCCTGTGAGGTTTTCTTCAACATTAACCCAATGTTTTATTTCTATGGTCTAGTGTTGCCTGCTAACAGTGAACGGGTGAGTCTTTCAGTGATGGCAAATTAATTGATGGGGGAATACTGTCAACAAAAAATATGTCCATGGGTCATTCCGACCAGGAGAACCTCTTGTTGACTGCTGTGTCAATGCACATCATGTATTTGGCATATTTAAAAAAAGAATGTTTTCAGGAAAGATTTGCATCGTTCAAAATGTTCAGTTGGGTCAAAGAGAGAACACCCGTTTATCACATGGGATTCATTCAAGACCGTAGGTGAAAATTTGCAACATATTTGATGCGTTGTAGGTTTTTTTTTTTTTAAACACGCTTCAAACACACTTTTCGAGTATTCCTTAGGACCTCCTCTCGTTCTTTTGCCGCACACTGTAGAACGGAGCCGATCCAGGATTCCAGCCGTTGATCAATATTTTATTTCTCAGTGAATATTGGGTGGGTTTTTATCGAATCACCCTAACGCCAGACATTAAACTAAATGAGGTGTCTACTTTTCGAGGTGAAGGCCACAATACTTTTTGTCAAAGGTAACTGCCACATCAATGGTTATGCGATAGCTGGGCGGGATAAAACAATCTTCCTTGCGATGTGAATGAAGGGCTGCTTGTAGAAAAACAATCCAAACATTTTATGATTTATTATTATGTTGGTGGCCCCAAAATGAAGGAACTTTGGACCTAATTGCTTTTCATTGAAAAGTAAAAATAAATAAAATTAAAAATGAGAGAAGGCCGGTGTGCCCAATTATACCTACTTGAGCAGTAAGGATGCTATACCGGTAATAAAATAAAAATATTCGGGTCACTGTGAATGGAAAGCCGTCCATACCATATGTCGCAGTTTTATTACGTCTAAAAATGAGAAATTTTGGTACAGATTTTAGCAAGCATCATGGAAGTTCTCATCTTTGATTAGCTTTCGCGGGCCGCTTAAAATGATATGGCGGGCCACATCTGTCCTTGAGTTTGATATCTGTGTTGTAGATGAATTAAATTGCCATCATTGGGTTTAATCACTATTAATGAATTGATTTGCATTGCTTTATCCGCAGCCACGCTCTCGGCCTGTCTCCCGTCAGCTCCAGCTTGTGGCTCACGTGTCCGCCCGCCGCGCGTCACAGATGCATCGTTTACAGGAGCGCTTATTTATAGTCAATCTGAAGTGACTGATTGTCATGCTATATCGGGGCCGGTAACTAATCATTTTCTTCTATTTGTATGCACGTATGGAGGAGGGGAATCGATCAGCCTGATCTGTCCCCGCGACCCCTCCACCCATTTTTTTTTCCTCTGTATACCTGATGTCCTTTGTCAGCCAAGGGAGGCAGACGTGGGCACATTAGACAAAGAACACAGTCAGGAGAGAACATTCGACGCAGGCTGAGCCTCGCCGATATATCCCCAAATGAGTTTATCCCTCACTTTGGCCCCGCCTTGAAACGACAACACAATAACTCAGGACCCGACAGGAGTGATGTCATCACTCGGGACAAATGGGCCTTGACTCGCCGGGAGCTTTATCATGTTAAATGCTGCGAGTGTCGTACCTAATGACAGCGCCGTTGCCCCGCGTTGATGTGCCGATCGTCTATGGGTAGGCGTGACGACGGCAGCTCTACCCTCGGGTGTACCTTCCACCGCAGTAAATGCGCATCCCCGACGTGCGCTGCCAGAAAAACGGAGAAAGATTGGAGAGGTGTTCTGTTCTGCTGTTCTTGTTTGTCCTTACATCGCCGCTCCTTTGTACTGCTGGCAGCAGCTGCAATCTCACACTCCCGCCGCTGACGACTCCTTGCTTCTAGCCTCCAGAAGAATGTCCGCTGCACCTTTTGCTCGTTGCCCCCGCGTACATCGCGGTTCATCCACCGTGGCCCTGCCGCATCGCAGACGTCGCTTCGGCAGACGTGCGGCGACCGAGTTTGTCACTCTTTTTACTGTTGCTCGCTGCACAAACTCTGAGGGCACAGAATCCTTGACAAGAAGACTGATATGGATCGGAAGTGGAGTGTAACCAAGGCGGTTATTGCGAGCGGTGCCACACTTATTCTTGTCATCCATTAGTCATGTGGCATGGGACACGGAGAGTCACGTGTGCCTCCTTGAACAGGCGACATACCACCAAAGCGTGAAAGTGTCTGTGTGATTGCTTGTTAAACTCCGACCGTGCCTTGACGGAGTTGGGTAATGCTTCAACAGGTGACAACGGGAAGCTAAGGCAGCAGCGACATGGCTTATCCTCCTTGGCACTTGTTTTAAAATTTACTCGACAGGGTGCCCCAAAAGTCACAATGCACTAGCCCCCCCCACATTTAGGCACCTGAGGCCATTGCCATTTGACCATTTAGACGATGCATTTTTATCAGCACATTATTCCCTCTCCACTTGACATTGGAGCAGTGTTACAAAATTGCCGCCCAGCAAGACTGGGCAATGACCATCTAATTTTGGCAGAGGTTAGTCTGATAGTTGATCTTTTGGGGATTTGCCGTGAAAAGGTCTACCTGGGGACCATTCATTGCAGCTTGCAACTTAACTGACTGGTTTGTGTTTTTCCTGATTGAATTGTTCACGTTAAAAAAGGTTATACGAGTTCACCGTCTTGGTCTCTCCGCCGAAAGCGTTGCCACTTAGACTTTAATATCCACTGTAAATAAACCTGATGCTATTTCTAATTCCTCTTTCAACTTCTTCCATCAGTTTGTTCCACATTACTGTGTTGCGTTGCAAACTTGGGTGTTTATGCAATCATGGTAATTTTAGTTCCATCTAAATCTAACAGTTATGCTTGACTTATCACGGTGAGAATGTGAGGAGAAAAAAAACAACTTCCAATTGGTTCTGTATCACCAAGCCGTGCTTATTCTAATTTATCCAAAGCTTATTTGCCTGCAAAGCCAAGTGGTTTTATTGCCTCCTCTCTCACCCTTTTGTGGGGGGGCGGGGGGTCAGCACAGTGTCCCGCTGACGGCACAGACACATTGCGATGTGAATTTTGTTGGCTCCTGGTTCTTTTCACCATAGACAGAGTGCGTCAAAAGCAGCGGGCACAGTTTTACAGCTGCTCCTGCTTCTGCGCTTGCACTTCAAGGTCGCCATGAATTTACACAATTAACCACTCCACGAGGCCGTCTGGTAATTTTGAGGAAAGCAAAGATTTGCACAGAAGGTCGAAAGCGAGCCTGATAATCAAGGGTACTCAAACAATGAACTGAAAAAATCCTTGCGAATTCGCTCCCAGACTGCTGATATTTAACTTTGTCAATGTTCTTCTTTCCCCTGATACTCTGCTCGCCTCGATTACAAATAACCTTGCTACTTTTGCTGACGCTGCGCCGCTTTTTTTTTTTTTTTGAATTTTCAGATGGAATCAGTGTGACAGGCCTGCCAATCTCCAGTCCTTTGCGTCAAGTCCTCAAACCCAGGCCTGAGAGCAAGCCTGTCAGCGGCGAGTCCGGCAAGGGGGACTACAGTCACATTAAGGTAAATAAACGACGGGAGCCTTTTGTGAAGTGCGCGGACGCATAAGGGATGAAAGCAGTCTTTTTATACGTCCGTTTATAACTGGAAAGATACATGTCACCAAGCCGTGGCTAGTTAGTTATTTATCCATTCATAGAATGTGTTCTGTCTGCAGATAAACAGAGTTCAGGCAAAGTGCAAAGGGGTGGGCATACGGTGTGTGACGGGAGAGGAAAACTGCTGGAGTTGGACAGGCAGGACAGAATGGCAATTAAGTGAAGTGGTGTGATCTACACCGGGGAAGATTTTCTCGATGTCAGAAGGGAAGAGAAGGGGACACGTCTATGAGCTGCAGGTCACCTGCAGCCTTGACAACTGCAATTTTGGTGGCTTGCCCTTGGAGGAGGAAAAAAATAAATAAAATCATGATTTTTTTTCCCCTCACGGGAACAGAACATGACACTTGACACATACAAGGTGTATTCAGTCAGTATTGTTGGCTTGAGATTGCTTGTCGTTACATCGTGAGTAGCCAATACGCTGTTTGCTATTTAGGATAAAATAAAATAATGTCCTTATATGCGGTGCATGCAATTTAAAAAAAATCTCTTTGACAAAGTAATAATTGACTAATAAATCTGACATGATAAATATGATCTGTGGACAAAAAAGAAATGGCATCTGCGGTCTCATGTTGCGCCTCTTATTTTGCTATTTAAGACACAACCGCGTCCATGGAAAACAACCAATCAGAGAGAGAATGACTTGGTCGGTTTTAATGATGTCGCGCACCCATCATGAGTACAACCCCACAGCCTCATGCTAACCCGTTAAAGTGATTTTCTGGGGTAATAAGGTATTTGTAATGACGTGTGACTGCCAACACTGAATGTGAGCAGTTTGAAGTTATTTATTTTGTGGCCGCGGGGACATGTCCATTCAAAAGTTTAGGACAGGTCAAATTATGTTCACCTGGAAAGGTTACAATGGATTTTATGTTCATTCTGTTTTTTTTTTTCCAATTCCAAAACCAATTGCTTTTTGTCAATGTGATTTTTTTCCTTCACATTTAAAAATACCACATTTTTTGGACTATGAGCCACACTTTTTTCACTTCCATACATGGGCTGGTCCTATGACTGCTGCTCAATATAGCTAAGGCAGAATGTACCGTATAGTCCATTTTATTTAGAGTTTCCTACTGCATGACTCATACTCGCTATTTTTTTTCACCAAGTTTGGCTGAAAGCCTCACAGCTCCGTGCAGTATCTTAAACCGTTCACCACATCCTCTTGAAACACTTTTAACCAAGTGAACAAATCGTACCCCTGTTTGCCATGTTTACTGAGCTCTCTTCTTCTCCCCTGACCTTTTGGCCGCTCAATCTCAGTGACATTTTTGCCAATGAGTGCCAAAAACACATAGGATTGGAAAAAAATAAGAAGTGCTGCACCCAGTTGAAGCGCATCCCTTGCTTACCTCTTGCAGCTCTGATGGAATCAGATTGTGTCTGCAATGAGTGCTGAGCCTTTGTTATCTCCGGAGTGCCGTGTTGATTGCCCACATGACTGAAATGGCAGCTTCGGAGTTTGGTGGGTTTGTTATTGTCAACAGCCTCTGCCGCGGCGATGCGTTCAGGGTAACGTGACTGTCAGTCTGGGAATAAGAGAAAATAAAAAGAAATGTCATCTGCTTGATGCACCAAAATGTGGGACCGGTTCCTTCAATTAGCCTTCATATCGCTTTAGCGGCAAGATGATGCCACAGTGGCACTAGACAAAAAAAAAAAAATGTGGCACCGACACCCCTGAAGAGACGCAGAGCCAATTATGTTTAATATGTCTACATTGCTGCCAAGATGCATCCAAGGCAATTCAATGTCCTGAGGATCATGTCTGGTTACTGCATTGCAGATATGCTGCGAGAGCGCGTGAAGGTGCGCGTTCCACTGCCGGCAAAAGTTACCTCCTCCTACCTTGCATCAGGGGACCCGGAATGCGCAATTTCTGAAATGAAGCAATCCCATTAATGGCATTGCTTGCAAGACACGCAGTGTTTAAATAAGTATTGAAGTCAATAGCATTTGGAACAAAATTAAACCACTTTAGGAGTTCTTTGAGTACATTTTTGCTTTTGGTTTGGTTACTCTGCCGTCACGGGCTTATCACCTTTTGCCGTGCAAGAGTCTGCAGTGCGTGATAATGGCGACATTGTTGGTTGAACTAGGATAATCGTCATTGGTTATGAACGGTGTGGGACATAACAGAGATGGCGAAACTGTTAACGCGTAGCGACACCCAGATAATGTAGCAAAATATTTCTCAGACGTTTGAAGTCAAAACATCTTAACCAGTTGTACAGTTTGAATGGTGCACACTGGCCAGAGTAAAGACCAAAAGAAGTAAAGGTTAGAAATCCAAATGCATACACATTTCTAATAAAAGTAAAGTCTGCCAACTAATAATATGAAACGTCCTAGAACGGCAATCTGTCGCACAGCCATAAAACCGACGGCAAGATTTTGTTTTCAAATCACAACAGTATTAAAGGGTTTTGTCACAATTATCGTCTATTTGATTGAAACTTGCCTGCCGCCACTGTTGGCACCACACATGAAGAGAAATGGACAATTATCGTGTTCCGAAACCAGATGGCCTGAGGGGATCTGATCTTGGCGTATTTGTGCGTTTGTCACCACAGACAACATCTGCATCGAATTTGAATACAACACGTGTCTGATGGCTGCGGTGGGCAGAGCTTCTTGAGCGCTAATCACATTGTGTGTCAGAGGTGTGTGCGTGCGTGTGTGGGGGGGGGGGGCGTCTTCGTCCCCTTGCCTGCCCGCCTGCCTGCCTGCCAACCAGCCCGAGTGCTATTTTTAGCCAGCGAGTGCCGCAGACGGCGCTTCGGCTCCCCGATCCCAGCTTGTGATACCGATATTTATAACTGCCACAGCTGTCTGCCCAAATGTGATCCTCCGTCGTAGCGGACCAAATGACGTTCTCTTTCTTGGCTCGGGATGAAAACCACTTCCGCCCCCCCGCACCCCCTGTCCTTTTGGCTTGTTTATCATCAGCGTCATTGCTTGTAGTTTTGACTTTGAAACAGCCTCTCCTTTTCAAGTTGGCACGACACTCTCTCGCTGCTCATATGAGAGCTTACTGAAGGCTTTCACATTTTCAATCCTTTTTATATTGCCTTTTCTCCGCAATACAGTACACGTCAGTGTTGCCTTTTATTGAGCCGTGGCGAATATTTTTAGGAGAAAAACGTCACAGCACGCCATCAAACAAAAATATACAGTGGTCGGGAGCAGGCCTTGCTGCACATAGTTAAAATGTGTTTGCAATGGATGCCCCCGGCTCACCCATTTATGATCGCATATGGATGCCTCATGTAGCAAAGCACTACTTTTATCTTGTGAAACCAAAATGTTTACATCTAAGACTGCGAATGTGAACCCAACGCTATTATTCTGTGGCATTAATGCGACAGGTAAATTGTACCTTCTGCCATCGAGTGGAAGTGTCACGTATGATTCGTTTAGGATTTCGGAGCACAGCGTTTGGGAACCAATGTGTTTTTCTGAAAATGAATCCGTGTAGCTCTTGCGCTCTTGTATTCCTGTTAAAATGTCAAAAAGTAGACCTTTGTTCTTGATGCAAAGTTTCAAAGCTTTGATTATCCTTAAGAAGAACACATAATCCTTAAATCTGCTGCTCGCTCTTTGTAACGGATTTGTAATCGGTGTTTTGCATTTTAGCAGAACAGATGTTGGAGCGAGCGGAACCATCCGCAATCCAATCTGAACTACCATGGGGGGGGGCCAACCCCAAAACTACTAATCCGTATTACCCAGTCATAATGTTCATATTTAGGCGTAGAAAAATAAGTAGTGTGTTTCGGTAACATGAAATTTCAGCATAGGGTCAGTAGGTCGGACAAAGTTTTTTTAAACTCTTTTTTTTTTCTCCCTCCCTCCCCATCAAAACGTAAACATAATAACCATAAACATAAAACAAGGAGACATTGAAACCAGTGCCGGATGCTCGTCTGTCAAAGAGGGGAAGCTCAATTTTGGTCGACATCCTAAAATGTGTCCGTTTATTTATACGCGAATTCTACTCTAGCGCCATTCCTTTTCAAGAAAATGATCTGTGACCCTGTCATACCAACAAGGCGTCTTTTCCCGGTACTTAATTAGTGTCCTACAACTATAGGAACTACAATAAAACCCACCAGAAATAAGAGATTAATTTGTCGCTAGTTGTTTGTTTACAACAAAGAGTGTCGCTAAAATGATTAGGAGAAGTCTCGAGCTCACCTCGGAACAGAATGCGAGTTGAAAAATTGCTCGCGACGGACGTCTACACTAAAAGCTCAGTGACTGGCTCATTTCAATGTCAATCGAACTGGCACGCAAACTCAGACAGATCATCCAATCGGATGCAGAAAAGCCTGGCGTCCGGTAACCTCCCACTGCCATCCAGTCCCAGAGACGACGAGCGTACGTGGGCGGGACAAAAAACAGCTTGTATCCAATGACTCGTCTCCGTTCAACGCATTGGGACAACCTACCCTGAACTCACTACCATTTAAAGCACAGCGAAGCTGCGGGATGAATGAGAAGAGAGTCGCGTCGTAACCAGTAAGAAGAAGCAAATTCGGAACAAAAGTTGAGCACGTTGTAGCGCATATTTAGTCAATGACATGGACACACAATGAAATTTACATTCATATATTTGATCACTTATTCTTTGACATTTTATGGGAAGCCGAGCTTCCCTTGCAGTCCGAGAGCAATCGCCGCTGATTGAAACCCCCGCTCGCCGCATTTGGCGGTGAGAGAGCTGGGTGTTACAGCCATCTCGTTACCTCTGCGTCCCCCCTGCTAGTGTTAAAGCACAGCGAAGCTGCGGGATGAATGAGAAGGGAGTCGCGTCGTAACCAGTAAGAAGCTGATTTGGAGCAAAAGTTGAGCACGTTGTAGCGCATATTTAGTCAATGACATGTACACACAATGAAATTTACATTCATGTATTTGATCACTTATTCTTTGACATTTTATGGGAAGTCGAGCTTCCCTTGCAGTCCGAGAGCAATCGCCACTGATTGAAACCCCCGCTCAGCGGGTGTTACAGCCATCTCGTTACCTCTGCGTCCCGCGTCCTAGATGGCCCGTGGTGTTCGTCAAATAGTTCGCTGAATCTTTTCGATACAGCCGTGGATGCTATTTTCTTCATATTATGGTGCGAGCATGCGACTGCAACACACAAAACGCGGTTTAAACTGTTGTCGGAGATCATGGCTGCCGCCATGATTCAATGTTGTTGACAGACGACAGGGCAAACGAGGCGCGCGCTCAACGTGAATATCGCGAGAGTTTGCACCAATGTAAACGCTCTAAATTCATCTTTCCTTTTATTTACAATTTAGTCTGTGGTTTTATTGTTCTTGTTTTGATTGTAAAGCGTCTTTGAATGTTTTGAAAAAAATGTAATATACGATTATTAGTATTATTACACAAAATGTAGAAGGTTGGAAAAAAATGCCGACCGTAAAGTTTTTTTTCGAGGTAGAAATTCTCGGTCGGTCGGGTTACCGGAAACACACAAATTTTTTTCTACGCCTTATTGAATGAGTTGTTGAATTTGCTAGAACTGGCCTTAAAAACAGTCTGGCCTCCCTCAGCGAGTATAGAAGACAATGTTTCAACATTGATCTGCAGCAAAATCAATAAAGGATACTGCTGCGTGATTAGGTTTGATCTCGGTGTCGAATTTTGTTGTTAGTTACGAAACTACACATGCACCACAAAATCTGATACGTCTGGACAGAAATAATCGATATTCAGCTAGCCCATCAGCAAGCTCCGCAGCAGCCCGATGACGATCCTGATCATTTGAATCGGGTGTGTCACAGCAGCGAAAGATGGAAAATATGCAGGAAAGCCACCCTCGAGGACCGGAGTTCGAGACCCCTGATTTAGAGGGTGCTGTTGCAATGTACCTTTTGTGTCATAAATTGTGTAGAGCTGTTGCGGACACGGTCCAGAGGTGGGGGGAAAAAAGCAAATTGAGCAGAGAGGGTGAAAAAACAAAACAAAACAAAACCGCTGCACAGGCTGTGAATGGGTTCAATGATTCTGCATTATTTATGAAACTCTTCTGCAGAAAGCGTGCCCTCGCTCCCATCCAGACAAAAAAAAAACCCTAAACTGAAAGACGTGAATCATTGCAAAAGTTTGAAAGCCTTATCAGAGTTCCTCAGTGTCATTCTATATTAACGGTGCCACCTCACCGTCCTTTTCCATGCCAGGCTACTGACAAACACCTCCTTCAGTGAAAGATCTGGCCTTATTTAACACAACTGTCTCCACTGACGCCTCGGGGGGACAACACACGGACTAAATAAACCATCCATCCTCTCGTGGCGGCGAGCTCGGCGCAGCGCGGGGCAATCTGTCAAACGGTGCCTATTTTTAGCCCTCGCCGTCAGGTCTTGGAAAGTTTACTGCCGCCGAGCGGTCCCGCGCTTTGCTCGGAAATCTGAGTCGGGGTAATTGAGACTAATTGAAAGGCGTCGTCGTCATCATCGGCGGGGGTCACGGGATCCACACGCCCAGTGGTCTGATTCCCATAAGATGCTTTATTACTTCTGCCGAGGGGCTTTTTGTTCATCGACCAAAGATTATTAGTCCATGTGTAAATTATCGTCCTGTTTTGGTATCTTAAATAAAATGTTCCTGCATTGATGATGTTCAGAACAAGGTACAATAATCCCCCTGTATATTTGCGGTTCATTATTCAACAATTCTCCGGCTCACATTTGTTTTTAGCTGAAATGCTCAATGCCCTAGGCCGCCACAAGATACTGCCAAAGTGCTTTGTAAATAGGAATTGCTGTTAAAGAATGATGTTGAAGTGACGCAGCTCAACTGGGACACAAGGAGGTTTTAGGAGGAGCTAATTTTAGCCTGCATGGTGACGTCACATGGAAAGCCTCGGGCACATCAGGTGCCAAACCTGACTGAACTCGTAACGGCGTGTGTAGGGTTTGCCAATTGGTTTTCATGGGTGGTCGACAGTTAGGGACTTGACTCCTCATGGTGTCGCAATGTCACAGATGTAACAATCAAAATGCCAACGGGCATTCACAGACCAAAAAAAGCAATTTCCTGGTTTTAAGCTAGCTCGAACCAGCCAACCGCCGCACCGCCGGCAGGCTGTACGAATACAGTAGTAGACATGTATTTTGTTGACCATTTTCAGATTTCATCGGTGACAAAGGTCAATTGAGTCGCTTCCCACTATAAATTCTTCATCCATGGTTTAATGGAGCTACATGGTGAGCTAGTGACTAGCACGTCGACGTCACAGTTCTCTGCTCCCGGGCCTTCCTGTGTAGAGTTGTTCTCGTTGGTGTTGGTTTTCTTTGGACTAGCCCGGCTTCTTCCCACATTCCCTGAACTCTGACGTCAGGTTGATCAAAGACTCTTAAACTGTCTGTGAATGTGCGAGAGAATGTTCCTTCCATATGTCTTGCCAATGATTAGCAACCAGTCCCGGTTGGCTAGGACAGACTTCAGCTCACCAGCAACCTTAAAGGAATCGAAAAAGGATGGCTCGATATTCTTGGAAGTGTTTGAAGGCACAAAACGGCGCAGGTGCCGCTTCCACCTTCACCACTTTTATCAGTGCGCCGCAGCCTGTAGACGAGGTTGCCTCAGCGTAAAGCACATCCCTCGCACGACGGCGATAAATGACTGCGAGCCGCGAGTGAGGTAAAGTGAGAGGTTGGATGAGACGCCAGGTGCGGGGAACCCATCACGGAGAAGCTTCTGATTATGGAATCCCTCGCGGGGGATATGGCGCATTTATTTATTTATTTATTTATTTTTCCGTTTAGCCTTTTGCCCGTCACAAAGTGCTCGCTTACATACCCCATCTCAGTCCTCGCGCTCTCCTACCCCGAGTAGTTGTTTGACAGCATAGTTATTATAGGCCTCCCTTTTTTCTTTCATGATTCGACTTGATGATAATTGCTGTGTATTAATCACTCCATTGCATTTTCTTTTGACTGCGCGTGCGGAGTGGTTTCCTGGAGGAGTCCCCACTTCCACTTGGAATGTCAAATTAAACCTTTGGGATACGCTAAGAGGAGGGTTGCTCACGTCTGAATGAATTCTTAAAGTGGTGCCGTCGACTTCCTCGGTGAGTCAGCAACCCTGTTAGCTCGCTTTGTCATGCCCGCATTGGCGGAGAGTCAGTGCAGCGTTTTCCATCAAATTCATCGAGCGTGCTCGCAGCGAGCGGGATGGGGCCCATTTCATCCCGGCAGTACGAGAGTTAGAGTCCTGTTAGGAATTGGGATATTTCCAGTTGGAGAGTTTTTGTTTCTGGACATCTAGTTTTTTTTTCATAACACATGCACCTGTAGGAAGCCAATAACATCTTGTTTTATGTGGTGGAGTGACTTCCCTTGGGTGCCATGCGTCTCGTTCATTGCACCTGACGGCTCTCATGGACCCTTTTGTTGCGTCGCTCATTCTCATGTCTTAAACCTGGTCCTTGTTGTCTCGTTATTCGCTCCGTTGTAAATCTCCGTTTCATACTATGGTTACTTTTCAGTATTTGTCTTGAATCCCTTTCGGTTTATCACTTACGATCCTTGATATTTTTGTCATTTTATTGCTTTGCCACACAGTTCTGAAAGTTTTTGGGCTCCGGGATTACCGTAGAGGGGGGAGACATTTTACCAAGGACACACTCTTAAACCCATTACCAGCTGAAGTCAGGAAGTACATTTGATTTTTATAGCACTCTTCACTCCAAAGCGCTTCACCTAGTTATAGAATAGCCATACACAGTGTCGCGTAGATAAAATATGGCTAAATTTTACATTTCAGAGTTAACAGCGGCCTCACAAAAAAATAGAGCTTTCGATATTTATTGATACCGTACTGCGAGGTGCTTTTCTGGGGCGATGCTGGCGTATGCCTGGAATGAATATGCCTGCCAATGCGTGACATAATTTTCTGTCCATGATTGGGGTTTTTTTTTGGGGGGGGGCCATGAGTAGGGGATTCTTCTCAAATTTGAGGTACAATATGGTGGTGATGACATCATCTAGTACCCGTTGACCTGCCTTGCCTTTTGTAATGCTTTTCCTTTGCCAAATGATCTGCTCCATAAAAATCTTTTTTTGAAATTATCATCGTTCGTATAACGTGCAGCCCCTTCAGGGGTATCCACCCATCCATCCATTTTCCGAACCGCTTAATCCTCACTAGGGTCGCGGGGGGTTCTGGAGCCTATCCCAGCCGTCTTCGGGCAGTAGACGGGGGACACCCTGAATCGGTTGCCAGCCAATCACAGGGCACACAGAAACGAACAACCATCCACGCTCACACTCACACCTAGGGACAATTCAGAGTGTTCAATCAGCCTGCCATGCATGTTTTTGGAATGTGGGAGGAAACCGGAGTGCCCGGAGAAAACCCACGCAGGCCCGGGGAGAACATGCAAACTCCACACAAGGAGGCTGGAGCTGGAATTGAACCCGGTACCTCCGCACTGTGAAGTCGACGTGCTAACCACTGGACTACCGGGCCGCCCTTCAGGGGTACTGAAGCATATTTTTCCATGAGGTGCAGGGGAGACAAACCATTGGGGATTACAACTGTGGAGGTTTCGGTTAGATCTGAATGTTATTAGCCTTGTTCAATCAACAAAAATAATTTACATGCGGAGTCTTTGTTTTTGCTGTTGTGGCATTGAAGAACTCTCCGATTATAAGTTGTTGTTTCGCTCTGGGGAGTGTTAGGGGTCACATTTTTATTTGGATCCCATTAAGATTTTGTGATTTTCCACTTGAGATCTTAACACGAGCCCTCAAAAAGTATTGCTTTAACCGAAAAGTTTGTAGCATTAAAAAAATACAAATAAAATCATAGACTGAATGTTGTTCAAAACCATCAACACTGTCCTTTTTTTTATAAAAGCTTCTATGTCCAAATATTTTTTATACGGCTCTCATGTTATTTAGACGATAGCAAGTGAAAATAGTCAGATTAGCTACATTTGAGAAAACCCATTTTGGTAAAATGGATAACTGCAATTTTAGCAAGCGGTCAGCCACGAAGGTAACTCGAATTAGAGTTTACGCCTGTGACATTACATAGTCACCTCATCGTTGCATTTATTGCATGACTCAGAGCTCAAAGACCTTTGAAAAACTCGTTCGATGTATGTCCGATTGTAATTCTAACCCATTACTTTGCACAGATACTGGAAAGAAACTCGAGTGGTGTCATTTTAGGCATTTGTACTCATTTTGTTTTATTCACATCAATTGTTGGGTTGATACGACAATGTTCGAATGAGGTCACACATCCAAGAATAGGTTGTGCCTTTCACCTTTATGATCCATTGCTTTGCACGCTCAAGTACGGGCACTGAATCAACACCGTCGTGAATCATGACAAAGTTTGCTTGGTTGACTCCTCTAAGCCACGTGTGCGTGCAGCGGCCGTATGCAAGGCTGCCAGCATGTAATTAATAGAGAGTCAAGCATTCCATCATACTTACTGGACTTGAACTCATGTGTGAAATCCAGTCAGCCTGGCCGAGCGTGCGTCCATATGCCGCTGCCCTCCATGACTGCATCGCCGCCCGAGCGTGTTGCAGGGACCGAGTAAAGGATAGTTGGATGCCGCGGGATGGTGGCCGTCATTCCACCTGCGTAAAGCTACTGTAGATTCCCAAGATATCTATCTGTACGCGTCCATTTTTCTGGTGACTTTTTAACTTTTACTCTTGACATTTGAAAATTGAAATCTGTGTCCCTGTCCATATCTGAATCGTTAATCGTTGAAACGTTACAATTCCGTGGCTGTTTGTGCTATACATCAGCACCGGGCGCCCACCGCGCTTTGCACCGTGGGGCCGAATCCTGGTTAATGGAGTGACACTTGCATACAGTATACAACCAGAGTGTTAGATAAAAGCGCTTCCCTGTTTGAGGCACCCGAGGGATCAACATTTGCCTTGAATCGCACATGAAGAGAGGCTGTGCTTGCTTGCGTGTCTAGAGAGGTACTTAAAAACGACTTGATTTTCAACCAAGACCCAAAAAAAAAAAGGAAAAAAATGCTGTGCCAGCAGTTTTGTAGTGGATAACAGAATAGCCCAAGGCTTTTTTTCTTTGTGTAGACTAAATCTAAAGAAAGCATCATTATGGTTTATTTCATCACCACCCAATGTCAGGTTTATGCTACAGTTGCTCAGAATTAAAAGCAACGATAATGACCCCAAATAATTTGGCTGGTTGTGTATCAAAGGTGCTTTTACTCTCTCGTGGTTGTTGCTGTTTGATTGTCATTTGTGTGGGGTCTTTTTTTTTTCTCTCTTAACAGCGCGGAATGAGACGAGCAGTATCAAGACCCGAGTTGTGTGCTAGCCTGAGCTTTTTAATAGCCGCTAAAGAGAGCAAGAAATACTCTGTAATTTCCACTAACAACCCAGGCTAAGCTTGGCTCCTCCCCGACATACAAATATCTTAAAACAGCGGAGTTTGGCACTACAGAAAGAGCAAAAAAAAAAACAGTCGGGGAGTCATTCAGCCAAGTAGAATAATTTCCACAAAAGCAAATAGGTTGGGTTTCAATGTACCTGGAAATGAAAAGCCGGGATTCGGTCAAACCCTGACACTTAAGTCTACATTCAAGGAGCTGGCTTCACTGTTACAGTATTATTGCAGGGGAGTGTATGCAATATATTGTTCTTATAAAGTATTCTTGGAAGTCATAAAGCTGTCTGGCAGAAGGTCGATGGAGTGAGAGTCGTCTGTTTCAGAGATGCATTTCAAACGAATGACTTTAAAGCGGGTAATCTGGTGGTTGAAAACGTTGCATCTCCCACGCGGGGCGGCGGAGTGCTATCAACAGGATGTTTGCTTCGAAACTTCACATTGTTGTCTCTCAAGCAAGCACCCTGTGGTGGTGGGTGAGCTGATTGGTTCAGTGATTGACACCCGGTGTACACACGAGATGCGGCCCCGGCGGTACTCCAGATAGCTATATTGCCTCGGAATTCCCTCAAGTCATCGCTCAAGTTTTCCACCGGGGCCCAGCACCGCAACATGACTCAATATCTCTCCGGGCTGCTGGCTTGCTTTCCCCGCGACTGAGCAGATGCATCCTAAGCAGGCTTCACGCCTTATATTTATGGACAATTAGGGACACACTCTTTACTTGAAAGAACGGAGGAGGAGGGCGGGCATGTGGAAATAGACCTTGAAAAAAAAATAATAAAAGGGGGGATTGATCGACTAATGTAAGTCTCCAACAAATAGAGGCTTAGGACCAATTCTAATTTAGCCGTTTTGCATTAAGATAAGGATGTTTCTGCCTTATCAACGTGTGGAAAACAAGGCTGTTGGCAAGTAGTTATCACCGCCGGCTTGTGTGTTAACGAGGGAATCTACAACGTACCAGAGATAAGGATGGCGGCACATGTTCCTCCAAAGCTAGTGTTGCCTTCAGAGGGGGGGGTGGGTGAAGAAGGCTTCACCCGAAAACACACCCAAAAGCTGCCACAGATGTCGTTTTACATTTCGCCACGACACTTGATTCCCACGAGATGGTTCTTTTACCTCCTCAGGCAAGACCAATCGGAAGTGTGGCCTCCTTAACTCCACAGCACACTTGTCATTTTTGGTGTCGGCCCCTCTTAAATCAGCACGGTCCCTGGGAAGTCAGCGGTATTTATGGATGCTGGTGATGTACGGCAGCACCCGGAAGCAAAGATCAAGCTCGCCTTTTATTTTTGACGGCCAATTTGGCAAGCGCTCGCTCTCGCAAACGTTCACCTGCAGCGACTGTGGCTCTACTTTGTATAGCTTTTTACGAGCATTATACGGTGTAATGGAGTCAAGCTTTCCTAGCCCTCGATAACGTGTTGCTGAAGAGCTATGTTCTGTACCAACGTAACTTTTGTCGGCAAATAAACTTTGCTGCCTCTGTGACAGAATGTGGCGGTAGTAGTGGAGTGTGTGGAAGGACAATTACTAGTTCAACAATACCAACGTAATATGTCCGAGGAATGTCTCCACTGGTGCAGCAACATTATTTTTCAGAATAAAATCAATTTCAGGCCATTTATTTGAAGGGAAATAGGATAAGTGTAAGATGAGTTTGACATATTTATGCTTTAAGGTGTTACTAAAATAGTGGGCATCTATATATATATATATATATATATATATATATATATATATATATATATATATATATATATATATCTCTAGCTATCTGCAGCAGGACTCAGTCCACATTCCTCGAGAATAGCGAGGGATTACTGTTTACTAATTTGTATTTGAAGCCTCCGTGCCAAAGGACCGGACCGATAGCGATTCTGGAACAACATACGCAGTTTTTGTCGCTCCTCCTGCCCCCCCCCCAAATAATAATAATGGAGAGCATTGCGCCAAACAGTTATCCTAATCTCTCTGACCTGTGGACGTGATCAGGCTGTTTGATTTTGCTTCGTCCTGCGACACGCTCACTCCTGCCGCCGTCAGCTTATTACCGCAGGGGCATTTTTCAGTCTGCTGTGATTGAAAAAGGGTTCCCGAAGAGCTGGAGAGCTGACAGCGGGGTGCCGGGAGGAGGTTTAAACAGATGAGGAACCGTAAGTCTGTTGCAGTCGGCGAAAGGGATAGGGGAATCGGTGTTTGCCAGCGTCTCGGAGACAATCTCGACTTCTCTGGAGACTCACGCTGAGGCCATTAGTGCCATACAGGCAGCCGCTGGATCACGCGGCTTTTGTCGCCCGCTGCCTGCAAATTATACTCTACTTTCCATGTACTAGAATTTTCTATAAAATGTTGAAAAAGGATTTTTGGAGGGGGGCATTGGCAGAGACACTGGTGTCAAATTGAAACACTTTTTTTTTCACCCCATGAAATATTTGCAACCCGTTATCGGCCCAGCCAGTTTTCTCTGCCACTGTGCAAATAGTGTCAAAATGTGGTTCTGAAATGGCATTGTTATGAAAGATTTCAGCGACAGATAGGTTTGGGCTGTTTGAATGGGGGGGGTTTAAACAGAAGCCATCACTTGCATTCAGCTTTGCTAGCTTGCCGTGGGTGTAAATAGAACTCGCGTCGTCCCTGATACAACAGCCAAAATCAAGTGAAGAGATTCATGACGGGTTGGCGCGCTGTCCATATGTCACCAACATTGCAGCTTCAACGCTTGGACAAAAGTTGTGAAAATATTTGTGACATGTATGAAAAGAGCGCAATGAAAGTCATGTCTGGTCCGTGGATATTTCCAAAGATTTCCACTTTTGTGCCGTTCTGTAATCCTTCCAGGTTTCAACCTGCTGATGACACCTCGTGGCCACTTCCCTTTTGAGAATATCTGGTTCACACTCTGTAGTTCATAAATGGCAGAGGGCTTTTCTTGGCGAAGAAGCAGCTAGTGCCTCAATCAGCAGTATGTGCCGGGATGATGTATGCTCTCTGCGGGAAGAAAAGCAGAACCTCGCCCGCTCCATTTTGCCACGCTTCAGCCCATTACCTGAGTCAGCTGGCGCCCCCTCGCCATAAACTGCCACTTTTAATTTCACTATCATTTGCCCACTTGGCTGCGTCTCTGCTGTTCCTTCCTCTCGACAGCTGACTTTGTGTGTTCACCATGGAGCAAAGCCAACGATCCCCCCTCCTCACAATTGAGGAAGCCACATGTTGATCCCGAATCCTGGCTTTGAGACACCAATCATGCCGCTCAAGGCATTCTCGCCGTAATAGCGCACTTCCATTTCATTAAACGGCACAACAGCTCTGTCGCGGTTTTAATTTTTCATTTTCACTTGATACGACGGACTTCAAAGCGGCGCGACGAGACAACACGTTGCCTCTGATCTGACCACAATCACATTGAGTCCCTCTGCGCCAATATTTTGCTACATATCTGAGTTTCATGTTCTGTTGTTTATAGACTTTAGAGGCAGTCCTCAGCTTCAAGTACTCCGGGGGAGCTGGCAAAGTGGAGGGCTACTACAGGGAGCTGTCTGTTGGAGTCCATGTTGATGTCGAGCCGTCTGTGTTCTTCACCAGAGTTAGCACCCTCCCCGCCACCAGGTAACATACGGCCGTGAAAATTGCTGTTCATACATGCTCACCGATAACACACCACACCCACAAAAATGTTTCACTTACGAGCACACGGTGACAATCTGGCTGAAAATGGTCCCCTCCTTTTGTGATCAATTATTGCCCCGTGGTATGCAGTGTGTTTTTCTTCGCAAATCTAAAACCGAAAAGTCAAGAAACCAGGCTGTGGTTCTCATCCGTTATTTCTAATCAAATAGTCACGCTTTTCGGGTACAAATGACTCACTGCAATGGCCGATTGTAAACAATTTTTGGGGGGGGTGTCAATTGTTTAAAAAAAAAAAGAAGAAGAATATCTTGCGCTATTCAAGGCGGGGTGCCGTCCCTCGTTCCGAAGCGATCGTTTTGCAAGAAAGCAACTGACCTGAATAGAAATTAAATGGACTCTTATCTCTTGTCCACTCAATCCGTCTCATATTTCATGTCTCCTCCAATGCATACACATTCCATGCGTCCCGCTTGACTTTTCAGCTCCCCCAACCGACCCCCTCCGAAACCGGGGGAGCAGTAGGCTGGCGGCGTGCGATGGTGGCGGCGTAATGGCCGCTTGAGATGAACCATTAGCTGTAATAATACCCACAGCGTACGCTATCCATCTTGGGGCTCGGCGCCGTTAAGTACGTCAGCCGGCTGTACCGTCACCCTCTTGCCGCGGAGGTATCTCGCCGAGCGTTATCTGATGACTTGAAGCACAAAATATTGGAAACGTGTCCAAATGAAAAGCCTTTAAATACATGCGAGGCTTCCCGCTGGTGGACGTTTCATTTGCATAATCCAATATCGCAGTCATTGGCACATGAGTCAGACGTCAAATCGAGGAAACCACGGAAGGATTTGGAGCAACACTACTGGTTACATCGTTGCACTGAAAACGTCACTTTTAGTCTTTTTACTTTCAGAATAAACATTTCTGCACAATGTAAGCTTTTGTCCACTTGCTTTGACTTACATCCATTTTTATTATTCATGTACTCCTTGCTGAAGAGGCGTTACCAAGATTCGATTCATTGTTGTAACTTTTGATTTGGAGGTATGTAATCCTGACTTTGAACATGCGGTGCAACGCAACGTAAACAACTGCATTTTTCTGCACAATCGATCGAGAAAAGAGAATCATGCCAGCAGGCACACCCTGGGGAAAATAACTCAAGGACTAGGAATTGTGAACATTGCTTGGATGAGAGCCCATCGGAACACAGAGTGCAGCGATCTCGCTCGGAATAAGAATGGCCAAAAGGCTGAAGACGTAAACAATTGCACATCATATTAGCTCAAGTCGCGTTAAAGAACCAAGTGACACATTGCGGACTGGTCAATCTTCCGCTATTAAGCTCAACAGTGACAAGAGTCTCGAACATGTTGCATATTCCATTTATGACTTTTCTTTTATCTTTTCGTCACGTTTCGCGACCTTTTTTCTCAGATTGTTCCCGATGATCATTCTCATCAGCTTTGTCACCCCAAACTACTTAGAATTTGTGTTGCTCCCCTCGCACAGTCGGCACTTTCACACATCTTATTTTATGCCGACGCTCTCTCTTTCCTCCTACAGTACTCTCAATTTGTCTCACCTTTTCTCACGTCATCATTTAGTCAGCACATTTGACTCTTTGTTCCCGGGGACTCTATTTTTTTTTTTTTTCTAAGTACATAAAAACATGCACCCATAAATTCCATTTAGCTGCTCCGATATAATTTAAACAGCAGTTTTCTCCAGCGCTGCTGCAGGCCTCCTCTTTGACCTTTCCCCGTGGAGGAAGTGACACCGTTTTGTTATTTATTTTTTTTTCCTCCGACCCGCTCTTCGGAGGCTTTGGCCGTATAAAAGGTGTCAGATCTGTTCAACGAAATGGCAGTGGAACAGCATGTGTGAAATACGCAGTGATCCATACATGAAGGTGGACATGTTTGGAAAAAAAAAAATAATAAAAATGAAATTGGTATGTTGTGTGCCTTTATTCTCTCTCTCTCTCTCTCTCTCTCTCTCTCTCTCTCTCTCTTGGGATTTGATGGAGGTTGATGTCATTCTTCGCAGTAGAATTTGTTGTTCTGTCGCCAGCAGCTGATGGATGTCATGTAGTTGATGTAGGTGCATTGATTATTTCCGTCAAGCAGTTCATTTCCGCCTTGCCATAGTTAGACATCTACTCGTGATTCCCCACCACTGTGCCCAGGGAATTGTGTGCGTGCTGTGAGGAAAGAGTCCACTTTCACTTAAGTTGTCCGAATGTTATTATTTGCTGACCACAAACGTACTAATCTTCTATCGATGCCTGTGACCTATAGTGACAAGGCGCAGGGTCTGAGAGTACGTTGTCCCGAAAATGCTGCGGTTCGCACGATGTGGCACATCCGCGAACAAAACCGACACTTTGAGAAGCATTTTCCAAAACCTTTTAATACTTTTCCATGATTCTTTTTGGCAGCGTCGGTTCAATAGAATGCACAAAAAAAACTCATTTTCGTGGAGTTGGATGCTTTTCCTACTGCGGGGTGGCAACCTCAGCACTTCCAGACTCCAGCGGTAGTCCCAGAATCATCGATCAATCTCATGGTTTTTGTCTTTTGTTATCCACCACCTCACAGCCCACCCACTTTTACATATTTTTCGTTTTTATTTATTTTATTTTATTTTTTCATTCATGATCTGACCTCGGCTTTGACTATTTTCAGCAACCGTTGAGATCGAATGGCTGCTGCTTGATTTGGAGACTTTTCCGAGTCTCCTCTTCTCAATATCAGCAATATGTTGAGCACCGGCTTAATTTGTTCGCAGAAATCTGTGAAATAGACAGCGGCATTCATTAACTTTCTTCTTCTTACCACCCTCTGACACGTTTGCTGCTTTACCTGAAATAATCATGTGGAAAGGTCGCCTTCTCCAGCCGTGGCCGGTGTTCTTGAAATATACGTTTCCCTTCACGTATAGAACTCAGGCACACGGCAGTGCTGGTGCATGATGTATCCCAAGCTTTTTATGCATACGTGCGTTCCAGACCACTTCATTGATATCCCGCCAAAGTACAGGGCATTCAATATTTTATGGATATCAAAATGGAAGATCCTATTGGCACTTTTGAATCATTTATCCACCTCAAATCGATGTGCCCTCTGTAGTAGCTCAGATGAATGCTTAACAAGGTGATGCTGCGTGAGGGGTTCACAAGTAGCGCCACCGCTTCGACTGTTGTTTCACGTTATTTTAGGCTCACACTATAGCTCACCTAACTTCCAGAAATCCACATTGTCTGCCGTTTATATCCCCGTCATCATCTGCGCCGGACACTGCAAGAGCGATGAGTCTGTGTTTCTTATCGGGTGGCTCTGATTGATTGCCCCGGCTTACTGGCCTAGCCTATAAATCAGTGGCTCGCCCCCACGCAGCCTGTTAATCACGTCTGCCAGCGGAGACAACAAGACAATTAAAGAAACATAGGTAGGCCTAAAATATATGCTCTTTTAATTGCCGCCGCAGTTTATTAGCGACTTAGACGAACGTACTATAATCCTCCATTAACCCTGGGATTGAAGAGAACGGAAGCGAGCTGGGAATGAGTTTCGGCGTTACCCGGGAGGCAAAACAAGGTGATGGGATGTTTAATTTACACTCAGCGTGTGCTTGACACACACACACACATATATATATATATATATATATATATATATATATATATATATATATATATATATATATATATATATATATAGAGCTGTCAGTTTAGCGCGTTTATATCGGCATTAATTTAAATGAATTTTATCGGGATCAAAATTTTTCTCGCGAGATTAACGCGAGACGTCACAGCGGATGTTACGTTGCTCTATAAATAAACCAGAAACAAAACATCAAGCGCTGCACGGGTCCACGACGTTTGTTTTGCCAGCCACGGCAGCGCGAGACACCGAAAACGGATACTTAAATAGAAAGTTTACTTTTAAAAAGTTGCCAGATTGTTCCACTAACAAGACCAAAGTTACCTGTATGTTTTGCAGTCGTAAACCGAGCTATCATCATAGCACGTCGAGTCTGAAATACCACTTAATGGCCAAGCGCACAGCTGACGTTCTACTCCGCCCCCTTGTCTCAGACAGACAGCTATGGATCATTTCAAAACGAAGAAAATGGATGACACGACGAAAAACAAATTTGCTGAACGACTCCTGTTGGATTGACCTGGCGCTTTAAGAGGGGTGGGGCTGCCACTGACAGGTGACGTTCGCGCGATGTATAAATAGCGTTTTGGTTCGTGAGTAAATACACTCGCTTCGTCCTCGGCATGGCTCAATGTTAAGCTACGCGAGTGCTTCTTATCAAGTCAGATGTGTAAAGTTAGCTTTTAGATTCGGTCATGATCGGTTCCTTTGTTTGCCGCATCGCTATGCAATCACAGTCAGTTACCGTTCGCAATCGGCAATTTAAACAGCGTGGGCTAAAATGTTGCTAGAACAGGGCTGTCTTTATTTAGCTCATTTTTGCATAGTTGTCATGTTTGTCCGTCTGCAATCTGACGTTTAAACGAAGTAAATTGCGTTGCAGCTGGGGTAAATAATGCCGGCGCTCCACTTCCGGGTTGGACCTTTGGGACTTGTAGTTCTTTTGTTCGATTCGACTTGATATGTTTGTGTTGTATGGTTTCTTACGTTTAAAACAATGAATAATGATGACGATATTGATACATAGTGAAATCAGGGTTGATTAAATTATTCATTAAACGTATTGTTAAATAAAGGTATTAATTAATGTCAATTATATACATATTTACATTGTGATGCAGAAAGATAGATATATTATTTTTTACTGCATGTATGTGTAATTTAGGTTATTACCTGCTTCTGATACTTATGTTACAACTACTACTACTTCTGCTGCAAAGTGCTCCAATAAATGATCAAAAAAGTACAGAACGAGAGATCCTTCCATGCTGACCGACAATCCCTATTCAGGGGGCCGTGAAAAATTATAGGCTGAGTACTAGCTTACCTTAGATGTGCACTTTATATTGCGCTGTTTTGCTTCCATAAAAAGAGCTGTTCAAGCAGCTGTTGTGTGACAAAATATTTTTTTCACTGTTGTTGATGGACAGTAATATTGTGTGAGAGATAATGTGTGAATAACTGCTCCAAGTGAATAATTTTCATGTAAAATTGAAATTCCAAATTATTTCAGTAAATATTTGCATTTTGCACATAGAAAACTGATTCATGATTCCATGTTGATGAGAGCATTAAAATGGGGGAAAATAGGACAAAAAATATAAAAGGAAATTCAGAAACGATAAAAAATGCGCGAGTAATCATGATTAATTTTTAGTTAATTTGAGTTAATTATGACAGTTGAGTTTTTAATTAGATTAAATATTTTAATCGTTTGACAGCTCTATATATATTAGAGCTGTCAAACGATTAAAATATTATATATATATATATATATATATATATATATATATATATATATACACATACATACACGCACACACAGTGGACGACATCAATACATTTGTTGTCATAGTGTATTTATTTACAGCTAAAATATTGGCAGTATATCATCACAAGTTACTTTGGAGCCAAAACAAAGCAGAAAGTTGGGAGTCTTATCTGTTTCTGTTGCGAGAGATAATTCCCTTTCATCAGTCATTACCAGGATGGGAAATATCCACTTAGCTTAAAAGCCAGTATCGTCTCCTCCCGCTTGATGTCAATTGCAAATTTGGCCCCCCCCTTATGATGGCTGGTAGAGGAGCAGGCCCGGCTGGGGTTTGAAGAATGGCCTGCTCCGCCCAGGCCGTAGCACTCTCATGAAAGCATCGCCATCTTTTTGATGTCCTGACAAGGATTGATAGACACTCCATGTTGGCTTTACAAGCTGTCTTGGCCATACGAATCAGTGAATATGATGAGTTTTTTTTGGGGGGGGGGGTTGTTCTTTTAATGTCAATCCATTATGCACACGTGGCTCTCAACAAAACCAATTAAGATTACGCGTATTAGTGCATTTTAAATGGATCGACATATGTCTTCTGAAGGTCAGCTTTTTGTGAGCAAGTACGTTCAAATAGCTCACGGACCAGTGTGAACCTGCCGTACTTTTTCCATTTGTATTTGACTTAACATTCACGACTACTTGGGCTCATTTCTTTCCCACAGCACCCGCCAGTGCCATCTCCTGCTGGATATTTTCAACCCAACGGAACACGAGCTCACCGTCAGTGCCAAGAACAACCAGGACCTAGTTCTCCATGCCAGCGAGTGCCAAAGGTAAGAAGAACTCCAAGTAAAAAATGATGACCAGGCTGCGGCACTCCCACAAAATCTGGGAGGCGGGTCCTCTGGCGGAATTGCCATGTTTATGTGGTTGCCGAAGAATCTACTCTTGTTCTAATTAATTGTTTGGACTCTTCTGGTTTTCTTTGGTGAGTTCTCGAAATTCACTGCTGTGCTTGGTTCACGTGCTATGATGAAAAAACTCTCCCCGTTTAGCATGGGAAAACATCTCCAGATTTTTTTTTTTTGGGGGGGAACAACCAAAAAAGGCAAATGTCTTCCTGAAGTGTCTGTACGTAACGGTTATCGACGGTCGACGCGTATTCCGTGTTTCCGCCAATGTCTTCACGTGACGTTTTGCTGGCCGTGCACCCAGAAATATCTCGCAGTGTCTGTAAACGACCTCAGCCTGTCTCTCGCACCCCCTCGCCGCAACCTTGTCGTCGCACGGGTGAGTGGCAAATTATGATTACTGTCAGTATTTTCTCTCCGGTGTGCCCCGCGAACGGAACGGACGCAGGCGCGGTGACTCATAAGCCTCTTCCCACAGGGGTGGAATGTTATTGTATGAGGGGGGAATTACTCAGTGACGATAGAAAGGGACGGACGGTCAGCGTTCTATCAAGGGAAAGGAATAAATACTTTAAGTGATAGAACCAAATGCAACATCGCTGCAACGGTATTGCGCTAATTTTTAAGCAAGCGCACTTAGGTCTAGAATTGAAATAAAGATAGCAATCTACTGTGCTGATATGGAAGTCTGAGTCATATAAATTCTTTCAGGCCATCCGTCACCAGTGAATCATCTCTGATGTGCTACCTGAAGCCTTGGTCATTTGTCATTGATAAAAGCCTTCCGTCAATAAATTCTACATCGGGACGTAACCTGTGGCGCAAAGTCAAGAAAGTAGCACTGGTCTGACACAATGTTCCACCTTCGGAAAATGGTCATGCTGTAAGAGGTGTGCAGACTAAATACGGTGAGCTCGGCCTATTCGCGCTTCATGTCGTTAAACCAACAAAATGGTCTCGCCCGATTTTTTTAGCATTTTGCATACAAGGCCTTAGGCTCACGGCTCTCCCACCTGGTGAGCCACGCGTCGCTTCGCGCCTCCCCACGCGTCCCTCTCGCTGCACGTCAGACCGCCGTGTCGTTTTGATATTTTGCTCCTGCCTCGTGATGAATGAGATGTCGAGCTCAAGATGTTTGCTGGAGTATCCTGGATGTGCAATGGTAGGCTTTTGAGCCCGACAAGCCGGAATAATGATTCTGTCAATCATCCACGTGCTAAATTCTATCAATAGCAAGATTGAAGCGTAAACATCCATCTTAGTGTTAAAAACAAAAACAACAAAAAAAACAGTACGGTATGTCCTCTGCAACTCAGAATGGGAGTTTTAGCTTCCAAACTTGCTAAGGTCATGGCATTGCTGAAGGGAGCACAGGAGACTGCCTGGTACTGTTCCAACGTTGACTTTGCACCGGTGCACAAAGCAAGGCCCATAAAGACACGGATGAGAGAATTTTTGTGTGGATGAACTTAACTGGCCTGCACAGAGTCCTGACCCCAACCTGATCGAACACCCTTGGGTGTATTAGAGCAGAGACTGACAGGTTACTACCCATCTCATCCAACATCAATGTGTGACCTCGGCAATGTGGTTTCGGCACAAGACTCAAAATTCCCATATCTATTCCCTTATCTAATTTATTTTAAATACAAAAAATAAACACTCCCAACGTTTACATTTAATTTATACAAACTTAAATAATTGTTTGAATAATACATTTAAACCAATGCGCAAAGTATTATTTTCTTATCTTACAGTACAAAAATATAGTCGGCCTCTGGCCCCTTAGTGTTACACGCAACACTTTTCTCCTTTTTTCGTTTCGCTCCTCATTCGCTATTAGCATTGATGCATCAGTGCGCACGCGTGCGGCCACACCTCGGTGCACGGGTTTTTCAAATAAAGCTTGTTTCCATGGTGACCACCTTCACTCCTTGTCGTTGAGAGGCACATAATGTATTTTCAGTCACTTATCCCGTCCGTCTTCAGTAAGTCCCAGTTGGACACGGATGCTATCTTACCCCCCACCACCCACCCGCTCCTGCAAGGATATTTCCTTTGCGCATCTTGTCCGCTCACACTCATTCAAATTTATGAAGTGCTCATTACATGCACAATATGCCGTGTCGTGTCCAATAAAAAAAGAAAAAAAATACCTGTGCATGTCTTCCGGGGATTCACAATGCCCAACTTATGTCTGTTTTTCCCTTCAGCAAATACTGGGGAGACAGTACCTTCCCGTAGGTGTGCATTACCCCCATTGGTGCCAGTGAGATGAGGTTTGCTGGACCTGCTATAACATCAGGAGGGTTTTTTTTCCCCCTCCTTTCTCTTCATAGAAACATTCCAGACTCACCTGTGATAACGGAACATCTGCAATACTTAAAGGCCATATTTAAACAGCCTGTTTCAAAGCTGTTTTAACCCCCAAACAGCGACTATTTTGGCACACACAGAGCAGCAACACATACAGGGCACACTGCAGAACTCTTAGGCATACAGTATAATCTCTCTGCTCGGCGAGAGAACGCAAACAATGAAACGTGATATTACAGAGGAATATAGTCGTCGCAGAGTTGCTCCATCTGTCACAGATTACTGACATTAGTCATTTGGCGTAACGTGCTGTGCGTCTGCCAATTGCTTCCTGTCTCCATTCCGTTTAAATATTCAAGAAGACTGACACACAGCAGGATCTTTTTCCAATCACCTGTGATCTGATCTAGCCGACGGCGAAGCCATCGTCCCCGTGTTGTAGTCTCGGATAAGACGTGTATTATTTGTCACTGTTTATTTTCTGAAAACGAACACACACACAAATCCCCGCTCGAAATCCAGCTGTGGCTCTTCTTGCATGATATCGCCTCCATTCAACACTTGTCAAGCCTCTCACTCGCGCGTCCCGCCCTCCCTCCCCCCAACGAACCTTCTGGCTTTTAACAGCACAAACAGAAATAGCTCACTCTTGTCAGCCCTCGTAATAGTCTGCCGCCCCTGACTTTTAATGACAGCCGGCGCATTAGAAGATTGTCTGCAGAGTAACCTCCTTGGACGCGCCGGTGCGTTCCGTAATTGGCTGTGAGGATTTGCTTTGGATGGAGCTCAGCATATTGAGTGAGGCGGAGACTGAGGGAGGGCCACCGCAAACAAAGGGTTACACGGAGTCGGCCGCAGTTCTAAAAATAGACGCTCGCTCTCGCCTGCCTCTGCATAGGCCTCCACGGATCTCCGCCCTTAAGCTCTCGCACGTGAGCTAAAAATAGCCCTCCCAAATGAAAACATGCGTACGCGCACTCTGCGAGCTCGCGGCTTCTTCGCCTGCGGCATTATCACATCGAGAAGATGCATAGAGGAAAGGGTGTCGTGAAATGCTACTTGGAAATCATTTTGTGTTCCACACTGGGCTGCGTCAGGATGCAGTTATTAGTCACTATTCAGGGGCATGTGTAAAAATGACATCATGGCTTGCCCGTTTTCGTCTTTTGGTCACATGCCATTCGCACTGTGATGTCTTTTTCGATTGACAGCAAGTGACTGGACAAGGCAAAATGGCCGCCCCATAAAACAGGTGGATTTTTCTGCTTACTGTAATTGTTTTGAGCCCCATGTCTGAGTTTTGCTTTTGAAGAAAAGCAACTCTCGAGTCAATATAAAATCCATCTATCAATTTCCTGTAGCACTTACCTCCACTTGGGTTGCGGGTGAACTGGAGCCTATCTCAGCCGACTGCGCGTGAGTGGTGGGATGCACGGTGGACTGTTTGTCCAGCCAATTGTCGGGCACATCTCGAGCCATTCTCATTTACCCCGAAAGACAATAAACTAGTGATGTTTTTGGAGAATGTGAGGATTGTCGAAGAAAATCAACGCTTAAAGTGGCATTGGGATAATCTGCAAATTCCACACAGGTCTTAGGCCAGATTCGAACCCCCTGACCTCAGAACATACAATCATCCATTGTGTGTTTTCCTTTGTCGAAAGAGGACACATGGCCAAACAGAAATCCCAGCGATCGGTCAATAACGTGTGCTCCCTTGCCATCTGCGGCTTCAGCTTGGCAGTGGCAATGTTTCAGAAATGAAAGTGAGCCCGTATACTTTGAAGGGAGAGGTTTGTGGCGGGAGGGAGTTCTCGAGCCTCGTTCTGAAACGGGAGGAGGCTCTGCAGTGACGAAATTGAACGAAAGCGCAGTTGGTTTCTTCAAGACCTTAGGTTTACTACCTGGTCTCAGGTTGACACACCGGGGTTATTCTGCCCGTATACCGTGAAATCAACCTCTGGTGAATGATATCATCAACAGGTGGCAGCTGGTGCTGGATCAGTAGACGTTGTTTTTGTTGGGGTTTTTTTTTTTTTCCCATTGTCAGGTGGTGGGATCGTTGAGCCCAAGGTGGATTTGTGTGCAATAATTACTCCAATGAAGACTCCAAGTTGCAGCCGGTGTTGATGTAGTTGTCTCAACCGTCACACAGTGCACCTAGCTTTCTTCTATTATAAATGTGAGTTTCATTAAAAGCATATTTTTATTAAAAGCATAAGCGTTCTTCATTGCAAGCATAATAAATTCATCACTACTAATATGCAAATGTATGCTAACTAAAAACAAGAAACCTAATATTCCCTTGTTTTTCCACTCATATCATCACACAGAACTTTCCTGTCGGACTTTATTCAGTGGACTCATGTTGTATATGTAAACAGAGTTATATTCAGAGAAACAATATAGGAAAAGAGGGTTAAAATCACCTATCACATTTCGATATTGAAGTGAAATCATGTCTCCATTAGCCGAGCCGTTTTCTATGTCAGAACCTTTACCATCCAAAAGTAACAGCAGAGGGTACATTCCATTCACTTTAGACGTCGTGGGCGTACTAATCGTAGTGATAAACCGGATAAGCAGAGCATTTTCTTTTTTTTAAACGTCACGAAGGTCTTACCCACCACTTCTCTGACGACAAGGGCGTGGTCACGCCGAACGGTCCGGTTCAGTGTGCGAGGCCCTCAGGGCGTGGTTGAACAGCACCGTTCACCACATATCGCACACGCTCCATTGGCCTCAGCCAAGAGCACATTGACCGCTGTGCGGTCCCGGAGCGCCATCAGAGAGGTGACTGTCAATTGTTTTACTTCCAATAGCCAAACGGCTTCCTTTGTATAATTTGCAAGCTTCTGGACACTGTAGTGGAAGCAGTTGATCCTGTCAGCAACCTGGTTAACCAATTTATACCCACCCAGTACGCCACGCTGAACTCCAATTGCACCAATGAAGATGGAATCTCAAATATCCTCTGCTGTGAACGGAAGCATAGTCATGAGTAAAAGAAACTTCTCAATTGTTTTCCAATTATTTTCTGCGCTAACTATTATTCCCCTCTTTTTCTATTTTTTGTTTCTTAAAAGAAAAAAAAACTCTGCCGCGATAATTGATATTTGCCTATAAAATTGTTAAAATATACTGTACTTCTGTATTCAATAGAAACCCAATTCACATTAAAGAACAAAAGAAAGAAATATAGTAACACTCACAGCGAAGAATAACTATATCAACATGGATTTTTAGACCGAAACAGAAGTGAACCGAAACACAACAATACAAAATCAAACAAAAATTAAGTACCGTAAACAATACCTATTTCACCATTCTAAAAACAAAATTAAACAACTCAATAAACGATGATAAATTCACATTCAGTTCAGCAACAATACTGTTTACAAACACTCCAATCCTACCCCAAAAAATGAATAAAAGCTTTTGTGCTCTTTTCCTTTTTCTTTAAAATGTATGAAACGATTCTCCAACATTTTTTTTTTTTTTTGTTTCATTTTTAGATCATCTAGATCACTGGTGTCAAACTTGAAGTCTGGGGGCCAGATCCGGCCCGCCACATTATCTTATGTGGCCCGCAAAAGCAAATCAAGCGCGTCAACTTCCATGATCCTTGCTAAAATTAGTACCGAAATCTCAAATTTTAACATATAGCAAATAATGTCGAGGTTCTGCGATAATCGTGTAATCCTGTTAACACTCACTCAAGCAATAATTGAACAAACTATCATAGTTAATTTGACTGATTTCAAAATTGATCATCTATAAATACAGTTGAGTTGTACAAGTATTTAGTTAAATTTCACCATCGTACTGGCCCAACGAAGGAAGATGCAACGCAAAGCGCCCTTGGCAAAGATGAGTTTGACACCCCTGGTCCAGATCTGTTAGCAAAATGTAGGTTATTATTCAAATAGACATCCCCTTTCACATGTGCTAAAGTAGAACACATATACCAGAAAAATAAGATCAGTGCAGTTTTTTTTCCGAGTTACTTGCATAAATCAGCCAAATGAGTTAATACAACCAAATAATATGATTACATACATATACCTGTTTTACAAATTAGACATGTAATTTCACAAATTATATAAACAAATTAGCTTAGTGTATTTCAACTAAATCTATGCATAGTTCCCAGGGCCTGCGTGTTTCATTCATGCATTTCTTCAACTGAATTTAAACCATAGAATTAATACTCCCCACCAATCCTGCAGATTGGACGGCAGGAGCAATGGTGTCTCAAATCAATATGAAGCATGCATTCAGTTTCATCAATTACTCTGTTCACACAATGTGTTCTCGACATAGGTTAAAACAGTAGGTTGTATAATGTTCCCCAACCAGAGACACCATTCCCCTGCCAACGCGTGAGGTATTCCATGACGTAAAAGAATTTTGGGCAAAATGGGTTCACTGTCAATGCTGACATAAACCCCATCTTGCAATGTAGTCCCCTCTTATCTTTGTTTAGTGATTGGAATTTGTTGCCGAGATTAAATAGAATTCAATTTGTAACATGTTATCCCGTAAACACAGTCAGTAATTTCTCCCTCCAAAATTTAGAAGCTGCATCTTTTGTTATTTTATTATCAGCGCTTGTTGTGTGTGCTGTGCACTTACGTATCCCAATTTGATGTGGTAGCTGAACAGCATTTGTTTTTCAGATTTGTGATTCTTTTTCTTTTCTTCAGCCAATTCCTGACAATTTGTTTATATGTCAAACAAACAAACAAACAGACAGACAGACAAACAAACAAACACCCAATAGGAAGCGGTAATGTTACAGGGTTAAATACTGTGCATCTTTCAGTGTTAATTTGGATCGAGAATACAAGCCATGCGAGATTAATGTCTAGTGGGTGACAAAAACATCATGTTAGTGTGCACCAGCAGCTCATTCATTCTGTCTCTTTTTTTTTTCTTTTCAACACTCTTTCAACATGCAGAGCTTGCCCCATGCACTGTTCAAGGTTGCCAGGTGGCTTATCTAGCCAATGTCTACCCACGCATTGTCGAAAGGAATCATTCGAGTAAATGTGGAGAGCATTTTTTTTCCCTCTCCCTGTCCTGGTAAACACCACATAGGGCATGGTTTTCAAAAATGCCTGCTGACCTTCAAACATGCAGTCATTCTAAATTAACAAAGCCAAATTCAAATTGCCCACATATGACCCTTAAACATAAACACCGATAAACTGGAAGATTTTGCTCTCGTGTTGAACTAAATTTTTAAGGCACAACCCAACTAAATGACAGCAAAGTTGAAAACGAATTTACATAATTCCATAGCACAAGACCATCCTTTCTCTAACATTAGCAGGCATGATGGTTCTTATCAGTTTTCGAGAGAAATGCGCATTTTGTGGATGTAATCTACAAAACACTGTATTATAATCTGAGTTCCCGGCAAATAGCAACATAACAGGAGCAGCTATCAAACACATAATGAAAAACCCACAGACATGTAACACTCACAAGTCATCCCAAATAAAGGCCTTCACTGCACGCATGCATGTTCACCATTCTTCCAGAAACCTAACAATATCCCACATACGACCACTCACTATCATCTCCTCACCACTTCTGTGTGTTTATGATTTACGAACAGCCTTCTAAACATCCTGCGACCTTCTGGCTCATGTCGACTGAGACACATGATGACCACCTCTTTTGCCGCATCACCGTGCCCAACGTCTCCTGTGTGTGTGTGGTTTTCTTTCCTTTCTTCAACATGCTAAACTTCCTCTTCAATTACGTCTCGTCACCAACATTGTTTTCACTTGCCTTAGAATCCTCTATAAGATCAAAAACTGTGTGTCTCCACATCTATCCTCATCCATTTTCAATTAATCAGTATTACACATACTACATGTAGCGCGGTTGAAAACTTGAAACTTAACTGGTGGTAAGAAGTTCCCTTTAATCCCATTAGATGCCGAACAAACTCTCTTCACCGGGCAAGCCAGAAAACGAAACAAACATGACGTCATGAGACGCCCCAAGAGTCGCGTTTATCTACGCACATGCAAAGATCAATAAAGCACATTCTCATCGCAGACATAACTCTACAGAAAAACTAAAAGATTCACCTCGCTATCACTCTCAACCAAGTTAAATAACTCCAACCTTTTAATCTCCTCATCAGTGAAACCACTGAACCTCATATACACCATCAATTGTTTCCTTTCACGCAATGCCGAACAGCCTTACATGCCCCACATGCCCCCTCCTTTCTGGTCGTGTCTCTCTCTATCCGCGAGGAAGATCACCTCTGCTCACCCCCCCTTTTTTTTTGTAAAAACCTTCCCTTAACAAACATTGTTTGTAGACTAAATTTATTCAGTTTCATTAATAAATATGTATAATTACATCGCATTATCGATGAGCATTCATTCACTATCCTCAATTCGGCACCTCCAAACTCAGGGCAGTTTGATTTGATAGGTCCTTGTTGGACTTCACCACATTCCGACACTTCGCCCGTCAAAACAGAAACAAGGGTGTCGTCACCTTTTATATGTGGGGCCCCTAAGACTGCCTTAAATCTGAGGTTCCCGAAGCCGCGTGTAGGTCTGTTGTTTTTTCTTTTTTCACCTCGTCTTTCTTTCTACGCCTACACAGTCGCGCTATATGGCCTTTCACGCCACAATAAAAACATCTACCCTCCTTGAATAATTGCTGTCTTTCTGGAGTTAATTTAGAGGAATCAAACAGCTTTCCTTGTTTGCTGTGTTGCTTTTTTTCGCGCTCAAGACTCGAACATGGTCTCACCGTCGTCATGTTATAATCATCATGTACTTTTGGTTGAAAGGCAACGCGACATTTAATTAGCAACGGGTCGCTTCCCAGCGACCCTCTCAGCTGGTGTTATCCCTGCCATTAGACCGGCATTACTGCCAAATTATTGTGAGATGGCGATAATTAGAAGCCCGGTGTCAGAGGTCACACCCGGCGGACACCGTGTTGTCGAGTTGCGCGGCTTTTCGAGGTGTGTGCTTTTCCAAATAGATGTGTGACGGCGACATCAGCAACTTCTTTTTGGGTGAGTGACTTTTCCCAGGAATTAGCGAAACTGCATATACAGTACTACCTTTCACTTTCTTCATTACCAGCTGCAAATACATCTATGCACAGTAAATTATGGCAGTGTGTCCGCGGTTTACGCAGTGTTCTGTGAATGTTTTGGTACTCTGTCGCTATGCTAATGCAGTAGTAAAGTCAATGGAAAGTATTTGTGCAAAGAATAAATACAGCTGTCAAATTTCATTGATTAATTGGCAACTATTTTAATAATCAAGAGATTGTTTCGTGCCTTTTTCTTTAGTGCCATTATTTCTGAGGGGGGAAAAAGGTTTTGTAATACACTTTAATGCAAACTAATTTTTAATTTCTTCTAAAATATTTGATAGTGACAGCTTGATAAAAAAAACACATCTTTACCATAAAAGAAGCAAATCGCCATAAACTGAACAAATAGTATGTGCAATAGTATGTACACGGAAGCAGCTGCATGTATTCTTTATCCTCAGCAAGGAGGAGGAAGAGAAAATCAATATTACGGCGGCTTACTGAGGAGCCGAAGACTGACTGTATCACTGCACAGTGTATCTGTCTGATACTGCCCCAAGCGCAATATGAAGAGTGCATGTTTTATAATTAAATAAAACCCAAAACAATAAACAGCAAACAGTACAACCCCATTTTTGTTGGGATCTCTGGGAGGCTGGAAAGAATTAATGGCATTTCCATTCATTTTAGTGGAGAAAGACAATTTAAGATACTGAGCTTCTTTTTACCTTTTCAACATCTAATCTTACAAATAAAAGATTGTGCATCAATTCCTATGTGGCAGCTTTTGCCTGCTGACGCGCGGTGTTCATTGTTAACATTTCACCCGGCAGCTCTCCCGAGTGTCTGCCCAACATCATGAAGTCGGAGCACCTCTGCATTTGAAAAGGACTGTCGGCAAACAAAAGGTTCTGTGAATCGTGAGGGAGATGGCGCTGCCTTGAATGGATTTCATCAAAGCAAAAATAGCCAGAGTAATGATCTTTGAATTGGATCTGCTGATGAATGCCTTCAGCTGACACAAATCACCTCGGGCTTGCCGTAAAACTCATTGGGAGTCATGAAAATGCCAATGAGATACGGGCTCCAAACACAGTGAGCTTGGTAAGCGCAGCAACAAGAAACTAGTATCTGTTTTCATAGACAAATGAAATTACATACTGCATGCAAATTTAGCTTTCGTTTGTGCGCAATCATTTTAAGAAAATCGAGATGCTAAGTGTTCATCCGTCGCATCGCCGCCCGCGCGCCTTCCTCAGCCGAAGAAGTAAAAGCTCACGAAATGTGTAATCGGGCGAGATGAGGAGGTGAAATCCACCGCAGCGCTCGCCGCAGACGCGTTCCTCGGTGGCCACTTTTCAGCACGCAATTTGTGATTGAAAGTCTCAGAACGGTTTAGATTGGTCTGCGATAGCCTAATCCTGAAAAATCATGTCGCTGGGAAGAGATGATAACGTGTTGTGCTTGTAAACTTTGGCCTGGTGCTTCTCTCTTGGCGTAACAAGTAGGTTGATCTTTCCGGGAAGCTACAGAAAGGAATTGGTCCCTCGTGGGATAGCATTATTTTTATAGCCGTTATTGTTACTTGGCATTCGAGGAAATTTTATTTTGGGGCAAAAATGAACAATCGATTTAAAAAATAAAAAGTTCTGTGCCAGCTGCCTGGAGTAATTGTGTTTAGTACACGACAAAAACTGGCTTAAAAATTAATGAAACGGAGAATGGACAATGAGGCACTCTAAAGCGGCTACACGAGTGAATCCTCGTAAGAGGGATGTATTTTCAGGATTGAGGTACAGTTGGCTAGCTAACGGCCGGCTGAACGCTGATCCGAACCAAGGCGCTGAAATGGATTTATTGTGGGGGGGCGCTTGCTGGGTACCAAATACATCTCTGTGCCTTGTTTAACGTGATCTCCACAATTGATTACTACATAGTTCTCAGTGAAATAAAACTCTGAAACGTTTTTTTTGTAGAGGGTTTTTAATTTTCCTTTAATTAGGACTGAACTGCTTTGTTTGCTTAGTTATAAAATACGGCATATATAGAATGTGGTCTATGACCCCGTCGCAGGAGTGGAAATCTGTCATGAACAGATTTCATGAAAATCTGACTGATGCAGGTTCCAGGAAAAATGCACGAACCTTTTCGCTTCCCTCGTGTTAGTGTAAGTGTTTGGTCTTGTTTGAAGTGCAAATGTAACAGCGTTATTCTTGGTAATTACTTAAAGACCAGCAGTCCCCCACAGGCCGGGCCAGACGGTGTCCTTTTGCCTTGTTGTATTTTTAGTCCGGGTGTGTGCGATGTGTTTGAAAAATGGAAAAAGCAGCACTCGTTTGAAAATGGGACTTCAGTCGTTGACCTAAGGCTTGTGCCACTAATCTTCAAAGGTGACTGGTTGAGTGTTGTTCTGCTGCAAGACCTGCAGTTTAGCCCCCCCCCCCAACCTCCCTGATTGTTTTGAAACATCATTATCTCATTTTTGCTGCTTTGTTGTAAAGGCTCCCAGACGATAATTGCAATCTTTTTTTACCTCTGTGTCCCTTTGATGCGTTTCATCAATCCTTCTGTTCTCTGGTGGTTTGTAATATGTTCAGGGGCGTGACAGATGAGATCATTCTTTTGCTCTTTTTTCCCCCCGCCCCCTCCAGGATGGCCATCCAGGTTGACAAGTTTGACTTTGAGAGTCTGCCAATGCCCAACCAGGAGACAATTCACTTCACTAACCCCAAACAGCTGGAGGAGGAACGACAGCACGCTCGGGGATGCCAGATCAACAGCAAGCTGGGCATCTGTTGGAGCATCATATCCTTTTCGGCTCGCTCAACTTTAGCCTGACGCAAAACACGTGCAATCATTCGTTATTTATATATATATATATATATATATTTATTATTATTTTTTTTAGGTGGCTAGTACATTGGGAGAGTCGGATGTGCATTGGCAGTCTGAAAGATTGATAAAAGACATCTGGATTCTACATCTGGAGGCCCTGTGGCCAGTGGGGAAGTTGTTCCTCAGCGCTGACAGATGGCAGAGCTTATGGGCTCCGTGCTTGACACTTTGACACCGTGAAGCGATGTTCTCGTGTGTCAATCCTAACGTGTAGCCATTACTCACGCCGACCTTGTTTTGGGCCTCTCGAAGATAGACTTTGAGGCAGTCCAATCTCTCAGGCAGCGGTGTCAAACTCAATTTTAGTCGTGGACCACACCGCACTTCTAGTTTCCTCTCAAAGGGTTGTTGATCGAACCAAATAATAGTGTCAGTACAAGATCATGATGAGGCGCATCAATTTCTTACCTAATACACAGTTGCCGCTGGATTAGGTTGCTTTTATGTACATTTTTAACAAAGCAATTTGTAAGTATGCAACCCATGTTATGTTTTATATATTTGGGGGAAGATGGAATTGTGTCAAAATAAATACGGGTAAGAACATTTGCAACTCTGCGGTAAGCTTTTTGCCACAGTGAAAAGAGCAACAACAATATACAAACAATATAAACACACGCAGCGGGTTTTATCTGGCCCCTGGGCCTTTAGTTTGACACCTGTGCCCTGAGGTCATCATAATGATGCTAAAATTTGAATGTCTTATTGAAAACTGAATACACTATCAGTCCCACTCTGAATGTAGGTACTGCATAAGTAATGTAACCCCGAGGACACATTGAATCGGGGAGACTCAATATCAGGACGGTGTTCGTGTTACTGATGAAATGGAAGAAATCTTGCATGGTCATAGTGCGCAATTTAACTCGATCTAAATAACATCAAGGGCAGCTTACAATTATTTTGGTTGTCGAGATGAACCCTTTGACCTGTAGATGTTGCTGGGAGGAAAGTTAAGGGATCAGAAATGTCACAAGAGGTTACTGTCGGCCTGCCAGAAACGTGTTTTGGTACTTGAGTATTCACAGCCTTTATCTTGAACCTCAAAATTCGATAATAATTTTGAATCCATTTTAGAATAATCCGGTCACATAAATTGTAAAAGTGACGCTCTGTGAATACTTTTGAGATGCGTTGCATCCATAATGACAAACAACCTCACACAGCTGTCGTCACACAGCTGTCGTCACACGACGCGATGTCTGAGCCCCAAGGAACTGATTTTGTGAATTAAGTTCCAAAGTGTCATTGTTTTCGCCGTGACTTTGCGAAAGGTTCTTGTTTGCCGTACGGCTAGCTCGCAAAGGTTAATCGAAGTGTGTTGTTCACTCATATCCCACATCCAAATGTCAGCTGTGTTAGATGATCATTGTATATTATCTGGATAATTGCTCTCTGATGGCCGTATTTGGTCCGGTGCGATATCGATCAGTTTGTTACTACCTCTGGAGTCAGGTTACAAAAACATATTTACCAAGAGCCCTTGACATTTTGAGGTGAACGCTAATAACGGTAATAACCTAACATTAGTTTGTGTCATTTAAAGCAGCGGTTCCCCCAACCACCGTGAGACATTTGGCACCGAGCTGCGCAGAGAGAATGAACCAAACAGATTTTATTGACCAACAGAGTCTGAAAAGCGTATTATTTTCACAATCACCTGCATGTGCATGTGTCAAACCGCATATCCGGCGAACTATCCGTCAGCCATATACTGTAAATTGGAGACTTATATTTTTGACTTTCATGAAAACGCGACCAAATAAATATTTAAAATCAGACGTAGGGTTATATGATGCAGGTGTGCGCGATGCCGCTTGTTCGTGATATCATCCTCAATGTGAAATTGGCTTCAACCGGATCGGACGACAGAGCTGGCTGGAGCTACCCATCTTTTTTTTTTTTTTTTTTTTTTTTTTGGTCTCTCCACGTCAAACTCTCACCTGCCCTACTAAATGCTGTCCCTTCACAGTGTAAATCATCAGAATCATTGCTAAGATGGCACAGTACACTGTGAACAAAAAGAGTGCCCGGAACCGCGTTTTCGTTGAAACTAATCAATTGCGAACAGATAATTAGGTCAGTTAATAAAGGCGTAGAGATTAAATAAGACACCAGCAACCTAACAGCCACGCATGACATGTCCGAAAACAGAAACTGAATCAGTATGTTACCTCTTACGTCATCCAGGTTGAAAATAGACAGATTCCGAATGAACACGCTTTAGTGTCATTGTTTCCCATTACTCCCAAGACTTTTGTGAAACCAGCCCACGGTTTTCAATAAACCGATTGGAGGCACGCAATCTGCATCCACACAATCTCAAACTTCTGTGCGATGCTGAAGCAGATCAATAAGGCACAAAGTTTCTTGGCAGTTTCCCTTGACCACAACGCCACCCTTCCCTGCGGCGCCACGGAGAGGCCAGCGTGGAGGGAGTCCTCAACCAGCTGGTCCTGGAGCACCTGCAGCTCGCTCCCTTGCAATGGGGTGAGTCTCATATGGGAAATGCCACGTTTCTTTGTCACCGCGAGAAACTTTGCTAGCGATTGCGATCCCTGGTTATCCAGTCACCTCATTAGCTGTCATTTAGCATGTGAAGCTCCGCAACTGGTCTCAAGCCATGTTTTTATTTGCATATGTAATGGCCTGCAGTCTATTTTGGAGAATTGGAGAGCAGCTACTCTGTTGTGCGAACCTCCAGAGACGCGCCGAGCACTTTTTTTTTTTCCTGGTCGCACCATCTGCGATCATCATCTGGACTCACTTTCGATTCGCTGAGGGTGGGTTTATTTTTCAGAGATTCACTGCAGTTTTGGGCAGTGCCAACTTTTTGATTCATCAGCTGGGGCCATCGTGATCTTTTCCCTACACAAAGAAAGCAATCTACAAAATGAGGGATCAGATCAAGTTAATGGGGTGGTGGAAGAGGATTTTTTTTTTTTTAAGACAGAGTTGTGAAATTCGGATGAAGTCACCAAGATCCTCCTCCCTCTTTAGGGTAATGTCTGGAGGGGAAAAAAACCCTATTTTTGCTTCTTTTCCCTTCCATCGTTATTTCCGTAAAGTTGCCCTCACGCTTCCAGTCTCGGCCTTACAAGCCCTGCTGATTATATGAGCCGAGTAATTTGCCTCAGCCCATTAGGATGCCTCTATCTGTGTTGCCAAAACTATTATAGGCTCAATTACGGATCTAATTCAAGCTTTTCCCCTGCGCCTAAAATGCCAAGTTGGATAGGATGCGTTTGCTTGCTTTTTCGCTGCTTCACACTCATAGGATAAAATTAATAAGCCCTGCTTGCCAAACAGTTCGTTTGTAGTTGTAGTTGTTGAAGGGGTGTTTTTTTTTTTTTATCGTTCTGTTCAATGTGTGTGTGTGTGTGGGGGGGGGTTGTTTTCCACCTTTTGACAGTTATTCAGAAAGAAGAAGCTGTTCCCAGGCCATAATGATGCTCTCTGTCAGTAATCCCCACGTGGGGTTAACTTTTTTTTTTTTACTTTGTTATTCCTGCTAAGAGCAAAGCCATACGCGTATAAAAGCAAAGCCATGGGAAGTTTTTTTTTTTTAACAATCCAGGCACATATTTTATTGCGAATTTCTTCCTGCAGAGTGGAAGAGATTTCTTTTATTTATTTGAAAAAGGCGCTGCCAAGCTGCAAACAGGAAGGCGTAAATAAGACCGGTCTCGCTTGAATCGATGATGTGAATCTTTGCTTGGTTTCTTGATTAATTCCAATAGATTTCTGCAGGGTCTTTGCGATTTCAGCTCAATTTAATTTTCCACCTCAGCAATCAAAGGCCACTTGTCAGACCCACTGTCATTCTGTTCACAAAATTTAGGTGGGAGGGCGGGGTGGGGTTAGAAAAAAAAGCCCAGCAAATTGTATGCATCAACCATTGATTTCATTGTGTGTCTGAAAGGGTAGACAGTTTTACAAACTCACTAAATGCCAGAAGCTTAGTCTCGGAGATGCTCGGCTAATGTTTTTCTGAAGGTTACTGCCTGACTGCTTTTATGATCTCTGACAACATTTTATTGCACTCACAGTCACCGTAAGGTGGTAGTCTGCCTTCTCAGAAGCGTAAGGTGCAAAAAAAAAAACCCACCGTCAATAAGTGCTTTAAGGTGGAGTCACCATGAGGTTGCCATATTTCAAACAAAATTCAGTCCTCGTCTTGTTTTTCCATTCTTCCACCTGTGACTTCGTCTTGAAATAGTTGTTGGTTAAACCTACGGAAAGTATTTACATATTGTTTCACGTACGGGTTATGCATTCCGCTGTCTCGGGTCTTCCTGACTTCCGTTGTTGTACTTGTTTTCTCCCAGCCCATTATATACCAAAACTAGAACACTATAAATCAGTTTGAATTGCCCCACGGTTTTTGGACATTTTATCAAGCATGATAAAGTGTGCTGCAGTATGTCTGCAAACTTAAGTCTGTAAAAAAAAATAAGTGGAAATGTATTTTCACACAGTCTTTTCCTGAGACAGTGGGCAAAGGGTGCTGGACAGGGCAGAAGAATTAAAAACTATAAAACGTAGCAAAATATATCAGTGTAAAGAGGACGGCAGGTTCACAAAAATGGCAATGAACTGCAACAGAGAAACCCGTTTTATAACCGATATAAATATTGTAATTTTTTAAAACTTTTTTCCCCAAAATACCAATGACGTGCTTTTGCCAAAGTACACACCCAATTCCTTGCTCTTTCTTTATTGTTGAAATGAGCAACCTCGACTGCGCAACTAATGACAAGAGTCTCGCTGTTGTTACCATGACAACCGGTGGCCATACTTCAACTGCCTCTCGTCATCTCACCGGCAAGTGTATGCTTAACAGGAGGCTGGTGAGTGTGCAAAACGTCATGAAAAACCTTTAGTAACTTTTCTTCATGTTCACTTTATTCTTATTTTTCGTCCCATCCACCTCGCCTCGCTCGGTACGTTTTAGGTTTCATAAAAAGTTCACTTTTATTTTTTTTTTTCCACCGCCAAAATGAAAATAATGAGTCGATGTAAGGTTGAAATGAATTGTAGCTGTTGCAAAAATTGCATTACTGAGTGGAATTTAACACGCTCCAAGGCGTGAAATTGTCTGTTTGAGAGTCACATACCTCATAATACATATTTAAATTGTGTTTTTGAATGTGAATGATTTTTTTTCCCCCCTTCAAAAATTGGCTTTATCGTGTGAATCTCAAGTGCAAATACAAAACCATCCACTCCATTCAACAAAAATGCCACGGGGCGTAACAATCCCACCGTCACACATCGTTGCGGTCACAATGCCGGAACGGAACAGGTGCTTTTATTTGCCTTTTGCAACCTGGCGTTATGCAGATAAACTTATTGATTCTAGAGTTGCTGGTCTGTCATCTTGACGAAAGGCGAAGTGGTGTGCCTCGTGATGAGGCGTCACTATATCGACTTAATGGGGTGTTGCTAAATACACATTCAGACGGCCAATTTGATCGGGGTGATGCTTGCGTAGTTTGCATATGGCCTCACAGACTTCATCAAAGACTGTAGCAATACAAAATATGCAAAATGAAATCAATTTGCAATTTCAAAAGGGCCGCATAGTGCTCTCACTGTTTTGCTTAGAGAAGCAAAACCGCAATCCCGCATACGGACTTTGCACCATCCCTCGCTTACCCCTCTCCCGCCACCCTCCATCGTTCAATGGAATACAAATTCACCCATGAATGGAAAGACAAATGTTTAACCTGGAAGAGAGATGGAAAGAGGAGGGTGGGGGGGGGGGGCGCCGTAAAAGGCGAAGAGATAATTTAATAAGACTGCACTTGTGGAGCGACTCACACAGTTTCAGTTTTATTCAGCCTCCTCTTTTGTCCTGCCCCGCTCACACAGATGGACATTTGGCTTTTGAGTACACACAGGGGAATCTTGCCTCTTGAAATAATCTGCCTCCAAGCCTTTGTCAGGTGCCCAATTGGCATGAGTGATGCACGTTGGCAAATGGTGCTGCTGAGTAGTGTAGCCCCTCCCCCTGCACCAAAAAAAAAAAAAGCACTCTTTGACGTTGATGGTATAGGGACCAAACAGCCCATATCAGGGGACCAAAAATGCCCAATAGGTCTTCTTCAGCTTGACGGGATCCCTTACGGCTTGTGTCCACCAATGGGTTTGAGGATTACCGCCACGACAGGCACCGACTCCGGAGTACCCGCAGAAAACACACACAGGCCCGGGGAGAACATGCAAACTCCACACAAGGAGGCCGGAGCTGGAATTGAACCCGGTGAAGTTGATGTGCAAACCACTGGACGCCACTACTGGAACAGAAAATCTTAAATTTGCAACGAGAGCTGTCCATTTAGCTGATTGATAGGCCCGAAGAGGAGCGCTGGCCAAGCAGAGTTGGATTTATCTGCTTGTTTTTCACCTCTGTCGCCCAGGCTCTGTCAATCTACCCCACTAAACATCTCCTCCTGACGGCAATAGAAAGCCAGAGTGGGCGTTCACGCCTTTGTGGGGCCCTTTTCCTCCAGGGGATTTTCATCTATAGGGGGGTATGGCTGACTCAAATGGACTATATGTTTGGTCTTTGGACTGACACACTCTGAAGGTTAATTGGAGGATTTTCAAAAATACAGTAATGAGCTGCAAGTCAAGGCGCTACCATAAACAAATTGACGCTATATTCTCCTGAGTGTGTGAGCCACTCCACACATGACGATTACAAGAACTGCTCCTCGTGTTCTTTTTGCTTGTCAGCATCAGAAATAAGTTAACGGACACCAGAAGCCAAAATTTGCTGTCAAGATAAAAAGTACGTAATGGAAGGGGTCCTTTCGTAAATATTGAACAGGTTTAAAGTCGATTGTCGGGAGGAGCGGTGACTGTAAGCAGATTTCTCATCACTGGATAATTGCTCAGAAAGATATTTTATAAACATCAAATCTGGCATGTAATGACTAATCTGAAAAGAATTGCTCATTTTAGGTTTGATTTTGTTGTGTGTGTGTGTGTGTGTGTGTGTGTGTGTGTGTGTACTCTGCTTTAGAAGAGACGACACGGACTCTTTCTGGAATCACCCATCTGACTTTCCTCCCCACTCCCCCTCCTGCCTTCTGTCTCTGAGTGGATGTCAAGTTAGCGCATTTAGCAGGCTTGGGGCGTCCATTTATGAGACATTTATCATGACTACAGAACAATTCGGGCTCTCGGTGCTTCAGATTTGGGCGACTAGTGGACATTTATCAGCACTTCTCCCGCTTGCCGCTGTTGGTACACCTCATAAGATCTCATTCATTGAGACCAGCGGGATTAGTTTCTTTCGTGAATTTCACTTTGCTGTGTTCGAAGCACTTTTTTTTTTTTTTAAATTCTTTGGGAGGCAACAAACGCATCCCCGGCGGCTGCTGCCTTCTCATCCTTGGAAGACAGATTACCTGTCATCTCTCAAGGCAACAAAATCAAGTCTCTCATGTGTCGTCGCCTGAAAGTCCTTGCGCGCCCAGCCTCGCTCGCTGGCTGCCACATTAGGAGCGTCGCCAAAAAGAGGGAGTATTGCGATTGCGACTCCCTCACCTGTGCGAGGAGAAACCAACACTGCCACGTTATTACTCGCAGAGAGTATGCATCATCAATCCTCATCAGCAGGCGCAAACACAAACAGATCATCGCTTGGATGTCTTGTTGAGGCGCCATGAGTGTTCGCGGGATAGGGTAATGCCGTGAAATGATGGAAAGGCTTGTTTTAAGTGCCGCATCTCGGCGACGAATGCAAAATCATAACATGCAAAGCAGTCGAGTCTCGAATACAAATGCACCTTGCTGGACCAGCTAACACTGAACACCGCTGCTCGCTAAAGCACGGTCCACACGTGCTTCCTGCATGTTGTCAAATTGATTAAAAAAAAAAAGAAGGCGCTGTAACCTTTGAACAAAGCGCGGCATGCTACCTTGACCATGTGTTTTGAAAAAAAAAATGCCTTGACTTCTTATTCTTTAATCGGCGATGCCAGCATTTCATAGTGATCTGGGTAATCATATGATGTTGTCGCTTTTCTGTGGGGCTGTTTCACAAGCCCCAGGGCGCTTGGCCACCTGCAGCGCTCGCCAGTCTGTTTGACAACGGTGAGTCATGACACCCTCGCCCCCCCCGCACCTCAGAGACGAGTCCTTTTTGCCACACTCATCTGTCACCATTGATCTTCATTAATGATGCTCTGGTGCCAAATGGAGTCATTCTCCGTATGTCTTAGTTGTTTGCAGAATGCCTTTTAGTGTGGGTAGGAAGCCAATAAAATTGGTAGATAATTGGCTGTAAAAAAAAATAAATAAATAAAGGCGGGAAAGTACAGAAAGTTTCATCTCAACGTCCACTGTGGGCAATCTCAAAGTAAGTGTTGATTGTAAAATACTACTCCTCTGTCCAGACACCATCGGTAGTCGAGAGGTTCGTGTACCTTTCACGCAGCTGGCGTGGGATCAAATCCCACTCAATTCAGTCTTTCCTAATCCCCCTTTGAATGACTGCCGATCAGTCCGGTCCGCCTTTCAACTGAGCTCACCTGCTGTGCCCCCAAACGGGATAAGTGGTCTAGAAAATGGACATATTACTCGAGCCAAACATTGATTTCCCTGAAGGGTCTTTTCTCTTTCATACACATTGTGCGCATGGCGTTCTACAACCAAATGTTTATTTAGCACTCCATTGCATTTTAACTGGACATAATCGGTTTTGTGTCGTCTATGAGAAGAGTATTCACTTTATTCACGCGGGGGATGTCGGATTTATGTCCTAATCCTATCAGAGCTTTTCATCGGCCGTCATCCTGACCATGCAGCGCTGCACTTAATATTCACGTTCAGACCACTGGCGGTTCCCGACCGCTGTCGCATATAGTGGACACGAGCTCCGGCGGGGATTCTTCCGAGATAGGTTGAGCGCGATCCTCCGTGCTGGAATATGACGAGCAAGAAGCGGCGTCTTGATGTATGAAAAATGCTTTAGCGCTTGACGACCTATCATGGGAGGGTGGAGGCTTAAGGGCCACAGAACATCACCGCTGCCTCTCCTGGTGCTCCTGCAAAGCGCAGGAGAATGTATTTTTGGTAACACTTGATGAGAATACATTGTCACTTTTTTTTCCCTCCTCCAGACCTTTATTTGCGTTTGCTGGCTGACTCTCGCTTCCTCGCAGGCGCCCACAGGCGGGTAGTAACAAAGTCGTGTATGACACGTTTAAATCTGGCGTTATTGCCTCTAATGGTGGTGACAATAATTAAAGGGTTCACAGAGAGTACGATCATGAAAGATGCGTGGAATTAGAATATAAAGCTCCATTGCGCAAGGTGTCACAAGCCATCTCATAATTAACCGGATGCGATGATTAACATGACACCAAACGGTATACTGACTCAATCGAAATGTTGAAATGGACCGGGGGAAAAAAAAAATCTATATTTGAATGAGTCTGAATTGATTTAAAACTGAGAACAACCCCCATCGGAATCATTTACGATCCTTTAATGAATGCATGAATCCATGAGAATGTTCAGCGCTGATATAAGCTTTGATATCGCGCTGTTTTGACCGGTGTCAATCTAACGTTGCCAGACACACCTGTTCAAATTGTGGAGGGCAATTTCAAATTTGGAGGATTTTTTTTTCTGCTCCTGTCAATTTATTGAAGACCTAATTACGCAACACTGTCTACTATACAGTGGCACTTAACTAAATGTCCTTGATTGATTGATTCCCCGCCCCCCCGCAACTTGGCTCCTAGGATATTTGGGCCCCTCAAACCCCTCCACCATGACAAGGTGACGGCTCAAGGGGGGGGGACGTACAATCATCCAAATGAGAACTCTTTCAGGAGTTGATATCAAACAGGTAGCCCTCCGCGTGTCTTCTGCTTCACCGAGTATTGGCCACCCCTGGTCAATAATCTCCAGTACACTGGTTAACACTCGGGAAAGATTGCACACCCCGCGGTGTATACTGTGTCTATCTGCCGCTCCGCATTTGAATGAGGCGGCTTCAGCAATTCTCCCTAGGCGGCTCCTCCCACCGCGTCCTGGTGAATAGAAGAAATGTGTACAAACAAAACGCTTCAAACTCTGAAGGCAACAGCACTGACGACCAACGTTAATTAGAAGCGCGTCCTTAACCAGGTGAGGAGGGAAAAATAATTGGTCTGCGGTGGTCTGAGTAAATCGGTGGACGAGGGCTCATATATTCTGTATGCTCTCAACACACAGGGGGGACCTTCCGTGCATATTCCATCGCGTTACGGAGGCACAGTTGAACGTAACGATCGCGCGTATTGACAGCCGCGCGCAAATGGTGTCGAGGGAGGCCCTTTCGTCATAAATATCAGGGCCTTCACTCGTAAGTCGCACGCTTGGCTTCAGCCTCGGGTCTTAACGTATGACATTGAGCGTTTTAACGATTACAGGTTAAGCCAGTGATTCCCAACCTGTGTGCCATGACAAATCATCAGGTGTTCAATGAGAATCATCCAATTTCACCCGTACGTTCCGAAAAAATGATTTGATTTGCTCCAAATAATGGCTCTTTGTATTTATCTATTGATGCTAGTGATGTTAGAGTTACAGGAAGAACAATTAAGTGTGTTTCCGTTACAGAGTCAAAAGGTCGGCGAACAAACGCTGGCTTGAGTTGGTTGCGTTTCTGCTGAAAGTTTTGGACATCTCCATCCGTGGCCTTTCGGGATATGACAATAACACGCACGCGGCAATTTCTTCGCGGCCGATTCGCTGTGTTGTGTCCTCCTATCAAAGTGGGCTGGCCCTTCGTTCTCCCCTTTTGTCCGCACTTGTCATTGTGCGAAACACCTGGTATTTCAAAACAATCACGCTTTGACGAGTAATTATAAGCCGTCCCACTTGCTCGCTGGCTCTCTTTTCAATGCGGCATTGTTCCGGTGGTTTCCGAAGGCAACGACCGCCAACCGCTCCAGGTGGTCCAATGATGTCATGCCATTCCCACCAAGCCGTTTGGTCAAGTTTGTATCGTGTTTCGGGTTTTTCTATTGATAAGCGTGCGCTAATAGCCAAGTTCAGAACTCCTTTTGTTTGGTATGTTACGGATTGCTTGCGTAGGATGGATAGGACTTCTGGATTCTCCACGCCGCTGTCTATAATGAGCATCTGGGATAGGCAATCTATACGCGGTTGTCCTCCTCTCGTCCGTGAGGAAGGGAGATGAGCTCGCCGGCTTACGGTTAACGGGTGCACCCCTCCCACGGGGAGCCTGTGTTGTGCTGTATACGGTTGCAAAGGTTAAGCGGTGAGTCAGAAGCGGCGATGACAGGTAGAGCGACGAGCCCCGGCCGAGCCGCTGCGGCCACGCTCTGTGCTGCACGCGAGCGCCTGCAGCTCGCTTGACAAATCAGATCTCTTCCCTCTGTGGCTTTGCATGACGGTGGTAGCATCCGTAATGTTACGATGAGGTAAGGGGGAGGGTTAGGCAAAGCTCGACTCTCTCAAGATGTATCACTTTGACTCACACTACTGTACTCCTTTCCCATTTGGTCGGCTTGTGTCATTTTAGGGCAAACAGATGAATTTGTGAATCTGTAGTGGTTACTCTAGTTGAGCTACATTTTGGCCACAGGGTAATTTTTTTTTTGTTGTGGAAATTATATTTGTAAATAACTCAACTTCAATGCCAAACTTTCCAGAGTGTACTTTTCATCTCAGTGGGGGGTTGTTCGCACATTTAAACCATTTTTTTTCATCTTTCATCCAGAAAACAAAGTACCAGAGTTTGCGTCTCGCTATTGTGACTATTTGATACAATTCAATTCCATTACAAATGCATCTTGACATTTTTCCCTCACAAAGGCTTTTTCTCACAATGAAAAGGCCTAACCACAACTCAATCCGTCAAATTTCAGACACATTCACTTCTATTATCTTTTTATTAAAACATTTGAGACCTTTTTCATCGAAATGAATTGAATGACATCAATTGTACTCTCAGTCGGCCCATGTAATTGTCCCTATTCATTTATTACCGTCAAAAAAAAAACTTAAGTGTTTGCGCGATGAATATATACGACAGTGTCTTCAGACACACAAATCAATTCCGACGGCAGTAACAACAAGATGGCACGTTGTTATGTGTCCATTTGTGCATCCCCGTGTGACAAGATAAGTTAAAAGTATTTTGCCCTTGAGCTGATTTTAGGTCGACAGACTCTCATTATTTCATTACGCTAGTCCGAGGAGCTGCCCACACCTCTGGCCGTAAGCAAGGCATGACCAACTGATTTACCAGTCGTGTCTAAGTCAGGTTTTTATCCACCTGATGTCATTTAAGCACCACCACCATTCATCACTTCAGAATCATTTTCATCGTTCATTTGTGGAATCTTTTTTTTTTCCCCCCTCTTCTACCTCTATTTGTCTTAGACATATCCATTTAAGTTTGACCAGCAATGAAGAAGATAGGATGCAGCAAAAGCAGTGCAGAGATATTGATTTTCCACACAAAATGGATTTGCTGAGCCCTCATTGTTTTGTGTGTGTGTGTGATGGGGGGGTGTCAAGGCATACACTCACACACTCTTTCTGTACTGTATTTATTTCCCGGCAAATATCATCATATTCCCTAAAGAGTTCTTTTAACAATGGACTACTCGAGAGCTTGTATAGGTGGGCATCATTGTTTTGCCCCCCCCCCCCTCCCCCCCAAAAAAAGCAATTCCCCAGAAAGTGTAGATATGAAATTGTAATTCTGCCGAGGACAAATGGTATGCGGCGGCGCAGCTCTGAATTATAAATGAAAGCAGACGGACCTCAGCGCTGCCGTCTTGCTGCTCGTGAGTCAAACACTTTGTCGTGCGCACGACACGGTCGCACGACATCACGCACGTGCATGCACACGCGCGCACACACAATCTGGTGGTATGGTTTATTCTTACGTTTAAAAAAAAAAAAAGGAGCTCCATCGTTTATAGTTAAAATTATGACGTTGTCGGCTGTGTATTTCAGTTCGAGAGAAATATGATGATCTAAAATAGAAAATGCATGAATCAGAAATGTCATTATTTTCCAAAACAATATCCCTCAAGGCCAGTCCTGTGGTCACACCTTGCTTCATTTAGTGCTAATGTTGTTGTGTGTACTGGTATTTTCTACTGGGTTTTTCTTGAGAGATTTGATAAGAAGTTAAGATTACCGACGTGGCCATAGGACTAAAGGAATGAGGTTAGGACAGATCGTCACAAAAATCCAGCCATTCATTTTCTCCATTTATACTGCTTGATGTTTGCGAGCGAGCTGGAAACCTTTCCAACTGTCTTTGGGCAACAGCGGGGGTACACCCCAAACTGGTTGCCAGCCATTCGGCAGTCATCATGCGTGCATTTTTAAACTGCTTTTAGGCTGTTTGTGTGGCTCGGACCCATCATGGGTGCCCCTACTAGATGAAAACTTGAATGCCTTCATTCATATCAGAGGTTATCTCGCACAATTGCCTATTCGCCGAAAATGCAGCTTCTGTTCTGATAGTCCAGATAGCTGGCATGACTGCTTTTGAGTGCCTCATTGCAGGCTGCAAGTGCGCGCACGTCATGGTGAAAAAAACCTGACGTACCAGGATTGGAAACGGTTGGGTTCGAGTCCTACTTGACAGCCAGTCTGTGGACTTTAGAGTGCCACGAGCGTGCGCACGTCACGAGAATGGTAGAAGCGCCAGACTTAAGATTCTTCGTTAATCTTGCTTATCTTTTAATGTTTGCGGTGTAAACGATCCTTTCAAGAGGTTTAGAGCCATGCAAGTCTTTTCAGTCACTGCCCCCAGACGTCGGTGCTAATGTCACCACACATCTCATGATCTGAATACCGAGAAGCAGGCAACTGCTGCGTGAACGCCCCCGGCGCACGCACGCGGCGATGTCGTGCTTTTGTACGGGTGTACATTATTTAGGCCGTGACGATGCACCCGTTCGGAGCGAAAGGGTGGCTTTAGTCTTGCAGCGCCTTTCATTTAGTCAGAGCTACGTAACCCACAACACATTCGTCTTTTGTCAAGCTGCTCAGACTGTAGTTCCACGCGCCTTAGTCACAGCCCCGCTGATGGGCCGAGATTCCTTGACCACTGCGCCGCAACAGTTGGACGGCGTGACGAAAAAGCCTCCCGACTCATGCAGCCCACACACTCCGAAATATATACTACAGCAGCAAACGTGGGTAGCTTTTCCATACGAGAGCCAGAGCCAACAAGGGATGAGAGAATCAGTCAAATGTGAGCCCAAAAAAAAAATAATAATAATAACAATGATAATAACATCACATGTCATCCCTCCAGAGGACGGGAGGCTTTTGTAACATTGTCAGGCAAAGGCACGCAGCATTTTTAGTTTGTCAGCTCCAGTTCTCGCCTTTGGCAGTCAGCGGTGTCTAGTTTACCAATAGAATGGAAAAACCACACAAAACCCTTTTTTTTTTTACGTCCAGGCGAACATTCTCCTCAGCTTCATTACGTTTTTCGTGTCCGGGACATATTGCTTTTTGGCGTCAAGGCGGATTCGTGACATCTATTTCTGGAATGTTTTATTCGTAAATAATGCTTCTGACATCAGACAGTCAGCATATGTGAACTAATGAATTACACTGAAATTAGAGCTTATACTGTACCTACGTTGTCTTGTGACAGCGAGTCATTTTGCGTGCGTGAGGTCTCCCCCTTTTTTTCGATAGAAGGCCAACGAAAGACATTTTAACATCGCGCTGACCCGCGTGGCTGATTTCTCAATACCCTCGACCCATCTGCCAGTCCGAGTTAGTCTCCACTCGATGATGGCGCATCCTCGTCCTGCTGGCGCTTCAGTGGGAAAATGGCTGCAAAGAAAAAAAAAATCATGGCACATAATAGAAGGGACCTGCTTTTCGAAAATACCTTGATGCATACAACTATTTACATTAAAAGCCAAGAGTTTGTTTTACTCTCCAATTTACCGTTAATTCCCGCTGAAATACAGTATCCTGCCATTGCGTGACTATTTTTGTGCCCAATCTTGGTGGGGGGGGCGGGGGATACTGTCATAGAGTCTCTGCTGTGACATCGGTGTAAGATTCATACAGCCGCTCATCGTTGCATCCTAACCTGTCACGCCGGTGTATGTTACTTTAAATCGCCTGCAAAGTCGTCGCTCAGCGGGATCATTATGTTATCCGTCCGTCCGCTTAATGCGACAACTCTAAAACTTTATTGGATGTTTTATGTTTAGCTGCCGCCATATTCGGGCCAATGTGCACATTTTAGCCCCAACAGCTGTTGGAATCGCCGACTTCCCTGCCGCATCTGCCGCATGTTGAGATTTGTTTTTAAGGATTCGTTTTACCGCGTGCGCGCTGCCAAACTTTGTCAAACTGCCGAGCACTGCGAATCTGTCCCGTGAAGTCTCCAAAGTATATTGCAAACGCGTTCACGTCACCATGCCCCTCTGTCTTGCTTGTAACCGATGCGTTTGGGGTTTTTTGCATTCATTTTCGCTGTTTACCGCGACAACGCTGACAAACGCACTGTCCAGCCCTTAGCCTAGCATTCATAAATATGCAGCGCTCATTAATACTATCAAGCATGCGGCGCTATAACACTGTCAGGCATCTTTTTTTAAAAATTCAGTTCGACTTATAAGGCCTAAGCTTTACGACGACCCGTCAGCTACTGAAGGCTTGGTCGCAATTGTCGAATCTCCCCCCAAAAAAACCTAAAACATATGCTTGGATGCAACCTTGCTGTGCATTTTTGAACATCACGTGGAATTATTCACCCAGTTTTTAGAGTGCTTGGGAAAACACATGAATAATGCAAAAGCACTCAGTGGCTGTGGTGGGATTTAATGAGATTTTTGGCTAGCATGCGCTCACCGAGTCATCTTGCATGAGAGGAGTGTCGTGGAAAGGCGAACTGTAAAGGTGACTCTGAGAGTTTAAACTTGGCTTTGGGTTAGCGGTGTGGTGAGGGTGGCGAAGTGTCGTCAGGATGCCGGCGAGAAATGGTGCAACAATGAGGGTTTGGGTTTTTTTCTTTTCAATACAAACAAGCGTTACGTTATGGCTGCATAGTAACAGTTGGTACTGAAACGACAAACATTTGATAGATTCACCATTTAGACACGGGCCATGAGCGATGCTTACTCACTGCATGGCTCAAGTGTGGCTTTTTTTTTTTTTTTACGTGCATTCATCCCATGAGTTATCATCTTTTCTCATGATTGAGCCGCACACTTCAAACATACGCTTGCTGTGGAATCATCACACCTTTCCAAACACAGTCGTGCTATCCACATGCGACGCTTAATTAATTGGTTTCAGTCGACCGTGAATGTCAACAAATGACATTTTGTCAATCGCGCGCCCGGCCGAGTGACTTGAAGCGGGAAACTCGACAGGAGGTAGTGAAAAAGGCTCACGATTCGATCAGGAGGAACTCCTTATCGGCGAGCGTATGAGGCTGACGAGCTCCATTTGGTTTTTCGAATGCAGAGCCCGCGGGATGTCAGAGCTTGTGAAGTCCACAGAAAGCGCCGCATGATTTATTTATGAATGCTCTCTCTCTCTCTCTCTCTCTCTCTCTCTCTCTCTCACTCTTTTCCTTTGACAAGGTGTTTCGCAAAAATGCAGCCGGAACACGCACCCGTTGACGCGTGCAGACGGACAGACGCGGCGCAAACGAGCAAACGATGAAGCTGTTTTGTGATGTTCCGATTGTTATCAAATTGGAAATGCAATCACGGTGGCGTGCGTGACAAAGTTTGGACTTTGCAATCAGCCCGCGGCAGTGAGTGCGAGAGTGAGCAACCTCCTGTATCGTTTCTCTGACGCCAAACATGGCAGACTACTCATTCGGCTTTCAAACTCTCAATTAAATACTCAATTAAAGTCAACGGCGGTGGCGTTGGGCTGACATTTTGCCTTTAGAGACGAGCTGTAATTTAGGTTCATTTGCATGTGGAAGCGCTGACGTGGTGTCTGGGTCCAATTGGCGGACTCCCTGACTTTCTCCTTATTAACTCGAGACTGTACACTTGGCGAGGTCTCACGCATTCAAGGCCCACGTTCCAATGTCACCTTCATTTGCATCCCACTCCATCAATGCCCCAGTTGCTGAACTTTCATTGGTGTTTGCTCATTTATTCAGCTTTGTTGGGGGGATTAATAAAAATTTGGACGCATGTATTAACAAATGTCACAAATTAATTAGACCGTTGAGACGATTTGTCTTAGACCATCCCATCATTATTAGGGGCTATCTGATTTATTTATTTATTTTCATGCTTGTGACGTTTTACCATTTTCAATGGTGGAATGAGGAATAGAAACAGAAAATATATATATGCATGTGTGTGTGTGTGTGTGTGTGTGTGTGTGTGTGTGTGTGTGTGTGTGTGTGTGTGTGTGTATATATATATATATATATATATATATATATATGTGTGTGTGTATATATATATATGTGTGTATATATATATATATATATATATATATATATATAGATATATATATATATAATAAATGGAAGGTTAACATTTGCAGTAGTAAAAGAAAGCAATGAAGCTTTGCGACAGACGAGCGTTTCAAACCTATTGTCGAGAGAACTTTTTCAAGCATTTGTTGAACTAAATTGTTTGGACCAATTACTGATGTCTCCAGTCAACACAGTCTGTCTCATTAGTGTGCCACTTGTGTTTTATGACTCAATCAGTTATGACTGGTTTGTCATTAAACCAACATTTGTTTGCTCGCTGCGGTTGGGTGATGACACTCACAGAACCCCAAAAAAACAGGTCACCGTTGCCGGTAGACGGCACTCTCGCTCGCCAAATGCCAGCGATGTCATTGTGCTCTTGTGTCGCTGGTGTTTTAGCACTTGATTTCGGATAGCATCTGTCATTGTGAGAGGCGAACATATTACAAAACAACACGCTCGTTCTTTCGGTCGCGACCCCTTGCTCGTGACCAACCGGTGAGGGCGGGAATGTCGATCGACCGGTAAATCGAGAGCATCGCAGCAAGACGCCGCACTGATCTCCCGCTCCGTCCCGCCCCTCGCTCGTGAACAAGACCCCGAGATACTTCAACTCCTCCTGCGTCCGCGTGTAAATGCTTGCTCCTCACCGCTTTTTCCCTCAACGCGAAACAACGCTATCCAAGCGCTCCGAGTGAAGCAACGCATTTAAATTACCGCCTGGCAGCTAATCAATGTGTTGAAGCCTCATCGCTGAGTCAGGCAATAACTTCTTATTGGTTCCCCCGCTACAAGTGAGAACCTCGCAGGCAAAACTGAGCTTGTCTTTTGGCGTTTGGCCGAACAGAAAAAGTCCAGAAGCCAATCGACAATGGTTATAAAAAGTCTACACACCCATGTTCAGAGACAGAGAGAATTCATTTCTAAACTTTACTGGATCATATGAAAGGGCAAAACTTTCAAAAAAGAAAGAAAAAAAACCCTCTTCACTGCTGCTTCATGATTATTTGACAGACCACACTCACAGGCGGATGGATATTTATACAGGAGATTCAGCCTCACTGATTGTTTGCCTTTTTCTACTCTCGGTTGACCTCTCGTTCTTTCCTCCCACTGCGTGCGATGTTGAAAGCACTGACTGTAAAATGGCCACCTTTGAAATTTAACCTCTCCTGTCCCATAAAAGCCCGACTAATGAGACTCGCCGCATTATCCCGCGGGCAATAATGACAATTTGACGAGTATTGGGCAAATGAATCTTTTCACGCAAAGCTGCCGTGGGCTTGTCGTTCGGGAAGACTGGAAGAGTCACAGAAAGGCCTATGCCTTCTTCGAAGTGGATGTCTTCGGAAGTTAAAAACAAAGTGGACTCATCTAGCCGCCTCCTGAAACAGGAAGCTGTGCAAGAACTCTCTCGGACGTCTTGTATAGAAAACTAACGAGACAATTGGCGATGCAGTTTCTCGCGTGGATTATTTAGTGAGACGGCTAAATCCGTCTTTTCTTTCAGAGATACCGCGGTCCCGTTCTCATCAAGATATTCGGGACCGCAAAGCACACTTTTAAGTTTGCTTTGAGCATGAGTTTGCTCCATGCTCTCGTCGCCCCGCCAGCTTATGCAAGCTTTGCTTTTTCTTTGCTCTTGAAGCTGTGAGTATTTGTTTTGTTTTTTTTTCTCCTTTACGGGCGCAGAAAAGCCTCTTAAATTGAAGCCCACTTGCCCTTTGACGCTCTCCCCCATTGGGCCGCGCGGACCGTTGTAAGCGAGCGAAAAGCCACCGATGATGAAGCCACGCTGACTTAAAACACTTGCTAGGGGAGATATTCTGCCTGCATGCTGATTTACAATTACAAACATACCAGGTGTTTGGTTTTTTTTTTGGGTGAGAACTATTTTCGGTTTATTGGTTGACTGCTTAGTTAGATACGTGACGCAAAACTATCGCATCCATTTTCGGTGAAACTTTCAGGATGGAGAGGCGCGTGTGCCAAAGAGGAGCCCATAAATATGCAAATACAAAAAAAAGTATTTACTTTTTCGTTTTTTGCCATTGGTCGTGTTTATCCGGGAAACTACCTTCCAAACAAATAAACAGACTGACAGATGTAAGCCCCCCCCCTCTTTTGCCAGTGGGGAATCCTTTCCCATTTTTAGAGGGCATTATTTGATCTCTGCCTTTTGAGCCAGGGTAGAACCGTTGCTCCAGAATGCAAATGATTGTTTCCTGTTCCTCAGTCCCGCCCCCCCCAAAGCACTTTTTCTCTCTTTTTCACCGTAAATCCTTAAATGGTTTACTTCACTCTCTCCAGGAAATAGAAATCCTGCGGATAAACAATGTGCGGAAAAAGACACTCGCATTTTGCTTTTCCAGTTTTGTAAAAAAAAATTGAGTAAAAAAAAAATCGGCTGTACTAAGAATGTAAATGGTCGGGTCCCAATTGTCGATTCAAAACGTCTTCCATAACCTAATAGCCAACACAAGTACAATTTTTTTTATTTCCCCCACGTTTGCGCGAGTTTTTTTTTCTCCTCTTCGAAATACGGTGTGACCTCAGAAAACGGGGACAGCCATTTTATTTAGCCTTGGTATAAACGATGAAGTGGCCATTTTAAGTGCTGTAAGGCAAAACGACGCAAATACGGCGACTTGTTAGAGTTTTACTTTTTTTTTTTTCCCCCCCTCCGGTACCTCAGGGAAACAGTTCAATCTTTACGATTTGATTTCATCTCTTTTTGAGCGTCGTCGATCTGACAACGGGTGTCTGGAGCAATTTTCGGAGTGTCTCGTCTCCAGTCGCCCTTCTCGCAAGACGTCCACCTCGATTCGCTATGACAGAAGCGCATCAATAAACCAGTGTGTGTTGGAAACTTGGTGCCCTCGCCGGCAAAGATGTCTGGGCCGCTTTGGAGGCAGTGCTCACTCGGGTTGTATTAAAGCTGAATAATTAAAAGAACAGCAAGGGAAAAGGGGGTAACCGGCAGAAGAGGGGGGTTTTGCATCATCTCACCTCCTGATATTGATTGTTTTTTTTCCCTGCCTGTGTAGCTTTTTTTCCCCCCTCCCTGAGGCTAAGACAGTCCAGCAGTTCAATGAACAATATGTGTCTGAGGCTTTCGCTCATCTGCGCTCGATAAATGTAACTACCACATTATCCTCAAATATGGTCAAATATTTGATCCACATTCCCGCTAATCGGTCTGTCGTTAAAAAGCCGTTCCAGTGACACGTTTGTGTTTCACCTTTCGTGGCTTTGATGTTTCCCGGATTTTTTTTGTGCATTTTTTTTTTTTTGAACGCAGTGTATTATGTTCTGCCTCGTCTCTGCACTTTTTTTTTTTTACCCTAAGAGCTACTTGAACAAGCAACAAACCTTTTGCAATCAACCTGGTACCGCACACGCACACACGCGCCATGATGAGCAGAACGGCCCCTCACATGAACAAAACGAAAACAATAAAGTAGAAGCAAGAGTTGGAAAAGGAAACAGGGGGACGCTCTTTGGCAGCGTGTCAAGTGCAGAAACTATCATATATATATATATATATATATATATATATATATATATATATATATATATATATATATATATATATATATATATATTTGTTTTGCATAGGGAACTCAAGGCTACCATATGATGATTGTTTGAAATAATAAATGTTTTTGTGCCTGCCTGTGAGGGCTTTTTCAGAGATTCATTCTCAAATGCAACCTGTTTAGCTGGAATTCACTCCGTGCTATTCTTTGTGATTGGAAAATAGTTTGGCCCCCTCAAAGAAAAATAAAACGTGAATCCTTATCACCCTAAAAAGGATTTCAAATGACACGCATCCTTATCGAGCAAGGCCTCTTGCGCTGAGAAGTGACAATAAGAAAGTCTTCGGAGGGGGCTGATGCAACGAGGGCCGTCTGCTACCTGTTTTATACACGCTGAGTGATTGCGCGCGGCTTCAGATGGTGTGCGACTTTTCGCTCTAATTTGATTCCGAGTCACGGAAACCCGGTTTGCATCTTTGGGCCATTTGCAGGAGGTTTGCATGATTCAGCCATTAATCACTTGGAGGACTGATGTGACTCTCCCGATATGAGCCGTTTTCGTGGGTATAGACTCTTCCATTTCGATTGGATTAAATACCCTTCTCAGAGAACATCCAGACGCAAGAAGTAACATTTTACAACTCTATTCCCCTTTCAGTTAGAGTTGTCCGGGATGTAACGCCCATAAAGATGCTTTGTATGGTGACAAATCTTTCTTTTTTTTTTTTTTTTTAATGTGTATCCATCACATCTGTCGGTCCCACTGAAGTGCACAATTCAACCTTTCGCATATCGACCCCCCTGCAACGTTGCCAGTGATTAGTGGGTTTTTTTTTCCCTTTTCCAAAATAAGAAAAAAAACATCGGCAGATAGGAGAGTTGTTTATTTCACGAGATGACTGCCGCTCATCAATCCTCAATGAATCATGTGTTGTAACCCAGCAGGTGACTGAAGTCATTTTTCAAAGACATTGATTGCCATTTGTTGTGTGGAGGAAATAATAATGTTGTCGCTAGCTGTCTTTAGCGATTTGCCCCCGGGTGCACTTGTGGCAGCTCATTACCTTTGCGGTTCTGCTTTCACCGAGAATTTGCCGTGCAAATTAGTTTGCGACCGTCCTAGTCATCCTTTCGCCACAATATCTCCCTTCCGTTTTGTTTTCAACGACGGTTTCACCTCTTATGACTTGTTATCCAGCACTCACATTGTTCAGTGTGATCTCAAATTTGGCCTCTGCTGTTCGGGGGCGGGCGGGGGGGCGTTGGCAGCGTTTCCAATAAGAATTTGGTGGTCAAATAGCTTGTCGCGAACCGATACAAAACCATAAACATAGAAGCAACTCAAATTGAAAATGGACCATTTGGTATTTTTGTTCGCGTCTGGTAGCATCCATTTAGCATTCTGCTAGTTTTTCCAGCATGGGAAGCAATTTCCGACAAATCAAAGCTCACTGACGGCAATGTTCGCTCTCTTTTGGTTAAATTTGTGTCTTTCGGATACACTCAGAACTCCTATTTGTTTTTCATCATGGCAAGCTGTTCGAAACAAACAACATATACAGAATTATTTTTTTTCGAGCTTCCCCTCATTAGGGTTGAGATAGAGCTCGCGATTTTCACCTTAGACTAATCGCCATTAACGCAAGGATGGCCTAGTTCTCTGATCCCCAAAAAAGTGTTTTGATGAACTGCAGCCGATTCAACAAAGCCAGTGCATATAAATACAATGTTGCGGCCAGTAAATGTAAGTGTAGCTATACCACATTATTTTTGCCGATGAGGTGACAACTCCTTCAAGCACTTTTTTTTTTTTTTTGTGAGGCCAGTGAAGCATTTTGTTTTTCCTCTGCAAATGTAAGATTAATTTAACATGAAAAAAATAGCCATTTATACCCACAAGCGCGTGTGTGTGTGTGTGTGTGTGTCTGTGTGTGTCATCTGCATACACAACAAGAATATCGTGCTATAGCAGATTGTGAGTGGGTGAGTAGTCTGGGCTTTTGTGGCGCTCCTTTTTTGTTAACATGAGAAAATGACATCGCCTTCAAGTGCAACGCCTTTCACTAATGCCTGGGAAATCCTCTGCATGCCCCCCCCCACCCCGCCCCCACTCATCTGCGTCATCAGGAGCAATTTTTACATGCTTTCAGCCTCCCACGTGATGGTTTTCTCTGCTGAAACGTACCCCCAGTATATGGAGATTATGCACAACACCGTGGGCTTGACATTAGTTTTACTTGAACGACTGAAGTCAAAATGTCAAGATCCGGGGCCATCCATCGCTGTCCAATACAAATATCTGTGCCATATATATATTTTTTAAAATTATATCCCAAATTATGGACATACTGTTTTCATGAACACTAATTTAGTGCCAAATTAAAATCTGACCACAGTGCTTCGCGCACCACCTCAGTCAGTATGGAGGCTGCGGGAAGGATTTCAGTTTGATGAATCACCACTAGATGGCAGGAGTGGCTTTGAGCAGATCTCGGTCCACGCAGTGTGTGCGGGGTGGGGGTGCAGTACGGCGATCTTGTTTACGAGGTGGCGTGCGAAAGCAGTGTGGTCGTGAGAACGCGGATGAATACTGGCAGCTAACTCCACAACAGAGCTTTTTCTGATCAACAAAAACACGACAAAGTCCCATCGTCATCCTTACATTTTTGGGTTTTTATCTTTGTCTTTCAACTCGGGATCAGACTTGGTATTGTGGGGGGGGGTTCTGTTTGTCTTTGTGCGGCACTTTGTATGCAGCCGCGTCTGTTTTTAAGCGCTCTATCAATGAAATTGAGTTCTTCATCAATCTCCTGTGTACCAGTGACATAATGATGGCGAGACAGACAAATGTTGTTCCCCTATAGCGACAGAAGGTACACTGAACCTGTGTATCCGCCATTTACCGTTCAAACAACGGAATGCTGGCTTTGTGTCCAACTAAAAATTGACTGTACAATTGACTAGCGGGCTGCCTTTCGCCCAAAGTATCCCGGGTAGCCTTCAGCTAACCCGCGACCCGAATGTCTACACAAATGGATGGATTGTTATTTGCGTGAAGCACCAATAGCTGCTATTCAGCGTCATAACATGAAATCAAATGTACAGTCGCATTAGTGTGATTGCGCGTCTCTCGGCATGTTGCTCTGACTGCTTTTGGGTGTAACAAAAGCTAATCATGTCAATGGGCAATTTGGGCCATTAAACAAACATCTCACGCACCAGCAAAAACATTGTCCAATACATTAGTCAGAAGGAATTCCGAGCGCTTCGCCGAAGGTTACCTATGCATACTTAACTTTTATTGTTGAAGGTAAAATTGATTAATTTGTATAATTAGTGTTACAACGTATCGAGCGAGCGGGGCAGGCTAGCGGAGCCGAGTAATGAGGCAGGGAAAAAGGGAGCAAATGTGCGGCTGGGCGTATGACAGCGGCCATGTTTAGACCTTGCTGTATAGTGTCACTCTCAAGGGAGAGGCTAGCTAATCATCTTTGACTTTTTCTTTTTCTTTTCAGAAAATGAGTCAAAACAATCAAAGCCGCTTGCTTTTTCCTCTTCTTTCATTTGGACCATATGGAATCAAAGTGTTGCTGTGTGTGACCGTTACTGTCATTCCATTGCGGAATTGATAACACGCTGCTCCCTCAGTCATATACGGCAGGGGTCACCAACCATTTGGAGAGCCAGAGTGACTTCATGTGTACTGACTGTGTGAAGAGCGACCAAAATTGATCAAACAATAACCCATTTATCATAATCTCTACAACATTCCTAGCAAATCGCAATGCCCTAGCACTGGTGGGCTGCTACCGGGTTGGTGACCCCCCTGATATACCGTATCATACGAGACCTTGTCACAGCTGTGATTGTTGGTATCAGGATGAATGACAAAGATAATGCTTTTAGAGAACAGCTAGCGGGCTCGCTCGCCGGCGGGGCCAACGTCCAATCAGTCGCCGCCTCACTCGGTTTTGTGTCCCACGTGGGGCCCCCATAACATTGCACACTAGCAAGATAGCCAGCGAGCAGGCCAACGTAACAGAGACACGATAGCCTGAATAATACAAAACAGTCACTGCCAAAACACACACACACACACACACACACACACACACAGCAGTTTCACCCCGATATCTGTCCATCTGCACGCCTCCTCCCCAACACACTCGAAACACCACTCAGCTCTTTCATCAGCTTGTCATACGGCATCAGCTACTGTGACTCATGGTGTTTATCGCAGCCGCGGGCATGACACCGCACTGTGTGTGACATTCGCTCCCGGTGTGTGTGTGTGTGTGTGTGTGTGTGTGTGTGTGTGTGTGTGTGTGTGTGTGTGTGTGTGTGTGTGTGTGTGTGTGTGTGTGTGTGTGTGTGTGTGTGTGTGTGTGTGTGTGTGTGTGTGTGTGTGTGTTGAATTCACTTGTTCAAATCAAATCACCGCGTTGGCATCTGCAACCGGGCCAAGAAGGGCCACATCACGAGAGGTTTGTGGAGTTGGCTTGAACCCGCCCATCACTTTTCCAAGACGAAGGAAACATGTGATGGCACAACGAACTGATTAAACCCAGTGGAAGTCATTTAACTGGGAAACAGGTGTGGAGGAAGGGGGTCGAGCATTTGAATTTTGACTCCAACTGATTACGATCTCTATGTGAAGCGGAACAGTAAATCGTGTGCGATTATCACAATGAGCTTTTAATGCTAATTTATATGCTTCAAATGTTTCTTCTGTTAGCGACGGGGAAGCATTTTCCTTGATAGAAGTTTCTCGTGAGGAATTTTCAAGGCTTCAAAAGTGCTTCCATTTTGCATCGTGGGCTTGAATGTACTTTTATTTTCACATGGCTTCATTAAAATAATCACAGTTTGATTAGATGGAGAAGACAAAAATGTCCAAATTAAACGTCGTCCGTCTTTGTTTGCCGACAATTCTTTTGTTTGGTTGTTGGTTTTTTTTTTTTTTTTAGCCAAGACACACCATCAAATAATGTCACGATGGGAAAATATCTGTGAATGTTCTTAACTCCTGTTTCAAATAAACAGGATAATGAGTTTCTTGGCCCTTGTTCAATAGTTTCTACTAGCATTGAACCTGCTTAGCACAGGATTGCATTGCAGACCCACTCGCGATAGGTGAAAATAAAGACGATACATTAAAAAAAAAAATATATATATATATATATATATATATATATATATATATATATATATATATATATATATATATATATATATATATATATATATATATATATATATTTAATATTACCCTCCCACTTGCTTTGATTTCATTTAAATTCAGCGAGCCGCACTCAAACTTTTAGATTCGTCCTCATCACCCATTGCCAATCTCTTGCTGTCTACAAATGGCGAGCCCGCTCCAAACCACTTTGTCTCTGTAGACGTGTTGGTGAACGGGAAGCCGTGCGACTGCGACGTCATCGCCGACTGCCGAGTGGGCGATGCCGTCTCCCTGGAGATCAAGCTGACCAATCGCAGCGAGAATGCCGTGGGGCCGCTGGCGCTGACCGTGGTGCCCTATCAGGACTACCAGAACGGGGTTCAGAACTACGACCTGGGCGACGCCGTCACCTTCATTGGCTCCAACACCTTCTGCATCGACATGGTAACGGCTACAGCGTCTGCGATGGCGATCCACCGGCAACACGCACATTTTTTTTACTTCTTTTTACTTGAGAGGTTGAGATCATTTCACCAATTGTGGTTGAATGTTATGACTACATTTTTTTGGGGGGGGGTACTTCTCCCACAATTTGCATGCTCTGTTATTTGTGATTTAAAGTAGGACAAGGTCACAAGGAAAAAGTCGAGGTCTGCACTTACTGGGATTTGGTGGGCGCGTCTGCCAAACAGAAAACTTTTTCATTTCACTGAAAATTATTTGTGACATGGAAGCCAAACAGCCCCCCCCAAAGACTCCCAATGTAGACATTTGAAAGAATAAGTGGAAGGCGAGCCACTCATAATTCTCCCCGCTTGTCTCCGCTTTGCGCAGGTGCAACCCAAAGAAAAGTCCATCTGCATGGGCGCTCTGCTTTTCCTCTACACTGGAGACTTCTACCTTAACATCAAATTTCAGGACGACAGCGCCGGGCGAGAGCTGCCTTTGGCCTGGTTCACGCTTCCCAGCGTCCACATCAGAACAATGGACACGCTTTTCAAGGACGCCGCTTGACCGGCCCGCCAAACTGATTCCATTTGTGTTCATATCTGTAAATGAAGCGGGCATCCCGTGCGTTTGTCCTTTTCAACATGAAGCAAAACCGCGTTGGGCATTTAGCTTGCCAACTCGACTGCTGAGCTAGCCTGGCTAGCTACCGTATAGGATGTACACGTCGGTAAGTTATTATTATTATTTTTGTTTTCATCCAAACGGAACTACAGATGAATAGCGCTCCTTTGACTGTAAATAAAGAAAATCAACAAAGCTGTTTTTCCTTATGGCCGACGATTTGCAACTCGCAGTCGGCGGGGGGGCGTTTTCCCATTTTCACTCGTCTCTGCATGTGTTTCCGGACACGGTGTATCTCTGTGGATCTCTGACTTGGCAGCAGCAGGAAAGTGACAGGATAACTCGCACCCGCCCCAAACCCCCTCACCCCTGCCAATCAGGGGGGCTGTTACATCTTGTCGCAGCACCAAAGAGAAAGTTCTTTTGGTGCTTGTGACAGACAGGTAAGTTCGTGTTTGAAATATAAAAGTGCACTGATCATTTTCACCCTTTTTCTCATCGACGAATCGGCGCGAGTGTATTCTCGCGCAATGCGAGAGGTATTTTACATTTTGTGGCAACCTCCCAGGAGACGCTCGCACCCGGACGAATCGACTCCAGCTTTCGATGGCGCTTGATGGCTCCTTCAAAGGTACACGTCCCACATGACATACTGTGGCACCTTTTTATGGTGAAGTAATTTTATGAACGTGTACCTGACAATATAAGAATATCACATATTAAGAATATCAGTATTTTTTTTTAATACAAAAATGCTCATATAAAATGTTTTGTGTTCAATTGGCCTAAATATGTTTGTAATTGGTTGACTGGGAAAAGCCAAAAGTTAGTCCTTGTTCCATAGAAAAGTGCACTCTTTCGGACAAAATGTTCATTATTTTGGGATAAGTTAGCTCAAATGTGTTTTTGGTTCGCAAATGTTGCAAAAATAAGTGGTGTCATAGTTCAATTATATAATTATAAATATATAATTATAGCACAAATAAATCTCAAAATAATTGATGAGATAGCCCTTAATTCTGATCTTTTTCATCCTCGTCATGATTTTAAACCTCCTAACATATACAATGAAAAATTTGACCTGCGTGACCACTGATTGAAATCTGAAGTTTCATAGAAACCCGGAGAAAATCCACGCAGGCACGGGGAGAACGTGCAAACTCCACACAGGAAGGTCCGAGCTGGAATCGAACCCGGTACCTCTGCACTGTGAGATCAATGCACTAACCACTCGATCACCTGGCTGCCCATTAAAAAAAACATTTTAGTTCCAGAGGTAGCTACAAAATAAAGCGAAAATTAGCAAAATAGAGCCCATATAAAAATACATATTTTTAAATTTATTGCAACTCCCCACACACTTTAAAACCATTTAACCCCATTAAAACCCACCTTTTCTACACTTTATAAACACTTCCTTGCGAGCGTAAAATGTAAAGAAAATATTGTACATACTGTAGTATCTGTGTGTGTTAAGATACGTGCCTTTAGCAGGCGGGGCCTGGTGGCGTCAGATTCTGCAGGGAGGTTAGCCGGTTAGCTCAAACTATGCTAAGTCTGGGCGAGAGTGGTTGTCAACAGCAGCTCTTGCATGACTTTTTGCTCATTGTGTTTTACTGTTACAGGGGCCCCACAATACCCCCCCACCCCGCCCCTTTAAACAACGGACATAAACGAGGCCTGCTTTGACTGGTTTCAGTCATCATCTGAGTCTGAGCGAATCCTCGGCGTTGCAATGCAGAGGTTCCGCTCTTCATGTGCAGTAACTGCTGTCATCCCTCGTGTCCCTCAGCAAGTGCAGCACAAAGAGAAGAAAAGGAAAAAAAACAGGAAAAGGGTTGTTAATGTCGGTGAGTGATGGGCTTTGTCGATGTAGATCAGCAGCGGCCGCGAAAGGGCTCCTCCATCGCCGGGGCGTCACTCCGTCTTGTAAATCACGTCATCAATCAAAACTGCGCCCCCCCAAAAAAATGCAAGTGACACAAGAAGGGGTCATTAAAATGATCTGCCTTGACTAGTTATACGAATTTCGTTGATGTCATCGCAACGAAGAAGACCGGCGTACTTTTCCGCGCATCCCGGCGCCATCGATTTGCCACGTTTGCCCGCAGAGAAATATATCATGAAGAGCTTGTTAGCATTTGCCGCTATTGATGTGTGACAGAGCTAACAAATCATCTTGGAGACAATGACATACGCCCGAGTGGCCAGGAGAACAAAATGCTTGCGACTAAATCCTCCGAGCCGAATGAGCGTACGCACATATTGACACGACGACTGTATAAAGGGGTTACAAATTCCGTAACGTCAACACTATGCTTTGTGTCAAAAAGACGCAAATTTATTTCTTGACTTTTTTCCTGATTTTAATAGGAATTCGATTTTTTTTTAATCGGCTTTTATCCACAAACATCACCCCAACTTGCCATTGATCAAGATTAGTAGAAATCCCTCGACTTAAGTGGAAAATGTACATATGTATGAAATATGCTCCGACGTGACTGCTTCTTGTCATGTACTATATGCTAGGCTAACAATATTTGCGGGATTTCAAACAAAAACTACGGGAAAAGTGTATTTAGACGTAATTACTGGGAATGAATGTATTTTTTTTTGTTTGCCTTATATTTTTAAAAAGGGTTTCATACAAAAAGTAGAGTATATTTAAAAGGAAACACTTATTTGTGGTGACATGTGCTAAAATGTATTTAACATGCTTTTATTGTTGGTGAATATTGTAAAAAAAAAAGAAGAAAATTCTTCCAATTCATAAGAATGTACCGTATTTTCCCGAGCATGGGCGCACGTAAAAAGTCTTAAATTTTCTTCCAAAATCTGGTATTGCTGTTGTGTGACTCCGATGAGGGGTCCGTTTGACCGACCACTTCAAGTATGATTAAAGTGTGAAGCCTTTCGTACGATTTCCGACTATATTTGGCTACCATTGAATGTCCCGCCCCGAGACAGAGTTTGATCAATCGCGATTCAAATGGCATGCCTTTAGATCAACACGCTCGCAGAGAACGCGTCAAAGTGATGAACAGAGAAAATCATACTGTAACTTGATTGCACTGTAAGTCATCGCCATGGAGACAAAGCTAAGCGCTTGCCATAATTAAACTCTTTTCTCCGAGCGTCTCCGTCGCGAGTGCATTAGGAGTTCTGTGGGTGGTCTGTGCTGGGCCGAGACTTGAGATGTTGACCACGGGGGAGTTAAATATAGGCCGCGCTTCAAGATGCTGTTGATTTGGCGGCAGTGTTTGTTGACGACTATATCATTGTCTTTGTAAGGGTAAAAACAACAAAAATCTACGGCAGCGCTACCCTTTCCCTTGTATTCATCTACATTCCATGACGACAAAATAAAATCACTTTAAAAAAATCTTAACTAATCAGAACACATAACACATAATCATGTCTATATAAATGGTAAAACTATGTTAAAAAAAGATTGACTAAATGGACATAAGTCAAACAAAATACCAGTTGTCTTGCTCGATCTGTGTTTCTAAAAGTGTGGTACGTGTACAACTTATGATGTGTGGGCTCCCTCTAGTGGTAGCATAAAGAATCACTAAGTGCGATTTAGTTGTATTTAACTTTGTTTCCATCCCTTATCTGAGCCACTTATGATGGTCGTGGGCGCGCCGGAGCCTTTCCCAGCAGTCTTCGATCAGTAGGCGAGGTACGCACCGAAATGCTAGCATACTGCAGATACTTTCGTTATATTTCACTTCATTATAAACTGGGGATGGACCTGTCTTCCGAATTGACCAATCCCATTCACTCAGGTTAAGTCGGAGTCAGCACACACACACGCACACACACACACACACAAGCCACCGTTTGAAGTGCCTCCGATTAACCCCAAAGTAGTTGTAGTTGGCTTTTCTTGACATTTTTCTCCTAGAACTGTATTATATTATGACATACAGTATAGTCTCATAACATGAAGTATCTTCGGTTGAACTCGTCAGAAACGTGATACAAAATGAGAGGCAGCAGCGAAATGCGCCATCCGGCTGTTCAGAACTTGGGATAGCTCCATCCAGCGTCGCCGTCGCGCATCCAAGTGGTCACTCGCGGGAGTGGGAGGGGTCGCGCGCTCTGCCGAAAGGAGAGTTCGGGAGTGCAGAAGATGCGGTCATTTGTGTTGGATCGGCGTAACGTTCCGAAGAAGTGACGCAGAAGCTTCGACGCCCGCTGATTTGCTCTACAGACTACAGAGCGCGTGGAAATAAATGATGACACGCGTGGTGAACTCACTCCCCACTTTCCCTCTCTTATTCGCGACGATCAGACGCTAGTTCTTTTCGTTTATTTATTATTGTCTAATGGAGTTGGTGGAAGGAGGGAGGGGGAGTTTCGTGAGAGCCCAAACCCACGCCCCCACCCACCCAAGAGTGCCACGGTTGTCACGCGCGCACACGGGGCGCGAGCTGATGTCTTTTTACGCATATCATTTGTATTCGCCCCTAAAACGTCAAACACGAACGCGCGCGGAAGCTCCTCTCCCTCGCCCATGGAACCTGTTGTCATTCGGCGTGCGTGGAATGTTCGAATCCCGCCACAAGTGGCACTCCGCGGCTTCGTTTGACCACTCAGCACATTCTGTCGGGATGCTAGCTCGGAGATTTTGGGGATAAAAACAATTGTGACCGATTGTTCTCCTGCTGTCTTTTCCTGCGTGAAGAATGCCCGCGTAAAAAAAAAAGAAAGAAAAAGCAACCCCCCAAAAGTGCACGCTGGAGGATGTTGCAGCGAACAGGTTATAGCGCTGAAACTTAAGGATGCTTCCACAGGCTCTGCGCGTGAATATTAAGATGCCCAGATGATGCGCCGCACGGTGTCGGCGGAACCCAGCGGGCGGTATTGACGGCAGCTCGTTGATGGCACTGCGCACCGGGAGGACTTGGTTCGGACGGGTCTTGCGCAGGGTCTCGCGGCTGCAGGGCTCCTGGTCCAGGCGCTCCAGCAGTCTTTTGTGTCTTTCCGCCAACCAGGAGCACGATCCGGGCTTCCCGTACCGCTGCCCCAGCCCCTGCCCCGCAGGCGCCCACCTCGTCCACCGTCATCGGAGCGCGCCCCTCCGCGCGTCCCCCGCCGCAGCCACCTCCAGGCGCGGTGCACTCGGCTTCTTCCCTTCTCGTCGCACCATCCCGGGGAACACGAGGGGACATGAGCCCCTCACTCGCCGGCTCCTCGTGGCCATGAAGCGGCAAAACGTGCGGACCTTATCCCTGATCGTTTGCACGTTCACCTACCTGCTGGTGGGGGCCGCCGTCTTCGACGCCCTGGAGTCCGACTTTGAGATGAGAGAGAAGGAGCAGCTGGAAGCCGAGGAGAGGCGCCTTCAGGGGAAGTACAACATCAGCGAGGACGACTACCGCAAGCTGGAGACCATCATCATGGAGGCCGAGCCCCACAGAGCCGGGGTGCAGTGGAAATTCGCCGGCTCCTTTTACTTTGCCATAACGGTCATCACCACCATCGGTAAGTGACCAACCACGCACCCCCGTCCGCGCCTTAACAAAGAATTTCACAGTACAATACGAGCCTTTTGCTGTCTATTCTAAAGTTGTTGTTTTTGGGGTTTTTTTTACGCACGCTCATAGACTTTGCATTGATCATTACGCGTTCAGGTGTTTTGTAATTAGTTTCGCTGACGTAACACGCGCTGCGTTTCACTCAACTTTTGTACCACGAGTACGCCGTCTACGACATCATTTGCGCGCGCGGTGCAGATTTTACAAGTTGTGATGAATTCCATTCATTTTCAGGCTGTTTTACAAGTTGTGTGGATTATTAGGGCAAGAATTACGCTTAATAATTAAGCAGTGACGCAACCGCCAATGATCTGTAATTCGTGCGTGCCCCCCCCCCCAGCCCCCCACCCCTTTCGGGATTAACTGCACTGAGAGGTGTTTCAAATATTTTGTGGTTGAGACGCATAAAATGGGCAGCGTGATGCAGTGCAAACTGACTGTGGTTCTATGCAACAGTTTGACACTGTGGGGTCTATTTTGCAGCTGGAAAATTACTTCTTCAAATCATTGCTATGCAAAAGAATGTCTATTTGATTGGCCTCATGATGTTCTCCATCTGTATATGTACTCGATATGTGTGTGTGTGTGTGTGCGTGTGTGTGTGCGTGTGTGTGTGTGTGTGTGTGTGTGATTATAGAGAGAGATACAGTAGAGCCTGACTGTGCAGGTGTGCCTAATGTAGTCACTGTTAAGATTTGAGGGATGACATGACACGTCATGATAAGGCAGTCACCATCAGTTATATTCCCCCACCCCTTTTATGGCCCCTCTTTGGAGGACACATTAGGAAGAGAGCAACAATAAGGGAAATTAAGGATAAACTCGCCCCCCTCCCCCGGCCAACCCCATTCCGTTCCCTTCCCCTGTAGTGTTTTTATAGTGTGCGTTTATTGTTCATGATTCCCCCTGAAAGGGAACATAAGTCACCTCCGTTTGACACTAATTGCCGCCGCGCATTTGCGTCATGAAGATTTATTTTGAGTTGCCACACGTTTTCGTTTGACACGCCGGCGCGTCTCAGCCACAAACGTGTCGTTGGACTTTTAAGACTTGTTGCTTGATTGTTGCTCGAACTTCCTCCCTTGCGCCGAGGTCACAGGGCCGCTCCATTATGGGGAGTCACATGCTGTTATTCAAGGTGAGGGCTGGAGACGCTTAATGCACCGCAGGGCCCTGTCCTCTACTTTTATGCCAGGCAACACTTAAGAGGGGGGCCGCAGCCGCCAGCCGTGGCCGACGACTCGGCTCGCTGTGGTTTCCAGGCTACGGCTACTGGAGCCACTGTAATATTCATGTTCTTATCAAGCGCTCGCATTCTCTGCGACCCGCCTGTGGAAATGAGGACGCCTTCCCCAAAGTTCTTAATGGGCCTCCTCGGGCGCCTCGATTTGCAGGCCGCTGCGTTTGTTTTGGGCCTGGACGGCGGATGGAACAATAAGCGTGCGGATGCAAAGCCATTTGAGCATTTTATTGGATATCTAGCTTACGGTCCATGCAAGCATGCTCGTCACCTGTAAAACAGTCGAGAGCATTAGTAGTCGTGAAAAGTAGCGGTGGAAGCAATAGCTACTCATAATGCAGTCCTTCTACAAACCCAATTCCAATGAAGTTGGAAGTTGGATATTTCATGTTCGGAATGATCAACGTTATTGCTTTCAGCAAATAATCATGAAGTTAGAATCTTGTGGCTGCAACATGTTCCAAGAAAAGCTTGGACAGGGTCATGTGTTACATCACCTGCTTTTTTCACAACATTCCCAAAAAATGTTTGGGAACAGAGGACGTTAATTGTTGAAGCTTTGCAGGTGATGTACAGCTTCAGCGGTTCAACAGTCCGAGCTCTCCGATGTTGTATTTTTGACTTCATCATGCGGCGTGCATTTTCAACGGCAGACAGGTCTGGACTGCAGGCAGGCCGCTCTCGTCCCCGCACTCTTTCGCTACAAAGCCACACCGTTGTAACGCAACTTTCAACTGACTCCTGTGGCTGTGGTGGAAGTCTCCAAGTTGAACAATATATTCATGAGTTTGCACCTGTGTGTCAACTGGGATTAGTTTTAGGACGAATGACGTATTGTCTTGACAGTGTCAATCAAAAACGAGCAATGTTAGCATTTGTAATACAGGAATGGTTGCTCATGGTTGTGATTGTCACCAGTGAGTATGACTGAAACTCTGACCTAAGCTCATCAGTAAGTCGTCTTAGGTGGACCGAGGCTGACCGCCATGCCCCGTGCTGCAAGATGTGACGGAAAAAAAAATATATATATATATATGAGGGAAAGCCACCTTTAAAATCTGACCTTTATTTTGCGTGAATCAGATGCACTTTAAATGGTGGCAGGCATTTAACATGAGTGTGGATGTGGTCCAAGCTACACCCCCTTTTCCAAGAGTGCACACTTGCGCGGTCACATTATCTCGTCTGTTTGTTTTTACCTCTCCATTCGGCGTCCTTTTTGACTCGAGTAACCTATGGTTACTTTTTCAAAAAGGCTTTTCGAAAGTGCAACTCAACTCATCATGCCGTTGATCCAAAGATGAGCTTAGCATATTGGAAGCAAGCGAAGCTAATAGAACAATATCCTGTAAATATTTCAGTTTTGTTGACGTGCTTGAAAGGGGATCTCGGGGCCATTCAGGTCCATTTCCTGCATCGTTGTGGCGCCGTTAACGATTGCAATCACGTCTCATTTGATATGCAGGAGACTAGAGCGCTAGTAGTTGTAAAGTGCATCATCGTAACAGCTGCTGCATGCAATTGGACGACGCCTTTTGATGTGTAGCTCGTAAATAAATGTGTGCATACCGGACAAATTAGCTATTTGATTTTTAAATGCATTCGCATGTTTTTACACATACTGCACAATGAGCTTTACATTTTTTTTACAGTTGTTATACCCTGTTGGTTCCAACTGCAGTCGTAATAGAAGTTGATGAAGATCACAGGATTATAAATGGCTTTATATATCAAAATGAGAAGATTAAAAAAAAAAAAGAGCATCAGCAGCAGCTGGAGGTGTCGCCGCCTCAAAGACGTCGCTCAATATGTGCGTCCCTGTTACTGTCGTAGCTCTGGAAAAAGACAAAAAAGTCTGACAAAGTAGCTGTCTTGATGATTCATGATTCTAAAAGCCACAAATTTGCCCTCCCTCCCTTGTTGATCCCCACTGACCTGCAGCTTGACTCTGTTGATTTCAGGGAGTAATTGCGCACAATGTGACACTGAACCACGACAGCTGCGCCCAAAGTCTCTCATCGCAAGAGCGGCCGCGGCTACACAGGCGACCCGTGCCACGTTGCCAGAAGACTATAGCCATCTCAGTCAAATGTCGGAAATATCAACGCGAGCGGCGTATATATTCTGGACTGTACATGCACCATGTTTATTTTTGTGTGTGTTTTTTTTTAAGACCATATTCACTGAGCAACCACATGAAGAGCTCAAACGCAAAAGCAGCTCATTTTTTGTGAACTGTGTCAAATTATGTGTACTTTTAAATTCTGATTCCCGGTGAAGCTCATAATGTGTTCATATATAAGCACTTTGGAAAGAATCTAACTTTTATAGAATGTCTTTTTTCAAGTGGAGAACATGCAAACTCCACACGGGAAGGCCGGAGCCCAGAACCAAACCCGGGACCTCTGCGCTGTGAGGCGTTTGTGAGAAACCAGCATGCCGCCCGCTAGCCGTTACGTTAACCGAATTACTCCAAGACAGACCAACAAAAAACAGTCTTGCGAGTCGCGACCTTCTCTGTGCAGCTATTTATGATATTCCGCGCAATATATCTTTCGTAGCCATACGTTCAGCTGGATATATTTCGGGGGGTTTTCTTCCAAAAATTAAAAAGTGTATGGTAATACCTTAGAGGAGTCAGATCGTGAACCACTGCTTTCCGTGACCCTCCTGGTGTCACCCCTGAGAGATGTTTCGATGAGAAGGGTTCACTTGAGAGCTTCTCACATTTTCAAATAGACAAGGGGCGCGGACCGCTGCGCTCCGAAGGGGCCCAGCGCGGGTCCGGACCCGCCGTCTCCGCAGCGTCCGAATCCCGCAGTGATCACCGGCACGGCGGGAAAACATTCCCATCGATCCGCGCCAAGGCTTCCATCAAGCTCTCGGCAGGCGGCCTTGGCAAAGTGAAAATAATACACTGGCAGGAAAGTGCGCCAGCACGACATTTTTCAATAAGCAGCCCGTCACGCTACGTGAAGAACTGCTTCTGCTCTATGAGGGATGAGAGCGCAAATTGGGAGCGAATACGTTTGCAGGCGACAATGCAAATACAATCATCAATTGATTGATGATGATTGATGACTTTAGCAAAAAGATTGTCGGATTGTGGATTGTGTTGGATTGTGTTACATAAGTATTAAGTGACACAAAAAGTCAATTTTTGTTCGGATTATACATACAGTTGGTCCTTGGTTTACAACGGAGATCCGTTCCTGCGGCTGCAACGTTAAAAGATAGAAAAAAGAAGAACATCGGCAGCTGCTGGAGGTGTCGCCACCTCAGTCTTTTCTCACAAGTCACAATTTTAACAAATATTGATATGAAAAACACTAATTCATAAATATCATCCGCTGTGCCGTGGGAAATGACCCATTTTCAATCAATTCAAGTCATATTCACTACCAATAATGCATCTTTGTTCATATATCTCTATATATTGAAGTTAAAAAAAAGTCCTTCCTGGAACTCCAACAATGTTGTTGTTCTGCACAGAATGTTGGACGAAGTATCCAGATGTGATGTCGGCCATGTTTGAAGTCCCCCAGAGAGCAATTATCTCGTTGAGGGTGAGCGCTAGCCTCGCGGGCATCCTGCTGTCCACGGACCACTGTTTGGGATGCTTTTTTTTGGGGCGGGGGGGGGGGGGTAAATAAATTATGATATTGCCCAACAATGGAGAAAAAGTCTAAAAAACTTGTGTTACATAAGTCAGGCCTTGGCTGAGGTCTGCATCTTGATGGAACACATCTTATTTGCCAGGTAAACTTTGCAAAATTTCAACAACTCCTCTTTTTCATCTCAATAATATGGGTTTTGTTTTGTTTTTCCTGCAATATCAGCCACTTATTTCTGCTTTTATTCCGGAAGAGAACGATAGTCGCTAAGACGGGCCGTTTGGGCTTGATCGATGGTCTAACAAACGTCTCGTTGTCTATGTCAAGGCTAAGTTGTTAGAGCTCAGAAAATGGCGCGGGTGGACTCTGCGCTGACTTTAGCGCTCGAGTCGTCGCTCACAGCAGAACGTGGACGGAGGATAAAGTGCCTTGTCGAGATGTTATCAACGATTGCTCAAGCCATTAAAACATCAAAACAATCACCTGGAGAGGTGGCCCCGCAGTATTGAATTGGAAGCGACTTGATATCTGTCCCTGGTATACATCACTTTGCCCCGGGCTGAGCACAACCAGGCAGGCGTCGACTGTGAGGAATAAAAAGCAGCTTTCGCAAACAGACGGAAAGAAAACAGGCTCAACAGGATTCATGACTGGCCTATTGTGTTGTTGTTTCAAGGGTGCTGGAAAATTGCTAGCTTAAAACAAACGCCGGTTTCGGAAAACTCTTGTATTTAATCGTACCTTTTAAGATGATGATGATGATGATGATAGTTGTCAGTACTAGCACGTCATGCTGTTGTTTTCATTGGATAAATAATATCCATAAACTCCACATTAGCTATTGTAGAGTTGTACGAAGAAATTCTGACAACCCAACATGGTCCAATGTTGGATTTGGAAATCTGTGCTCTGTATGTTGGAGATCATCTGCCCACTTTTTGCAACACCTGCAGTCTGAGAGCTTGTCCTAGATACGTGCCATGTTTATTTCGTGGAGCTACACAACTACTTCAACAACAAACGGAGTATCACAGAAAGACTTTTTTTTGTATTTTTTTAAAGCAGATCTTAGTGGCTCACTCGGCACTAAATTGGAGATGTGACTGGTTTGTTTTTTTCGATGTGTGGCCTGCGAGTGACCGGCGACCAGTTCTAGGTGTATTCTGCCTCGCCCCAAAATCAGCTGGGATTGGCTTCTGCTCACCCCTTCTTGTCTGAGGGCAAGAAGTGCTGTCGGAAATGGATTGCTGGATTAATGTAGGTGCTACCACGATGTTGCTTTGGCGCTATCCGGTGGCATCTGAGTGCCGGCAAACAATGAAGTGAGTTGAGGAGCTTCAATTAGACAAAAGGAATCATTTCCAACCATCGTATGGCGTCTTTCGGCATTTAAAGTACAGTACAGGGAAGGGCTCAGTCCCCCCCGTGCATGATATCAGTGATGATTATGTGACCCGCATGACTCCACCGGACCACCTGCTGCTAATTCTCTCCTGCTGGACGCTGACAATTATCTTGCCCGTGAAGCCCTTGCGCTGTAATGCGCTCCCACGCAGTCTTCTCACAAGCACTTGATTCCGTGGGAGTGTGTGCGCATGTGCGTGTGTAGCTCTGAGTTATCGGCACACAACAGCAGCATGAAAATGTGCGTTGGCGGCTCGTGAACAGTGTGTGGTCCGCTCGCTCCGAATTGCAATTTATTTATTTCTTTTTGGAAAAGCCACGAGTAGTGTCTCTGTTGCTAAATGCGGCACTCCTTCAGGGTGGAAAAACAAATGCAGAGAAACTGGCACGAGCGTTGACCCACACAGGTTGTAAACCTGCGAGATGAGCTCCGCGTGCACTTTTTTTTTTTTTTTTGCTTTTGTCATTATTCATGCTGTCTGACAAAGGGGTATTTGCTTAGTTAGGTTGTGTATGTTTTATCTTTAAAGACTCTACATGCGGTACATGTTATCTGTTTGAAAATTGAATTGTTCGATAAAGAAAGAAAAAAAATAACAGCATTCATTGCAAGAACAAATTTGTAATTTTCCTGAAAATAGTATGTTGTAAAAAAAGTTTTGGGAAATTTTTATTTATTCTTGTTCTTTCTAAGTCATGAAATTGGTATACAAGTTGGTGTCTACTCTGACATCGCCAACTACTGGCCTGGTCGGCACATTACACCTTTTTCCTTTTTTTTTTTTTTTTTTTCCCTGTTGTGTGAATGGTTTCAGTTTGACGAATTACATTTGGGGAGAAAAAAAAGTGTCGAGTTTTCACCCGGCTGAGGTGAAAGCTGTTCTGAGTGTGACTGCTCAGACGGGGCAAGATCACATCAGGCCAAGTGGTGTCACTTTCTCAGAGGAAGTGATTTCAGAGTGGGAACGGCCTAGTGCCTGTTGCTTAGCAGCGCTCGCTTGGCCGTAATTCCTGACACAGGCCAACACGCTTCATTAGGTGCGGGAGCCTATAGGGTGACACCGGGGACGCAGGCGAGTGAGCTGCATCGGCATGGTTTGAAATCTTGGTTGGGAACATTATAACTCAGTTGCAGGTTATGGATGAGGCAAACACTTTTCCGATTTTACTCGACGCAGCAGACGTAAATGATGGAAAAACATGTAGCACTGGATAATCCACTTATTTATCTATACAATGCCATTTTTTTCAATCATACCAACCTTACTATACCAACCCCCAGTGTGAAGTAATTATGTACGGTTTCTGCTCGCACTGAGTTAGGATGGATGAAGTTATCCAAATCGGCGCCGATCCAAATTAGACTGGTGCAAGCGAGTTATGTCATGTCATTCGCATGCTGTGCATGAAATGCTCACAGGTGACGATTGGCTCAATCGGCGGGGAGGCTGCAGTTGCCACTGCCTCGCAAGCTGACATCAGTGAGGACGGGAAACATTTCAAAGTGTGTCCGTTAAAAAGGAAGTCCATCGATGTCAAATGGAAATGTGAAATTATAGTTGACAATGAAGTTTGCGTGAGTCATTTCCTCAAACTAAAACTCACCCCCTTCCCCCCCGCGGTGTTTTATCTTTGGCCTGCAGTGTTGCTAGGGAGGACGGGGGGGAAAAAAAGAATTGAGTGGCTCTAAAATGAGTTGAGATAAATTGCCCGATGACTCATTTTTAATTATTCGAGTGATACTTTGACTTACAAGTTTCATTCGTTCTGTGACCAATCTCTTGACTCAAAACATTTGGATCTCCAATCATTTTTCCCCATTGAAATGAATAGAAATGCCTTGAATTTCTTCCAGCCTCACGTTGCTCTCTTTCTGATGTGGGTATGCCATTTCAATTGGGGAAATTAATTTGGTGAATACGTCAAGCGAGTTATGACATCTCCTTTAATTTACGAACACATATTTTCATTTCAACTTCGCTTGATTTGTCAGAGATCCGATCGCAGACTCGGCGGACTATAAATGTACAGTTGCGGCTTGGCTTCAGGGTGCGGGACCTTTGGACTATGTGGGTCACGGCGGTCACCGGCAGCCTTCTGCCGAGACACCCAATCGCATTTTCGAAAGTGACAAGCTGTCGCTGTCACGCGGCAAATGCCGGCAAGGATGCGTGCGTCGTCGCGACAGCTCCTCGCATTGTTTGGCGGCGGGGTCCGTGCGCGCGCGTCGCCACATGCATCTGTTGCCTCCTCGTGTTTATAGCTGCGGGCCTTCTTTTTTTTCTTCTTACTGAATCCTTCAATCATTTATGTTTGTGACACCAACGTGGTGTCACGAATGTCTCTTTCACCAACAGATATTTCATTTTGAAATATCATTTTCATCGTTGAACAGGAATTTTTAAATGCGGCTTTAGACAAAAAAAAATAAATAAATTTAAGCGCGTTATTTTTCTAGAATGAATGACTTATACTTTGGACATCTCTGCTTTTCATGCTTTCCGACTTTTCCGAAGAGGCCAACAAAGACAGATCCATAGCACGAAAGGGAATTCATTCCCATTCATTTAGCCGGTAATCGCTGGTGCATGCTCCCCGACGCTTCCTTTTACAATAACTACCGGAGCCTCGTCTAACTTGGCTGGATAACGTGAAATGCGAACATCTGAAAGCAGGAGGCGTGCATCGGTATTAGCATTCTTCCCCGGGGTTGCTTGAATCTCATACCTGAGATGTCTAACGGTCAAAACACGTACTCCATCACACTTGTACTTCTCATGCAGCTCAATAGATTTAATAGAATCTCTCAGTATCATGTGGTGCAGTCCGCCAGAAACACAATCATGAACATAATTTCAAAGGACAATGTCAATCAAAACCCAAATATTGTGGTTGGCGAGTGTACGGAAGATCCCAGGCGTACTCGGTTCATTTTCACACCTGGACAAAACTGATGAAAGAAAAACACAGTGACCACAAATATAACTTGGCTCTGTGCGTCAATGACAATATACCGCTAGGGGCTCATTAGCATCACAACACTTTATTAGACTGTTTTACAAAAGATTTTCTCAAACCCCTCTCGATATATTTGGTTTAGATTCATGATAGGGATCATGTTTTGTTCTGTTCAGTTGCTATTTATTTTAATTAGTGTCAAAAAGGAAATCACGTTTATGTTACTTTGTATTTTTGCTTTTTATATATTTACTTACAAAACTTTACGTTAATCTTTAAATACATTTCTATTGTATATCCGTCTGTAGAGCCTTATGCTAAAGGCTTTAAGGGCTTGTACATCCAATCTATTAGTGGATCCAACTAAGAAACATGGCGAGAGTGAGGGTGTATATTTCATGTCACCCGGTCAAGTCAAACAACAACAAAAAATGAATTCTGGGCAAATTCCCTGACAGTTGAGTGCCACACCACCTGAACTCGTCTGACGGCTTCTCGCCTCAGCGCTCCTCTTGACCTTCATTAAAATGTCAACGCCCGCAGCAGTGAACACCTCCGGGCTACCTGAGAATGTTGGGGGCAGATTAACCCGCGGATCAAACAAGGAAAAGGGCCTAGTTTAAGCAAATGCTCGACACTTGTAGCGTTAATGGCCAGGCTCGGTGTGGGTACTAATGAGTGCCAGCCTTGATTATATTATAAATAATGCATGACACAACTGAGTGACCAACGAAAACACAAAAAAAAAGCCAATTGGGGTATGACTTCAATGAAACATGAATGTTTTCCCAATAATGTACTCTGATCATTGCATCAGAAGGCTTTCTTCGGGATGCTCACATGTTTCTCAAATTCTCATTTATGTCAAGTACAGTCTAACCTCGGTTTTCGACCAAAAATTTTGATTTTGATTTTTTATGCCTCGGATTACGACCGAAACTGAGCGCACTTGAATGCGCCACTTGACTCATCTCGCCTTCCTTACACAAGGAAGTGACGCTTCCTCGGGTAGACGAGTAAGTGACGCTTCCTCGTGTAGCGCTCCATTGTGAGCAGACATGTTCAATAAAGTTTTTTTTAAAACCTTTTTTTAAAGAACGTGGTTACAGTTTTCGAACAGCCTTCTAGAACGGATTATGGTCGAAAACGGAGGTATGAGTGTAATTTATAAACTTCCAGCAATGTCATATTTTTTTTGGTTCATTTTGGGTCTTTCCATAATTATTCAGTCACAATGCTACAGTGTTGTTCTTGTATTTTTCTTGTCTCTTCTATGTGAGAGTTTCATCGTCTTGTTCTATTCTATTGTTCCTTAACTGGCTTCTACTGTACACTTCAATTAACCCTTTGGCATAACACGTCTAAATTGCCTCATATTGAGCACATTTTGAGTTCCTAATAGGAAGCAGCGTGCTATGCACGATTGTGACTATGCTAGCATAATCCTCCCTCTCATCTTCATTGTCTTCCACGCATAGCGCCAATGTAGTACCGAATTAGTCCGCAGATTTTGTAACGTCCTGAGTAAAATTGACTTCGAAAAATAATCCAGTCACAAACAGCCTGAAAGCGGAACCGATTTGCCCCGTCCTCGTCTTTTCTAGCCTTCGGCGACTGAGATTTAAAACGCTTTTCTGCATCAATAGGTGTGCGCCGCCCCCTTCAGCCATCAAATGCCATGCTACTATGACCCCCTGGAGCCCAATTATCTCCATAAAAATCAAAAGCATCACCATTAAAGCAAAGTTAACACAGCTCCCAGGCTGGTTTCATGGCTGATTTTCTTTTCTTTTTTTTTTAACACCTGGATGTGAGCTGTTTTGAGCTGATGAGTTTTGAAAGAGGTGACCGAAAAGCCTCCATAAAGTTGGTTTGCCTTGCCCCCTGGGATGCAAGTTGACCATTGCAGGTGGGTTTGTGTTAAGTGGATGTTCTCTCAGTCTGATTTATGTAAGATTACTCGTCAAACACATTGGTCCAAACACATGGAGATGCCGGGCCTAGTTTGTTGGGTAAAGAAAAACACTTTTGGGCCGCTTCCTCGGCAGTCGAGTCTTGCTGACTCACTTGAAGAGGGCTGTCCTCCTGTGATAAAACATCTTCATTATCCAGGAGTGACACTATTTTGATTGAAAGATTTATTGGCTCACCCATTCTGATTTTCACCAACGTAACTCAACAATTGTTTGGTCTAATCGAGATGTTTGTGCGCTACTCCTTAGTGGGTCAGGAAATACCCAGTGAATAAGTAAGACATCGCCCAGGAATGGAAGTCATTTTAATATTAACAACCATTCATGCTGAGGACTCATGTGACTGCTGTACTTAATTTAGTTGACTATTTTTTTTCCTTTTCTTTTTTTTTTTTCTTTTAAGGCCAACTGTTCGTTTGGAACGACTGCAAATTGAACAAGAATGGCTCTCAGTGGAGCGGAACTGTTAACAAAAGAGAAACAAGAAAATTGTAAACGCTTGCATTTATTTGCCTGGGAGCAGACTACAGCACTTCCTTGTTCACGGAGGGCGGATGTCAAGTGTTTTCAGTCCGTGGTACCATCCTAGACAAAGTGCATGAGTGATCAACGATTGTCACTAAAAATTGCGCAATGTTGAATTACCGTAGTCATGATTGATTGCATGTATAATATGCAGTAATCTTATAACCACACATTGTCGGGTTGTTAAAGAGCTGAACGCGTATTGTCATTTGTCTTCTCACTGCTATGAAATCTACCTTTCCCTGTTGACGTATTCATTAGGCCGTTGCAATTTGCACCATGAGATAATTGAAAAATGTAGCATATTGTAGTGGAGCTACCCCACAATGGAATTCGGCCCTTTCATGCCGTGTCAGTTCAATTTGAGCATCAATGACTCAAAAATCCAGTGCCGCTGTGGCCGTCGTGCGCAGACATACGCATGCGTACAGGTGGAGGTGTGGGCAGACGCTCCGAATAAGTCAAGTGCAAAGCAGCCAAACAAAAAGTTGAGTCATGACGCACATCCGCAGTGGCGTTGATCCGGGCCAGCCGTGATGTCAATGGAAAGGCCACGCCTACTCCTCGCAGTAGGCATGAAAAGGACGCCATAACTGTTAAAGCTTTTATGAAAAAAAAAAAAACAATTCTATATCTGACGACGAGGGACAGTCGTCTCGGACTATGTAAACGGTTTGGCTGCTTAGCTTAGCAGCTAACATTAATCAATGTGAGTGAGCTACTTGTAGCTGTAGAGTTGTAATGTGAACGTTAATACGAGCTTCAGACCAACAATGACATTTTCAGCGCTTCGCGCACGGTGTACTATGGACGTACTTTCAGCATAATTGTCTTTGTTTTTAGATTTTTTTTTACATTCCTCAACATCGGGTACATCCGCAATTCAACAGATCATTCATTTATACCCCAGAAATGAAATGATCGATACATATCGGAATGTGGTTAATTTCTTTCATGTTTTCTGAATCTTTACGATATGATCAGTCGACTAATCGCAAATACTGTTGGTAATTAGTCAACTAGCAAAATAATAACAGTAAAAAATAAAACAGTTGAAGCATCGCGATCACTCGTAAAGGCAGCAGTTCAAACATTCATGTGCGGATTTGCGCATGTGGCGGACGCATTGGGCATTTTCATATTCCTCCAGTTAATCTTCACATCAATGTCTGATGTAACATTTGTGAGTGACCGGCGCAGATGATGTCATCATTATTTGTCTTTACTTGCTGTCTTTTCTCATTTCATTTGTGCATGCGTGTGTTTTTGTGGCTCTGCACAAACACAAGCGTCACCTGTGCACACACGCCGAGCACAAAAGCACCTGCGCGCCGCACAACAAATACGAGCGTTCCCAAGACAACAACGCATCATTGAGTCGTTGCGAGAGCACGAGCCGTTTAAAACACAAGCGCTTTTGAAGCAATACTGCACCGCGTGGGTTATCGAGTAGATTCAAGGCATGCAAAATAAGAACAAACTTACTTTGAACAGCCACTACAGGCATTTCCTAATTAACCTTGGTGAAAGAAACCAAATGAGAATTTTTAAAAGTCATCATCATTTCGTATATTTTTTTTTTTTGCTTTTACATGCGATTGGCTGGCAACCGGTTCAGGGTGTCACCCACCTACTGAATGAATGAATGCTTTTACGTGTTCCTAGAAAATAATCCGAGATACATAGAGTCGATTTTTGTTCTTGTTGTGTGACAACATTTGCAAAAGAAGCAGTAAAGTGATCCAAACGCCAATTTAGGGGAGTTGTTTGGCGGCACTTTTTCTGAACTCTATTATTCTCCTGATAGCAGCGACCAGCTCCATGGCGCAACCCCTCTTATGCGGCAGCTGATCTTCCTCATAATAGACTTTTTAAAAGTGTACATTTGCGATATTAGCGAGGCCCGTAACGCTCGTGAGTCAGCACCTTAGGTTTCATCAGCTAAAAGCATCACTGGCTCAGCATTAGGTCTTCCCTCTTCCAAACTCATCTACTTCTCCCCAAACTAATTGGATAACCAACCCCCCCCCCCTGCACAACCATTGTGGTGTCTGCCAGTTGCATCTGTTTTTTTGGCAGCCTGCACCGTAAACAAAAACTTCCACCTCATGCACTTCTTTCTTCTTCCGTCAGGCTACGGTCACGCGGCGCCAGGAACCGACGCGGGGAAGGCCTTCTGCATGTTCTACGCCGTCCTGGGCATCCCCTTGACTCTGGTGATGTTCCAGAGTCTCGGCGAGAGGATGAACACGTTCGTCAAGTACCTGTTGAAGCGCATCAAGAAGTGCTGCGGCATGAGCGTCACCGACGTCTCCATGGAGAACATGGTGACGGTGGGCTTCTTCTCCTGCATCGGCACGCTGTGCATCGGCGCCGCCGCCTTCTCGCACTACGAGGACTGGAGTTTTTTTCAGTCGTACTACTACTGCTTCATCACGTTGACCACCATCGGGTTCGGGGACTTTGTGGCCCTGCAGAAGAACAGGGCCCTTCAGAAGAAGCCCCTCTATGTGGCCTTCAGCTTCATGTACATCCTGGTGGGCCTCACGGTCATCGGGGCCTTCCTTAACCTGGTGGTGCTGCGCTTCCTGACTATGAACAGCGAGGACGAGCGGCGGGACGCCGAGGAGCGGGCGTCGCTGGCGGGAAACCGCAACAGCATGATCATCCACATTCAGGATGAGTCGCTGCAACGAGGGCGGCAGCGGAGGGGGGCGCGCGAGAGCCATCGCGACGAGATGAGTGACTTGCACTCGGTGTGCTCCTGCATGCACTACCACACGCACGACCTGCCTACCCCCAGAGGGCTGATGGGAGGACTGGGATGTGCCTTCTCCCACCAGAACTCGCTGGGCTCACAGCTGAACCCAGGCCACTACTATCACTCCATCTCCTACAAGATTGAGGAAATCTCACCCAGCACGCTGAAGAACAGCTTCTACCCGTCGCCCAACAGCTCGCTGTCGCCGGGCCTCCACAGCTTCACGGAGAAGCTCCAGCTCATGAGGAGGAGAAAGTCCATCTAGTCTGCCCGCCCTCACCGAACCTCATCTCAAGCACTTTGCCGTTTTCTTTCCTTTTTGATTTTTGTTTTTGTTTTTTGCACCTGGTGGAGAACACTCGCGGGATGGGAAGCATGAAGCATGGATGTCTATTTTTTCAAGGGATTACCACACACCAACGCTTGACAGACCTTCCCGATGCACTCGAGAAAGCGCTTCTCGAAAAACTTTGGTTTCCTACCGAATGACACACACTTGGGGAAATGCTATTTTTCATAAGGGAGGACACTAGTTTCACCGTAACTCGAAGAACCCGTCACGTACACACAAAGGATGATTTTTCTACAAGCCATCACACAAACATCGTCGCTAATATTAGCATGTGTATTGGCCCGGTTATTTTTTTGTGTGAAATATCTTTGTTTGTTGTTAGCAGCTTTGTTTGGAATCCAAAAGATCATGCTGCTGTTACTAATATCACCCTTTCGCGGAGCGTTAAAGATCATATCTGGCCAGCCGAGCTCGGAACGACACGAACGCAAACTCTTTAATTGGAGGCTTGTGCGGCACTTCCCAGGATTCGTTATTGAATTCATCAATGTCAAGTCAGCTTGTCATGATAGCTCCTCTGCAAAAATGGCAGAAATAGCGATTGCAGATTTTTTTTTTTAATTAAATGTCAAGATTTAAATAAAGTATGAAATAGCCCCCCATTCCCCCATCGCCTCATCTTGGGGTTTGCCATCACAACACGCGTATGAGACAAGATCTACAGGCTACATCAGAACCGAATGCACAATTTAGATGATGACATACCCCCAACAAGCCAATCCCTGTATTTCAATCCCAGAAAGAACGCACTTTCGACCATCTCCGGAAACAAACATCTGAAAGAGGTTGCGGCTTAAGCCTGGAAAAGCGTCACAAAAGTAGAACTCAAACATTGCTAATTTAATAAACACGAAATAAAAACATTTGTTAAATGTTTGTAACATATTTTAACACAACAAAATAAAACTCTACAGAGCTCCAATTTGATGAGCCACAAATCCTACCACCGTCACACGGTGCCTCCAAAAGTGTGTCATTTTCTTTGCATTTTTGCTGTTGGCTGGAAATATTCGAGTCCGGCATCCAAAGAGTCAACAAGGGGCTCGGCGTCTTCTTTGGGGTATTTCCACCTGTGTGTTAAACACAAATTGCATCACGCCTGTGACCAACTGACATCAACTCAACTCCTCCAGACATAAACCCCTACAGAGCATTGATTTTTTTTTTTACCCACTAAAAAGAAGACTGAAGCCAATATCGGATTCCCCCAAACAAATGTTTTGTTTTTTTTTTGAATCGCAACCTCGTGGGGATAACCGGTTCAGGTAACGGAGGGATAATTGAAGAATAATATATTCTACAAATTAAATTACCCACAAAATCGGGTTTGTAAGGGAGAAATGTTTTCTCAAGTCATCAACATCAGCATGATCCTTTGGGTTTTTGTTACGACAGGTTACTTAGATTTGGATTCAATGCGTACTTATCAGGCCATAACGTTTATGTTTCGTTTCACAGCTTGTGTTGAAAAATAATTCTGCTTTACTTGCGTGCATTCTAAGGTCCCACCTGGTCAAACTCACCGACGATGTTTGCTCTCAGGTTTGAAGCAATCGCCTTGCTTTTGTTGTTTTGCTTTGCCTCTTTTTAAAAAAACGACACAAAATGTACATACCTCTGGTCCTCCTAAAACTATTCTGAGACGTTTTACAAGAAAGACTACTGAGGTGCATCATCTCGCCAGGCCGGGTCTCCTTTGTATATATCTGAGACCATTCCGGCCTGTTTTAAAAAACCCAATCTGCCTTTTCTCTCTCTCTCTCTCGCTCTCTCTCACGGCTGGTCTCCGAACGCATGGTGAAAGCATTTTAACTGTATCTTGTTTGTTGACCAATTTTAGCTTTTCATAAGCCGCACAAGACTAAGAGCTCTTTTCCCCGTCCCTTGATTATGTTATGGCCAATGGAAAACCATATTTATTAGTTCAAATCCTTGTCCATCTTGCCTTGTCTCCTCAAATGGGAGAAGAGCAGCACCATCACTCTACTTTGGATTAAATCTTGATTGGGTCCGGACAAATTTACACAGGCAAGGCAATGGTGTGTGAGATCTAAACATTGTTTCGTTATGGGAACATGACCGGCTTATATGTTTGTATCAAGCTTTGGAATAAATACGACCAAAAGAGAGGCATATGTATTTTTTACACAATTGCATATATACGTGCCTTGAAGAAACACTTCTAACCGATGACATGAAATTTCATTCAAACCAAGACCGATTTCTAATAATCATTTCGTCATACTTCTGCAAACAAAATGAACCTGTTGACGTAACACGGACGTTCTGCAGACCCGCCGCAAAGCTCACAAGTTCACCGTTTATTGCGAGCGTTTTTTTTTCAATTCTCAGTTATTTTAACCACTGGTTAAATTCCTAATTCGCCGTTATCTAACCCGGCGTTAAAAGTCATTTTTTAAAAAAACATGGCTAGTCACGTTGGTGGTTTGCAGCAGCATCGCAGTTAACCGTGGTTAGCGTCATTATTTAGCAGCGATGCATGCCACAATTCCTCATTTTACTTCAGTTTTCGTACAAATCATAAAAACACCCAAATTATTATTTCGACACAGGTTTTTGAGATTTCATGGGATCCTAAATGTCATCAATTAACCAAGCCCTCCCTCCCTCCCTCGCCCAATCCCTATCCACCACATATGACTCTGATTTGCCTGCTGCAGGCCCATGCCACATATATTTACACTCAATGGCCCTCGGCAGATGGCGCGCACGCACACACACACCATTGCTGGCATAAGGCTCGCTCCGTTTCCATCCTAAACATTGCAAAGCTGCGAAAAACTGTTTTGTTTGCATGTGGCGGCGTTGTCCATTCCTCTGTTAGCAACGCCTTCAATGTGCACCGTTCTCCAGGGTTGTTTTACATCTTCTACTGTATGTGATTGAACAAATCATGTGTACGCAGTTACATGGTGATGCCTCAAGTCAACAGCGGCAGAAGAGAAGGCCGAGGGTAAACAAACCTTCTACGTAGTTGATTTGAACGTTGACTTTTCCCTTCGCACTTTTTTAAATTTGTTCTTTTCAAGGGTGTGTGCATGATTCGGTGCGGGTGACTCACTGGGTGGCGTGGCGCAGCTGGGTGAAGCCATAGCACACTTTAATAATAAAACAAACAAATGCTGAGCTTTTGAAAGCCTTCTGTTGTCTTCTATTATGGCTGCTACAATGGAGACTCGTGTGGTTTTAATTTGGGGAATTGAGCTTTCAATAGGTAGCGCGGCGAAAAGTGGTTAGCACGTCTGCCCTGGACATCTTGTGGAATTTGCATGTTCTTCCTGAGCTTGAAGGGCTAAAATAGTTTCCTCTGACATTTCAAAAACATGCATGATAGCTTGGATGAAGGTTCTAAATTGCCCATATGTGCGAATGCTTTGTCAATAATGTGCCCTGTGATTGGCTGGCGACCAGTCCAGGGTGGAGTCTGACACTCACCCACAGTCAGCTGTGACAGGCTCCAGCTCACCTCTGGGCCTAATGAAGAAACGTGACATGGAAAATGAATGGATGGAAGGACCGCCCTTCAACAGTGGATATAATTGGCTAATCACAAGTCTGTTGAATTCAAAGATACGTTTTTTGGTGTTTTTTCCAAGTATATGTTATGATCAGTTCCAGCTCACTAACTAACCAACTAATTGTAACCAAACACTAAAAATGTTGCCAATGTAGTTTACAAAGATATTAAGCTATTTTTGTGTTGAGGGGAAAAGGCCTTTTAGGGAATACGTTTGTGTTGAAAACCTGGTCCATGTAATGGCTTACAAATGGAGTGAAACAAGATGTTTCCTGGAGCCTTTCACCTTTTCTGCTGCAGATACAGCAAGAAATATTCACCTTGCGGTTGCGGTTTTGTAGTGAATGGTCACTTTGCCGTTTCTTTTGGCGAAAAATTGTGTTAATGTGGTGGTTGTGAGAAAAAACAATTTCCTTACTGTTCGGGTCGAAAATACCCAACGGCAGCTTCTTGTTGCGTTATCCACTGGCCACGCGCAGCTGCGTGTTCAGTAGGTGGTGAAATGAGCATTGGCCCAAACTAGTGTAATTACACCGTACGTCAGGCGGCCAGAGGGCGGCACAATGAGAACACTGGGAGAGGGGCGTTTGGGACTTCCTCGCGCTGTAATTTGGCATAGAAAACGACCGCATAAGTGGAGCCAAGTTGCGTTTGAAACGTGATGGAGCTTCGCAATAAGCAGGGGCTAACATAACACCGGGTTTTCTTTGGCCACTTCTTGTTTCGTAGCAGTACTGGATTTTCATGAAATATTGATGTCTGTCGGGGAGCTCAACTGCTTGTTTGCCAGGAGCCCATCCACTGTGGAAAGCCAGCGACAGTCCGCTTCCCAAATTCAATAAATGAGCCTGATGAGGGAGGAATGGAGCTAAAATTAAAACCAGCGACTGAGATTGTCAAGGTCGGGTGGGCCCACACTTTCTGCAGGCAACGCCGCGTCCAAACAGCAACGTGTGTAAATGTATTTCATATTGAGTTGCGCGATGCTGCCAGCCTGGTGGATGTTCTTCATAATTATCACACTTTGATTAGAATGAGATTCCAGAAGGAATGAAACAGGAGAGAATCTAATCAGTGCATTTCATCAAAATTAATATTGCGTCTAATACCTGGCGCACTTTAACCCTTTACACATTAAGGAAAGTGTGTGGATCCCATAGGTTGACGTTTGGAGTGTACTTCTTATTGGTTTGGTTGGTTAGTCAAACATCTAAATTATGGTCTGTCAGACAGTATTTCCAAACACACAATGGTCATCAAAGTCCCTCGTTCTCGTGTGAAGTCTGTTTTTGCCCCCCTCCCGGGTTTCCCGGTGTAACTTAAAGGTGGGCAACTCCTGCGGTCTGGAGGACTGGTCTCTGAGATGAGAAGCAGTATGGCTTGTGTTGTGTTGCATTGACCTTATAGTAAGCGTCCATCTACATTCATCAAGTTTCTGTCGGTGGAAGAAAATAACTGCAGCGTTGCATCCTTATTTGTTTATTTTATTTGCTGAATAAAGTTGAAGTGCAAAATAGAACCTTCGTTTCCTTTCATGTTTCGCAAAGATATCAAATAACCTCATTGGCTGAATCCTGCCCTCTGGTGGCAAGAAATGAAGCCTGCAAGAACAAACTCAAAAGAGACAATAAGCCCCACATCTCAACTTGGTGTGCTGCTGAATTTGAACGGACATCTGCTTACAACGAAATTTATGTGAAGTGGATGACAACGAAATAAATGTGGGTGAGGCGGGCTGGAGGTGCGAGCAGTCAGTCATGGAGCTGCAAGTCGGGGATAGTCGCTGGACCTGACGCTCCACCGAAAGAACATTTTCCAAGTTCTTGGTTCTCCTCTTAAATCCCAATACATCTTTTTGGGCGAGTTTTCCGGCCAAATAGCAGAATGGTCAAAAAGTTTGCGTCCGGTACGGTGAGCAATAACTCCAAACTAATAGCACGCTTTCGTCCAATCCAGCGCGTGAACAAGAGGAGGTAAATCGCAAACCCTCTGCATGCATCTCAGTGAAACACAGTCGAGGGAATTAGCATATGCATGCATGTTAATTGTCCTATTTCTGTCCACAGGCTCATCTTAAAACCGACCTGAAACGGCCTCTTCAAAGTTAACAGGCAGACATTCAAGCAAATGAATCAACTACGCATACCTGACTGTCTCATTTGTGTCCGCAGGCCTGCATCGTCATTAAGTGTACCCTAAAATGGCTGACTTCCTCTTGCGTCATTTGGGGCAATAAGCAAAACCAACAGGGAACAAGTGGGCATTTTCAACTCCGCTGCGCTTTCTTGTGAGTCGCAGGTTTTTCTTGTGCTCACTCATGTCCACCAGGTGGTGCTGTAGCTCTCCGGAAAACCCGACCAACCCCACGCCGTTTCTTCAAGTACTCTACAGTACTTGATTCCCGATTTTTCCACACTTACCTTGACAATTTTGTTGGACTCTGACGTCGGCTACAAACTCACAAGAATTTGAAGTTTGAACGCCACAAAGATCCTGCACCTGCTGGGTTAGTTGGACAACAACAACAAAATGCAGGTCTTCAATGTTGATGTGCTAACCAAGCTACTGAGTTGCTTCAATCTGATTTTGTTCAGGTGTGACTTCAAAAAGCAGATGAATATGGACTGACGTGAGAGACATCACCAGCGAAGTTTTGGTTTCAGGTCCAGGATGGAGCCGATACAGTACCGGTACCTTAAAATGAGCGCGCCAGTCCAAGCGTCGTGTCATCAACAAGATGATGAAGCCAAACTTGGCAGCAGCCCGAGAAGAGGCACAACACAATCGCACAGTACATCCTTGAGCACATGTGGATGTGAAATCTTGACACTTCAGTCCGAGAAAGTCACCCGTCCGCAGCTTTCGTCACCTGTCAAACATTTGCTGCGCAACAAATTGAGGTAACTTATTTTTAAATCAGGTACACTTGGTACTCAACATTTCAACTGAGTGAATCTTCCATGTGTTCAAAATGAATTCATTGTCATGAATGCACTAAATATGATGACCTAAAAAAAAACCCAGTGAAGATGTTGGTAGGACATTTCTTGACTTGGCCTCGGATCTTTGTTTAGAAGCCACTTTTACTTAGTGAGCATAATCTCTGCGATCCCATTAAGGCTGCTTTAATCTACTTGAGCTGCAGTGACACAATTGGTTGGTCATTCTTTCTTCTTTCCGCAAGCAGGACATAACTCAAAAAAAGATCAAGGGAGACACACGGTAAGTTTGTTTTGTATCTTCAAGAACTGGCTGTGTATGTCTATTATCACCCATGTAATAGATAGTAGCTAAGTAATATTATGTATGAGCTCTTGACAAGACGATCTTGTCGGGTTCTTAACTGAGTTTTATTTCTTTAATTTGTAATAATCATGGCTCATTAGAAAGCATGATGTTAAACCTGTTCACTTTAGCGTTATTTTATGTTGTCACATTGTGACATTTATATCCAGTATTCATCTATTCCTCAACATAATTTATGTTGTTCATGTATTGTTTGTCACACTGCATATCGGATTTATGTAAGATGTCATGTTTGATATATTTTTAAAATGACTTCAAGTCATAGAATGAAATTCTAAACCTGTCAGGCTCTAACTACCGTACATTAAAAGCCCAGTGTGTGGAGAAATGAGTCTGATTTTGTCCAACGCTTATTAATATTGATGGTTATGTACGTGTTGAGACTGACACATGATGTGTGTTTTCTTCAGGATGTTCCCCGACGGGAAGAAATGTCGACCATCCAAGTTAAAAACACCGCATTGCGCCTGAATGGTCAAAACCTTCGCCCGGCGGCGAAATATGTCTCCCATTCAAAAACACCTGACCTATTGTCCACAGCACATGGGGAGGAAGCAGCGGAACAGGTTACAGCACCCTCTGCGCAGTTGGACTCTGTGCCTCTGAAATTGCCCTTACCTGAGCACCTGAGCGAGGTCAGGGGAGGACCAACAATACGGCCGCTGAAGTTCGCGCCGCTGTCTGATCAAGTAGTGAAGAGCCGGAGGCAAAAACTGCAAAGTTTCCAGCGAGAAGCTCAAGGGGCCTTTTCCAATCCCCCTCAAATGAGACCTTCAAGGCCTCAGCTGACGAGATTGGAGGCCATGGAGGCGAGCGGGAGCGGCAACCTTGAGGAGGTTCAGTGCCGAGGTACCCGAGCTCATTTGAGCAGCAAACCGGTGCCTCCTGCTAACTCGCGGTGCTCACTTCGCGGCAAGGCTCAGCAGCGGGACGGCGGGAGCGGAAAGCGCCTTAGGCTGAGGAGAGAGCAGCACCTGGATGAGGATCGGGCCGATGCAGTGGAGGAAGACAAGCTGGAGGTCCGAGGGGCCAGATGCATTCTGGGCATTGCACAGAAAGGCCTACTGGACATACGAAATTGTCAGGAAGCACCACCGTGATGATTTCATTGAAGGACAGGATCAAGTCATATCTCCATGTGGGAAGAACGGCCAATTGAATAAAAGTAATGCCACCATCTCAAACTCAACCTGCAGTACAACAACTGGGTGTAAAACACAAGAAATTTAAGAGATGAAATGAGGAACATGTTAAATGATTTGAGCAATATCTGCCAATAAAACAAGAATATTTCAGCTATTTACGCAGGATAGGGACGGAGGCCTATAGATGTCAGGCCACAAAAGCCATTTTTCCCTATTAGATGAGGTTATGGCCTGACTAAATTAAGCTCTTCACTTCACTTCAACATCCAACCCCCAACAAAACGACATACAAAAAAAAAATGTGCCCATGTTTCTTTGTAGAACCTCCAGGCTGGAAGCTAGGTAAAAAAAAAAACCCAAAACAAATCATCAATTTTTCCCATGTTGAACGTAAGATATCGGAGAAGATGCACTTTGTCGATGTGGGAGGATGAAAGCTGGCTGGTCAGTTGCATGCCAGATGGTCTTCTCTCATCCGCCGGTCCATCTTGTGAACCTCTTTAGCCCTCTCAACGCCGGCACCAGACGCTCCTCCAGACCGACAGCATCGCTCATATCATGCATCTGCCCGGAATTATCATCAACCCTTCTTCTTCACGCTGAGCCGATCTATACATAGCCTGGCATCGGCCGCTCTCACTTTCCTTGGCTACAAAGGTGCTGGAAATAGACCTGCATGGAATGGCTCTGTTATTTGTTGTCTGTCACATTCAAATGTTGATCTTATGCGCTTTGGAGCATTTTAGTGCCACATCAGCGCCACGAGAGATTTATTTCCCAAGATTGTGGCGGATGTCTTTTCACAAAGTACCATAAAGCTGTCAGTGATGCAGAAACTTACAGGAAGTATGTGTGACAGTTTGACCACACATGGCATCAGGATATTTTCTGCAGCTTGGATATTTCCAAACTAGAATGGCAGTCCCTTGAGCGCAGGCCTCTGCCAAGGCTAAACAATCCTTCTTTCTGAATTTGTCTGACTTTTACAGTTGATGTTCATGTGTGATTCGGTGAGAAATGAATTAAAAAAAATGTGAATCAGAATTATTTGTACTGGACTAATAATTCAAAATATACAAATTTAGATTTTCTTTTGGGTTTGACATACAAACGGCAGTTGTGGTCACAATCGAGAATTTCTTCCGGGTTTGAATCTTGGCTCAGGTCCTCCTGTGTGAAGTTCTACTCATGCTTGTGTGGGTTTTGGCCAAGGTACTGTCCTACTGTAATTATTCATTGGTGTAAAAGTGAGTGTGAATGGTTGTTTGTCTGTACAGTATGTGCTCTGCAATTGGCTGGCGACCAATTCAGGGTGTATCTGCATTGAGTAAATCTCGGTCCATTCACACATGGCAAAAATGTCAACCTTGGAGGGAAAATGTCATGTGGGATGTATGACTGTTTGATGTACTTTGAGTGCATTTTGCTAAATATATTCAAATGAAAGTCAGCATGGTCAAACGTGGTTAGCACATCAAAGATCTTGGGTTGAAATCTCAAATTGGGTTTTACTGTGTAGAGTTTCGATATTCTCTCCCTTGCTTCCTCTCACTTTGAAAAAAGATGCATGTTGTGTGTATGTAAATGTGTATGGCTGTAGTGTGTGTGTGTGTGTGTGTGTGTGTGAAAGCTTGTTTGTCTATATGTGCCTTGTGACTGACTGGCAACCCTTCCAGGGTTTACCAACTCTTGCCCTGTCCTTTTTATGTTAAGTGCACAAAAGAAAGAAAAAAAGAAAGCTCCCACGCGAAAACTGGTGGAAATCAAGGTTTAGTTCGAGAGTTGACATTGAGGAAGTAGTTCATTGTTAGACCGAGAGGAGGCTAACCGAGGTTGAGAAAGTAAAATCCGTGCCACGGTTTGGCTTTAGCCACAGGTGCTTCTCGCTCTTGAGTAGAAGCACATATGGCTAAGAAACATGTGTGGCTAAAGTCAAACTGTGACAAGGTTTTTAATTTCTGGACCTGAAATTGCCACTTCTGGTTACATCCAGCACTTTTGCCGATTCAAAAGTGCGACAACTAGGATAGGCTCATTCTCATTTTCAAGATGGCTGCGCCCCCAGGCTGCATGTCCCGCAAAATTATCCCGGAAGGTGAGTTTTGAAAGTACTATTATAGCTTGTTTGCACGACTAATCGGAACGTTAGTACTTCGTATAAGTGAACGTTACAGTATTTATCACCAATATTGACGGATATTTGGCTTTAGCCACACGTGCTTCCAGCTCTTGAGTAGAAGCAACCGTGGCTAAATCAAACCGTGACAGCGTTTTTAATTTCTGGACCTGAAATTGCCACTTTTCCTGGTTCAAAATTGTGAAAACTAATTCCCATTTCCAGGATGGCTGCAAAAAGACAACCAGCCCGTGAAACCAGGCTGTACACCCTGCAAAAATCATCCCAGAAGGTGAGTACTGTACAGTACTGTAATATCTGTTTCTTGTATTTGTGTGACATCATAGAGAGGGGAGGAGCCAGGTTGGGGAAATATTGTCTCCGGCAGTTAGTCTGAGTGTTGAGCTCATGGGTGTGAGCTGTGGCGAACAGCAACTCCTATGAATGTGTGTATTATTGTTCCTTTTGTTGATTAAAAACGACAGATTACATCATCGACTGCGTGCATCCTTCTTTCCGCATTGAAGGGCATTACAGTATTAAATTAAGCCGGTTGTGGTTATGTGGCTCAATACTTTCTTTATGTCCTCATTTACTGTGAGGGGTAATTTAACAGGCCGGACGGTGGTCCACTTCACACTGCAGAGGTCCGGGCTTGAATCGTTTCTGTGTGGAGTTTGCATGTTCTCCCCCGCTGCCTGTGTGGGTTTTCTCCTGGAACTCCCGTTTCCTCCCACATCCCAAAATCATGCCTGGTAGGTTGATTGAACGCTGTAGTACCAGGCTACGCATGATAAGCACCTCAAAGGTTCTGGTTGCGATTCGTGGCTTGACCCTTTCTGCGTGAAGTTTAAATGTTCTCCCTGTGCTTCGCCCCACACCCCAAAGATACCATGTGTTTACTAAAGACTCTTCATTGCCCTTAGCTGTGAATGTGATGGTGAATAGTTTTGTTCAAATGTGCTCTGTGATTAACTGGCCACCAGCCCAGGATGTTGTAGCAAACGGAAAAAAAATCCAAAGAGGTAAATGTAATTAAAAGAAAAATTATACTTAAAAATATAGGGGAAAAAAAGACAGATGTTGCGGCCCGACCCATGTAAATGTGTTGGATACACATTGAATTTACGTAATGGGATCACAGCACCAGTTCCGACATCTAACGGCACGTCGCAGGCAATGCTGTTCTGTAATCATTTGGCCAATTTAAACACAGGCCTGCTCCAGAAGTGTGCGGCCCGGCTCAACCCAACAGAAGCCGCCCCAAAAGGGCGGTTCCACTGTGGCAATGTGGACACTTGTGGTGGCAGGATGGTCAAAACGTAAGAGAGGCTGTTCAGCTTGAAAGGAAGGGGTAAAAACCTAAGAGGGGTGGGGGACAAAAATATCCTGAAAGTTGGATCTATAATTGGCCCTGCTTTTTATGTGTGAGTGAAGCATACGCTATAGAAGCCACCCGTCACCCCCTCCACCACCACCAGCGCCTTGAAACCCAATACCACTCCCACCACCGCTGCACTGTTCCCTCCCACTCTGTGCAGCCATCCACAAGGTTCTTTCAACCCATCTCACATTTTTAACTGCACACTGGATTTTCACCCAGGATTATTTCAACAAATTTTACGCCACTTGAGTGCAATTTGGAGAAAGATGCTGTCGGGCTGCTGATACGGGCGGTAAGGGCCTGCAGGCAAGTGGTCGCCTTCGCGCCTCCAGTGGAGCTGATTAACAAGGCAGGTGAGAACAAGTCACTTTCTTAACCAGGTTTTTTTTCAAAACAAATCAAGACTTTATAAGAGCAGTACTTTATCATCTACTTTGTAATACCTTTGTTTGTCTTTTCTCTTGGGTTACGCTGATGGAAATTTTAGGTTCTGAAAAACATGATGCTTCTGTTATACGCATCTTCACTTGCATTCCCAAGTCAACTGTGAAGAGGAAGTGGAAACAAGCTCACATCCTAATACATAACAAGAGTCACTTGTTGACGGAAATAAAACAGCTTTACTATTCCTTTAGCCTACTGCATGGTTGCTTCCAAGGAAGACAACCGAGACTACGTACGACCTGTGGGGAGAGTTTGTGGGGTATTGGATCAACTTACTTGGGCCGGCAGTCCCAGACAAATTGGTGGCAATTAGTTGCTGTAACATGCCCAAAACACTGAATAGCGCCAGTGAAACCAAGAGGCAGAAATAGCCTAATGGACCATCAGATAAGACTGTCATTTACGCAGAGTAAATAAGATTGTGCTTCACAAGCTGCTAGGTGAGGTGGTGCCCCTCCAAAATGTACTCCACCTCCAATTTGTCAGACAATCATGGTATGACTTCAACATCTTAATTGTAATTTTCTTATAAATTATCCTCCCAAAGTCTATTGTGTTTTTGACAACCAAAGATGTATTGCTAGTCAAATGTATTATTGTAAAAGTCCTCACTGTAACAATATGGTGCTTTTCACTGGTTGGCTAGTATATACAGTATATCGCCTGGTTCTACCACCACTACATACAGAGTCCACTTTTGACATCCAATCAATGCTACATTCCCCAAAAACTGGGACATTTTTGAACGTGACCACAACAAAACCATGAGCTTTGTTGTTAGCATACTGCCCGCTAGCTTTTAGCATACCGACTATGGCGCTTATCGAGGTCATCAGCCATGTTTGTTGTTGACATTCGACTGGAATGCTTTGAGGCCAACTTTCATCGTTCAAAGAGGATGCGTCAAAATGTGAAATTTTATCAAATGCGGCAAGTTAGCAATATCATTCCTTGCTCAAAAAAAGTGCCCCAAAGTCAAAATAAGGCAAATAATAGTGAGTTTATTGAAATGGTAGTCTTCTAAGACAACCAGAACAGCTCGGTTGCAATTGATCCAATGCCCTGAGCATGAAAAGACCTGGATGAATGAAAATATTCACCGACTAATGATAGAGCAGTGTTGGGACCTTGGGAATTATGGTAAACACACTTGAGACAATTCATTGGTTGGACCATAAATATTTCAAGTAGTTGAATAAATGCAGAAAGAGGTCAGAAAGTTAGTCTTGTTGGACTTGAGGCATCTTTTCCAGTCGTGATGAGATTTTATTATGGCTAGGACCAGTCACGCATCCGCCTCATCACAACCACTTGTGTACAATAAGGCCAAACAGGGGTTTTGTGTTGATGTGACACCTTAGTGTCATTGCTACACTGGCACAAGACGCTCCAGCTGTATAATTTTCCACAATAATGCCAAAAATAGTTATCCTCAGAGACCTGCTACGAAGAAAACCCAGAATCACCTCTGTGGATTTCTAACTGAAGCAAGTCTAAAAATTGCAAAGTCATATTTTCTGTTTCATGGTGTTTGGACATCATGAAACTAGTTTGGCACGTTTTCCCAACAATCTTTGGTGAGGCCAGTTTCAACTCTGGGAGGTTTCTGTATTTTGGTCATGGGTATTATTATCCTGAGAATAGAGGACATCCATTGCCAAAGTTCAAAGCTGACGCAGAGAAATTCAAACTGGACACTGCATTAGAAGACAATTTAGACTGGAAACCATCTGATTTGCATTAGACTGGACAGTAAACATAATCAAAAGCATTCTTTTATAATAACGGGTACATTTTGGTTTGTTTGCAGAAATAAAAACTGCCCAGCTTCTGCTCATTTAAGGTTAGGATTCCCACTCCTAATTGTCAGTTATGAAGCGCATACTGTTGATGTTTCCCCAGAGCAGAGACTTGGACGGTGCTAATAAGATCAAGAGAACCGTGTCAAACCATGTCTCAGATGGAATTCCAACTGGGCTTTAGGATCACGCTGGTCTTTGTCATCCTGGCTGTGACTCTTTCCGGGCAGAGAGTGGAAGCGCAGCGAGCAGGTAAGTGTATTTGGCTAGGTTCTACTTCGTTAAGGTCTATGTTCATGTGGATCTTTTGTTCATGTCAGGGTGCAAAAATGTCCACTATGACCTGGCGTTCATCCTGGATACCTCGTCCAGTGTGGGCAAGGAGAATTTTGAGAAGATCAGGCAGTGGGTGGCCAACCTGGTGGAGTCTTTTGACGTAGCCCCAGACAAGACCCGAGTGGCCGTCGTTCGTTACAGTGACCGCCCCACCACCGAGTTCCACCTGGGGAGATACAGGACCCTGGAGGAGGTGAAGCAAGCCGCCAGGAACATACGCTACCTGGGGGGGAATACAATGACTGGCGATGCTATCAGCTACACCACCAACAACATCTTTTTGGAACAAAACGGAGCGAGGCCCGCGGCCAGGGGAATCCAGAAGGTGGCCATCCTGCTCACAGACGGCCGAAGTCAGGATTACGTCCTGGAGCCCTCCAGGGCGGCCGCCCGGGCTGGCATCAGGATGTTTGCGGTGGGCATCGGTGAGGCCCTGAAAGTGGAGCTGGAGGAGATTGCAGCAGAGCCAAAGAACGCTCACGTCTTCCACGTCACCGACTTCAACGCCATTGATAAGATCAGGGGCCGACTCAGGAGGAGGCTGTGCGAAAGTAAGTCGGTCATTACTCGCTTGGCATGGTCGCTTTTAAGACGCCACGTCCTCAGTGTGTATGTCATCACAGTAGGTCTTTATTTTACCCGGGTAAAAAGCTCACGCAAACATCTGCACTTTTTGTGGGGTTCATAAGAGGCACTTTAAATAGTCTCAGATGTGTGCTGGCTGTCTTATGTTGTTGCGTCTGCAGTTATATTTTTAATTTCTGTATTAGGTTTTATTGTATGTTGAATCATATTATGCGGGAGAAAAACTGGAATCACGTCAGACAGTAGGGTTGTAGTCTTCGGGGTACTGTATGTTGCATACCTAAATAGTTGCTTTTGGTGCTTTTGGTTGGTCGTCGTGTTATGCAACATGCAAGAGAAATTGGAAGTGCACCAGTCAGTAAGTCGCCCTATAGACTTGCCGGTATGTAGCTTACCTAAGTGGTTGGTGCCCTGCTATTTTTCTCCATATAAATGCGCCACAGGGAATGATGGATGCGCTCGACTCAAACGCATGAGAATTCCTGCCTAAAATAACCCCGCGAGGGAAGAAAATGAGGCCTTGTTTCTTATGCCGCAAAGAGGAAATACAGTACTAATTCTGTTGGATCTGATTCTTCTGTGGTGTCACTCTAACATGTCACTGAATGGTGTCACTTAGCTCAGCTGGAAAAAAAAAACATTACTTGTTTTTTTGAAAGCGTGGCTATTCATTTCAAAGGAACTGCCCTTTAACCTTGCATAACTGACCCCTTGGCTGGCAGCGTTTCGTAAATGGAGAAGACGGCAGGAGGCAAAATCTTTCCTAAAAGCAAGTTTTTATTTCCGCAATCTCTTGAATGACCACAAGTGAGACTATAAGTATATCACTGGTGGAGTCGTTGAGCAGTGCAGGCTATTTTCACCCGGAAAATTACAGCTCTCCTTGTTTTAAGTGTGTCCACTGCAGCCGCCCTGATGTCAGCGTTCAATTATTTTCACCTTTTCATCAATAGTTGCAAAAAAAAAAAAAAAATTCATTTCATGCAACAGTATGTGGAAACACAATCGAACATAACTGAATTGACCAAATAACATTTAACAGTCAAATTCCACAGTAATCGCATACAACAAGGGTTGCGCTAATAAAAAATTGGCACCATAGATGTTTGTGTTGTTGTGGGCATCAACATTTAGCTTCCGCTGATCAGATGAAAAAAAAAAAAATCAGTTTGAGATATTCTGTTTCATAGTGAGAAGTGCAAGACTTTTTTTTTTATTGCAACCATTTTAACTCACAGCCGGAGCCCTAAATTATAGTCTGGAGGGCCACAAGTGCAGGGAGTAGCTCAGCTCTTTGTGTCCGGCGAGCGAAGTGTCATGGCAGCACGACGGCGGCGCTCCTTAAAAAAAAAAAAAGCAGTGACGCACATGCATTGCCCTCACAGTTGTGCAATTTCTGCTGGTAGTTGTGGGCTTCGCAGACAATAAAGGGCTGTTGTATTATCGCTTCAAGAAGCTGAAGAGAAAATACTTTTTTCCGTCTCTCCAAAATAGATACAATGCGAGTAAAATTACCACTGAAAGGATGAATGACACGTTGGATTCTGTTGGAATTTACCAAAAGCATGCTCATGTTGGCAGAATTATCATACCATTCACCCCCCCATTTATCATCATCATTGTGTGATTTATTCTGTATTTTCTTCCCCAAAAGGTATCATCGTATTCCCCCCCCAAAATCTTATTGACTGTAAAAAAAAAAAAAAAAAAAAGTATCTAGCAACAAACAAGTGACTGTATTTTCACTTTCTTAGGCAGCATCAAGCCACCGAATTACACTTTGTCAATTAATGTAGCGGATCCGTACATGAGCCAAACGAGCACAAATCCAATGCTAATCTCTGCTGACACTGCAGGTCGTCATACCTTACACAAAATAGTTCTTCTGATTTGGCCACTTGAAAATGGCCGATCCTCAGCCAGCCTACCTGCTTAATCATTGGCAAAGGCAGTGCGGGAGCAATATAATGTAAAATAGCTGGACAATATCATGAGGGTGTTCAAAAAAGCTTGCCCACAAACACATTTTCAGTAATGGGCAGCTCACAAAAACATGAACTTACTTTTGTATATGAATTACTGTTATTAATGTCATGGAACCAAAGTTCAACAATCACTGACCTCATGTCTTCTTGTAATGTGTTCAGGCCAAATGAATGTTTACTTCTGCTTAACAGAAGTTGTGTTTTGGAGTAACAGAGCTGCCATCTTTACACAAATAGCAAACCTGCCATTGAATTCCGCCAGTGTTGTCTTTCCTCCTGTCATCGCAATGTGCAAAATAAGGCTGTGTGGAAATAGAAGACCGACTTTCGAGTGGGCCCCCTCGGCTAGCCCAAAACAACCCTTCTGCTCCGGCACGTGAACGACCTTTTCCCAGAGTCAGAGGACATTTGTCTGTGTTCTTTGACTTCACGTGTCAGCCCACCGGATGCATTTCTCAAAACATTTCAGTAAACATCTGCATATTCTTGGTTCAATATTTATTTATTTATTTATTTATTAAGAATAATCACCTGATCTGCATCCTGACGTGTGTCTTTTTCTCCTCAGATGTATTATGCCCAAACATGAAGGTACACCCTGATCGCTTTAATCAGGAAAGCACTAGTTATGGCCTTCAGCAAGTTCCAGGTAAGTGTAAAAAAAACCCCAAACAACATATTGATTAACATATATAATAATTATTGAAATTGTGTTTTGCAGTGGTGTAGAACTGCAGCGCATCATTCTGGCAGCTGTTTCTACTATTTTGTCTTTTTAGGAGATACAAGCTAAATATTCCAAACAGCATCTCGGTATGATGCAAAATAGTTCAGCACCACTAAAATGTGCAGACATGATCATGCATACACGTTATGTTGAATCACATTTACATTTGACACATGTACCTAATGAATTGTCTGGTGCATGCGTACTGTCTGTACCATGTTCAACCTGACGTGGTTTAAAGTGATCTTCTCATGTAACCTGCATGACATTGATACGTGTGGCGCGGCATTTCCCAAATAGGAAAATTACTTCATATTGGCCTTTGAATGCATGTGGGACTTCTCTCTGAAAAAAAAAATATGTTGGACTGTACTGTGAGATCGTCCCCACTTTTCCCATTAATCCTTTCTCAGAACACTTGGACAGCATTTCTCCAGAAAGTTTGGATGTTGTTACAAGAGTGTCTTTCGGGGCGATGCTAGTTCCTGTCTAGATCTCCCACCCACGTACATCGTGCAGAGAGAAAAAGCAGATGTACAGACTGTTTGCACTCCTGCTCCGTTTGTGGGATGAGAGGTCCTGGAGTTAGATTTTTGCAGTGGAAATATTGCCAATTACTATTCAACCACTTGTAGTAGTCTGTTTCCCGTTGAGGCATCTTATTAATTAAGACCAGTTCTATTCCTTATTCCTTAACTCCGCCCATGGCTGGATTATTTATTTATTTTCAGTTTATGTTGCGAGATTTTGCACAGGTAGAAGTGGGTGTGATGGTGTATTTGCACCTTTGTTTGCAGGTGTGGGATGGAAGTAGTCTTTTGCAGGCAAATTCGAGTGGTATCCCTCATTTGCATTAAAATCAGGGCGGTCCAAGCATAGTATGTCATGTTTGAAATTGCGGAACAGAGAGAGAGACTCGCTGGTGTGGAATATGAATCGTTGTCTGTCACTATCTTTGTGCCCCGCGGTTGACCAGCCCAGAGTGCAGTCTGCACTTCGTCCAGCTGTGCTGCGCTCCAACCCACCCGCTGCCCTGAATAAGACAAGTTTTTATAGAAAATGCACGGAGCTGCTCTGACCAACATTCCAATCAATCCCCCTGTCAGAAAACATGATCGGAACTTTAAATCTGAATAACTTTGTTCAGATTTTCTCATGAAAACCTCCCCAAGAAGCAAGAAGGTGTAACGTCACAGCAATGTATCAGGTTGTGACGACCGAGACAACTTGCGGCTTCTTCCGGATTTTTATTCACCGTCGGGCGTCTGGTCGGACCCTTTCGTCTAAACGTGCTGCGGTGCAAATATTCACATCTGCTCCCTTCAAAAGAACTTCACCATGTCTACCAGTCCATGAACCCTCTGGCATTTCCCAAAGATTCCCCCCAGCCCTCGCCACCAATGGTCGTTTTCGTAGCCGTCCAAAATAACTTTCTGACTTGATTATACAGGACGCATCGCCAGTCTAAATTACAACTCTGCGCAACGATGGCCTCCAAACAACCACACAGAGGCAGCGTGGTGTGCGAGTGCGCACAATGCAAGCTGGTGACCGGGGAGCATGAGCGGCGCTCTGTGCCTAAAACAATAGTAACGGGGTCAAATCAGACAGCTGGAAAAATTGATCTTGTTCGTGTTTTGCCAAAAAAGGAGAAAAAGCGAAAGTGGTAGGAAATTGAATGGTTATCATACATTCATAACATTAATGTTGCTGTTCATTTTTCATTTACATCTGATTGTTTTGCTGAAGTAACATACTTCATACAAATATAGTAACAGAGTAAAAAAAAAAAGAAGCTTGTCTGTCTGCAGGTGTTGCTGCAGCATTTGTTTTCAATTATCGGTTTCTTGAAGCATTATAACAACTCCATAGAGAGTCTCATCGTTGGCCCGTAAATAGTTTCCAATTATGTGTTCGCGTCAATTTTGCTTGCATAAGGCAAAGTTGTTTGTTTTAAATACACATTGTTTGATGTTTACTTTGACTCAGAATCTTTTTGAAGATTTATGTTATGTACTGTTTTTTAATTTGCTTCCACCATTCCTGTGTGGTTTCTACCACCTGTTTCAAAAGGATTTCTCAAAACATTCATTGGTTCCTTGGGTCCTCTTTCAGAAATTGCTTGTTGAAATCGAATCTTTTGTAGCCTTGCCGTATACTTATGATTAATTTGTACTGATGTGATGGTCTACTTTAAAAAGAGTTCGCGAAATGTCCTTCAGGTCATCTGGATCAACTCGTCGCGGCCATCATCAGGCGTCGCCATAGCTGCAGCGTTTGTTTATTGTACGAGGGAGTGTCCCCTTCACGCCACACGAATGTATGGTCTGTGGCCGCGCCACTTCAAACGTCAAACATGTGCACACGTGCACTTTAAGACTACCATTTGGGGATTGCACCAGTGATAGTGACTCGTTTTTTCCTCTCGTTATAACACACACGCCAACATTTGACACTGTGTCACTGACATCCATATAAATCTTTACTTGACCTCAGTGCTGGAGTGACGTCTGTGTGCTTCTTTTTTACGGTGTTCTCATGCAGGCTTCGACCTGATGGACTACTTCAGCGTTCGAGATATTCTGGGCACCAGACTTGATGAGGGTCAGAGTGCGTACGTTCGGCTTGGCACCATGCCGATTGTGCAGCAGACAGAGTAAGTGGCCAAATTCAAGAAGTAGTCAGCCATTTTGGTTTGAAGCAGCAATTGTCATATGTCCAGCGTCGTATATGAACTTGGACCGAGTCCTTCTAAGGTCTAGTCCTTTTGGTGGGCCTGAGCGATTGTTCAGATGAAAATATCAGTATTTTGGGATCTTAAACACGACCCAGCAAGATTCACTCACTCGCATCAGTGACCAGTTTTGACCAACTGTCATGACAGGTGCAATTGGCAGTCATATCAATCAAATGCACTTTGTACAAATGAGGTACTTGTGATGTCATGTCATTCAAAATGCAAACTGTTAACTCTTGCTAAGTTTTGGTTTAAACAAGTTGGCCTGAGATCCAAAATGGGCTGCTCTTCTGACTCGCTTTGGATTGCATGTTTTGCAGTTTAACATCCCGGAGATCTATTTGGCTTCATCCATTTTATTAGTCCCTCGGGGGACTTATTGGGCATCTGACATACACGTCGGTTAGAAATACACACAATGCGCAAACAGGGTCCAATAGTCTCAGGTCGACCCCTCTGACTGCTTTTTGGAGAGAGAAAAATGTGATTAGTACATAGTCATTAGAGACGATACTAACACTGCGCTTCAGTCGGCTAATATTTGTTATAATTCAAAGTGTGCTTTCTTTCCGTAGGGACGTGTTCCCTCAGGGGCTGCCGGATGAGTACGCCTTTGTAACGACGTTCAAATTCCGGAAAACCTCAAGACGAGAAGATTGGTACCTCTGGCAAATCTTTGACAAATATGGAATCCCGCAGGTGGGTCAGCAATTAAAATTTTCCAAAATTATTTTTAAGGGTTGCTCTTATGAAATGATTTCATTCAACAATATTTTCACAATCCAAACATACGATTGATAGTTATGTTTACATTCTATGAGCTAATGACTCACAGAGCGATTAAAATGAATTTCAATGAAACAGAATAAAATGGAATTGAAAAAATTAAGGAAAATAAAGATGCGCACAGCCTCGATATAATCTGTCAATGAATTCTGCATTAATGACGGCCCCATAGCATCAGGTTGCTGTCGACACAGTCCTCCGTCTCTCTTGTCAGGTGTCTATCAGGCTGGACGGTGAGAACAAGGCGGTGGAGTACAACGCCGTGGGCTTAACCAAAGACGCCGTCCGAGCCGTGTTCAGGAACTCCGAAGTGGACAACCTCTTTGATCGCAACTGGCACAAAATAGCCCTGAGCGTGGAGGCCAAGACCGTGTCTCTCTACCTGGACTGTAAACACATTCAGACGCTGCCCATTGGCGACAGGGAGGACATCGATATCCAAGGAAAGACGGTCATTGGGAAGAGGTTGTACGACAGCGTGCCAATTGATGTGAGTGTCTCTGCAAAGCGTCATCGGTCTCCGTAGTCCGCAGTGTCGCTCATGTGTCTCTTCACCCCCCAGTTTGACCTCCAGAGGATGGTTATTTACTGCGACTCCAAACATGCCGAGCTGGAAACCTGCTGCGATTTACCCAATGGGCCTGTGAGTACACATCAATGGAATTTTGCGTGGATTTAGTTATTTTTGGCCTCTTTTTGACACAGTGGTTACTGTGGCTTCGAATGAAATATTGCAATATCTAATAATATCATGACATGCAGTTCCCCCTACAACCACAGCTTCATATTTTCGAACCAAGCTGCTTGAGCATGAATGCTGATCTCAGGATGACCTTTGTGCACGTCCCCAAAGAATCTTTGGAATATATTTATCCATTTTCTCGAGCCGGGGTTGCGGGTGAGTGTTTCCCAGCTGATTTTGGGCAAGAGGCATTGCAGCTTGGGCTGGCAATAATTTTTGAGAAGCTTTCTGGCCATCCCACTGCTCCAATGCATAATACGATTTGAACTCTCAAAACAGGATCTGTTCTTGAATTCAGATCGTGGAATATCATTCTCCTCAGCTTGAAACATTTCAACAACCCGAAGTCGGTACGGGTAAATCTTCATCACTCAGCATCCCTGCGCTATGAGTTTGGTGTTCTCTTCAGTGGTGGTAGTAGCAAGACTTTTTGCTGCGTGGGCTGTGAAGAAGAGACCCCGTTTCAAGAAACCTGCCAGGGATCGCATCAATCGTATACAATGCATTTGAAGCATCGAGATGGAAATTACATTTCTCTTGGGTATTGACCTGCAGTCTGGCACAGACATGTTTTTTTGTCCGGTGTCAATTTTGCGCTGTCAATTGATGAGCCATTATCCAAAGGTGAACGATTGTCTAAACGTGGCCTGAGATTATCTAACAACCTGTCAGGTCTTGGTCAAAGTCAGCTGGTAGACTCCAGCCCACCCGCAACCCGAATGATGTCAAATGGTGTCGAAAATGGATGGGCAAATAATAATACGTGATTGAAATAACGTACTGTATCTCATTCTAGTGCCCGAAGAAGGTTGTGACTGAGGCTCCTCCTATCGCGATCCCCACTCCGACGCCCACAACAGTTGAGCAGCAGAGGGGCCCCCAAGCCAACTGCTCATGCCCTGCTGGAGACAAGGTGAATGATTTCTTTCCTCCTCGCCGTCCCCCTGACTTGTATTCCCGCAACGCTTCGTCTTTAACGGCTTTCGATTCCTTGCAGGGAGAGGCTGGTGCACCTGGCCGTGCAGGTCTCAAGGGTGAAAAGGTCTTCCACCCCTAGTTTATAGTCATAGTTTTTTTCAAGACGTTCATGGTTCCGTTTCACTGTGTGGGGCTACTTTTACAGGGTGAAACCGGCCTTCGAGGTGCCACTGGTCTTTCGGGCCTCAAAGGAGAAAAGGGAGAAAGTGTATGGAAAACCTCAAACTTGGTTTAATGAATTTTAATGTCAAACACACAGGTCATTTCAGACTGCATGCTTTCCTTCTGGCTTTCTGCCAGCCTCGATAATAATTAATCCTTGTTGATTAATTATTTGCAGGGCAACGCCATCTCTGGTAGAGGTGAGAAGGTAAGTAAACCTGTCGCTAATGGCGCTGCATGAGCCTTATTAACCATTCTATTTGTCTACGAGCATCCGCACTAACTTACTGCGTGTGTGCGTGCGTGTGTGTGTGTGTGTGTCAGAATACTGCATGAAAATCTACATATACTACCCAGCATCGCTGTTCATTTTTGAATGCATGATTTTTTTTTCCTCTCTCTGCCATAGCGAGGTGCAATTTGTTGCTTAAACTGCAAACATTGTGACATAACGCAGCTCTGCACTGCGGTTTAAAAACACAGCAATTTCGGTCGTTGCGCTGCAAGGGGGGAAAGTGAATTCATCCCGCTTTCATTGCCTCTAATTGCACCTTTCAGTAACTCACTCACAAGGGCAATTCCCCTGTGAAGCAATGTTGTTTTAAGTAATATCACTTAACAGCAGAGACGGTCTTTATCCTAATCTCAGATGAAAGAAATGACGTGTGTTCAAATTATATACATGCACTGTACCACATGTTTAATTTTTATTTTATTTTATTTCGCTTGCAGTGTGATTTTAAAGCCATTACTTTCAAAGGTTTTCTCCTTAAAGGTTTAGGTACTTTTAATGCTACCTGATATGGGCAGTGCTGCAGATCATACCTGCAAAGAACCTCTTGAAATTACCATATCCCGAGCAGGCTCAAATAAATAATCCCAAAACTGAGTTTAGACAAATGGTAAATTATGCCTGGACCATTGCGTGTCCTGGTCAAATGTTTCTCAGTTTTGTCTGTGTGTGTGTGTGTGTGTGTGTTTTCTAACATTTTGTGTCCAAGAATCTACCGTACCTAATCAATCAACTGACCAAGCTTTCTTTTGTGGCGCTAACAGGTTGTGACAGCACGCCCTCGCCACCCTGCATGCTCGAGCGTTGCTCCTCGTGAATAACAAGTATTTTCTTTGACCAGGGTGATAGAGGCAACATAGGCCTGACAGGTGCTCCCGGACAAAGAGGAGAGAAGGTCTGGCATTCCTGAACCTGGACTCACGGCGGATTTGCTTTCTGAATCCAAACAGTTCGCCGACCGCTTCTGACTTTGTGTTTTTAATGACCTGACAGGGAGCCAGCGGTTTTCCCGGTATCGATGGTCTATCTGGAGAAAAAGGCGAAAAAGTAAATACTTGTTGTGGGAGTATATTTTGAGAATGAATTGAAATCTGTACACTTTTTATCAATGTTGAATTAGGGAGAGGCTGGGCGGACTGGCAATCCAGGACTTCCTGGTCTGATTGGAGAAAAGGTGGGTGATACATATTTGCGTTTCAGCTTTTTTTTTTGGGGGGGTACCAGTACTCCCTCGTCATATTTTAAAATAAAAAATAAAAAAAATTCTCAGATCAGAGTGCTAACAATTAGTGCTCTGGCACCATCTAGTGGCTACTAGATGCCAAAGAAAAAAATCAAAGTGAGCTGAGGAGCTTCATTTAGACAAAAGTAACTCTCTGCCTCCATCTTGTGGCATCTATAGGCAATGATAGACAGAACCTTTTCTTATTTGTTCTAAACATCTATTAAAAGTGGGTCACGGCTTAGTTACAACAGGAAAATGCGGGTGCCCATGTGAGACGAGTTGAGAACCAGTGATGTAGTTCTTATATGTACATCTATCACGTTGACTCTAAAATTGATCTCATCATGTTGTTGCTATACAATGTAGGGCGTTCAAGGTGATGCAGGCTATCCAGGAACACCAGGACTGAAAGGTGTCACCGTGAGTGTCTGCACTTCCTCACTGTTAAGTCATAAACATCATCATGTTCGAGAAATTTCACCAGATTTCTTTTTCTCATAGGGTGACGAGGGAAAAAAAGGTGAAAGAGGATCAACAGGACCCAGCGTAAGTGATGCTGTATTTGTACCACGCTTCACATTGACACATTTTCCTGGATGTGTTTAAATTGGGAATTGTATATGATGAGTGATTACAACTTTTTAAGTCAAAACAACTATTGTCCAAATTTACTACAATGGCAATTGGTGAGGTGTATACCTCGGCTAGGGTGTCAATCTGTTTCTGAATAAGGCTCATTCACTTTTATTTTGAAGTATGGAAAATGTAGAAAATTGACACAATGTTGCAAGTTTTTTTTTTTTTTTTTTTTTTTTTTTTTAATGGAGCATCACATTTACTTTTATTTGTACCAAAAATGTTTACTTACTTGGCTTGCTCTCCTGCTTCCACATTTTATTTTTTTGAGTAATCACCCCACAAAATATGAAATCTTATTAAGTTTCTGTGGGAACAGGTTCCCTGTCCATGCATCTGGTTAAACGATGAAGGTGTTTGGTTAAACCAGCGCGCGCGTTCATTCCTGAGGACTCATAGTGAACATGTCCTCCGTCCTCTTATTGAAAGCGCAAACAGAGGGACATAAAATTGCACAAACAGATGTGACTTCTTAGATTTACTCATCCCGCTTCCTGTCTGCTTCACATGTGGGGGCTCATTTTGGCTTCTAGTGCAGCTAATTCCCGAAACCCACAGATACTTTGTTGACATCTCGGGCTTCCGCAAGCATCTAGAACACCTCAATCACACATCGCGCACATCACGGTGATCCCAGAAGGGACAAGCCACCTGTCTGTTGCCCACTTAATCTCGACCCTTGGCTAGAATAACAATTGGTACTCTCGACGACTTTGTCACATGGCAACAAAGATGAAAAGCAGGTTGTCAGCAGACTGAAATCCCATCAAAAGCTCCCGCTTGACAGGCTGCCTGTCGTTCAAATTGCAAGTCAGCAAATTCCTGGGGCTCAAAAGTGGGGAAGTACTTGAGAAAGTGATGAAGAGACTTGTCGTCATTTACTTGACCTCTATTCTCATCTCTCTCTCTCTCTGTGGAATGACTGCTCCTCTGTTTTATTTAATTCTGAAAAGGCCTTTTCACCAATGGTGCCAATTTCAAAGTTCCCACTCAAGCCTGAGCAGCCACTGGTTTTGATGATCGACATCTACAACATGATAGCACACAGAATTCAAAATAAGCCGTAACCTGCAGCACCTGTTCCAAATGAATACAGTACAATGTTGCCCCACATTCCGTTAGATTTATTTATTTTTGGTCAGGCCAGAGCTTTAAAAGTATTACTTTGGAACAACTACTTAATGTTGAAGTGAGTTAAGCTTCATGTAGTGCTTTGTCGCCATCTTGTGGCATCTTCGTGCCAAGTAATCAGGATGAAGTAAAGTGATTGAAGTGAGTTGAGGAACTTCAAGTAGTGCTTTGCAGTCATGACCTGAAATTATTTTATGAATGGCAACCGCTGTATAGACAAGTTTACAATGGTACCTACTGCCATCTAGTGGAAGAGATTTTAATTATTTTTTGGGTTCACTGTACATTGCTAGCATAGAAAGATGAACACGGAAACCTGCCCATTGGTAAATGATTTTTGGACCGATTAAGATCAATTGGATTATTTTATTGACTATGCAATGTAAATGTATTGCAAATGGACATGTACATTTTTTTATGGAAAAAAAAAGATTCATCATTTTTCAAGGTTATGTTGTTTTCATGTCATATATTGAAAGCTCATCTCTTTTTAGGGTGAGCGCGGTTTGGATGGATTACCTGGAAAACCTGGCATTCGCGGCAAAGATGTAAGTTTTGTGCTAAGAGTGAAAAGATTGGTTTTGTATCATCATATTTTTCTCTGAAATTGTTCAGGGCTTGAGGGGAGAGGCTGGCTTGCCCGGAGCCAGTGGGGGAAAAGGTGATAAGGTATGTCCCCACCCCTCCCTCTCCAACTATAAAGCATCATAATTAATGTCACTATGCACATCTATAAATCGTTTCATAAAGGTGTAACCAGTTTTTAAAGTATGCGTGTAAACACTCCAGACATTCCTCTGTCTCTTCGTACCGTCAAAAGTCAGCACGCTCATTTGTCTGCCTGAAATGTGCACGCACAAACACACGACCAGCATGCATTGCAGTTGGCCCTTATGACTACAGTTACCATGAACTACTTGTTATCATGTCGCCCGAGGAAATTTAGGAGTTCTTAATTTTGATGGGCTCTTTATTCCTCTGGGAATTGTGTCACAGGGAGAGCGAGGAATCCCCGGATTACCTGGTGATGTGGTAAGTGCCAAAACACATGCACACACACACGCATAAAAAAAAAGGAAAATAATTTTCTGACAAAATGATATTGTAAGCACGTTAATTTCATTTTACAAATGGACCAAATATCCCTTTTTTCTAGTACCAAAAAGACGGTCTACACGGAGAAAAGGTGAGTTACTCTTGTAATATAATCTGGTAAGCATGTTAATCCATATTTTGCTATGTACGAAATAGTAATACTAAAATAATATGAATTGTATTATTTTTTTACAATATTACATGGGTCCCTTCAAGGATATATTTCAAAGTTTTTGAATACCACACTCAAGTCAAACGACTAAGAATGTATTTTTAATGAATCAACAAACATGGCGCAGCATTTCGACAATTTTGAGGGTGGGGAAAAAAAATGTGAAAAAGGTCAGGAGGGCCACTGTTTATTACTCCTCACCGCCATGTTTTTGTTTCATTAAAATATGCAAATACATGCTAATGATTTCACCAATTTCAGGGAGAACTTGGGCTCCCAGGGCTTCCGGGGGCTGACGGCCCACCCGGACCACCTGTAAGGATTTATTACTTTCTTCTCGCATGTTTCCTTTGGGCTGTTATGATGGAGATATGTTTGGATGCATGCCGTGTGATGGGTCTCATCAAGGCAGTGTTGTCACCAACCTTTCTGCTCCAAAGGGTCCCCCAGGACCACAGGGGATACCAGGGGAACCTGGGGAGTTTGGACAAAGGGTAAGAATTGTGTTTTCATAGGCAAGGTCTCGCATATTCCTGAGTTTCGCCATAGGTAACCTGTTCATGCATTATTCAGTGAGACCGAAGGGAAATCTCTGAAAAATCTCATAATATTCACCATGAATCCTGGGTCCACACTTTCATCCAGATCTGCATCTTCCACCAACAACTTAAACATTCCCTGGTTGGTTCTTTCTAAGACCACGCTTCGCAGGGGAAATAAGCTAATTGCTAACAAACAAACAACCTTCCCAGCTCCGGTTAGATGATTTTTCTCTCCTGAGATGTTTTCCAGCGAGCCAAACATATGGCCCGTGTCAGGTGGCAGCATTTAATCTCGTTGCTAAATGAACCGTAGCCCAGAGAGACGATTTAGAAAGCCTCAATGTTAATTCTTTGCGCTAATTAATGAGCAGCGTGTTGCTTTTATGTAGCATCCTCCCACAACAGCTTATTTTCAGGTCCCACTGGTTTTCAGTTAAAACACTGACAATATTGTAGTAACTTCCAAAAAACAAATGAAGACAGAGACTTTGAAAGGCGCTTATAAATTAAATGTATTATTATTATTATTACTTCCTCAAATTGTAGTATGGGGCTCCCTCTAGAGATCTAACTACAGATCAGTTGTATTTAACCTTTTAGTACAATACATTTCAATTAAATCTTCAAGAAATCTTTGTTTTTAAGACTTTATTTAGGCACATCTTTTTACAAAAATCTAATTTCTATTTTCAATCCAATCATGATTTAAGTACGTTTTTTTGTTCCAATGCTTATTCAAACTGTACATAATGTTACATTGCCTTACATGAATGCTCCACTACTATATTTTAATGTTGAGCATTTAAAAAAAACAAACAAACAAGTGAGCACCAGTAATCCAGACCACTGAGAGCTGATTTGAAAATATGCGACAACTGTTGTACCTGCCCTACTAATGTAGGTTAATTATTGTTACACTTCTTCAGCAATAATGTATTTTTCATCTTAATTCTTTCCTCCTAATTTGTCCTCCAGGGAAAGAAAGGTGAAAGTGGATTGCCTGGAGTGGATGGACTCCCCGGACCAATCGTAAGGACGTGTTTCGTTTTCATACCATTAAGCTATGAGCAAGAACACTGCAATTTGATTTTAAATCTTAAGAGTGCGGAATGTTCAATAATTCAAAGCAGAATAAAAAAAAATGACTTGCTTCTCTCAAGGGCATCATTAAGCTTCAAATGAACCTTTCGGAAGTTATTTTTTCTGCAAGCTCTCACTTGTAACTTTTATTCAGGTTGTAAGTGTTTATTTTGCAGGGCCCGCAGGGTCCACCGGGACCACGGGGGAACAATGGCAACACTGGACCTCCTGTGAGCAAAATATAATCATGTGTTTATTGTTTTATATTTCTAAGACACATTATATACCTGACTCGTTTGTTTAATAATTTCTCCCTTTCATTATTAAGGGTCTGCCAGGTGAAATTGGATTTTCCGGCAAACCTGGCGAGGCTGGAAAGCCTGTGAGTTGAACTTAAATTATTGAATATAATTAAACCAACACTGTAATACTTCATTTTTGCGACCCTGCATGTCTTCCATCCATGACCTTCAAAAGGGTGCTCCTGGTAAAGATGGCCTGGACGGTCTTGCTGGGAATGATGGCGCTATGGTTAGTATCATTTTAATTCCAATTACTTTGTATATCATTTTTAGAGGTACTGTGTGACATCTTAATGAAGGTACGATGTTTCTGAAGGGGCCCAGAGGAGAGCGCGGAGCAGATGGTTTTCCTGGCAAAGCCGGACCAAAGGTAGCTTTTTTAAATGTTACTTTTTATTTTTTTTTAAATATGACTTTTCCACATGCAAATCTCACTATGTGAACCCCCTCCACAACTCCAAGGGAGATGATGGGCCTCCTGGACCAAGAGGACCTCCGGGGGAGAGAGTAAGTGGATGTATTGTTTTCTGAGGTTTTTTTTTTTTTTTAAGTATGTTTAGAATTTAATTTTATTGTTTTGAAACAGGGATTGGCTGGCCCACCTGGTGTAGCTGGTGCTGATGGAGCAAGAGGAGAGAGGGGAAGTCCTGTATGTATAAATATAAAAAAAATATTTACCTCTAACACTTCAATTAAACTTTGTGTAAAAAAAAAAAAAAAAAAGAAAATCTCAGATCTAATTTTTAAAAACTATTTATTCTATTTTACTGTATTCATTAGGGTGACAGGGGTCAGGATGGACCACTGGGCCCAAAAGGTGAAAAGGGTGACAAGGTAGATTTTTGTCATCGTTTAACTGATGGTGCACATCTCCATATGATGCTAATATTGCTTGAATTAATTTCACATTGTTGTCTTCTTTTCCTGCTCTCCTAGGGTGAAGTAGGAGCCAGGGGACTGCCCGGCATACCCGGAAATGTAAATTCCATTTTCTACTAGCAAAATATATATCTTTACATTATGCTGTATTTGAAACCTATTTGGAATATTTTTGCTTTACAGGTAGCAAATGTCATTCCTGAGCCGGGTGAACCTGTAAGTTAATTCTCAACACAACAGTGTCTATGAAAAGAATACCAAAGATCTACCCGTAATGGATTTATGAAATATTTAAGAGGGTATTTCAGTGTTATGTTCCCTGTTATGTTCATTTAAGATCACACACATTGACTTTGTTGTATCTTGAAGGGAAAGCCAGGAGAAAAAGGAGAGAAAGGGGACCAAGGACAGACTGGAGAAATGGTGGGATTTTCTCAATACATATTTTTATATTTCAAGCTTTTTTTTTTCCTTTGATTTTGTTGTAGAGTGTGATACAAAACTACATATTGCAATGTGCAAAAGTATCCACTAGATGTCACTAAAGATACGATAAGAACGTTGCGCGTCACAGCTGGACAACTGAGATGATTGTCATATTTAATAATATACTGCATATCGTATACATTTTAAAATCATGGATATCCTTTTTTGAACAGTTTACGATTTTTTTTCCAATATCAAATGCTAAGGTCTATCCTAAAAAGTTAGATACACAGCCTAAATAAATGGCAAATTACTCAAGTAAATCAGGCCTGTTAATAAATATACTTTTCTGAAGGGCCCGAGAGGATTACCTGGTGAGCAAGGCTTTAAGGGTCCACCTGGACTACTGGTAAGACTGGAGTAGTGAAGACACAAAAGCAATTTATTAAATGAATGAATTAATTAATCACTCAATTGATCGTATTTGATTTCTCCTATTGGTAGGGTGCAAAAGGGGACACGGGACCTCAAGGAGAGGCAGGACGTGTTGGGGACCCAGTGAGTTGAATGGATTTGAAGTGAGAAGCCCAAAGATAGCACATAGTATCGTAACCACTAATGTGTTTGCTCCAGGGGCCTCCTGGTGTAGCTGGTCCTCAAGGCCCTCGCGGGCTACCGGGCAGCTTGGTAGGTCCACATGACCAATTTGATGTATACTGTGTCACGAGATACAAGTTTACCATGTTTCAATATATGTTTTGTTTGTTTGTTTGTTATATATTTTATTTTAGGGTTTACCAGGTATCGCTGGGCCTCCTGGTCCTGCTGGAGAGAGAGGAGACAAGGTCACATACTTCAATTTCATGTGCTCTCATGATATGTTTGTATAGGTGTTACAGTATGGCATACGGCGGGGGTCACTGATATTTTTGTAACTAAGAGCTGCTTCTTAGGTAACGATTCATGTGAAGGGCCACCAGTTTGATACACTCTTCTGGATGATCAAATTACCCAAGATTAAGTTGTGAAGACTTATAAATATTTTATCATTTTGCAGTACTTATGATCAAGCAACTGCAATATTAATGTTTCATATTATTAACGTAATCACATGAAAGAATTAATGTCTTTTTTTTTGTTGGTGTGATATCTTCATCATAATCAGATGTTTACCAACTTTAAAAAAAAATATATGTATTTTCTTCAGGGCGAGTCGGGCAAACCAGGGCAGGCAGGTCAACGGGGACAACCCGGGGAGCCTGGTTTGATCGGACCGCCAGGACCAGCAGGGAAGGGAAAAGATGGACTTCTTGTAAGAAATGCGTTCACACTCACTCTCTATGATCACCATATCATTACAGTTTGTGTTTGGATTGGTAATTAAAGTGTTTGCAATCATTACCCTCGACTTGAACGTGTTCCATCTGTATCATAAACATTTCCGGAAATGATGATTGAATATGTATTTATGAGTAAATGTTGATGTGAGAGCTTTTTAGTGGCTTCAGCTCTTGCGGAAAGTCTCTGTTCTTTCGCACGTGTTGTGCTTGTCAACATGCACTGTCTGGCATACATGTTGAACCACAACACAACAAGCCTGAGTTGGCACATTTTGTGCTGCGGCGCAACGTGCGTCCTCCACCTCAGAGCTGCTGACAAGGCGTGGGCAAACGGGAAGCACGCTTAGTTTTCATATATTTATTTAATTCTTCTTTTTACAGCAGCCAGGTGCGGCCCTGAGGCCTCCCTCTTGCAGTTTATGTGCATGTAGAATGAACTCGTACACACTTTCTAATGCCTCATGATTTCATCTTAGGAGGTTTATATGAGGTTTTTGTATTTCCAAGATGTTTAATTGACGTTATTTGTGATATGACAGGGAGAACCAGGACCACGGGGAAATGAAGGACCCCCAGGGCCAAAGGTAATGAGAAAGAAATCATGGTTGTTCTTCTGGGTGTATGCTGACCGAAATAAAGTGGTACTTGAACCTACGAGTGACTTGAAGTTATAAGAAATAATAGCCATACTTTTTTTTTTCTTTGACTTGAGAGCAAACATTTGAGATTTGACAGCGAGATGGTGGTAGCAAGCTGAACACAACTAATTTCACAACATACAGCAGTTTGGCAGATTGTGAGCTTTTCTTCAGAAGAGAGAATTCAAGCTGTTTGTGCCAGTCCCGGTTGATGTTGAGCATCACACTAAACATAAAACAAAGACAATTACATGTTGTGTATTTAAAACAACCACATTTTTTGCCTAATACGAAAGTCTGACAGTTGAATACTAATAAATGATGAATGGGCTAACAAAACTAGCATTGATGTTTCTGTGGTTATAGTACAAATACAACATAGGGTTGGAACAGATTAATCTCCATTTCTTTTCTGAGAATTTCTGATATTCATTGTACAAAACGTGAAATTCACTTAAAAACAATCATGACTGCGGATGAGGAGAGTGGTATAAGCTTGGTTTGTGTCTTTTAGGGCCCCCCAGGGTCAAGAGGAGAGCCAGGGTTACCAGGGGACAGAGGCTCCCCAGGGGAAGGCAAAACAGGACCTCAGGTATGATCTCAATACAAATCAGATTCACTATACTACACCGTTGATATTTAGAATATCTCCATCATATCTGCCTTTGTCTTTATTACAGGGGCCCCCTGGAAATAATGGCAATCCCGGACCACCTGTAAATTTGATTTCTGGTATTGTTATTGTGAAATTCTGTACATGTATATCAATGTTTTTTTTTCTCCTCTGATTTTCAGGGCTTGAGGGGCCTACCTGGCATCCCTGGTCCCGATGGCCCCGCGGGACATAACGTGAGTCCTAACTTGGCTCCTTCTTGCATATATATTTTTTTAAAATCAAAATATTGCCTGTCTGGCTAATAATCCTGTACATGTAATCCACCACCTTATTCTCCAATTAGGGACTACCGGGAAGGCCTGGAGAGAAGGGATCACCTGGAGAGCCTGTGAGTATTGATCAAATCAACTCTTAAGCAGTTCACATTTTGTTGTTTTTCTTTGAATGAAGGGTGGTAGATGACCGCAATATATCCTAGTGGGCGTCCTCCACTTGACTTTGATACTTTATTTATCATCTTCTCAAGGGAAAAGCAGCAGACCTTTCTGACATCAAACTTAAGGTAGACTCCACTGCTTGCTTGGAAAGAGTTATGTAAAGATAGTGGAGTCAAATTTAAAGCCTCTTTTTGCATCATTTAGGACATCTGCTCAGACTGCCCAGCAGGTCCCCCTGGACCAGCCGGTGTCCCAGGACTGCCGGGCGATAAAGGACAACAGGGAGCTCCTGGGAAAGATGGTCAAGATGGCTATCAAGTACGACAGTCATTTGTATTCCGCATTATTGTTAATATCACCTTTCCGCTAATGTAAAGTCAATGGCGTATGTATTTAGATAAGATGAGATAACCTGTATTTGTCCCACACTGGGGAAATTTGCATTCATTAGGCCTAAAATGAGGCATGACGTCCAAGTTACTAATGTGAGCTCATCCATCAAAGTACGCTCAGACACAGTCTGCATCATTAGTAGGCCCTCCTCCGGGGGCACTAGTGAGCAATTAGGGCACGCTTAGTCTTCCAGGAAGAAGACTGATTGTCTGCTGTCATTACAGGGCGCACCAGGACTACCGGGACCTCAAGGACCTCCTGGAGCTGATGGAGGAAAGGCAAGTTGGCACATTAACACGTTTCCTTATCGCTGACTCCGGCAAATACGAAATCATATTTTGTTTTGTTTGCTCAGGTAATTGCCCAAACTTGTGTTTTATTTTATTGAAGCAGATATTTCATTATCAGATGAAGATGAATCAAATGAAGGGTAGGCCTGTTGTGAGCATGATGACTAGGAGAAAAGCCACAGCGTTGTGACAAAGCTAGTGGCTCTTACAGGCCCAGCGTGTGAAGAAAGAAGCGAGTGCCCATAAAAACTGTCACGATTGTCTTTTCTTTCATGGCCGCAGAACTTCATCACTAAGCTGTTGATTTTCCAGTTTGTGTAGCTGATCTGTGTATGTGACACATGGAATAGACACATCGCCAAATGCAAACATTGCAGCTCTGCAATGCTCAGTTTTTCTTTTTGTTGTTTTTAACTCAAGCGATTAAAAAGTTAAGTCATTACTTGTTTTGCTTCTGTGCATTTGTAGAAAATGCCTCATCTGAAGATAAAATATGAAGTTATTAATTTATCCACACAGGGGCTTAAAGGTGACCGAGGTACTTCTGGAATGCCAGGAGATAAAGGAGAAAAGGTTGGCAGAAAAACATGCATAACAGCAATATTTAGCAGATGATACGTTTTGATCATTTCTTTATTATTATACTATTTTGCAGGGTCACCCTGGACCTCCAGGCCACCCTGGTCCAGCTGGAATGATGGGCGCAGCGGTAAATTGCTCTTGCACATTTTTTCTTTCCCCAAGATATTTTGCATGCTCCTAGTAGTCTCAGAACCAATACACGTTTGCTCAATTTGCTAACATTTTGTTTGTGTTCAGGGTAATGATGGACAACCTGGTCCACCTGGTCCCCAAGGACCCCCTGGAGAGAAGGTCAGGCCGGAATTATGTTCTCTCCCACTTATAAAAGCAACGCACAATGTTGCTCTCCAGCATATGGGTCACACTGTGTAATGTGTAAAGCTGAGGTGCCTAGTACTCCATCTTTTTAATGACTCTGTCTGTTTGTTTTTAATAGGGCAAAGAGGGTCTCAAAGGCATCCAGGGTCCACCGGGTCTTCCTGGCATGATCGTAAGAATTATTATGCAAGCATCCAAACTATATACAGTACATTCAACTGCAGTGTGATCATACTGTCTTCATCGGAAAAAAAGTATTGTAGTCCTCCTTACTGTCAATGCATTCCACTCAACTGCAGGGTCCACCTGGAAAAATAGGAAAAGACGGTATACAAGGTGAACAAGGAGAACCAGTAAGTAGAACATTTTAGCCTGATTTCATTTCACCTGACGAAGGCTATGATGTTGAAGCCCCCTTTTTTTTTTTTTTTTGATGACAGGGCAAACAAGGTGAACGTGGACCACTTGGAAACCCTGGGCTCCGTGGACTCCCAGTAAGTTGCCTCCATAGTCCTAACACATGGAAAAGACCACCAAGGCTGCCAGTTCACCACTCTATCTTCCCATTCAGGGCTTCAAGGGCCACAGAGGAGAACCTGGTTCTCCTGGATCAAAGGTAGGCAAAGCAAGCACAAGTGCGCTAAAAATGCACACATACATATACACTATGTATTATGTACGCGTGCTACGGCAAGCATTTTAGAATTTAATTTTATTACCAACGATATAGAGGTGTTTCAAATCCATCAAAAGAACATAGTCTCCATAAACAAATACAGCCTCAGGCTAGTGGATGTACATTGCATACATACATTAACCATTTAAATTAGGTATCCCTAATTACAATGGCTAATGCTTATGTGTTGGTACTATACATCGTGGTATAGTGTACACGTCATCTGAGCTATTATTTCACGTGTCAAACAGGGAGAAGATGGAAAGCCTGGATTACCTGGACGGGACGGCAAAACTGGAAAGGAGGTATAATGTTTTTATTTATATTGTTTAATGAAGTATATAGCGCTGATGTCTTGTCAGTAATTTAATGATTATATCAAATACAGAAACAGAAAAGTTGCATAATTTCCCTCTGAGAGAAATCAAGTGGGAAGAAAGGAAAACCTTATAATGAATAAATATAGTGGTTCCTCCCAGCTATGCTGTAGCATAGAGATTAATATTGCACCGTAGAAAATCCTGGACTGTTAAAACTACATAAGACATTCTTCAGGCCGCAGCATTGCTTCCCTTCATATTTTGGTATCAAGCACACCGATGATTAAAACAAGCTTGGAGCAGAGTGCCAAAAATAACCTTTAATCGTGTCTATATAGTAATTTACTGTGTAGCAGTGTAAAATATTACACTGCAGGAGCTTTCTATATTATGAGAGTTTTGTCCCATTTTTCGTCAGAAGGGACTTAACCCATCTCCATCTGCGTTCGCATATATAGACCGGAGCACCTTTATTCTTCTCTGCGCATGTTTTCAAACTGTCGTTTTGTTATGGCAGGGTCCAAAGGGGCCTCATGGGCCAGAGGGACCCGTTGGACCAAGAGGCGAGCCAGTGAGCACGAACACATGACTCAGCACAGTGTCATATCAAGCGGAAAGACGTACAGATATATGGAAATAAGTCCATCACTTCCTCTGTCTTTGTCCCCCTTCCCCCAGGGCAAGCAGGGTGAACCAGGGCCGTCAGGCAAAGCAGGCCTCCCAGGAACGCCAGTGAGTTATCTGTCCACCACATACCAGCTGACAAAAAGAAAAGTCATTTTGCAAAAAAAAAAAAATCAACATCTACAAACAGCTACGCCATCACAAAAACAACTTTAAATGATGGTGATATTATGTTGCTTGGCAATAAATTACAGAAGAAACAGGAAAAGTTACATTTGAAGAATGAGAGCTTGCCAAGTGGATGTGAAGCATTGCTTCATCTTGCAGATGAGCTGTCAGGCTATGATGGAAGTTGTATTTGCCATGACATACATCTCTCCATTGGATGAACTTTAGAATGCTGGAAATTAGTCGTTGGATAATGAGTGCGGCGAAACATCAGTGAACTGGTTGCAATCAAAGGGGAAGTCAAGTCAAAAATGGCCTTTACAATGTGTTCAATGCGCCTCCACTAGTCTAAACAGGGTATTCTGATTAAAATTGCATATGTGAACTATACATTAAGATGACAAATCCACCTATTTTAACCCATCTGAGGGGCTGGCCATTTAGCAGCTTGCCAATGACTGAAAATGACATCACAATGCCAAAGTGCTCAGGTTACAACCGGCACGTCTCACCTGTTTTTTCGATTTCTCGTGTGACATTCACGACTAACTGCCTGTTGAGTAATCAATTTAGTTTGAGAAAGAGCTGAATAAGTGATTAACTAAATGCCATGTTTTCTGACTTTGGAGGATACTCACTTCATATAAATGTGGCATCTAACTTTCAACTTGGGCAAGGATAACATGACAGAAATCCTAATTTCCTTTTGGCTTGAAACATTTTTACAATATATCTCTTAAACTAAACCTCCTCAAGGTAGACAAGGACTCGCTCTGTGACTGTCGCTTAGTTGCACACACCCATCTCTTCAAAGTGCCACCCGAGTCCTCTTAAAGCTTGGGAAGCCTCGGCTCTCCATGGTAATTGAGTGATTTCACACTCAAATGATGTCGGTTCAGTTGTGTAAGGAGTGTGGGGTGATACAACGACCAGGCCATGATCACTGGAGTGCAGAGAGAAGGAGACTCCAGGTCCTCGACCTGATATATGGTTTACTTAAGAGGACGTAGCCGGCGGGTGGCTCAGATGGGAACTACATCAGTCAGCGGAGGGAGTAGATAATCAGAAATGGCCTCGAGGAGGGAAGGAAACTGAGCGGTAGGAAGAGAAACTCTAGAAGAAGAGGAGGAAGGATTGCGAAATAACCCAAAATTTCATCCCTTTACTACATTTGGTCAATGTGAAACCACGTGCCGAACGATAAGCTAAATGTTAAGCTCGCTGGATCCTCCCTAAGGAGCAGGGTTTTTGGATTGCACTCAAATACGAGAATAGTACATTTTGTGTGTGGTGAACAGCCATGTCTTTGCCATCATTCAGGGTATGAGAGGGGAAAGGGGAGAGCCCGGCAATCCAGGATTACCAGGCTTCAGTGGACCCAAAGGTCCTCCGGTAAGTGTATGTCTGTTAAAATCACTGAATTACACCTCTATATTGTTGACATTTATACTGATTTCCAGGGTCCGCCTGGTCCTGTTGGTCCAGAAGGGAAACAGGTATCTTACACCAACAGCTTATATAATTTGATGTACTGTACACATTGCAATTTAGTTTTTTGACATCTTTGGGGTCTTGTAGGGAGTCCCGGGCCGAGCAGGCGATCGTGGCCTTAAGGGGGAAAAAGTAAGTGCCAGGATTTATTCACATTCATAAAGTTCGGGACAAAAACACAGCAGAGATGATATTATCTATTTCAGGGTGACTCGGGCATAAAAGGAGATAAAGGACAATCAGGAGAACCGGGTATACCAGGAAATACAGGACCACCTGGCAGAAAGGGCCACACTGGGATGATGGGCATGTCAGGACCACCCGGTGAAGTGGGATCTCCTGGCCCTCAAGGACCTTCTGGGAACCCTGGAATACCAGGCCCGAGAGTAAAACACTATCCCTATGATATTATCAATAAACATGGATGACGTGTTGGCAAATAATTCAGTCATGGAGAATGATCATATCACCATCTTCTCAGGGGGAGTCCGCATCACTGGAGCAGATGAGAAGGCTCATTCAAGAGGAACTGGCCAAGCAATTGGATGGTGAGGCAGCACCTCCGCTGGGGTTGTCATCATGTCTGAAGAGTCCATTTTCCTAGGAGTGTTTCTTTTGTACTTCCAGCTAAATTGGCCTACCTTATGGCTCAGATGCAACCAGCCCACGTGAAAAGTTCGACGGGGCGCCCGGGACCACCCGGTCTTCCGGGTAAAGAGGGCATCCCTGGACGACCTGGCCCACCCGGTGAACCGGGTATACCCGGACAAAATGGCGGAGAAGGATTGAGGGGACCCATGGGTCCAAAAGGTAAAGGCGTTGCTTTTTAAAAAGGTGTAGTGCTTCAAATATTGACTTTTGTGCGGCCAGCGTGTGATTGTTTCCCACCAGTGAGCACGGGTATGAATGGTCATCTGTCTCGATGTGTCCTATGATTCTTTGTGACCTGTGCAAAGTCTAGCCTTTCACCCCCAAGATCTGGTTTTCCCGTACCCAGAATCCGATAAAAGATGGATGGATGCAGTGTATACACCCCAATAGTCTCACAAAGCCTTGACAAAGTGACACCTTTTAGTTTGAAGTGACCAAATTCATTGGGCTTTTCAAAAAACAGAATTTGATTTCTACCAAATGTTACAAGTTCATACCAAACACACGGGTGATACAAAATTGTGGAAACGTTTTTGTTTTCATCATTTCATCTACATGTGGCAACTAAGTTTGAGTTTAACTAGCTAAAAAAAAAAAAGCCCAAAATGGGATTAACAAGGTCCAAGCCAGTAGAAATGTTTATCAATGGAATTTGTTGTCTCTTCAAAAAGCACCCAAGGGCTTTTCAAATGAGAGGCATTAGAAGGTGAAAATGCATTTTAAATCCGGTCAATATTTGGTAGCTGTTACTGGGAAACCCCTAGTCACTAAAGTATCATCTCTCTTATTGATATGGATAAAGCTGGCAAAGTATTTGTGACAGATTTGTAACTCCCGGCAACCAAAGGTTTTAACATGACACAATCCACTATTTAATTGTTCCTTCCAGGTGAAAAGGGTACGAAAGGAGACAAGGGAGATTCTGGGATTGGTGAAAGAGGAGAGCAAGGCCCCCCTGGTGCAATAGGTAATAACCACAAACAAAACTTTTAACTGGACACCGTTTGCTCGGTGTTATTGGGTTTGCAGTGAGCGATCTTGAGGGCTAAATCGCTTCTGTTTATCCCAGGTCCGACTGGTATGCCTGGTTATGGTAAAGACGGAAGCCCAGGACAAGCTGGAGCCCAAGGGGAGCCAGGTAACCCTGGCCCCCACGGTCAACCCGGCCCTCCAGGACCTTCTGGCCAATGTGACCCTTCCCAGTGTGCCTATTACGCCAGCCTGGCGAACAGACCTCACACCAAAAATGTCAAGGGGACTTAACTTTAAAAAAAAAAAAAGATGACACCAAGAGTTTGAAGTATAGCTGTATTTATGAACATTGTAGTGTCTGACGAAAAGAACATTTTAACCTCACTTTTGGAGGACTGACGCAATAAGTGCCGATGGTTTTTTTTTGTGTGTGTGTGTTTTTGGTATGACGCTTGCAATAGATGGGGATTGGACGCTGGGGACTTTGGAAGATGGAATGTGGCGTAAAGAGGGCAGCTAAATGTGTTTTCCTGTCTTGCATGCTTTCTGTAACATATATTGGGAGAGAAGACGGACGATGCAGGTCCCTCCAGGTATGTCAAGCTATAGATTTTTCTCAGTGTCACTAACTGCTCACTACAAGATCGGCGCTTTAGTTTTTGGGTAATCTCTCGGTTTTGGGGTTATTTTACTGATTTGTTCTTGGTTTTGCTGTTCGGTGCTTTCTACCGTCTTTATTACCGTTGCAGTACCGTTACGTTGTATATGTTCAATTGTGACTTTGATTAAAAAGCTATTTATTTCAAATTACAACCACACATTATTCAGTTTATGGAAGACCATTCACCAGAGTTTCAGCTATTTCTGTCAATTTTAGTCAATTTATGGCTTTCCCAAGATGTGTTCCAAATGTCCACCATTCCATTGCAAGCAAACCTGTACTCGTCTGACAAAGTTGTCAATCACTTTTACACACTCCAGATTTTTATCTGTGGGGTTTCCTCAAAGACAATGTATACCAGGAAATCCACAAACAATTGAGGAACTGAAAACTGCCATCACAGCAAAAATAAGAGCCATCCCGAAAGAGGAGTGAGGAGTGACAAAGTTGTCAATCACTTTTACACACTCCTCTTTCTTTCACTCCTCACTCCTCTTTCGGGATGGCTCTTATTTTTGCTGTGATGGCAGTTTTCAGTTCCTCAATTGTTTGTGGATTTCCCTGGTATACATTGTCTTTGAGGAAACCCCACAGATAAAAATCTGGAGTGTGTAAAAGTGATTGACAACTTTGTCAGACGAGTACAGGTTTGCTTGCAATGGAATGGTGGACATTTGGAACACATCTTGGGAAAGCCATAAATTGACTAAAAATTGACAGAAATAGCTGAAACTCTGGTGAATGGTCTTCCATAAACTGACTAATGTGTGGTTGTAATTTGAAATAAATAGCTTTTTAATCAAAGTCACAATTGAAATTTTCATGGGTACGCATCTTTTTGGGTCACCCTGTATATGTTAAATTGCTCCATGTACAGCACTTTGTATGCAGCGATGGCTGTTCGAAAGTGCTCTATAAATACAGTTGAGTTGAGTTGGGGGTGGGGGGTTGGGGCTTTGGGATGGTAGACCCCATTTGTGCTTCTTATGTATCCTTGAGTGGGAAAATTTTCACCCGCTTGTCCAAAATGGAGGTAAGTCTAAGTACCTTTCTTCTCGATTATGTTTAAGCTTTAACAATGGAATAAACCTACGGCCATGCAATTCACCTTCCGCTCTCCCAAATCATTGATTTGAGCTATTCTACCTCTGGGAGAGATCGGAAAAGTTTTTTAATGACAAAATCTGTCTCGTGCTACAAAAAAAAAAAAATCAAGACTTTGCAAGCGAGTTTGCGCGGAATTAATAGTGAGTGACTTTATCTAGCAGTTTTCATTTATTGAAGAGGGAATAACTCGCCACGTTTGTCTACCGCATTGACTCGAGTGCTGAACTGCTTAAGTCATGACTATCGTTCACTTTTTTGAAAGGCCCGTTGCTTCAAACCACTTTCTTGTGTGCCACTTGGTCACTTTTTGCTGAGGCTTTTTCGGAGCTTACAAGTGCGGGCCAAGTACTTTTATTTGTCCCCCAGTTTCTTGTTATATTGTCAAATGTACTGGTCATCTCGAACTTATAGGGTTGTTTTTATGTATAAAATGTATTGCATTTGACTTTCTTTGGAAAATTTTACGCAAAAAAAAAATACAAATCCATTGGTTATTACAAAAATAAACCCAACGAGCGGTTTTCCAAAAACGAGATCAGAATTTGTACAAACGATTGCATTGCTATGCATTTTAATTTATATGATGATGCATAACTTAAAAATCAGTGATTCCATGTCTGGTATCTGTTTTCATTTGGATGGTCTTAACATGAGAGTAGTTTTGTCTCGGAAAACACAGAACCATTTGCTTAGCTATTCTGATTGCAAGAGTATATCCCAAGTCCTTTTATTACATACTGCAATATACTTTGAGTTTATCTTGGGAAAATGGTGCTAAAAAGTCTGAAAACAGTAGCATACTGTCAGTATTTGAAAGGCTCGTGTAATGTACTGTACTATCAAGACTGGAATAAATTCATCTCAAACCACAGTCGCAGGCTTTGATGGTGAAGAGACTCCAGCTCATTTCTTTTAGAATCTATTGACTTTGCTTGATTTCCGGGTAACGCAGAATGACATCTTGACTAACCTTTCCAAGGACTTTATAGCCAATAAAGGGCAATTTCTCAGGGAAGCATTCACTTGACATAATTGTGGCAATATGACGATCGCACTCCTGGCGGTTGTGACACAAAAAGGATGCACATTTGGATTGTGAGGTACTGTATGCAACACTTCCAAAACACGTGGCTTTATTACATTGTTTGAAAAAAAAAAAAAGAACATTGCTTTAATATCTCATGTCATCGTCCAGCAGCAACAAGCACAGCCTGTGTTCTGCACTGTAAGCGAATTGAGTTTTAGTATTGACGTTTTCTTTTGAAAGACAGCATCAGAAGATAATTCCACTCGATTGTAACTGCCTCGTAATTGCATTTAAACTCAGTGGGTCAAACCCCTGTCTGGAGCTGTCAAAGAAGATGCGCTGATTGAAAACTGAAATAATACATGTAGTCAGACAAATGTTTCCTATTTTACAGTTTGTTCATATTTGTTTTGCTAAAGTCAGAAGCTCATTCTTCGCAGCGTCTCGCCTTCCGATAAGCTCCCATTAAAGTTTCACGCGAGTCCAAAATATCTATACAATTTCTACAGTTGTGCCTTGTCTTCATTCCCTTTGTGTCGCTATCATCCGCAGTTCCGACGTAGACTCGTCAAGAAGATCAAAACTAGACTTGTGGACCAGCCGAGAAACGCTGCCGCTTGAAAGTTGAAGACCCGAGTGTGCCAAATGAGCGCTGATGTCTCACTTTTTTTTGTAAGCGCCCGACTTCTTCCCGCTGTACATGAAGAGAGGTGCTGGGTTTCGGTTTATGCAGGTTGATGGGTCACAAAGACCCGGTGGACCAGTAGGACCCTTTGGACCGGCAGCTCCTGGGACACCGGGGCTTCCTTGTTCTCCACGTTCTCCGTCTTTGCCATCTTTGCCAATGCCTGGAGCACCTGCAACACCTAAGGTAGCGTTCAAACAAATTTCTATCGTTATTTGGCGTCACTTCGTAACCATGCAAGGGATGTAAATAGCAAAACTAGCGTTAGGATGTTAATCCAATGAAAGTTACCAAACATGAGTGGCAATGGTTGATTTTTATAGCAATGTCTTCTTTAATGGCTTGCTTTGCATCTGAACTGCTGTTTTACCTGGTGCACCTGGGAGTCCTGCGCTTCCTTTGATTCCCACACCGGCTTCGCCTTTATCTCCCTTAGCTCCAGGATCACCTACAAAAAGCAGCCATTTGATGGTGAGCTCGAAGTCTTCGTTCTGCATATGTCAGCGTTAATTTATCACATGCATACTGACCTTTCTTGCCCGGTGCACCCGGGATCCCAAAGAATCCCGGGTGGCCTTTGGCACCCATCGGCCCTTGAGCTCCCGGTGGTCCCGGCGCTCCGTCAGCTCCAGCAGGGCCCGGTGGTCCCGCTAGCCCTGGGACGCCAGGGGCTCCCAGGGCAGCAGGCCTCTTTAGAAAATCTTTCATGAATTCTGCTAATTGTTCTGTGTAGGCAAGAGAAAGAACAAGTCAATTTGTCCCACTAGGTGGCAAGTCAAAGTGCACCACACTACCTTCAACAACAGCCGAACACATATCCCGAAGCCTGTCATCACTCACTCTCGGGCCCTGTGAGTTCATAAGTATTAATACATGCTATATTTCAGGGTAACTTGTGGCACTGTCAGCAGGTGCAACACTTACAGGCAGACCTCTGGGACCCGGCGCTCCAGGTAATCCCGGCTCTCCCTCGAGTCCTCGGGCTCCCATTGGACCAGCCAAACCCTCGTGGCCTGGCTGACCTGGTCTGCCTTCTGCTCCGGTTGCTCCTCTGGCGCCTTTTGCGCCATGCTGTGGAAGACGGTGGAAATCAATGCCAGTCCACTCTGACACTAGCAATATGTCCAGCCTAAACGCAGGTCTACTAGTGGATTAAAAAAAAAATCGTATGGTGCTCCTAAGCATTACAATAACATTGATACCTCTCCTTTAATTCCAGGAATACCAGGTGGGCCCTGATACAGATGAAAAAAGAGAAAAGGTAGGCTTCATGTTTTATTCCAACGAATATGAAGTCAAATGTAGCGGTGACTATACAAAACATACCTGGTCCCCCTTGACTCCAGGATCTCCAGCAAGACCTGTATCACCCTAATCACAAAAGAACATTGCAAGGATACGTTGTAGTCATTAAATAATAACAGCAATATGTCCCGAAAGCGGTAGGCATACCAAACTTCCTTTTGGTCCCTCTAGTCCCATTGGCCCCTACAACCCAAATATGAATAAATATGCTTTGACTCATGTTTGCTTCGGGACATTTTAGGGAGAAGAATAGTGACTTACCTGATCCCCCTTGTGTCCAGTGTGACCTTTCATTCCTTTTTCCCCACTGTCACCCTTTTGTCCCTTTTCACCCTGTGACAACCAATTTCACACCACCTTAAACCAATCTGTTCATTTGTCATTGGAATGTCACTCTGTCACAGCCCCAATGATAGTAATAGAGAAAAGGTCTTACCTCGATGCCTGGAGGACCCGCAGGCCCCACTGGCCCTTGTTTCCCTGGTTCACCCTGAAAATATATCGCAAAAAAAAATAAAAATTGACAATAATGCATTTGTAACGGCTATTCCTCCATTAGCCTTGTTGTCATAAGTAAATATCAACGCACAGTTGACCCTTTGTCTCCTGGTTTTCCATCTTCTCCAGGTGTTCCGGCCTCGCCCTGTACCCAAATATGCACGTGTTAATGTCAAGCAAACATTAAACGAGTGTTCAAATTTATGAATCTCACAGTTTTGCCTGGAAGCCCAATTGGCCCAATGGCTCCATCAGCACCGGTGTCACCCTAAAGATGTCTAAATGCTTATTTCGGACACATCATTATTCAACATGAGACAAAGGTTTAAAAAAAAAAAAAAGGTACCTTTTCACCAGAAGGTCCAACTACTCCCTGTTTACCAGGAAGCCCCTGAAGACAAAAAAAGAAAACACCCCTAAAATATGTTGGCCAAAAATAATGTATTTCCATGCATAGAATCTGATGCCACCTTGGAGAAACTACAGTGAAAGACTTGCCATAGACCAGTATTCATTTATATTCATATATATATATATATACATACACATCATAATGCTAACCTCCATTTCCCCTTAAACTTAAGCATAATCAGCCTTTCAATCAGGAATGATTAAAGCAACGCATATTAAGCGGACTTACCGGAATACCCACAACGCCCCTCACACCAACTATTCCGGCTGGTCCAGGCTCTCCCTGTTGAGTATATTGACATTAGTCACACACAAAAGCCTTATTAACACATTGCAACATGTATTCATTTATGTGGAGCTGAAAAGTCACCTTGGCACCATCAATTCCAGAAATTCCATCAAGGCCATCTTTGCCTGGCGCTCCCTGACATACCCCACCGCACAAGTCAAACAAAAAAACCCCAAACCCACAATTGTGAGTGCTTTGTTAAAAAATGCAGAAAATTCATTCATATTTGAAAACCAATCAGTCCAACTTACAACATCTCCCTTTTCTCCTTGAGTACCCTGCTCTCCTTGAGGGCCTATTGCTCCCTAATCAACACAGTCCAATCATAAATGACAAATGGGGAAATAGCATTTGAAATCCTTTTGTGCAGCATGATCAAATGGATTACTCACCTCATCACCCTTGGGTCCCTCCAAACCTTGACGTCCACGCAATCCCTCCACACCCTGAGGGCAGAAACACAATTCATTAACACTATCCGGAGGTCCTCATTGGTGTAAATGCTAAACAAGATTGCTTACGGGAGCCCCAGGTGGGCCGGTGGGTCCAGGCATGCCGTTGAAACCTGGAGGACCCTGGAACAGAAGCAGTCTTTACCAAGACGCAAATCTTGAATATGATCCGAACTTTTTGTTGAACTTACTCTGTCTCCTTTTTCTCCGGTTGTACCAGGTAATCCAATGGGTCCTCTTTGACCCTGAGACAAACGGTGATCACATTATATAGGAGACATGATCACATTTTGTCGATAGATCCAGGTAGATAGTCTTACGTCATCTCCCATGCGACCTGGCGTACCTCGAGGACCTTCGGGTCCAGTGTCTCCCTGTGCAATCAATGAATATAATCACACTAAATAAACCGTTTGGAGTCGATTTTGTTTGTGGTATACCTTTTCTCCATGTAGACCATCTTTGCCATTTTCACCCGGCATACCTTTGTGTCCCTAAAGGCAACAATCCAATAATTCGTTGATTGTATTTCGCCATTTGAATTCAAAAGTCAAGGCTCGCTGAGAGCATTTCCTGATTAGCTTTTCTCACCTTCATGCCTGGTAGCCCAGCCAGTCCCTGGGGTCCAGCAGGGCAGGCTGCAGGGCACTAGAAATATATTCCGGACACACCGTTAGGGGTGGGAAAATAAATAAAGAAAAACCCAGCGGCTCGTCGCATCAATGAGGAGATCATCCCGAACAATTTCGCAGCCATGCATCCAAGAAACGTGATGACAGGGTGAAAGGAAGACACTCACAGATTCCCCACTTCCCTCACCACTGGCACCGGGCGGCCCCTAAAACACAGCAGAGTCACATCTCAAACATCCAAAGAGGCTTTAGATGTTTAGACCAATCAAACATCCCGAACAGAGATTCCCTGTCGGCAGCATCACCAAGTGAAGAATTTTGAGAAGAAAAGTATCGATGTGTCAATAAATCTGACATAGACCAACAGACGCATGGCAGACATGCATTGACCAACATCTTTTCATCCAAATTTGACCAAACAAATGACCTCCGTCGGGCTTTTCTTACCACTGGACCAGGAGGTCCTGGAATCCCTGGAGGTCCTGGGTTTCCATTAGCCCCTTTGGGTCCTGGTGGACCCTGCAAGACATGTCATCAAAACTTTCAAAGCAAAACGACACATTTTCTCGTGCGATTGATCAAAAAACGTGCGCCAAACCTTTTGACCGGTGGCGTATTTGACAGGAGGGAATATCTCATAGTATTGTTTCAAAGAATAACGATGATTTGCTTAGACTACTTAGAATAACATTTATTCTTATCTAAAAACGGTTGTTTCATTCCCTGACTCTGACCTCAGGTCCGATATTCCCTTCATCTCCCGGGATTCCCGGTTTTCCTGGTGGTCCCTGTCGGAAACAGACGGAGAATGAGTTACAGCGGGACCTTCAGTGCGCAAGACCATATTGGAAAGCTGGTAGGTTGTGAACACATACAGCAGGTCCTTCAATTGCTGGGCCCTGTAAAAACACAACAGTATAGAAGATATTTGATTACTTCATCTTTGAGGACTTCGACAAGGGGTCACTAACTCCGGCCCTCGAGGGCCCCTATCGTGCAATGTCCCCCCTCCAGAGCCTGATCCTTTCAATCAGTAGTGTTGGAGGAGAGAAACATGTCGGACTGGGGGCCGTCGAGGACCTGAGTTGGTGAGCCCTGATTTAGACTTTCCATTGGTTGTTGAAAGAATCGCGTTCACTCACAGCAGGACCTGCAGGCCCGGGAAACCCAGGAAGACCCTAATGATTTGCGGGGGACAGGCAGGAAAGTGTCAAGTTTAATTGATGTTCCATCTTATTGCTGGAATATGATCAAGAGTTTTAAATGGTTCCTTACTCTCTCGCCCACGAGCCCTCGAGGACCCATTGGGCCAGGAGAACCCTGCAGTTAACAAACAGATGACAACGGCGCTTTAGCAGACATTAAAAAAAACTCCAGATGGTCATCGAGGGGTTTTCTTACAGCAGGTCCTGGAAGACCAGGTAGGCCTCGCTGCCCTGGAAGTCCAATTTCCCCCTGCTCACCTTTGCTGCCCTGCCAAGCACACACACACGACGCAAATCGGAGAGCTTCATCTTCCTCGTCACACAGTTGGTCGACTGTGCAAAGGTAGCGACAGTGACGATGAATCATTTGTTTCTCCGCTCGTTTGGGACTAGAGTTGTATGACTGATGAGCTAACCTTTCGCTTTATCTAGTTCAGCTTCATGTTTGTGGTCTTTAAGCTGTTGACGCAAATGCCAGCATGATGTCGTGATGCTGACGGACTGATTATGCGTTGATCTGGCAACTCTGAAGTCACGTCTCGGAAGAATGAAGAGAATGGCAGTCCGGGGCCGTGTTTTTGCTCATTCAAAGTGTTATTTTGGAAAGTGATGCAAGACACATCTATCATTTTAATGACAAATGATCCTTTTCATTTCCCAAACAAAGACTAGACCTCTATCCAAACAGTGCATCACTTCTCTTGAAGCAGTGCTGCACTCTCCAAAAAGATTTGGGCATCCATTCTCGTTTGTCTGATAGAAAAATAAATACAAGCATGAGATCATGTTCGGAAGCTCTCCATTATGAGCCCGCCCTCACTTCACTTCACTTCACTTCACTGCTTGGATGGGCTGCAGAATTGATGGTTGGACAGCTCTGCTTAGCCTTCCAAGGCTGACTGTTTGCAAGCCATTAAAGGACCAAGGTTTACGTCTGCGGGAGTGAGTCACTTTATCTTGATTTAAAGTTGCGACAAAAAAGTAAAGCCACGGAGGGAAGAACGGTCCTATTTTCAAAGGGGCAGTTCATTTGTTTCATACTTACAACTCCACCTGGCATGCCAGGAGACCCCGGAACACCCTGGAGATGAGTTAAAAAGAGTCGATAACAGCATTGCTAAAAACTTTCAACTTAGGACAGAAATGTTTATATTTAGCATTCTTACATCTCGTCCGTCTCTGCCGTCTTCTCCTGCAGGACCTCGAGGACCTTCAGGGCCGGCGGCGCCAGGTGGACCCGGGACTGATCTGTCAGGCTGTGACGGGTAATATCGGACGGTCAGTCATTAAAGTGGCTTACGGTTATGTAGTGATTAAATACATGGCCAATTTGGTAGATTTCTGAATGTGCTGCATTCTAGTATAAATGAGAAATCACGACATCTGAAATGAATGTTGCCAATCGGCTGTTGCGTGCAAATGTACACATGTTTTCTTCAACCATCGAGCCGCCTTCCTGAATTGCATTTGTAACAAAGCAATGAGGCGGTCAAGCAACCTAAGCATTGAAACAGAGTTTAAGCATAACAAAGTAGAGTAGATAGATAAATACCTCCGCATTGGCAAACATCTGAAGGAGCCAGAGAAATCAGGAAAAAAAAATAGCAGAGTTAGTGAAAGTAGACACACCCCCTCGTCCCCTTAAGAGCCAGCAGAAGCGCATCTGCTAAGAATCATTGCAGTGAGTTATCATGCTTTTATTTCAATACAGAGCCCGTCATACAACCATTCCCCAGATAAACAACCGTCCCCCGACGTGTTATCCTGCAGCTCATCAGGCAAATGCATATGAATGGACACGTGGCGTAGATGCAAAACATCCATACAGTTACCGTGTCACCTTTTATGACACTGCTCTCGATGCTTTTCTCAGGTGCAAAAGTTGTTCAATGAGCCACCAAATTGTTGGAGTAACAAGCATGCTAATGAAATATAATTGCTGTCCCACAGGCTAGCATGCATGCTTGGACGAAATGGGAAAGATCCAGGAGGATATGCACGTAATGTTTTTCAACGTGGTTCGGCGAGGTCATTGTTGTTTAAATGCAATGCCAATTCAGGCTAAAATCCAATGAAATGGTAACCGCAGCAACGCAGAATTAACCAAAGGCATGCAGGCCGAGTTTCTTGTAACTCTCCCCATCCAACCAATTAAGATTTTATAACGACGCGGGTTCCCCGTTCGCTAACTTTGCATTCAGACTTGGTTTACACCTCTTCGTTCCGTCAGCGTGTCGGTCACACGCTTGCGCAGTCCCACCTCCGCCTCTCGCTGGCTTTGCCGAAAACCACAAACCGCAGCAGACGCAAGGCGCATCTGAGCCCCACGTACCTCGGTGGCAGGCAGCTCGTTGCAGCTCTCTCGCCGGGCTCTCTTTGGATCGCAGTGAATCAGCATCCACTGGAGCTCAAACTGAAACGATACATTAACGTAGTGCCACGACACATGCAGCCAGTGAATAATCAATCAATTCCAAAATATCCCCCCCCCCCCACCCACCTCCCGCCCTTTTGACCTGAGAGAACTTTTTCCTTGACAATCACGACATGCTTTTGTGATTCAATACAAAATAACACTGTACGGTATTTGGTATATGAACCAGATAACAGGCTTGCAGTTTTTCCGTTGTAGTGCGTCAGTAGGGACTCAATTGATTGTTGTGCCGATGCGTGTTGTCAACTTTCATTTCTTTCTAGACTGTCCAGTTCATTTACATTCGGCTGAGTTCACTTTGACAAAATGACCTATTTGGATCTGAATCAAATAGCAGAACAAGGAACTAATTCATCTATTTTTCCTCAGTGGATAATATTTTAACCCGTGCTTCTCTAATGATCAAAAGTCTTTTACTACCTCAAAGAGCGACGTAGAAATTCCCACCTAAGTCAGACCGTGACCAAAAGTGGTTTCTTGACTGTAAAAGCTCTAGCAGCCAGATGTAGTTTTGGTGCAGCGCCCTCTATAGGCTGTTGGTATTGACTTATTCTGCAATTCATACTTGAATTGGACATAGGGGTTCAGAAAACATTTGCAAAAGGCAATCCGTTGACATTGCTTACCACCACGGAGGCCTCGGGATCAGCGTCAAGCCTGCCTATAAGAGTGTCTCCCTCCGTGTTAATGGGCCCCTTGCCCTTGATGGGCTTCTGGTCCACCGGCTGGCAGTCCACGTAGAGCGTGACCCGGTCGCGCTCGACGCCAATCATCACCTTGTGCCACTTGGTGTTAAAGAGCACAGACAGGCCGGAGAAGGTGACGGTCTGCAGGTTGCCGTCAGGGCTCGTCAGGAAGTACTCCAGGGACTGCTGGTCTCCGTTGAGCCTCATCCCGGCCTGCTTGCGGCCGTCCTCGTCGACTATTTGCCAGACGTTCCACACCTTGCTCACCGTGTTCTTGATCATGCGGAATGTCACCATGAAGGAATACTCATCGGGGAAACCACGGGGAAAGTTCAGCCTAGGTCCACGAGAGGAAACTGGAGTTTAAAATCAGCCGAATCGATGAAGTGTCGAGTGTACAAAGAAGTCAACATTTCTCACTTGTCGGTTGTCCAACAGGTACAGGCGTGGAAACAAGCGAGGAAAACAAAATCGCAATGAGATTATTTTTCCGAATCGTTCATCCCGATTCAAAGTCATGTCAAAGTTAATGTATCATCTCCAATATCACGCCTGGCATAAAAATACCCAAATTAGATTCGCTGAGCTAATATAGAAGGCTGTGTGTTATATATGCTGCCTCGGTGGTTGTAATTCAATCTCTTACTTAGGCCAGCCTCTGCTCGGTGTGTGCTTTTTTTTTTTTAATGAGCCATTTTCACAGTAGGTGGTGAATTCATTTCTGCGGCCTGCTTTTAATTTTTTTTTTTCGTTTTTAATCGTCTTGTAAACAACCAAGGTGAGGCACTAAAATAAGTTTCCTGTTAGCCAATAAAACAATCGGAGCTCTTTCTAGTGTTAGCCTCAGGCTAGAACCTCTCAAGTATGTGCTGCATTTGCCCTGCAGATGGAAGGGAAGGAGAAAGGGGGATGTACAGTCAAACACCTTGGCGAGGACGAACTTTAAAGTAGCAGCCGCCGGACTGGAGAGGCAGTAAACGCGTATTAGCATTCAGTGACAGTGCAGCCAGAGCGTTTACGTAACAGCTTGTGATCAAGCCGGCCTGCAGGAGGATCAGCGTCAATGGGTGGCAGCTTTGATTATGTAAAGTGCCATTACCTGAACAAACTCTTTAATTCACCTCTGTGAAATCGGGCCTTACGGTAAAAACTCGAAGCCTCCTGCGCTAATATGAAGGGATAATCGGCCAAGTGGAAGGCATGCATTACACGCCACTTATAGCGTGAAGGCAAAACTGACAAAGTGACTCAACAGTTGGCCGTTTGAGGTATCCTTTATTGTGGGGGGAAAGCCGCTAGTTCCTGATAAACCAATAAGCTCCAAGCGATCTACGTATTGAGTGGCTGCAAGACACAAACTTCTAATTATAGAAAATGAAGGGTTATGACGGAAAGACTTCTTAGGCTAGCCAGGAGTTCAGATTCACTTGCTTGATTAAATCTTTTTTTTTTTTGGTGAGTCTCAGTTGGAGACCGCAGCTGATTTGAAGCCACAACCCCCCCCCAAAAGAAAGCTAATCCGGACACACTGCCAAGTCCAACCTTTAATTACGAGCTCGTGAATTTTTTACAGGAAGCTAGTGATTTTGTCAGCACTCGTTATTTATCCCGCTTTTGTTTCATAGTCCTGAAAGGAGCACATGCAGCACAAGATAAATCATGACCAAATAGACGTGTCAAGAATTGGCCCCAGGAAGCTGGTCTTGTGTGATTTAGTCGGATTTGGTCCAAAAGATGCACTGTAATTAGTCGTTTTTTTCGTTATTTTCTGGTTTGTTTCTCCAACTTCTCCACTTGTGGGCCGCTAGATGCCAAATATGTTCAGACACGTTTTCAACGATCAATTATGCGTCCCTCGCCACGAAGGAACATCTGCGGCCGACCTGTAATAATGCAACACCTGCAACGGGAGCGCACCCGGCGACATTCAAGTGTGTCTTTAGTTGCTCTTTCAAACCGTACGCTGAAAAATTGTACTTACATGGTTGGAATTTGAAAGTTGGCCTCCCGGTCCAGGCGGTAGGCCACCTGGAGAGGAGTGGAGCCGTCGACCTTCCTCACGCCTTTCAGGGAGATGACATCCAGCTGGAACTGGGTGATCAAATCAAAACCTAAGCAGCAGAAATGCGTACAATTAGTTAGTGTAAAGCTTCTTTTGAGTTTTTTTTAAAACCGTTTTTGTTATCAATATGATGAAGCAAAAGGAGAAAGAATCATTCGCCACTGGTGGTCTAGTGGTTCACATGGCCGACTATGTACAAGGATTTTCTGACTGTCTGGCAACCGATATCTAAAAGTGAGGATGGTGTACAAAGAGTTTTTCACCTGGAAGATCATCCTGTCCGCTTCTCATAGGTGGGCAGACGGTATCGCCATCCAGTCGGTTAAAGTCCAGTTCTAACAGGACGGAAGGTATGGCATTGATGAGTTTGAGTTGGGTAAACACATCCACGTCTACTACATGATATGTCCTTGTGAGAACACTTTTTATTGTCTTGAGTACTTGCAAAACTTTGCTTCCCAAGCAAGAGTGTTTCCATTTGAGATACTGCTTGATTTGGTGAGCATGATTATGCTTTACATACTGCGACACGGCATTCGGTTGTCGAGCTCTTATAGGATTTGGTACACGAGCTTTGTCAAATAAAGCTCCCTTGACAAGTCTTACGGATGCAAGTGGATGAATTCACAATTTAAGCATAGATGCTCTACCCAGGGGCTAAATTGGTAAAGTTAGCTTTCCATGCAGCCTTCAATTCTTGGGCAAATTAGAGACTACGAATACAATGGATTCAGTACATGATAATGCTGAGTATAGTATTTTTTTTCCTATTTTCCCAGAGTCCCCTTGGTGACAGCCATTTGAAGTCACCCAAGTCAACAACCTGAGTCAGCCAGCGATGCATCTGGAAGCCCTTCACCGAGCCCACATAAATGCTGAGACATGAAACCTAGCGGTGAGACGGAATTTATCATTACTTTTTTTTTTTTTAATTATTGCTACTAAACACTTATCTAACCGCACACACTCAAGTTGTTAAAGTTACTGTTTGCCGTCGCTTTACACGGGCAGAGCCAGTCATTACTGTAACGCGTGTGCCATGGACCACAATGAAGTGGTCACATGGCATCCCGCGTGCCCTTTTTGAAATACACCCAAAAAAAAAATTAAAATGCGGCACTCGATCTGCAGCTTCCTGCAGTCATAATACATTTACGGCTTTCCCTAAAGAAGTGCAGACAATGGGATTGTTGGGACTGTCGGAGGGAGGATGTTTAATCTGATTTAATCCTCTGCACGACGCAGACCACAAAAGCATGGAAGCTATTTTGGGCCCTTTGCTTGGTGGTTTACGATAAAGAGAATGACCTGGCAATGGCACAGGATTGAACATGAATCAGATACATTGACTGGCCACTTTTTTAGGTACACCTGCACAGTCTTATTTGCGTTTGTCAAACTAATTTTTGTCACGAGCCACATAGGTATGTTTTCACCGAGGGCTGTGATGATCTCTCTTATGATGTAAACACTTAATGCCTGCTTTTTTTTTTTTAAGTATACATCACTAGCTTGATAGCATACTAAATGTATCACAAATTTGAATGCACTTAATAATTAACAACAAATAGAATTTGAAATCAGCGGTCATGGAAAGTAGTGACAACCAAATATTTAGGTGTTCAATTTACTTGCATGGGATTTCTTGAAATAAAAAAATCTTGGGACTGATTTCTACCAAAATGAAAAAAGTAACTACAATCAGCAAGAAACAATCGACACTCTTTATTTCTTTTAGTGGGCCACAAGAAATGACGTAACAGACCAGATCTGGCTTTGAATTTGTCACCTGTGATCTAATTGAAATGCATGCGAGAGGTGCAAAAGCAAATCTTGGCTCTGTAAATATGATGTGTATCGCACTGCGCAGTGACTTACGTCCGAGTGCAGGAGCAAGCAGGAGGGCCACGCAGACAGGCAAGTATGTCCATGCCGTCACAGCACATGGCTGCCTTCTGCACAGAAACAAGAATTTGCAACTGAAGAAAGACAGCTCTTTGAGAGACTGTGAATCGGCATGTTAGCCGGACCTTTACTAGAGGAATACGTGTTCAGTCACATTATTTGGCTGCACAAAAGGGGCAGAATATTCAAATCAGTCTATTTATGATGCAGTGCACCTCTTCATAAGTAGAGACTGCAACCCACTCACAGATGCCGCCGATACTAGCCACCGATACTCAAGGGGGGTGGAGGGGTGATAAGTCAATCCCTCTCAGCAGTAGTTGGCTCTATTTTGCAGCAGATCGACACATTATGATTTGCATTAGAAAGATATTTGTTGACAATTTATTGTCACTGTGTGAAATGACATTTGTATATATCAAATATAAAGATATCCATAAATAAATACAAATATATCCTCTACAAAGCTCAGAAAAATATCTATCATTAAAAATGTCCTCTATTCTTGCTTCATCTTTCCACTCCCAAATCCACCCGGAGATAAAGACAGCTCTGCTGTTTATAAAAGCCTGCCGCTCATCCATCGGAGAGACTGATGCTCCGGAGGTGTTGTCAAGGGCCTAACCTCTCTCGGTGTTAACTCTCTTGCAGATACGTGTGAATGGACGTGTGAGTGAAGTGCCAAGGGGATGACTGATGGCCTCGTCAGCAGCAAGGTCTTTGCAGGGCCAGACGTCAGCCTCCGAAGAGATCTTGGAACCCCCTCAGGGTCTCACTGGCATCTACTTTTTACCTCAGTCCATCTCGAAGGTACCGCCGCATCTGTCACTTTTCCATGTGGGCACTTTTTGAAATAGGTCTTGCGTAGGCGATGGTGACAACCGTTTCTTGTCTCACATCGCACTTGACACCTAATTTTTGTGTGTGTGATATTTAGCGCTTGAAAGATGGAATGTGAGAATTTTCCAAATAAGCTTAAAAAAAGATTCTCTTCATGTATTCGAAATGTGCTTAAACTAACCCCCCCAATCATCTTTTTATGTAGCTAGTTATATCGCATAACCCTCGTTACTTCATTTCCCATTATTCCTTAAGCAGCACAAGTGTTTTACAAAGTGACAGGATTTTTAGTTTCACGCCACATATTTGCCCGTGAACTGGCGAAATGTAAAGAGAGACTCGTAATAACCCTTCACCGTGCCTCTTTGCGGAAGGTCACGTGATGACCCGCCTTGACATTGATCTGACGCGAGTTATTTACCTCGTCACAGCAGAGGAGCAGAAGACCATGTTTCACTGCGATGGAGGCTTGGCGATGCAATACGGATGCTGGATTTGAAGTAGATTAGAATCCTCCACCCCTCAGCCGGGTCCTACCTGCGCATGTTGACGAGTGAGTGCGAGCGGCCACGTAGGGGCTGTTGAAGCGTTTTCGGAAGCCAAATAAAAGTTGGCTTAATGGTCTCCCATTGGCCAGGAGTTCTTGGGGAGGTGGTGTCAACGTTTTATTACCGCACTTAAAAAGATGCTAGAGCCCCAGGCCCAATGTGTGTAAACTGGTTCTATTTTTTTTTTCCTGCCTCTCTTGGGTGCCCCCTAATGATACGTGCGGTCTGTGTGATTCTCTTAATAATTGTCCTTGTAATAGTGAAGAAGCAGCGCGCCGGTGATGATACGTGCATTTTATAATCACGTGTTGGCATCAATTTCCCAGAGGAATGCATGTCGCCCTGTTGCGTTGACATGAACTCGCCTTGTTATTAACTACGCATGCCACATGTGTGCGAATACACACCATCCATGCCGAACGCTAAACACACTACAAAAAGATCAATTACAGGATTGGGCCAACTGGTTGGCGTTCTTCGTTGACCCTCTGCAAAAAGCTCCTATTGTCGACGGGCGCTTAATCGAGACATCCCGCACGCACGCCGCCAAAGGCCTTCGCAAATGTCATTTATGGTTTTAAGGCGGGAATTTGTTTGGGGTTCGCAACACCTGCTTCACAGGAAAGGACTGTTTTGATCTTTAAAAGAAATGATATTGTGGATTTTACAAGGCGGTTATTCCAAAGCGTACAACTTGGTCTTGCATTTCTACACCGACGCAAACCAAAAGCGCAATAACCGTTTCACAGCCTCAATCGAAACTGAGCGTTGTTACCTCTTCAAAGAAAGGCTTTTTGAAAATGCGTGAACCGTTTTACCAGAGGACAATATAATGACCAAGGATAGCGGATTTGAAAGCAAAGAGGGAGGCGATAGTACAGCGGCTGACCCCTATGCCACCATGTATCCAGTTAAGATAATTGAGAGTCGGCGCAAGCACAGACAGAGCCAGCAGGAAGAAAAAAAAAAATCAACAATAACAAGTGCTTTTTTTTTTTTTTTCTTCAGACCCCATGACTTGCACACTCATGACCTGAGGATGTAACGAGCTCCGCCCTTGAGCTGGAGTCCAGCTGGATCTTCCCTGTAAATGTCAAAGTCACAATAGTCGGCGCACACGTAAACTCCGAAGGTTACGTGGTCACATCTACGAGTTGAACTGCATCCAGGTCAGTAGGCTCTGCTGGAATGTCGCAATGCATTTGTTGGATGTGCAGCTCTTCTGACTTAGTAGAAAGTTAACGCCGTGGTATGATTAGTGTTGCTTCATCATGAAATTAGACACCAATTTTTCTCTGGCATAAGTAACCGTGGTAAAGCTTGCATTAATGTTGGGGTTTGCAAAATTCCCCAAAATATCACTTTTTTCTCAAAGTTTGTTCAAACTGCCCATAAAAACGTTAACGTTCTAAGATTGGCTGTAGAGGTGTGAAAGCCAGAATTACTGGATGAATTCAAACGCACGGCCTTATAACTGTCAGGCATACAGAAATATTATTTAATAACATTAGATTCTAATAAAATGTGATTGAAAGTAGTTCCTGCTATCTTGTTTTATTACTCTTGGATGACCTGGAAGTCGACGCCCGAAACCCTTCTGCCGGGCTTTTTCCTCCTCATGCTATGTCGGACATTTGGGAAAAGAAAAAAAATCAATAGCGCTCCATCCTTAATCAAGAGTGCTCCAAGACGATGGCAGAATGCCATGCGGGAAAAGCTGCGATTGACTTTGGCTTTTTAAAAGCAAGGTGAAGACGGGAGGAGAACGCTAAGAACGAGCGCTAATAAGTTGTTGCGTCACGGACCTTGAATAAGCAGCACCAGCGCCAAATATGTGAATCATTTAATCTATCAACTAGAATGTGTTGTTTATCCATCCATCTACTGTGCACCGATTTTCTATACCGCCTATCCTGATCAGGGTCACGAGAATCTGGAGCTTGTATCCCGAAAGGCAGACCATACCCAAGATTGGTTGTCAGTCAGTCACAAAGTACATATAGACACAGATAACCTTTTGCACTCGCATTCAGTGTGGAAATTGAGCCCACGCTGCCTACACGGAAGTCAGGCGAATGAGCCATCAGCTGTGCTGCTTAATTGAATTGAATTAGTAGTCTATGTTTAAAATGAGATGTGTGTGTGTGTGTGTGTGTGTGTGTGTGTGTATATATATATATATATATATATATATATATATATATATATATATATATATATATATATATATATATATATATATATATATACTTATCTCTTGAAATGTGCTGTTTACAGAAGCATAGATAAGCTGGGGAAGAAATGTGGCCTTAATGCTGGGCTTTACTTTATGACAAAATCCTGGTTCTACAAAGATATGACTGTCCGTATTTGATTGAGACTCACATTGAGGTATTCATTCAACAACTTCTTTTTAAAATTATTTTAATGCAGCAGATTGGATGGCGGGCTGGTTACGATCGACCCAGCGGTGTACTCTTCTACTGCTCTTAATTTCTGATTTATAGGATTGTTGCCATACTCTTTTTGCAACTAATCTACTGTGTTGCATTTCACAGGTTGCATCAACGCACGGCGAGCATGATTTGTCCCTTTTCCTTCCTTCCTCATTTGAAGGCTCACTTCAGCTTTTAGTGGGCTGGCTCTGATGTCAGCCGGCTGTCTGGATGCGAGATGCGAGAGTGCAGCAGCAGGACACACACACACACACACACACACACACACACACACACACACACACACATACACGCACCGCCGTGTCTGCATGCTTTCCCATTCGTACTGCAGCCGTAAGGTCGCCTCTGCGAGTGGACTGGATGCCGTGGAGGGCGAGGACAAAGTCGGATTAAGCAACAGACGCCCGAATTTGGCATCCCCTCCTCCTCCTCTTCATCCTCCTCCTCCTCCTCTCCTCCATGTGGATGGGAGAGACACAGATTGATGAAGAGCGATAGAGCACGCGCAAGAGAGGGAAAGCGGGGGGACTGCAGTACACGCAGGGTCTGGATGAATAACCATGGCAACAGCCACAGCGGCAGCAGCAGCAGTAGCGGTGCAAGCGGAGATATAAACATTGCACAGGAGCGCATCCATCCGCATTAACTCACTAGATCATCTCATTTCCTGCATCACTGCTAAGGTAACGATGCCGGACTTTGCTCTGTCTGCATTCGGTTGTGTGCATGCATCTGGGTCGCTCCGTGCGCGTTCGGACAGTACAGAGCAGACATGCCTGCAAGGCAGGCTGCATGAGAGACGGAAGGTCTGATTATAGACAATGATTCCAGATGATTAATACTGTACATCACTCGAAGTACATTTCTGGCCAAAGCTAACGGAGCTTGCCGATGTAATGTGTGCAACTTTCCGCATCTTTTACTCAAATGCATCACTGTTGAGTTAACTAGAAGTCAAGTCATGAAAGTAGAACACCTCCACCAAAGCCCGACGATGCTCAGTTAGTTGTAATTCGCCAGTGCTACCGTAACTGCAATTTGTTAAGTCCTGTAAAAAAAAGGTCCTCAGCAAAATGCAATATGTTCTTTCTGAGCAGTTTGCCTGCTTTTTAGCAAAGTTTTGTCAAAACTGGGCAAGTGTCAGTGCAAACAAACATCACGTATTAGTACAATGCACTACAATTCCCATACAACCTTCCTTAATATGACGGTAAAATAAATGACATATTTTTGGGAAATATGCAATTCAAATGGGTTCTTCCTCCAAGTATACCCGAAGTTAGGTTTAAATGGCGTACTCTTGAAATATGCCCAAACTAGAACATGGAAAACAAAGGAAGAACTATAGTTACTCGGGCCAAAGCCTTGTCTAATGGACAAAACGCGCTTTGCTGCCATCTTGTGGCATCTATAAGCACCTGCAAGCCATTTTTGTGTGGCTATCAGTTTTTGCTATTCACCACAGGATCACTGTCCAACACATGACTGAATTATTTCATTTTTGACCCATGGCTCACCAACAAATTTTTTTTAAATGGTCATGCTGTTCTCATGCTGACGGAAGAAATTATATTTCAATGAGACATCATGACACTATGTTCTTTGTCAATGAATGAAATAACGAAAGGATGACCAGAGTTATAATGCCGTATAAAATGACTGCAAGTCCCATTATTTTTGCACAGATGCCACAGTTCCAAACATCAACGGTCTGAGAATATAGGGGACTGTAATCACAATGAGGTAACGTGTTGCATTCATTTGTGCGGCCTCTCATGTGACTTCTGCTGCTGGGATTGCAACAGCAGAGCAGAAGATCACGCCGGTGCCTTGCGACAGGCAGAGAACAAATAGTCGCTGTCATGCCTATCTTAGGCCCCTGTCACACCTTGACGATTTAGCCAGCGTATGCCGACGTAGGAAAAATTTGGCAAATACGCTGGCGTACGTCGAATAAGTTATGGGTAAGTTTTGTATACGTAACAGCACGCTGAAGCACGTTGGTATACGCCGGCATCGTCGAGTCGTCGAGAAATTTTAAGCATGCTTAAAATTTCTCGTCGTATGTCAGCGTATGGCTATACGTCCCGTATACGCAGGCCATAAGTAATAGGTAAGTTATGCGATCGTTGCACACGTTCAAACACGTTAAGTGTAGGTTACTCATAAGTCCAAATACGTCGAGAATACCTACTAGCTGTTCTCCAACATCCGTGCCTTTCGGAACTGCAATACGCTGCTGCATAGCGTGCAGCAGCGTATTGCCGACGATCACGTGACGTAGTCTATAAAAAGGCTGGCGCTCGACGTTTCAAATCATAACTGCACTAGACATTGCAGTACCAACATCTGTTTGGGGACTATCCCCGGTCTAGTTAAAATGGTATAACCCAAGAGGCAAGGTGCGGCTTGCCATCGTTACTGTGAGTTGCTATTCACGCTATTAAAGCAGCAATCAAACGCCATTATGACTTGTGTCATTAATAAACCAAACAACATCAGCGTCATGGCAAAGAAAAGTCTGGGGAGCTCATCAAGGTCTCGCAGAGGCTCAGCCCATCACAGCCACTGCAGCCTTCGCCAACTACGTGCGTGACAGCCTGGTCAGCATGTCCAAGCGCAAGTTCGGAAGGCACGGATGTTGGAGAACAGCTAGTAGGTATTCTCGACGATTTGGACTTATGAGTAACCTACACTTAACGTGTTTGAACGTGTGCAACGATCGCATAACTTACCTATTACTTATGGCCTGCGTATACGGGACGTATAGCCATACGCTGATATACGACGAGAAATTTTAAGCATGCTTAAAATTTCTCGACGACTCGACGATTTCGACGATACCAACGTGCTTCAGCGTGCTGTTACGTATACAAAACTTACCCATAACTTAATTCGACGACGCCAGCGTATTTGCCAAATTTTTCCTACGTCGGCATACGCTGGCTAAATCGTCAAGGTGTGACAGGGCTTGAAACGCCGAGCGCCAGCCTTTTATAGACTACGTCAGGTGATCGTCGGCAATACGCTGCTGCACGCTATGCATAAATTAGACTATCGTTGGGCATAAGTTGTGTACGCCGGCAACACGCTAGGCATTCGTTGGAATAAGTTATCTATAAGTTATCGAAACGTTCTATATAATTTACTGATACGTTATGTATACGTCCAGCCCGTTATGAATGCGCTATGTATACGCCCAAAATTGAAAAAAAAAATCGATAATTCAGCGTATGCCAGCGTTTTAGGGAAAATCTGAACGTCGGCATACGCTGGCTGAATCGTCAAGGTGTGACAGGGCCTTTAGCGCATGACAGATGGAATGGCGCGCCAACAAGTTTGCAACGAGGCGGCTGACTACAAGCCGTGAGTGTAAGGTCGAGAAAACGTTTCACGTTATGACGTCCCACTAAAGGATCGATTTGCTTGGTGTTGGCCGTGACACGTTCAGGCACTGCATTGTAATGTCATAACGGCTAAGAGCTTAATACGCCACCATCGGGCTTGTGTGGGGTGGGGGGGGGGGGGTTCAGCAAAGATTATGACATCACATGATTTCTGGCTCCGTGTTTTCCTGCCAAGGACACATTGTCCCCTCTTTTAGTTTCTGGGAAGTGCGAGCTTTGTTCAGGTAGGCAGAGCAGCTGTTGTGTTCGCGTGGCACAAATGCAATACAATTGTTCAAAATGTTAGCTTGCTCTTTAAAAAACAAACAAACTAACAGAAAAAAGCTTTAAAAGGAGGGTATGACTGCAGTGTCCTCTGGTATAATTATATCTGTACCACGATGACCTCAACCCAAAACTATTTAGTTCATAGCCCGAAGCATTTTAATCATGATTTCAGTGTAATCATGCAAAAATAATCAAACCACATGAGAAGTCAAGACTTTCCAGTCACTTTTGCATTGTTGCATAAAATGAATACCCGCAAACTAGGCAAACTAATATCCACGTGGAATTTTAAAGTCGTTTTGGAATATTGGTATTTGGTTTGTTTTTGTGTCACAATGTAAAGAAGAAACACAAAAGAAATGTGACTTTAAAGTGCAGTTTTTTAAGATACATTTACAGCCCACAAATAACACAAGGAGATATTTTCTTGCTCCAGTCGTCAAAAAAGGCATCACAGGCCAGCGCGGGTGAACGAACGGCAGTCGCAGGCCTTTCTTGTCGTCAGCGTGGGCACTTTGCTGACATAATTAACTTATTATACATTTTCAAGCTGAGCCTAATGATAAAGTCAGTGTTATCTGCCTGTGAGTTATGTAACCGGCACATTACAAAGATAGATTGTTTTGGGGGAAGACCGTGTTAAGTCTTCTTTGGCAGTACACAATGTGCACGATGGAGAAATGAAGGAATAAGCCAACACCGGCAACGTACAGTCTTTTTATCTTCAGTCTTTGAACGCAATGCTTCTGTTCTTTGGCGACGCACGTGTCCGCCGTCGTGCAGGAAAGTGCAGACTCAGCAAAATGAGAGAAAGCAGTTGTCACGATCTAATCGATTAGGTTTCGATGCATTCAATTCATTTAGTTTCTCGGCGATTCCAAAATTGTCGGTTTTTGGAGAGCACACCCACCTTGCCTCACTGCTGGCCCTGCGCTTGGGTCCTCAATCACACTTGTCCTTGACACACTTAGTGCTAAGCATTGTCCATCTCTTAAGTGGCAGCAGAGTTTATTTGCTTCTATGCGTTTTAGCGGTGCCCTGGAGAATATAAATCCATGTCTGTTTTAATCCAAATGGGTTCCGGATGTTGTGGGGTAAACAGAAAACAAACGTGCTTTGTTTGTGCCACTTAGGCCCTCAGGCTGTCTGTGATACAGGAAGTACGCGGATTTCGACTGTGATTTGTCAGGGTGCTAATTTTGAAAGCAGGGTGTCAAACATAGGGCCCGCGGGCTGGAACCTGCCCCGTGGGGGTTCGATCAGGCCCGCAGGATCATTTAAAAGTGAAAAAAATGCATAAAAGACACGGAATGAATATTTTTTTAATAAGGTGCAATTCATGGAGTATCCGCTAGGGGATACACTGTTTTGATCAGAGACATATTATTTTGGCATCTACCGAGAACGTACACACAATGTAACATGACTTTGACACCCCTGCTATAGAGAGAACATTGCAAAAGGCAATGTGTGGATACAAAGCTTTTTTATTTTGGTCATTGTGAAACACACTGAAATGTTTTTTTTTTTTTTCATTTCCTGTATGTTCTCTTTTAACAGGTGATGCCTGGGATTATATCATGTCTGAAGTACAGGGAACATTGGAGTTTTCCGTAGAGTTGCACAAGTTTCATAACGTGGATCTTTTCCAGAGAGGGTAAGTAATGTTGTACCCCAACCTGTAGCCGACTGAGCGCTAAGGTTCAGTCATTAGATTGACTACCCGCACATCGCAGTACGGTGGTGCAGAAGTAAAATCGTCTTCGTTCAGCGTTGCAGTCACAGCTGCGATTGTCATTAACCCATGGCTATCACCGCTAACTGACCCACGGTGTGAACTTTAAAATCCAATTTGTCTGCAAATGGAAATGTCAAAACCTTTCACCTCTCTCAATGCTGACGCCCAATTAGTGCACATATTAGGCATGCGATTGAAGCCTCGTCACGTATCTTCAACCTTAGCCGGGGGGCGGGGCAAATCAAATTGCAGTCAAATCATGAAACGGGGAAAATGTAATTCTACTAATCCTTTCAGCTGACTGTAAGAATTCTCATGATGACGATGTTTAACAGATGCCAGGCTTTTTGAGGATAAAGAGAGCATATTAAAGCGAAATTAAATCTCAACCTCAAGATGGCTGAGGAATACTAATAGCGTTTGGCCACACAGTAATGCCGTTGCTAAAACCAATGTTAATCCTGATCCGAAGGTCTGCTGCAGCAGCCAACGTACACTGGCTGATTTAAATGTTCTGATGAAGTTCGAGTGGAACAGAGGCAATCGCAATTAGCGCCACATTCACATTACGACTGCTGCGCTGCGCGATGTCATTTAGTATGAATCTGTCCTTTGCCTCCAAGCGGTTTCCTAATTATGTCATTGACAAAATGTGAATATACTTGCGGCAATTGATGCAGTCACCGAAAGAGGATGGATACGAAATTCCCCCGAACGACTTGTATCTCACTGTCAAACCATCAACTCGTATTGACCTATGTCATGCCATCACCTTCTATTATGTGTCTCTTGACCCTTTTAAAGCTTTTTTTTTTTTTTTTTTCAACGCATGTCTCTGTCAAAGCTTTCATCTTTGGAAATGTCACGAAAGCAATGAGGCGACACTTATCGTAACTGCCACAATTTGCTCTCCCTAATTGCCCAATGCGTCCCCAGAGAGCCGAGACTTTCCTTTTGCGGAACGCGGCATCGATTTAATCTGCTGCTGCTGCTGTTGTTTTTGAATTCCCATCATCTGGAGTGCCCTGTAAATAAAACATCTTGAACCCCCCTTTAAATTGACATCAACATATTTGGGTTGAACATGAGTTTCTTTCTTTTTTAAATTTTTTTTAATTTATCACGTGCTTTTAGGGTTTGTGTTAGTATTTATGCATGATTTTTAATTCCATGAAATTGTTGTCACATAATGTTTAATTCCGCTCCATCAGGTTCTACCAGGTGCGAACAGGGTTGAAGGTCTCCCCTCGGGTGCTCCACAGGTTAATAGTGACAACGCAAGATAATGCAGGTGAGTACCAATGATTTTGAGGATCACATCTTTTGACATCACCAGGAATGTTCTGGATTTGTAACCAGCTATTTTGGTTCTCGCTGATCAGAACCGCATAGAGCCGAGCATATTTCTGTAGCAATCAAAGCGCTTTCAAGTCGTTTCCGAAGCCGTGTGATGACTTCCTCCCCTTGCGCAATCTACATTTTGCAAATCTGAAATACAATCATGTGCGCTCAATTTACTTCCTTTACTTTCTCTTTCTTGCTGAACCTTCCCGATCCTTACTATCTGCTTCTCAAGCGATCCAGGAAACCAATTCACTGCCAATAATGATTCACAGTAATAACGGTTATTTTTAGCTTCTTCGGACTGGCGAGGCGTGTGCGTGTGTGTGTGTGTGTGTGTGTGTGTGTGTGTGTGTGTGTGTGTGTGTGTGTGTGTGTGTGTGTGTGTGTGTGTGTGGATTATGAGCACTTGGCTTTTTAAAAAGTCATTGTTCCTTAGAGGACACTTTTTATTGCAAGCCTTTTTGAGGATATTGATGTTAGAATTTAGTGTGCTGAAGCAGTGTGTGTGTGTGTGTGTGTGTGTCTGTGTGGCGAGTTCGGGGGTCACGGCGGTGATGACTTTGATTCACCTTAATCCTGGTGAGATGACAGGAAAAGGGAGTCACAAATACCACCGCTGAGATGAAAAAAAATAGACACGATATGGTACAATTGTACAGTATTTACATTTTACAAGATGTAAGCATTCACTAGAAAGGCAACACAAAAATGAAAACACACGTTGAGCTACAAATTTGCCTCACTCCAGCTTTGATTTGTCATTTTATAAACAAGTAATACATTCACCGCCTGTTTTATGAAGCGCGCACTTTATTCATATCTATTTTGAGATCCAAGTCTGCTTTTTTTTGCGCTGCGGCCCCTTTCGCAAGGTCACGAATTAAACCCGTTCACCTCGTGGGCTAATGGCGGCGCAGAAGCGGCAACGGGAAATAATCCTTTACTGTGATCTCTCTCTCTCGCGCTCTCAAAGTGCACGCTTGACATTTGAGTTATTCGGCCCTAGACAAGCTCATCGTGTGTATGGCGGATTGCGCCAGACACTCAACTGAAGCATTTGATGATGGCCATTCGCTCGCAATAACATCATGATTTTCAAGGCGAGATGTCATAGTATCATGAAGAGCAATTGTATTTTGAGATTTTGTGGGTTCTATTGATAGGATGGACACACAAATATACACACACTGTGATACACGGCAGATGTAGCATACCGAAGGCGATAAGCAGATTATTTCTGGCACAGAATCGCTGTGACTAAAGCTTCGGGGCATTTCAGCAGGTTTTAAAGGGCAGGATGCGATAACGCCCCAAAACGTGTACAGACGGAAGCGTCTCATTATGCACTAAGCGTTTGATGTGTGAATGGTGCACGTTTCACTTCCGTGCGGAGTCAGTCTAGTCAAAATATACTATTTATATTTGTGATGTGTCATTAATGAGTTTAAACGGCAGATTAAAGCAATCTTGAAGGGTTATGAAAGTCTCATTTTGGAAATGTAAGATTTAGGAAGGATCTGCCGACATTATTTGACACAGCAGCACGCCGGCACGATAGCCTCCTTCTGACATCCAACAAGTCTTTGACAAGAGTCGTGCTCGCACGCACCCAGCCGTCCGGTTTGGGGCTGTTTAATGCGACAGGGAGCCGCAGCATTATCAGGAGGGAAGCCCCGTGGAGAGGGGCAGACTATAAAGACCGAAACAGGCACACCTTCTCTGCGGGGATATTTCAAAAGCCTCGCAGCTGGACAGCAACGCAGTTTTTTTTCCTTTTTTTTTTGGGCACAACTGCTGTTTTGTTTCTTGCACCTTTTAAAGAGCCTGTCATTCGTCTGCTTCAGGCCTGCAGTGTGTATATGCCCTGTTTTTTTTTTTTTTTAACAGATATGTCAAGAAAATATATAGCGATAAATGTGAAGCTTTAGCTGGAGCCCAGTACAGTACACGTAATGCATCAGAAACTCCACTCGTGTATTTTGATGTACTTATTTCAGCATCATTCGGTCCTTTGAAAGGGGCCAGTGGAGATCAAAAGCATTCACAGCCCTGTTTAAATGCCAGGCTCGTGTGATATTAAAACGTGAGACCGAGATGAATCATTTCAAGACGTGTCCTTCCGTTTATCATGTGACCTACAACCTGTACAACTCCATTCACACTAAGACTGACTGCTGAAGAAGTTGAAAGTCAACTTAATGGTGGAAAAAGTAAATGATTGGGAGGGGGGGGGGGATTATTAGCAGGGGTGTGTAGACTTTTTAAAAAAAATGTCATTATTTTGTCCTGCCTGTGGTGTTGCTGCACCAACGTTTCCGCATGATGATTAGTTGCCGTGTGAGTATAAACAGTCCAACAAACAACTCTGATTTGAACATGAATGGTAACGTAATATGACATGTTAAGATAACACTTTGTTTTGTCACAAGTTATGACAACTAACTCGTTGGGAGCCAGTCCACAGTTTGATGAATGCATCCATTCAAACGATCGCCACACATTCAATGGGTCTCAATTTGCATTTCTGCAGCTCGACCCTGTCATGTTCAGTGAACGAGGGTCGCCTCCGCCGGTTGTAATGTATGTCGTCTTGTCGCGCAGCGGGCGAATGCAGCTTCAGCTCCCCGGGGGTGTACGACGGCACCGTGTTCAGCCGCATATTTCAGATCCTTTACCGGAATGAGGATATCACCGTCAACGACAGCATGCTGTTCAAAGTGCATCTGCTGCTGGATGGAGAGAGGGTGAGTCAAACATGACACCTTGCGCACGCGCGTACACGGCCGCATATTTGTGTCGTTCCGTGACTGACTTTTGGGGAAGGTACACAAAAAGAAATGTTAGGAAAGTGGTTTACCGTTCACGGCTTCAGCTATTAATGAGCTGACTTTAGCCAGGGTTGTTAGCGGAAAGGAGGCAGGATTGCGCATAGGTGTGAATGAATTAAGTTGGCATTGTCATCAAAACATTATTTTGTGCACCGTCAAACCTTTTTGCCGTGATTCATGTTGCCGCAGAGCCGCATTTTCAACTTTTAATACTGTGCATCATTTCCTTGCGCGCGTCGTTTAGCATTCTGCGTCAGCGTGGGTGTGACTCATGCAAACGCCGATTAGCAGCGGGAATGTACAGATTGTAACTAGTCATTTTTTTTTCTCCAATAAGCACGGTACATGTTGTTCCTAAAAATGAGTGTACCAGTTGAGTTTCAAATGGTGGGATGTGCAGGATAAAATTCCGCATAAAAGTCGACTTTTTTTATGCAAGACAGAGGAGCGTAAAGACATGTCGGGTGTCAGCAGCGAGCTCTCCCAAAGGCTCTCGGCTCATTAACCTTCCGGAGGTTATCTGTTGCGCGTACCCGGCGATGGCACAGACAAAAATAGCCACTCGCTTCCTCCGCGTCGCGTACGCGCGATTCGTGCCGGATCGATGGCGCCGTCGATGCGCACGACCAAAGATGGCTGTGTTTACTGTTGCGTGGGAGGCAGCGGGGTTGCACTCTGATCGCCGCCGCCGCCGTGCGAATCTATTAACACGGCTGCTTCATTTCCAACCTTCAAAAGACTCCCATCAGTCCCATCTGCTTCTCTTTCATGCCGTTTTGTTTTTGTACTATGCCGGGCACCTTTGATTTTATGGCACATGAATTCGCTTACTTTGCATAAGATTAGAAGACACGCAGGACGTCACGTCGGCAAGGCGGCTTTATTCATCGAGCACGTTTCATATACAAGGTCACTTAATGTGATTCGCATCATTAAAAATACATTTAAAAGCATTTACAAACAAATGAAGCGAAGACGTTCACAAGCTAGCAAGTTAGCAGTTATTTCCATTGAATGCTTGAAGAAAGTATGGACTCGAATTTCATCAGCTCCGGTTAACAAATACGGTGGAATCCAGATGCTGCATGAATGCGCCGCCGCCGCCGCCGCCGCCTTTAGAACGTCGCAATCTCCCCATGGGATGGTTGCTCATGTCTTGGCAGTGGTCCGCTCGCTCTGAGTGTTCTTGTCTTTGCAGCTGGGGGAGGCTCTCAGCGAGGTGGACTTCCAGCTGAAGCTGGATCTTCACTTCACTGACAACGAGCAGCAGTAGGTGTCATACCTCTTTTGGGGACAATGCAAAAACATTGTGGAACCGTGAGAGTCGCACACGTCTCATCATTTACGGCCTCATTTCCCAGGTTGGCCGACATCGCCTCGGTGCCGTTGATCAGCAGCCGCACCCTCAATCTCCACTTCCACCCGCAGAGAGGCTTGCATCATCATGTTCCCGTCATGTTCGACTACTTCCACCTGTCCGTCATTTCCGTCTCCGTCCACGCCTCACTGGTTGCCTTACATCAGCCGCTGATCAGGTAGCGTAAAAGGGGCCGTTCTGCATTGGCGCGGCGGCTCTTTCGATGTGGTCTTCTCACCAAGCCACTGCATAATATCAGGAGCCAATATTTGCTCGATATGTCTTCTGTATTTGAGCATGTGTCCTCTCCGTTCAGCTTTGCTCACACAGGAAAGGGCTCCTGGCTGGGGAAAGGTTCACTGGAGAGCACCGGTGACCAAGCGGCCATCTCCGTGGAAAACCTTGTCTTCGGAGCAGGGTACTGCAAGCCCGTCATCTCTGAGGTATGGCTCGGGAAGTCCAGTCCAAGATAACATTTATCCCCGTTGACGTAGGGAGGTTTCTTCCGGCTTGCCGATGCCACGTGGCGATGGCGGTGTGATCTGTTTGGAGACAGCAGACTTGACGGATTAGGAGGCCATTTGCGCGGGGCCGCCAGAACGATGCGTTACGGCTCTGCCGCGTTGGAATTATAGATCTTGGATGAGTGTCATCCTCGCAATTGGTCACTTGAGGCTCCAAAACCAGACGCCAACGCAGATTTCAGGGCTTAAAAACAAACTCTGCGGATGAGTGGAACAAATGGACCTCTAAATATCTGCTCTGAAGATGGTACATTGATACGTTATCCATCTGGCGTTGATTGCATTACCGAGAGCATTAACGTGATTCGTTTAGCATTAGCTTTGAGCTAATGACCGAGCGGGCTGATTCGAAAGCGGGCGTTTGCCTGTTTCCCCAGCAACAGGCCGGTATCATCCAATTACAATTTCTCCTGCCGCCAACTGCAGCCCTGAACAGAACGTGAGCAGTGAAACATCGATGGATGGATTAAACAAGCGAGAATATTTTGTTTTATCTCTGAGCCAGATGCAATCATCAAAAGAGCCATATATGGCTCGCGAGCCATAGGTTGCCGACCCCTGCTTTAGATGTCACAATCTCCATTGTAAATCTTAATGAGCGCCCCATTCGCCGCCTCCTGCTTTCCTTCCCACCCCTGCCTGGCCCCTTTTAATAAGCTCTGGCTCTGGACCAGGACCAGGAGGAGGGGGATGGGCGGCAGCGATGTTTTCTTTTGATCCCAGTAATGAGTTGTGCTCACAAGCGCCACGTATCACGTAGCTGCAGGTGAAAATCTTCCTACTCGCCCAGGTTTATTTCGTGAGAATTTTTTTTTTTTTTTTTTAACTGAGCTCTCGTCAGCTTGTGTGAAATACACTCGTTATTTTAAAAGATGAAATGAGGTTTTTGGTGTTCCCTTCATTGACAAAAGTCATAGTCAACGACTGATTCATTGATACACATACGCGACATTATTGCACATTTGGAGTTCTCTACAAGTAAAAAAAAAAAACAAACAACAGCTTTTTCGAGTAAGAGAGGAAAATAGTTTTTCGTATAGCCACCAGTTCAAACAAACCCATAGCTAGTTTTTCGCCTGTCACTCGACAGCCTCGCAGGCTGTTCATCGACAAAGAGAATTCTGAAAGTAAACATCCAGGTGTTCCTTTCTGCTTTTCTGATCCCGCACTGCTGCAATTACAGAGCGCGCACGCGTATGATGATAGGCCCAGAGTCTGAACTTGCCCGGGGTAAATTATAGTATGTCCGCCGATACTCCAGGCATGAGCCGTTGTTCTTATTATTATATATATATATTTTTTTAAGCAGGAGAGCAAACATTCTTACCATAACTGTGTTAAAAGGGGAGATTTTACGGACAACTAACTGATTCCTAAAAAGCTCAGAAAAAGTCCCACTTTTGAAACACAAGGTCAGCAGCTGGCCATCACAACTGTTTCTGTGGCGGCTCTAAAGTTCAAGTATGCGTACATGGCGGGTATGAAGGTAGGGTCTTTTTCGGAGAGGCGACCGCTGATCTACATCGTGGCTGACATTTCCCTACTTGGCTCTTCCCTCCCCAGGGGAGCTTTTATGTGCCGAGTGAGGACTGCCTGCAAAGAGCGCACGCTTGGCACAGAAGACTGTGTCGCCTCCTGCTGTCCGCCCACGGTGGTCTTAGCCGCTACTGCGCCGCGCTGACGAAGGAAGTCCCGCAGCTACAGCAGATGCCGGTGGACGCGGGTGAGCAAAGTTCCGCAAACAAGCTGACCATCGAAATCGGATTTGTCTTTGCTTTGTGTCACTACCGCACGTGATCAATCACGTACGCTAATTTCTATTTTTCTACTCTGCGCCGCTTGCTCTAATCGCAGAAGTCCTGCCCGTCGAAGAGATTCTCAATCAGCTCGCGATAGAGTTACAGGTACGCATGTTAAAAAAAAACACACACATTAATGCTTTAGTGGGCAAAAAAAAAAAAGATCGTAATCCGTTGACATGAAATGGGTTTTTTATTCATCAAAGCTGTATGATGCGCTCATTTCTTTCAGCAGCTTCCAAATTAAAAGCAAAGTCTGTAGACCTGAATAAAATTCGAATCATTTCCCGAAAGACCGAAAAGGGGGCGATGGCGCTTTCGAGCCCCATGAAACACATCGGACGGTATTGAGAAGTGCCAACGCGCACGAGACTAAAGCGGCCCCGCCCTCTCTGTTGTCCACGCCAGCTGCAGGAGGGCGGCGAGAAGGTGGCCGAGCAGATCAGCAGGGACGTGGGCCACCTCTGCACGCGGCTGACCGCCCTCTGGCGTTGCTTCCTGGAGGCGGCCGCGCTCAACCCCCACGTCCTGTCCTACGTGGCTCAGGAGCACCACACGCTCAGGGTGAGCGCCGCCAAGACAGGATTATTTTTAATTAGTTTTTAACATTTTATTTGATTTTTTTTTGAAGTTTTTATTGTCGTCTTTCCTTTGCTCATTTGATTTTGCTTTGTTTCTGCACATTTTCTTACACGGTCGTATTTGTGTCATCCTATGATAGAGCCAAGTGCCGTTAGTTCCACCAATAGAAACAGAAACGTAATAGACTCGCCGCGCCTGAAATCTCGTTTTGTCGACAAGCAACTCCATCTCCCGCGTAATCAGCGGCCCATTTAAAAGCGATACAAAAGCTCGTTCGCCGTGTCTCTCCGCGGGGCCATTTTCAGTTTGTTGCGTTTGTCTGGAAGTAATGAACATGTTTGCCATCCCGTGGTGGCGGGATGCTGCTGGCAAGCCTTACCTTGTCGGTGGATTTTCAATTAGCACATAGTGTGTCATTATTTGGCGGGGAGGTGTAAAAATACACCAGGAATCTTGTCCCGCTGGCCATTTGGTGTCATAGTGCCTGAGTTTAAACTACGGAGCAGGAGACAAAGGCCCCGAATGAAACGAAGACTTTGGAAAGGTTTCCGTTTTGTAGCAGCCCGCGACATTTTCACCGCAGCCCGAGCCTCACGGTGTGTTTCGTTTCCCGAAGGTGAGGAGGTTTTCAGAGGCGTACTTTTACACGGAGCACCCCAAAGAGACATCGCTTCTATTTCAAGAGGAGCTGTAAGTATCGCAACAAGGTAAACACATTTGGACGAACCTCTTTTTTTGAAAATAGTGATCTTTACGCCGAAGGATCAGCAGACAGGGCCAGATTGCAGCAGAAGTACGCTCTTCGGACTACTTGGCCAAAATGCCTCCTTTACCCGTTGAGTGCCTGGACATTGATGGCGACTGGAACAGCCTTCCCATCATCTTTGAGGACCGATTTGTGGAGTTTTCTGCAAAAGGTCCATCCAACATGTTTTGAGATGCGGTACGTTTGGAGGCAAGAGTATTCGCTCTGGAACTGTCCCGCTTTTGTCTTTCCAGAGCGGGTACCGCACGCCACGTCCGCCGATCAGACCGACGCGGTGGCTGTCGCCGTGGCTCACCCGAGGGCCGAATGCTCCGAAGTATCCCAGGATGCTTCGGATAGCGACGACTGCATGGATTTGACCACCTATGTGTCGCTCATCGGAAAGCGGAGCAACCGCAGACGTTCTCGGGACGCTCTTCCCACGGAGGAAAGAGCCGAGCGACCGCCGGAGGATCCGCGGGAATCAAAGGACATCTCATCGGTCGAGGGAAAATCTGCGGATCTCGCCATTTGTCAAACAGAAGAAGCCGTCAGGAATGGGAACGAGCATCTTATTCCGGAAGATTGCGTCCATCGTTTTGATGCCTCGAAGGACAACAGTAGCCAAAAAAGTGACGACAACGACTTTGAGATGTTCTCGCTCCGGAAGGAGTTGCCCCCTCGAGGAGGTCCGGTCGTCTCCAAGATGATCAAGCGCTCGTCCTCGCTCATTTCGGACTCGGGTATCGAGAGCGAGCCCAGCTCTGTGGCGTGGCCCGTTGAAATGGTCCTGCGGGCCAAACCCGCTTTGGACTTCTCCAGCGAACGGGAGATCCCGCGGCAGAAAGTGTCTCGCCACCCGGTCCTTCGCGGCTCTTTGGAGGGCCTGCAGATGGAGAGCAACGGTAGCATTCCGAGCGGAGGTATTCAGGCCTCCTTGACGTCCATAAGTTCACTGCCTTACGAGGACGAACGGGAGCAGAGCCACGGTGGCACACTGACCAAATCCATGTCCGCACCGCAGATCAGTAGCCCGGACGACAACGAGGAAGACCGCGCGCCGTTAACTCAGGAGCCGCACGCCTCGAGTGATTTAGTCCGACACCCACGTTCCGATCGAGCCCATTTTTCTTTGAACTCGGAGCGGTCGGAATCCTCCATTTTTGACACAAGTTCGATGACAAACAACGGTACCGAAGGCGCCGCCGCTTCTGAAACGTCGAATCATCCGCAAAACGTTATTGAGATCGACAAATCCAGCTCGGCGCCAAGTTGCGGATCCACGGCGGGCCCTCAGGTTAAGGAGAATCCTGTTCTGGACCGCCTTGGCCAGTATGTAAATCATCCCATCGGCGGAGTAAGTGCCTCTGTGGAGGATGTGCAGCTCGCGGCTTTGGAAGCTTTTCCCCGCAGGAGTGAGCGTGAGCACGAGCACGAGCACGAGCCAAGTGCTCATAAAAGCGCAACGGACCGGCAGAGTGGTAGCGATGTCCATGAGAACCAAAGTCTCCACCAGACTGAATTTCGTAACCAGGAGTCCAGAACACTTGTCGAAAATGGCTCCCCGCCATCTTCGGAAGGCTGCGACCTCACCGGGGCGACAGGCCGCGAGGTCACCTCACACGGTGACCGCAGCAGGACGTCGGCCAGTGAGAACAAAGTGGCGGGTGACCCCACGAAACCCTCCAAGGTGCCCAACTCGGGCTTGGCCTTCGTCAATAAGAAAATGGTGGAGGTGGTGAACATGTCGGTGTCCTGCGCGCCCACCTGCCTGCCCTTTTCCTCCGCTCTGAGAGACTCTCCGTCCATGAGCGCCATGTCCGCCCGCCTGACAACCTCGCCCGTTACCAACCAGCCGCTGGGCTCGTTTGGCATCATCTCCTCGATGTTAGCCAACCCTTTTGGCGTGGATCAGGAGGTCAACGAACGCATGCTGAGGTTTGTTGTTCCACTCACCGGCCACACCAAGAGCCGCATCTAACGTTCTGTCCGTTTGATTTAAATTCTGTCAAAGTACGTCGTGTCTGCGGACCTATATATCAAAAAGTGTATGAAGATGACAGTGCTAGTCATACAAATACCGTTCCTACTTCCAACTACGATTAGTATTCTTTCTCCAGAGCTTTGTAACGCATCCTGTAAAGCATGATTTGCTTGTCTGCACATGTCCAGTTTTTTCAAAGCCAAAGAGGAGCTGTTTCAAGGCTTGAGCTTCCTGGGCGGCCTTTACAGCGACCTGCCCCTGCTGGCATCCGACTTGCCCTACTTCCCGCCCGAGGAGGACGACGAGGAGTTTGACGACGGCATACACCTCGTGGTGTGTGTGCACGGGCTGGATGGTGAGATTTACGAGGAGGCGGCCGCTTTCATTCCCGCTTGTCAAAATAATTGATTCAGACATTGTGCGATTTAATTTGATTAAAAAAATTTTTTTCTACGTCCAGGAAACAGCGCAGACCTTCGCCTGGTGAAGACGTTCATCGAGTTAGGCCTGCCAGGATCCCGGCTGGACTTCCTCATGTCTGAAAGAAACCAGGTATTTCATGTATTGCAAAACAAAACATTAAAAGCAATTCATTCAAATCTTTTTTTTGTTGTTTTTGTTTTAATTCTTTGCAGGCTGACACGTTTGCTGATTTTGACACCATGACGGACAGATTGCTGGATGAGATCATTCAGCACATCCAGTTGTACAATCTCACCGTAGGCAGGATAAGGTCGGTTTTCACCGAATGAAAGGACGCCGGCCACAATATTAGGGACACCTTCCCGCCACTTATTTAGATAATGTAACGCGAAGTACTGATTACGTATGATAACGCCAACTACATGGTGAGAAACCCCATTCTCCCTCATAGTCACACTGTACTGTACTTCCTCCTAATGTCAATAGAGGGCAGCAGAGACAGCAAAACGTTTCTTTAATGAGACGCTTCATAACCGCAAACGGTCTATAATAAGAGATTGTTTTGGGGTGTTTTTCTGGCGCCGACAGCTTCATCGGACACTCTCTGGGGAACGTCATCATCCGCTCGGTGCTGACGAGGCCTCGCTTCCGTTGCTATCTGCCCAGACTGCACACGTTCCTCTCGCTGTCCGGCCCGCACTTGGGGACGCTGTACAACAACAGCGCGCTGGTCAGCACAGGTGAGGAAGAGAACCCTTGCTTGGGACGGGGACGGGGCGGGGTGTAAGATGGTGTGCAAGCCACGCAAGTTCTTCCAGCTCGTCGGCAATTAAGCGGTCACACTGAAAAAGAGAGAGAGAGAGAGAGAGAGAGAGAGAGAGAGAGAGAGAGAGAGAGAGACCCACATGGCTGCGTGATTCCGAGGTCACCAAATTTAGACCTATTGATTTATTTTTCTCCAATCTGCCAGCACACAACCCGGACAGGATTTGTTTGTCGTGCTTGGAGTTGATGATCAAAAACAAGAAGACGACGTTCAAAATGGGCCAAGCTCTCCCCTTGCTTTAAGAATAGAGTTAGGTCCGTAATTGTGTCTAATTATAATTAAAAATAATGATCCTCAGAAGTAAATGATCCCAAAAAAAAAAGTCTTCTGGTAATTATCGAGCCTTTCAATGAACACTGCAAATGCTCGACGTGTAGCCGGCGCGTGAACATTTTGTGCTCTCCACAGCAATGATCAAGGGAAAACTAATATCTGCGCGCCTCGGTTTTTGAGGCAAAGTTTCACAGGATTGTATGTTTGTGGTTACGAAGGTCTGTGGTTAATGCAGAAGCTGAAGAAATCGGGATCCTTGCTGCAGCTCACCTTCAGAGACAACACGGATCCGCGGAAAACCTTCCTTTATCTCCTGAGTCAGAAACCCGGTAGGAAAACCGCCGAAACGGCCTCATTCAAATGTCGATTTTTTTTTTCAATCGGCCCGTTTTGTGTCGCGTTTCTGAGTGGCCTCCCCGCTGCGTCAGTGAGCGCGGCGACGACGACGATCATCACGGAAATGCTTTTTGTCAAACCCACGCAGAGCAAGAGTGCGCACGTCTGACACCCCGTCTGCGAAAACGCTTTTAAAAGCACTCGCTTGACAGCGGACCCAAAAGAAAAACGGTTTTATGGTGTCTCGCCTGTCATTGCGCTTTGGGATTGCGCTTTTGCCATTTCGAGTAAAACGACTCCTTTCTCTTTCAACTCCTTTTTTGTTTTATTTCCGTTAGGGCTGCAGTTCTTCAAGAATGTGGTGCTGGTGGCGTCGCCGCAGGACCGTTACGTTCCTTTCCACTCTGCCCGAATCGAGATGTGCAAAACCGCTCTCAAAGACAAAACCACAGGTAGACGATCTCCCGGCCACAGAACGTGAGCTGTGTCCAATCATGCCAAGGAGACCGTCATGAAAACATGAGTAAAAGCTCTCCGGATTATCCAATGCGCAGATAAATGATGGAATAATTGGAAACCAAATCATTTTAACGTGACCTGTCCGAATAATTGACCGAGGGTCCGACGAGAGAGCTCGTTTTTATGAGGCCATTTCATAAATTTGCTGGAATAAAATTGCGATAAATGATTGATCAGCAAGAGTATTTCTTGAATAATACAACAATGCTTGTAACAATAAAGATGAATTACAGGCCATTTTTTTTTCATCACTTTAGTATTTGCTTTTGAGGAAGGGTTCGAACGTCATTATCTTTGTCTTCCGTAGTAGCGTTAACGTGAAAAATTAATCGGGTCGGGTGCCTCAATTTCTTCCCCACCAGGCCCCGTCTACACGGAGATGATCAACAACCTGCTGCAGCCTCTCGTGGACGCCAAAGACTGCCGGTTAATCCGTCAGAACGTTTTCCACGCTCTGCCCAACACGGCCAACACGCTGATCGGCCGAGCCGCCCACATCGCCGTCCTGGACTCCGAACTTTTCCTGGAGAAGTTCTTCTTGGTGGCGGGACTTGACTACTTCAAATAACGGTGCTTTGGTCTCTTTTTACCACCAAACGTGTATGAATATGCTGTACTCTTCTGCGTAGATAGCCTTGTCAGGAACCAGGCGAGCGTTTGTTGCTTTAGGACGGTGAGCGGAAGCGCGTTAATCGACTGTTTCAAGCGCTCACCCAGCGTGAGTGTGACTCGTAGCCATGCCGATTGTAACATAAATATGGAACATCTATCCTGCATAGATGCTTGCCTTATCACTAACCGCTCAGCCGCAACACTTCACACGCGCTAACTGCGCCACGTTTCTTCTTGTCGGAGGAATTTGACGGGCGCGGACCCGTCCGTCGCCATCCGGTTGCCTTCGTGAAGAACGTGCGCGCAATGTGTCGGCGTCAAAAGAAACTCGGCAATAATGCTGGAAGGTGTTTTACCACGTTTTGTCCTAATCTCCCGTGCGGCAGCGCAAATCGTACTCCTTTGTGTCAATCAAGTGCGGCTATAGGGGTGTAGCGCAAGAATGTTTCGTCCTGGGTTTGCGTCGGATATTGGGAATGTCGTTTGACGACTGCGTTGTTTTTCGTTTCGTTTGTTTTGAAATCTGATGACATTTTAGAGTACTCTAAAGCGCATGTCACATTGACAGATCATTCTTGATCCTATTTCACAATTTGGAAAATGGATTTTTCAAATTTCCAGGACTGGCGTCATAAACATAAATATTTCGCAGATTACTTGAACGTACATACGGCGATACGCTACCACGAACACAGCTAAATCAAAATGTTATCAATGTACCTAACAATGAAACTTTATTACATTAATGGATAGAGTTTAGCAAGTATCATTATGTCCTTAACCTGTGTGTGTGCAATACTACCTAAAATGTTTTTTTAATAGCCGATACACAATTCTGATGCATTAAATAGGCAGCATAAGAAAAAAAAAAAGTATTCACAAAGGTGTGCTTTAGTGTGGATGAACTCAAGCCCAATCTTAAATAAATAGATATAAAAGGCCACGCCCCCTAAAATCTTCTCAGAAGAGCGGATTTATTGTACGTCTTGTCCCGAGTTTCACTTTGTTGACGTTTCCACGCCACATTTGGATCAGCGCTTATGATAGTCAAGTCTGAAACTTGTTGGTTGAGTCTTTGTAGCGGTTGGATGACAAGCGCACTTTATGGGACACCCTTGGCTCAACCTCCAGCAGGTTTTAGAACCCCCACCCACACCCAGCGCGCATCCCTGCGTTTGCTTTTAAACATGCAAAACACCGCGGGGAAGAAGGAAGGTTGCGTCCTAACCGCGCCTTTTCCAAGCTGCCCTCGGCTGTCTGAGCTCTTTGCGCCGCCAGCGAGTCGATAATGGCGCAAAGTGCTCTTTTTTTTTGTTGTTGTTGTGCGATTAAGGTTGTCATCGTGCCTGATTGCGATCAAACGCATCCTTTGAAGGAGCAGAATTGTTCACCTTCACCTTTGCAGGCCAATCTCGTGTGTCCTCATATCAAGCGTAGAAAAAAAGTAGTGTGTTTCCGGTAACATGAAATTTCAGCATAGGGTCGGTAACGTTTTTTTTTTTTAATCTTTTTTTTTTGGCCCCCATCAAAAATGTAAACAAAATAACCATAAAACATAAAACAAGGAGCCATTTTTTTTGTCTGTGGTTTTATTGTTCTTGTTTTGATTGTAAAGCGTCCTTGAGTGTTTTGAAAGGCGCTTCTAAATGAAATGTATTATTATTATTTGTGGCATGTTGTAACCACAGCCACAGGGTCAGTTTACGACGGCGTGACGTCACGGCCGTAAAGTGTTAATATAAAAAGGTGACGACTGACAATAAACTGCAGTGAGCACAGAGTCAGACTCCCCGCGTTTTATTAAACACAACAATGGCGACGAAGATGGAGCTTCCACTCTCGCCTCTTCCTCCGTTCCTCGCCCTGCCTGGCGAGCCGCCTGTCCCGTGGCCCCGCCGGTTGGAATCCTTCGAGACCTTTATTGAAGCCGTTGGGCTCGCCGACGAATATCGCGAGAGTTTGCACCGATGTAAACGCTCTACATTCATCTTTCCTTTTATTATTTATAATTTTGTCTGTGGTTTTATTGTTCTTGTTTTGATTGTAAAGCATCCTTGAGTGTTTTGAAAGGCGCTTATAAATGAAATGTATTATTATTATGACACAAAAATGTAGAAGGTTGTTTGAAAAAAAAAAAAATGCCGACCGTAAAGTTTTTTTTCGAGGTAGAAATTCTCGGTCGGTCGGGTTACCGGAAACACACTACTTTTTTTTCTACGCCTATTTCTTTGATGATTAACTTTGGAGATTCCACTGTGTATTGCATTCAACCGCAGTAAATTCTTGGGTAGGTTTATAAACGGATCAACAATGGTGTAAACCGACAGAGAATCCTGCTCTCATGTTTGTTGTGTGGAATTCGAGGAAAAGGGGGAAGTATTATGGGCCCCCTTAGCAGTTTTCTGTCACGCATGAAAAGACCTGCTTGTTTGGTGTCAGCCCCGCACCGGAAGATTCTTTGTGTCTATAAATTGAATGTTAAAAGTCTAACATCACTGTGAGAACCATGTATTTATTTCATCCTGTGAAGTGTATACTATGTAAAGTACAGAGAAAACGGCTTTGTCTGTGCCAATACGACTAAACAGATGTGACGGTGTAATTTAAAAGGAAATGTTTTGCAGAATGTCTCCCGTTTTGTGTGCTTCATGCATTGCCCTGAAAGCGACAAGCAGTATTAGACATCTTTTGAATAGATGCGTCGGTTTTTGCGTGTTCAGCGTTACTTGTTAAACAAGGAGACAAAAGCGGGATGAGTGCAAACTACTTGAGCGGGGGGGACTCTGAGCATCACATCCCCAAGCTGAAGTGAATATAGTACTTTTAAAAAGTAATGCAAATCTCTGTGCTCACACCCAGGGACGTTGTATTAACATGCCACATGTTTTTGGAATGCGGGTGGAAATCGGATTACCCGTGCAGGAGAAAATGGAAACTCCACACAGGAGAAGGCATCAAATCCCTGCACCTTTGCGCCGACACACCATCCCATTTTGTGACTGCTACTTGTAGCCATTAATCCAGACATCATCTTTGATTTTAAAAAATCAGCACAAATTATTTGATATATTTTTGTTTTGCTGGTTAAAGTTGTATTAATATTGTGCTCGTGAGATAATGTTGATTAATTTGAATGCATTATTAGTTGTATAGTAAGGCGTTTCTTTCCAAAAAAAGACCAAGTATAGGAGGGCGCTTTAGCTGAAAAAAACGACCATGTATAGTAAGGCGTTTTTAGCCGAAAAAAATGACCATGTATAGGAAGGCGCTTTTAACCCCCCCAAAAAAACGACCATGTATAGTAAGGCGTTTTTAGCCGAAAAAAATGACCATGTATAGGAAGGCGTTTTTAACCAAAAAAAAACCGACCATGTATAGTAAGGCGTTTTTTTGTCGAGAAAACAACCATATATAGGAAGGGGGTTTTAGCCGAAAAAAAACCGACCATGTATAGTATATAGTAAGGCGTTTTTAGCCGAAAAAACGTATGTATAGTAAGGCGTTTTTTGCCGAAAAAACCCGACCATGTATAGTAAGGCCGAAAAAAACGACCATGTATAGTAAGGCGTTTTTAGCCGAAAAAAACGACCATGTATAGTGAGGCATTTTTGCGGAAAAAAAACGACCATGTATAGTTCGGCGTTTTTAGTCGAAAAAAAACGACCATGTATGTATGGTAAGGCGTTTATCAAACCCCGCTCGGCGACTTGATAAAATACAACACCAAACAGTTACTTTTTCCTGCAAACTCTCCAGAGTGCATGTCAAATACGCCTATCGTGCAGAGCAAGTCACAGTCAATGGTAGTGTAGAGGTATACATGTCGGCTTTCCGTCCAGGCAACCCCGGTTCAAACCCCGCTCAATGAAGTAAGAAAATACAACATCAAACAGTTACATTTTTCTGCAAACTCTCCAGAGTGCATGTCAAATACGCCTATCGTGCAGATCAAATCACAGTCACTGGTAGTGTAGCGGTATACACATCGGCTTTCCATCCAGGCAACCCCGGTTCAAACCCCGCTCATTGACTTGAGAAAATACAACACCAAACAGTTACTTTTTCCTGCAAACCCTCCATAGTGTATGTCAAATACGCCTATGTGCAGCTCAGGTCACAGTCAATGGTAGTGTAGAGGTATACACGTCGGCTTTCCGTCCAGGCAACCCCGGTTCAAACCCCGCTCAGTGACTTGAGAAAATACAACACCAAACAGCTACTTTTTCCTGCAAAACCTCCAGAGTGAATGTCAAATACAACTATTATGCAGTGAAAGTCACAGTCACTGGTGGTGTAGAGGTATACACGCTGGCTTTCCGTCCAGGCAACGTGGGTTCAAACCCCATCCAGTGACAGCATATATGTCAGTTCCAATGGCCGAAAACTGGGATAGTCGGCCATTTAGAAAAGGCATTTTTGACGAAAAAAACTACCATGTACAGTAAGGCGTTTTTTAGCCGAAAAAAACGACCATGTATAGTAAGGCGTTTTTTGACGAAAAAAAACGACCAAGTATATATAGTAAGGTGTTTTTTGACGAAAAATACGACCATGTATACATAGTAAGGCGTTTTTTGACGAAAAAACGACCATGTATAGTAAGGCGTTTTTTGACGAAAAAACGACCATGTGTAGTAAGGCGTTTTTTGACGAAAAAAACTACCATGTATAGTAAGGCGTTTTTAGCGGAAAAAAACACCATGTATAGTAAGACTTTTTAGCGAAAAAACGACCATGTATAGTAAGGCGTTTTTGACGAAAAACGACCATGTATAGTAAGGCATTTTGATGAAAAAACGACCATGTATAGTAAGGCGTTTTTGACGAAAAACGACCATGTATAGCAAAGCATTTTAACGAAAAAACACCATGTATAGTAAGGCGTTTTTGACTAAAAAACGACCATGTATAGTAAGGCGTTTTTGACGAAAAACGACCATGTATAGTAAGGCGTTTTTGACTAAAAAACGACCATGTATAGTAAGGCGTTTTTGACTAAAAACGACCATGTATAGTAAGGCATTTTTGACGAAAAAACACCATGTATAGTAAGGCGTTTTTGACGAAAAACGACCATGTATAGTAAGGCCTTTTTGGCGAAAAACGACCATGTATAGTAAGGCGTTTTGACGAAAAACGACCATGTATAGTAAGGCGTTTTTGACGAAAAACGACCATGTATAGTAAGGCATTTTTGACGAAAAAAGACCATGTATAGTAAGGCGTTTTTGACGAAAAACGACCATGTATAGTAAGGCATTTTTGACTAAAAATGACCATGTATAGTAAGGCGTTTTTGACGAAAAACGACCATGTATAGTAAGGCATTTTTGACGAAAAACGACCATGTATAGTAAGGCATTTTTAGCGAAAAACGACCATGTATAGTAAGGCGTTTTTGACGAAAAACGACCATGTATAGTAAGGCGTTTTTGACGAAAAACGACCATGTATAGTAAGGCGTTTTTGACGAAAAAACGACCATGTATAGTAAGGCGTTTTTGACGAAAAACGACCATGTATAGTAAGGCGTTTTTGACGAAAAAACGACCATGTATAGTAAGGCGTTTTTGACGAAAAACAACCATGTATAGTAAGGCATTTTTGACTAAAAACGACCATGTATAGTAAGGCGTTTTTGATGAAAAAACGACCATGTATAGTAAGGCGTTTTTGATGAAAAACGACCATGTATAGTAAGGCGTTTTTGACTAAAAACGACCATGTATATATAGTAAGGCGTTTTGACGAAAAACGACCATGTATAGTAAGGCGTTTTTGACGAAAAACGACCATGTATAGTAAGGCATTTTTAGCGAAAAAACGACCATGTATAGTAAGGCGTTTTTAGCGAAAAAACGACCATGTATAGTAAGGCGTTTTTGACGAAAAACGACCATGTATAGTAAGGCGTTTTTGACGAAAAACGACCATGTATAGTAAGGCATTTTTGACGAAAAACGACCATGTATAGTAAGGCGTTTTTGACGAAAAAACGACCATGTATAGTAAGGCGTTTTTGACGAAAAAACGACCATGTATAGTAAGGCGTTTTTGACGAAAAACGACCATGTATAGTAAGGCGTTTTTGATGAAAAACGACCATGTATAGTAAGGCGTTTTTGACGAAAAAACGACCATGTATAGTAAGGCGTTTTTGATGAAAAAACGACCATGTATAGTAAGGCGTTTTTGACGAAAAACGACCATGTATAGTAAGGCGTTTTTGACGAAAAACGACCATGTATAGTAAGGCGTTTTTAGCGAAAAAACGACCATGTATAGTAAGGCGTTTTTGGCGAAAAAACGACCATGTATAGTAAGGCGTTTTTGACGAAAAACGACCATGTATAGTAAGGCATTTTTGATGAAAAAACGACCATGTATAGTAAGGCGTTTTTGACGAAAAAACGACCATGTATAGTAAGGCGTTTTTAACGAAAAAACGACCATGTATAGTAAGGCGTTTTTGACGAAAAACGACCATGTATAGTAAGGCGTTTTTGACGAAAAACGACCATGTATAGTAAGGCGTTTTTGACGAAAAACGACCATGTATAGTAAGGCGTTTTTGACGAAAAACGACCATGTATAGTAAGGCGTTTTTGACTAAAAACGACCATGTATAGTAAGGCGTTTTTGACGAAAAAACGACCATGTATAGTAAGGCGTTTTTGACGAAAAACGACCATGTATAGTAAGGCGTTTTTGACGAAAAACGACCATGTATAGTAAGGCATTTTTGACGAAAAAACGACCATGTATAGTAAGGCGTTTTTGACGAAAAACGACCATGTATAGTAAGGCGTTTTTGACGAAAAAACGACCATGTATAGTAAGGCGTTTTTGACGAAAAACGACCATGTATAGTAAGGCGTTTTTGACGAAAAAAACGACCATGTATAGTAAGGCGTTTTTAGAAAAAAAACGACCATGTATAGTAAGGCGTTTTTGACGAAAAAAACGACCATGTATAGTAAGGCGTTTTTGACTAAAAACGACCATGTATAGTAAGGCGTTTTTGACGAAAAAACGACCATGTATAGTAAGGCGTTTTTGACGAAAAACGACCATGTATAGTAAGGCGTTTTTGAAAAAACGACCATGTATAGTAAGGCGTTTTTAGCGAAAAAACGACCATGTATAGTAAGGCGTTTTTGACGAAAAACGACCATGTATAGTAAGGCGTTTTAGCCAAAAAACGACCATGTATAGTAAGGCGTTTTTAGCGAAAAACGACCATGTATAGTAAGGCGTTTTTAGCGAAAAAACGACCATGTATAGTAAGGCTTTTTTAGCCGAAAAAACGACCATGTATAGTAAGGCGTTTTTAGCCGAAAAAAACGACCATGTATAGTAAGGCGTTTTTGACGAAAAAACGACCATGTATAGTAAGGCGTTTTTGATGAAAAAAACGACCATGTATAGTAAGGCATTTTTAGCCGAAAAAACGACCATGTATAGTAAGGCGTTTTTGCGAAAAACGACCATGTATAGTAAGGCGTTTTTGACGAAAAACGACCATGTATAGTAAGGCATTTTTAGCGAAAAAACGACCATGTATAGTAAGGCGTTTTTAGCGAAAAACGACCATGTATAGTAAGGCGTTTTTGATGAAAAACGACCATGTATAGTAAGGCGTTTTTGACGAAAAACGACCATGTATAGTAAGGCGTTTTTGATGAAAAACGACCATGTATAGTAAGGCGTTTTTAGCGAAAAAACGACCATGTATAGTAAGGCGTTTTTAGCGAAAAAACGACCATGTATAGTAAGGCGTTTTTGACGAAAAAACGACCATGTATAGTAAGGCGTTTTTGCGAAAAAACGACCATGTATAGTAAGGCGTTTTTGCGAAAAAACGACCATGTATAGTAAGGCGTTTTTGATGAAAAACGACCATGTATAGTAAGGCGTTTTTGACGAAAAACGACCATGTATAGTAAGGCGTTTTTGAGAAAAAACGACCATGTATAGTAAGGCGTTTTTGCGAAAAAACGACCATGTATAGTAAGGCGTTTTTGCGAAAAAACGACCATGTATAGTAAGGCGTTTTTGACGAAAAAACGACCATGTATAGTAAGGCGTTTTTGACGAAAAAACGACCATGTATAGTAAGGCGTTTTTGAGCGAAAAAACGACCATGTATAGTAAGGCGTTTTTGACGAAAAAACGACCATGTATAGTAAGGCGTTTTTGATGAAAAAACGACCATGTATAGTAAGGCGTTTTTGACGAAAAAACGACCATGTATAGTAAGGCGTTTTTGCGAAAAAACGACCATGTATAGTAAGGCGTTTTTGACGAAAAAACGACCATGTATAGTAAGGCGTTTTTGATGAAAAAACGACCATGTATAGTAAGGCGTTTTTGACGAAAAACGACCATGTATAGTAAGGCGTTTTTGACGAAAAACGACCATGTATAGTAAGGCGTTTTTGACGAAAAAACGACCATGTATAGTAAGGCGTTTTTGACGAAAAAACGACCATGTATAGTAAGGCGTTTTTGCGAAAAAACGACCATGTATAGTAAGGCGTTTTTAGCGAAAAAACGACCATGTATAGTAAGGCGTTTTTGACGAAAAACGACCATGTATAGTAAGGCGTTTTTGACGAAAAACGACCATGTATAGTAAGGCGTTTTTGCGAAAAACGACCATGTATAGTAAGGCGTTTTTGCGAAAAAACGACCATGTATAGTAAGGCGTTTTTGCGAAAAAACGACCATGTATAGTAAGGCGTTTTTGACGAAAAACGACCATGTATAGTAAGGCGTTTTTGACGAAAAACGACCATGTATAGTAAGGCGTTTTTGATGAAAAAACGACCATGTATAGTAAGGCGTTTTTGATGAAAAACGACCATGTATAGTAAGGCGTTTTTGACGAAAAAACGACCATGTATAGTAAGGCGTTTTTGCGAAAAAACGACCATGTATAGTAAGGCGTTTTTGAAAAAAACGACCATGTATAGTAAGGCGTTTTTGACGAAAAACGACCATGTATAGTAAGGCGTTTTTGAAAAAAAACGACCATGTATAGTAAGGCGTTTTTGACGAAAAACGACCATGTATAGTAAGGCGTTTTTGACGAAAAAACGACCATGTATAGTAAGGCGTTTTTGAGCGAAAAAACGACCATGTATAGTAAGGCGTTTTTGCGAAAAAACGACCATGTATAGTAAGGCGTTTTTGACGAAAAAACGACCATGTATAGTAAGGCGTTTTTGATGAAAAACGACCATGTATAGTAAGGCGTTTTTGACGAAAAAACGACCATGTATAGTAAGGCGTTTTTGCGAAAAAACGACCATGTATAGTAAGGCGTTTTTGATGAAAAAAACGACCATGTATAGTAAGGCGTTTTTGACGAAAAACGACCATGTATAGTAAGGCGTTTTTGACGAAAAACGACCATGTATAGTAAGGCGTTTTTGCGAAAAAACGACCATGTATAGTAAGGCGTTTTTGACGAAAAACGACCATGTATAGTAAGGCGTTTTTAGCGAAAAAACGACCATGTATAGTAAGGCGTTTTTGACGAAAAAACGACCATGTATAGTAAGGCGTTTTTGACGAAAAACGACCATGTATAGTAAGGCGTTTTTGACGAAAAACGACCATGTATAGTAAGGCGTTTTTGACGAAAAAACGACCATGTATAGTAAGGCGTTTTTGCGAAAAACGACCATGTATAGTAAGGCGTTTTTAGCGAAAAAACGACCATGTATAGTAAGGCGTTTTTAGCGAAAAAACGACCATGTATAGTAAGGCGTTTTTGACGAAAAAACGACCATGTATAGTAAGGCGTTTTTGAGCGAAAAAACGACCATGTATAGTAAGGCGTTTTTGCGAAAAAACGACCATGTATAGTAAGGCGTTTTTGCGAAAAAACGACCATGTATAGTAAGGCGTTTTTGCGAAAAAACGACCATGTATAGTAAGGCGTTTTTGCGAAAAAACGACCATGTATAGTAAGGCGTTTTTGCGAAAAACGACCATGTATAGTAAGGCGTTTTTGACGAAAAACGACCATGTATAGTAAGGCGTTTTTGATGAAAAACGACCATGTATAGTAAGGCGTTTTTGATGAAAAACGACCATGTATAGTAAGGCGTTTTTGAAAAAAACGACCATGTATAGTAAGGCGTTTTTGACGAAAAACGACCATGTATAGTAAGGCGTTTTTGCGAAAAAACGACCATGTATAGTAAGGCGTTTTTGACGAAAAACGACCATGTATAGTAAGGCGTTTTTGACGAAAAAACGACCATGTATAGTAAGGCGTTTTTGACGAAAAAACGACCATGTATAGTAAGGCGTTTTTGCGAAAAAACGACCATGTATAGTAAGGCGTTTTTGACGAAAAAACGACCATGTATAGTAAGGCGTTTTTGACGAAAAAACGACCATGTATAGTAAGGCGTTTTTGCGAAAAAACGACCATGTATAGTAAGGCGTTTTTGCGAAAAAACGACCATGTATAGTAAGGCGTTTTTGACGAAAAAACGACCATGTATAGTAAGGCGTTTTTGACGAAAAAACGACCATGTATAGTAAGGCGTTTTTGCGAAAAAACGACCATGTATAGTAAGGCGTTTTTGCGAAAAAACGACCATGTATAGTAAGGCGTTTTTGAAAAAAACGACCATGTATAGTAAGGCGTTTTTGACGAAAAAACGACCATGTATAGTAAGGCGTTTTTGCGAAAAAACGACCATGTATAGTAAGGCGTTTTTGATGAAAAAACGACCATGTATAGTAAGGCGTTTTTGATGAAAAAACGACCATGTATAGTAAGGCGTTTTTGACGAAAAAACGACCATGTATAGTAAGGCGTTTTTGCGAAAAAACGACCATGTATAGTAAGGCGTTTTTGATGAAAAAACGACCATGTATAGTAAGGCGTTTTTGACGAAAAAACGACCATGTATAGTAAGGCGTTTTTGAAGAAAAAACGACCATGTATAGTAAGGCGTTTTTGACGAAAAAACGACCATGTATAGTAAGGCGTTTTTGACGAAAAAACGACCATGTATAGTAAGGCGTTTTTGCGAAAAAACGACCATGTATAGTAAGGCGTTTTTGACGAAAAAACGACCATGTATAGTAAGGCGTTTTTGATGAAAAAACGACCATGTATAGTAAGGCGTTTTTGATGAAAAAACGACCATGTATAGTAAGGCGTTTTTGACGAAAAACGACCATGTATAGTAAGGCGTTTTTGACGAAAAAACGACCATGTATAGTAAGGCGTTTTTGACGAAAAAACGACCATGTATAGTAAGGCGTTTTTGACGAAAAACGACCATGTATAGTAAGGCGTTTTTGATGAAAAAACGACCATGTATAGTAAGGCGTTTTTGACGAAAAACGACCATGTATAGTAAGGCGTTTTTGATGAAAAAACGACCATGTATAGTAAGGCGTTTTTGATGAAAAACGACCATGTATAGTAAGGCGTTTTTGACGAAAAAACGACCATGTATAGTAAGGCGTTTTTGCGAAAAAACGACCATGTATAGTAAGGCGTTTTTGCGAAAAAACGACCATGTATAGTAAGGCGTTTTTGACGAAAAAACGACCATGTATAGTAAGGCGTTTTTGACTAAAAAACGACCATGTATAGTAAGGCGTTTTTGATGAAAAAACGACCATGTATAGTAAGGCGTTTTTGATGAAAAAACGACCATGTATAGTAAGGCGTTTTTGACGAAAAAACGACCATGTATAGTAAGGCGTTTTTGCGAAAAAACGACCATGTATAGTAAGGCGTTTTTGACGAAAAACGACCATGTATAGTAAGGCGTTTTTGACGAAAAAACGACCATGTATAGTAAGGCGTTTTTGAAAAAAAACGACCATGTATAGTAAGGCGTTTTTGCGAAAAAACGACCATGTATAGTAAGGCGTTTTTGACGAAAAAACGACCATGTATAGTAAGGCGTTTTTGACGAAAAACGACCATGTATAGTAAGGCGTTTTTGACGAAAAACGACCATGTATAGTAAGGCGTTTTTGATGAAAAACGACCATGTATAGTAAGGCGTTTTTGACGAAAAAACGACCATGTATAGTAAGGCGTTTTTGCGAAAAAAACGACCATGTATAGTAAGGCGTTTTTGATGAAAAAACGACCATGTATAGTAAGGCGTTTTTGACGAAAAAACGACCATGTATAGTAAGGCGTTTTTGCGAAAAAACGACCATGTATAGTAAGGCGTTTTTGAAAAAAACGACCATGTATAGTAAGGCGTTTTTGACGAAAAAACGACCATGTATAGTAAGGCGTTTTTGACGAAAAAACGACCATGTATAGTAAGGCGTTTTTGATGAAAAAACGACCATGTATAGTAAGGCGTTTTTGACGAAAAAACGACCATGTATAGTAAGGCGTTTTTGACGAAAAAACGACCATGTATAGTAAGGCGTTTTTGACGAAAAACGACCATGTATAGTAAGGCGTTTTTGCGAAAAAACGACCATGTATAGTAAGGCGTTTTTGACGAAAAAACGACCATGTATAGTAAGGCGTTTTTGCGAAAAAACGACCATGTATAGTAAGGCGTTTTTGACGAAAAAACGACCATGTATAGTAAGGCGTTTTTGACGAAAAACGACCATGTATAGTAAGGCGTTTTTGACGAAAAAACGACCATGTATAGTAAGGCGTTTTTGAAAAAACGACCATGAAAAAAAAAACGACCATGTATAGTAAGGCGTTTTTGCGAAAAAAACGACCATGTATAGTAAGGCGTTTTTGACGAAAAAACGACCATGTATAGTAAGGCGTTTTTGACGAAAAAACGACCATGTATAGTAAGGCGTTTTTGACGAAAAAACGACCATGTATAGTAAGGCGTTTTTGACGAAAAAACGACCATGTATAGTAAGGCGTTTTTGACGAAAAACGACCATGTATAGTAAGGCGTTTTTGAAGAAAAACGACCATGTATAGTAAGGCGTTTTTGACGAAAAACGACCATGTATAGTAAGGCGTTTTTGACGAAAAAACGACCATGTATAGTAAGGCGTTTTTGCGAAAAAACGACCATGTATAGTAAGGCGTTTTTGACGAAAAACGACCATGTATAGTAAGGCGTTTTTGACGAAAAAACGACCATGTATAGTAAGGCGTTTTTGACGAAAAAACGACCATGTATAGTAAGGCGTTTTTAGCGAAAAAACGACCATGTATAGTAAGGCGTTTTTGACGAAAAAACGACCATGTATAGTAAGGCGTTTTTGACGAAAAAACGACCATGTATAGTAAGGCGTTTTTGACGAAAAAACGACCATGTATAGTAAGGCGTTTTTGACGAAAAACGACCATGTATAGTAAGGCGTTTTTGAAAAAAACGACCATGTATAGTAAGGCGTTTTTGACGAAAAACGACCATGTATAGTAAGGCGTTTTTGCGAAAAACGACCATGTATAGTAAGGCGTTTTTGACGAAAAACGACCATGTATAGTAAGGCGTTTTTAGCGAAAAAACGACCATGTATAGTAAGGCGTTTTTGAAAAAAACGACCATGTATAGTAAGGCGTTTTTACGAAAAACGACCATGTATAGTAAGGCGTTTTTGACGAAAAAACGACCATGTATAGTAAGGCGTTTTTGACGAAAAACGACCATGTATAGTAAGGCGTTTTTGACGAAAAAACGACCATGTATAGTAAGGCGTTTTTGCGAAAAACGACCATGTATAGTAAGGCGTTTTTGACTAAAAACGACCATGTATAGTAAGGCGTTTTTGACGAAAAAACGACCATGTATAGTAAGGCGTTTTTGACGAAAAAACGACCATGTATAGTAAGGCGTTTTTGAAAAAAACGACCATGTATAGTAAGGCGTTTTTGACGAAAAACGACCATGTATAGTAAGGCGTTTTTGACGAAAAACGACCATGTATAGTAAGGCGTTTTTGACGAAAAAAACGACCATGTATAGTAAGGCGTTTTTGACGAAAAACGACCATGTATAGTAAGGCGTTTTTGACGAAAAACGACCATGTATAGTAAGGCGTTTTTGACGAAAAACGACCATGTATAGTAAGGCGTTTTTGACGAAAAACGACCATGTATAGTAAGGCGTTTTTGCGAAAAAACGACCATGTATAGTAAGGCGTTTTTGACGAAAAACGACCATGTATAGTAAGGCGTTTTTGACGAAAAAAAACGACCATGTATAGTAAGGCGTTTTTGACGAAAAAACGACCATGTATAGTAAGGCGTTTTTGAAAAAAAACGACCATGTATAGTAAGGCGTTTTTGACGAAAAAACGACCATGTATAGTAAGGCGTTTTTGACGAAAAAACGACCATGTATAGTAAGGCGTTTTTGACGAAAAACGACCATGTATAGTAAGGCGTTTTTGACGAAAAACGACCATGTATAGTAAGGCGTTTTTGACGAAAAAACGACCATGTATAGTAAGGCGTTTTTGACTAAAAACGACCATGTATAGTAAGGCGTTTTTGACGAAAAAACGACCATGTATAGTAAGGCGTTTTTGACGAAAAACGACCATGTATAGTAAGGCGTTTTTGACGAAAAACGACCATGTATAGTAAGGCGTTTTTGCGAAAAACGACCATGTATAGTAAGGCGTTTTTGACTAAAAACGACCATGTATAGTAAGGCGTTTTTGACGAAAAACGACCATGTATAGTAAGGCGTTTTTGACGAAAAACGACCATGTATAGTAAGGCGTTTTTGACGAAAAACGACCATGTATAGTAAGGCGTTTTTGACGAAAAAACGACCATGTATAGTAAGGCGTTTTTGACGAAAAACGACCATGTATAGTAAGGCGTTTTTGACGAAAAAACGACCATGTATAGTAAGGCGTTTTTGACGAAAAAACGACCATGTATAGTAAGGCGTTTTTGACGAAAAACGACCATGTATAGTAAGGCGTTTTTGACTAAAAACGACCATGTATAGTAAGGCGTTTTTGACGAAAAAAACGACCATGTATAGTAAGGCGTTTTTGACGAAAAACGACCATGTATAGTAAGGCGTTTTTGACGAAAAACGACCATGTATAGTAAGGCGTTTTTGACTAAAAACGACCATGTATAGTAAGGCGTTTTTGACGAAAAAACGACCATGTATAGTAAGGCGTTTTTGACGAAAAACGACCATGTATAGTAAGGCGTTTTTGACGAAAAACGACCATGTATAGTAAGGCGTTTTTGACGAAAAACGACCATGTATAGTAAGGCGTTTTTGCGAAAAAACGACCATGTATAGTAAGGCGTTTTTGACGAAAAACGACCATGTATAGTAAGGCGTTTTTTGACTAAAAACGACCATGTATAGTAAGGCGTTTTTGACGAAAAAACGACCATGTATAGTAAGGCGTTTTTGACTAAAAACGACCATGTATAGTAAGGCGTTTTTGACGAAAAACGACCATGTATAGTAAGGCGTTTTTGACTAAAAACGACCATGTATAGTAAGGCGTTTTTGACGAAAAAACGACCATGTATAGTAAGGCGTTTTTGACGAAAAACGACCATGTATAGTAAGGCGTTTTTGACGAAAAAACGACCATGTATAGTAAGGCGTTTTTGACGAAAAAACGACCATGTATAGTAAGGCGTTTTTGACGAAAAACGACCATGTATAGTAAGGCGTTTTTGACGAAAAAACGACCATGTATAGTAAGGCGTTTTTGACGAAAAACGACCATGTATAGTAAGGCGTTTTTGACTAAAAACGACCATGTATAGTAAGGCGTTTTTGACGAAAAAACGACCATGTATAGTAAGGCGTTTTTGACGAAAAAAAACGACCATGTATAGTAAGGCGACCATGTATAGTAAGGCGTTTTGACGAAAAAACGACCATGTATAGTAAGGCGTTTTTGACGAAAAACGACCATGTATAGTAAGGCGTTTTTGACTAAAAACGACCATGTATAGTAAGGCGTTTTTGACGAAAAAACGACCATGTATAGTAAGGCGTTTTTGACTAAAAAACGACCATGTATAGTAAGGCGTTTTTGACGAAAAAACGACCATGTATAGTAAGGCGTTTTTGACTAAAAACGACCATGTATAGTAAGGCGTTTTTGACGAAAAACGACCATGTATAGTAAGGCGTTTTTGACGAAAAACGACCATGTATAGTAAGGCGTTTTTGACTAAAAACGACCATGTATAGTAAGGCGTTTTTGACGAAAAACGACCATGTATAGTAAGGCGTTTTTGACTAAAAACGACCATGTATAGTAAGGCGTTTTTGACTTTTGAAAAACGACCATGTATAGTAAGGCGTTTTTGACTAAAAACGACCATGTATAGTAAGGCGTTTTTGACGAAAAAACGACCATGTATAGTAAGGCGTTTTTGACGAAAAAACGACCATGTATAGTAAGGCGTTTTTGACTAAAAACGACCATGTATAGTAAGGCGTTTTTGACGAAAAACGACCATGTATAGTAAGGCGTTTTTGACTAAAAACGACCATGTATAGTAAGGCGTTTTTGACTAAAAACGACCATGTATAGTAAGGCGTTTTTGACTAAAAACGACCATGTATAGTAAGGCGTTTTTGACTAAAAACGACCATGTATAGTAAGGCGTTTTTGACGAAAAAACGACCATGTATAGTAAGGCGTTTTTGACGAAAAAAAACGACCATGTATAGTAAGGCGTTTTTGACGAAAAACGACCATGTATAGTAAGGCGTTTTTGACTAAAAAACGACCATGTATAGTAAGGCGTTTTTGACGAAAAACGACCATGTATAGTAAGGCGTTTTTGACGAAAAACGACCATGTATAGTAAGGCGTTTTTGACGAAAAACGACCATGTATAGTAAGGCGTTTTTGACTAAAAACGACCATGTATAGTAAGGCGTTTTTGACTAAAAAACGACCATGTATAGTAAGGCGTTTTTGACGAAAAAACGACCATGTATAGTAAGGCGTTTTTGACTAAAAAACGACCATGTATAGTAAGGCGTTTTTGACGAAAAAACGACCATGTATAGTAAGGCGTTTTTGACTAAAAACGACCATGTATAGTAAGGCGTTTTTGACGAAAAACGACCATGTATAGTAAGGCGTTTTTGACTAAAAACGACCATGTATAGTAAGGCGTTTTTGACGAAAAAACGACCATGTATAGTAAGGCGTTTTTGACGAAAAACGACCATGTATAGTAAGGCGTTTTTGACTAAAAACGACCATGTATAGTAAGGCGTTTTTGACTAAAAACGACCATGTATAGTAAGGCGTTTTTGACTAAAAACGACCATGTATAGTAAGGCGTTTTTGACTAAAAACGACCATGTATAGTAAGGCGTTTTTGACGAAAAACGACCATGTATAGTAAGGCGTTTTTGACGACCATGTAAAAACGACCATGTATAGTAAGGCGTTTTTTGACGAAAAACGACCATGTATAGTAAGGCGTTTTTGACTAAAAACGACCATGTATAGTAAGGCGTTTTTGACTAAAAAAACGACCATGTATAGTAAGGCGTTTTTGACGAAAAACGACCATGTATAGTAAGGCGTTTTTGACTAAAAACGACCATGTATAGTAAGGCGTTTTTGACGAAAAACGACCATGTATAGTAAGGCGTTTTTGACTAAAAAACGACCATGTATAGTAAGGCGTTTTTGACTAAAAACGACCATGTATAGTAAGGCGTTTTTGACTAAAAACGACCATGTATAGTAAGGCGTTTTTGACTAAAAACGACCATGTATAGTAAGGCGTTTTTGACGAAAAAACGACCATGTATAGTAAGGCGTTTTTGACTAAAAACGACCATGTATAGTAAGGCGTTTTTGACGAAAAACGACCATGTATAGTAAGGCGTTTTTGACTAAAAACGACCATGTATAGTAAGGCGTTTTTGACGAAAAAACGACCATGTATAGTAAGGCGTTTTTGACGAAAAACGACCATGTATAGTAAGGCGTTTTTGACTAAAAACGACCATGTATAGTAAGGCGTTTTTGACGAAAAACGACCATGTATAGTAAGGCGTTTTTGACTAAAAACGACCATGTATAGTAAGGCGTTTTTGACGAAAAACGACCATGTATAGTAAGGCGTTTTTTGAAAAAACGACCATGTATAGTAAGGCGTTTTTGACTAAAAACGACCATGTATAGTAAGGCGTTTTTGACTAAAAACGACCATGTATAGTAAGGCGTTTTTGACTAAAAACGACCATGTATAGTAAGGCGTTTTTGACGAAAAACGACCATGTATAGTAAGGCGTTTTTGACGAAAAAACGACCATGTATAGTAAGGCGTTTTTGACGAAAAAACGACCATGTATAGTAAGGCGTTTTTGACGAAAAACGACCATGTATAGTAAGGCGTTTTTGACGAAAAAACGACCATGTATAGTAAGGCGTTTTTGACGAAAAACGACCATGTATAGTAAGGCGTTTTTGACTAAAAACGACCATGTATAGTAAGGCGTTTTTGACGAAAAAACGACCATGTATAGTAAGGCGTTTTTGACTAAAAACGACCATGTATAGTAAGGCGTTTTTGACTAAAAACGACCATGTATAGTAAGGCGTTTTTGACGAAAAACGACCATGTATAGTAAGGCGTTTTTGACTAAAAACGACCATGTATAGTAAGGCGTTTTTGACGAAAAAACGACCATGTATAGTAAGGCGTTTTTGACGAAAAAACGACCATGTATAGTAAGGCGTTTTTGACTAAAAACGACCATGTATAGTAAGGCGTTTTTGACTAAAAACGACCATGTATAGTAAGGCGTTTTTGACTAAAAACGACCATGTATAGTAAGGCGTTTTTGACTAAAAACGACCATGTATAGTAAGGCGTTTTTGACTAAAAACGACCATGTATAGTAAGGCGTTTTTGACTAAAAACGACCATGTATAGTAAGGCGTTTTTGACTAAAAACGACCATGTATAGTAAGGCGTTTTTGACTAAAAACGACCATGTATAGTAAGGCGTTTTTGACTAAAAAAACGACCATGTATAGTAAGGCGTTTTTGACTAAAAACGACCATGTATAGTAAGGCGTTTTTGACTAAAAACGACCATGTATAGTAAGGCGTTTTTGACTAAAAACGACCATGTATAGTAAGGCGTTTTTGACTAAAAAACGACCATGTATAGTAAGGCGTTTTTGAAAAAACGACCATGTATAGTAAGGCGTTTTTGACTAAAAACGACCATGTATAGTAAGGCGTTTTTGACGAAAAACGACCATGTATAGTAAGGCGTTTTTGACTAAAAACGACCATGTATAGTAAGGCGTTTTTGACTAAAAACGACCATGTATAGTAAGGCGTTTTTGACTAAAAACGACCATGTATAGTAAGGCGTTTTTGACTAAAAACGACCATGTATAGTAAGGCGTTTTTGACGAAAAACGACCATGTATAGTAAGGCGTTTTTGACTAAAAACGACCATGTATAGTAAGGCGTTTTTGACTAAAAAACGACCATGTATAGTAAGGCGTTTTTGACTAAAAAACGACCATGTATAGTAAGGCGTTTTTGACTAAAAACGACCATGTATAGTAAGGCGTTTTTGACTAAAAACGACCATGTATAGTAAGGCGTTTTTGACTAAAAAAAACGACCATGTATAGTAAGGCGTTTTTAGACTAAAAAACGACCATGTATAGTAAGGCGTTTTTTGACGAAAAACGACCATGTATAGTAAGGCGTTTTTGACTAAAAACGACCATGTATAGTAAGGCGTTTTTGACTAAAAACGACCATGTATAGTAAGGCGTTTTTGACTAAAAACGACCATGTATAGTAAGGCGTTTTTGACTAAAAACGACCATGTATAGTAAGGCGTTTTTGACTAAAAACGACCATGTATAGTAAGGCGTTTTTGACTAAAAACGACCATGTATAGTAAGGCGTTTTTGACGAAAAACGACCATGTATAGTAAGGCGTTTTTTGACTAAAAACGACCATGTATAGTAAGGCGTTTTTGACTAAAAACGACCATGTATAGTAAGGCGTTTTTTGACTAAAAACGACCATGTATAGTAAGGCGTTTTTGACGAAAAACGACCATGTATAGTAAGGCGTTTTTGACTAAAAACGACCATGTATAGTAAGGCGTTTTTGACGAAAAAACGACCATGTATAGTAAGGCGTTTTTGACTAAAAACGACCATGTATAGTAAGGCGTTTTTGACTAAAAACGACCATGTATAGTAAGGCGTTTTTGACTAAAAACGACCATGTATAGTAAGGCGTTTTTGACTAAAAACGACCATGTATAGTAAGGCGTTTTTGACGAAAAACGACCATGTATAGTAAGGCGTTTTTGACGAAAAACGACCATGTATAGTAAGGCGTTTTTGACGAAAAACGACCATGTATAGTAAGGCGTTTTTGACGAAAAAACGACCATGTATAGTAAGGCGTTTTTGACGAAAAACGACCATGTATAGTAAGGCGTTTTTGACTAAAAACGACCATGTATAGTAAGGCGTTTTTGACGAAAAAAACGACCATGTATAGTAAGGCGTTTTTGACTAAAAAACGACCATGTATAGTAAGGCGTTTTTGACTAAAAAAACGACCATGTATAGTAAGGCGTTTTTGACTAAAAACGACCATGTATAGTAAGGCGTTTTTGACTAAAAAACGACCATGTATAGTAAGGCGTTTTTGACTAAAAACGACCATGTATAGTAAGGCGTTTTTGACTAAAAACGACCATGTATAGTAAGGCGTTTTTGACGAAAAACGACCATGTATAGTAAGGCGTTTTTGACTAAAAACGACCATGTATAGTAAGGCGTTTTTGACTAAAAACGACCATGTATAGTAAGGCGTTTTTGACTAAAAACGACCATGTATAGTAAGGCGTTTTGACTAAAAACGACCATGTATAGTAAGGCGTTTTTGACTAAAAACGACCATGTATAGTAAGGCGTTTTTGACTAAAAAACGACCATGTATAGTAAGGCGTTTTTGACTAAAAACGACCATGTATAGTAAGGCGTTTTTGACTAAAAACGACCATGTATAGTAAGGCGTTTTTGACGACCATGTAAAAACGACCATGTATAGTAAGGCGTTTTTGAAAAAAAACGACCATGTATAGTAAGGCGTTTTTTGACTAAAAACGACCATGTATAGTAAGGCGTTTTTGACTAAAAAACGACCATGTATAGTAAGGCGTTTTTTGACTAAAAACGACCATGTATAGTAAGGCGTTTTTGACGAAAAACGACCATGTATAGTAAGGCGTTTTTGACGAAAAACGACCATGTATAGTAAGGCGTTTTTGACGAAAAACGACCATGTATAGTAAGGCGTTTTTGACTAAAAACGACCATGTATAGTAAGGCGTTTTTGACTAAAAAAACGACCATGTATAGTAAGGCGTTTTTGACTAAAAACGACCATGTATAGTAAGGCGTTTTTGACGAAAAACGACCATGTATAGTAAGGCGTTTTTGACTAAAAACGACCATGTATAGTAAGGCGTTTTTGACTAAAAACGACCATGTATAGTAAGGCGTTTTTGACGAAAAACGACCATGTATAGTAAGGCGTTTTTGAAAAAACGACCATGTATAGTAAGGCGTTTTTGACTAAAAACGACCATGTATAGTAAGGCGTTTTTGACTAAAAACGACCATGTATAGTAAGGCGTTTTTGACTAAAAACGACCATGTATAGTAAGGCGTTTTTGACTAAAAACGACCATGTATAGTAAGGCGTTTTTGAAAAAACGACCATGTATAGTAAGGCGTTTTTGACTAAAAACGACCATGTATAGTAAGGCGTTTTTGACTAAAAACGACCATGTATAGTAAGGCGTTTTTGACTAAAAACGACCATGTATAGTAAGGCGTTTTTGACTAAAAACGACCATGTATAGTAAGGCGTTTTTGACTAAAAACGACCATGTATAGTAAGGCGTTTTTGACTAAAAACGACCATGTATAGTAAGGCGTTTTTGACTAAAAACGACCATGTATAGTAAGGCGTTTTTGACTAAAAACGACCATGTATAGTAAGGCGTTTTTGACTAAAAACGACCATGTATAGTAAGGCGTTTTTGACTAAAAACGACCATGTATAGTAAGGCGTTTTTGACTAAAAACGACCATGTATAGTAAGGCGTTTTTGACTAAAAACGACCATGTATAGTAAGGCGTTTTTGACTAAAAACGACCATGTATAGTAAGGCGTTTTTTTGACGAAAAAACGACCATGTATAGTAAGGCGTTTTTGACTAAAAACGACCATGTATAGTAAGGCGTTTTTGACTAAAAACGACCATGTATAGTAAGGCGTTTTTTGACTAAAAACGACCATGTATAGTAAGGCGTTTTTGACTAAAAACGACCATGTATAGTAAGGCGTTTTTGACTAAAAACGACCATGTATAGTAAGGCGTTTTTGACGAAAAACGACCATGTATAGTAAGGCGTTTTTGACTAAAAACGACCATGTATAGTAAGGCGTTTTTGACTAAAAACGACCATGTATAGTAAGGCGTTTTTGACTAAAAAACGACCATGTATAGTAAGGCGTTTTTGACTAAAAACGACCATGTATAGTAAGGCGTTTTTGACTAAAAACGACCATGTATAGTAAGGCGTTTTTGACGAAAAACGACCATGTATAGTAAGGCGTTTTTGACTAAAAACGACCATGTATAGTAAGGCGTTTTTGACTAAAAACGACCATGTATAGTAAGGCGTTTTGACTAAAAACGACCATGTATAGTAAGGCGTTTTTGACGAAAAACGACCATGTATAGTAAGGCGTTTTTGACTAAAAACGACCATGTATAGTAAGGCGTTTTTGACTAAAAACGACCATGTATAGTAAGGCGTTTTTGACGAAAAACGACCATGTATAGTAAGGCGTTTTTGACGAAAAACGACCATGTATAGTAAGGCGTTTTTTGACGAAAAAAGGCGTTTTTGACGACCATGTATAGTAAGGCGTTTTTGACTAAAAACGACCATGTATAGTAAGGCGTTTTTGACTAAAAACGACCATGTATAGTAAGGCGTTTTTGACTAAAAACGACCATGTATAGTAAGGCGTTTTTGACTAAAAACGACCATGTATAGTAAGGCGTTTTTGACTAAAAACGACCATGTATAGTAAGGCGTTTTTGAAAAAAACGACCATGTATAGTAAGGCGTTTTTGACGAAAAACGACCATGTATAGTAAGGCGTTTTTGACTAAAAACGACCATGTATAGTAAGGCGTTTTTGACTAAAAACGACCATGTATAGTAAGGCGTTTTTGACTAAAAACGACCATGTATAGTAAGGCGTTTTTGACTAAAAACGACCATGTATAGTAAGGCGTTTTTGACTAAAAACGACCATGTATAGTAAGGCGTTTTTGACGAAAAAAACGACCATGTATAGTAAGGCGTTTTTGACTAAAAACGACCATGTATAGTAAGGCGTTTTTGACTAAAAACGACCATGTATAGTAAGGCGTTTTTGACTAAAAACGACCATGTATAGTAAGGCGTTTTTGACTAAAAACGACCATGTATAGTAAGGCGTTTTTGACTAAAAACGACCATGTATAGTAAGGCGTTTTTGACTAAAAACGACCATGTATAGTAAGGCGTTTTTGACTAAAAACGACCATGTATAGTAAGGCGTTTTTGACTAAAAACGACCATGTATAGTAAGGCGTTTTTGACGAAAAACGACCATGTATAGTAAGGCGTTTTTGACGAAAAACGACCATGTATAGTAAGGCGTTTTTGACTAAAAACGACCATGTATAGTAAGGCGTTTTTGACTAAAAACGACCATGTATAGTAAGGCGTTTTTGACTAAAAACGACCATGTATAGTAAGGCGTTTTTGACTAAAAACGACCATGTATAGTAAGGCGTTTTTGACGAAAAACGACCATGTATAGTAAGGCGTTTTTGACTAAAAACGACCATGTATAGTAAGGCGTTTTTGACGAAAAACGACCATGTATAGTAAGGCGTTTTTGACTAAAAACGACCATGTATAGTAAGGCGTTTTTTGACGAAAAACGACCATGTATAGTAAGGCGTTTTTGACTAAAAACGACCATGTATAGTAAGGCGTTTTTTGACTAAAAACGACCATGTATAGTAAGGCGTTTTTGACTAAAAACGACCATGTATAGTAAGGCGTTTTTGACGAAAAAACGACCATGTATAGTAAGGCGTTTTTTGACTAAAAACGACCATGTATAGTAAGGCGTTTTTGACTAAAAACGACCATGTATAGTAAGGCGTTTTTGACTAAAAACGACCATGTATAGTAAGGCGTTTTTGACTAAAAAACGACCATGTATAGTAAGGCGTTTTTGACTAAAAAACGACCATGTATAGTAAGGCGTTTTTTGACTAAAAACGACCATGTATAGTAAGGCGTTTTTGACTAAAAAACGACCATGTATAGTAAGGCGTTTTTGACTAAAAAAACGACCATGTATAGTAAGGCGTTTTTGACTAAAAACGACCATGTATAGTAAGGCGTTTTTGACTAAAAACGACCATGTATAGTAAGGCGTTTTTGACTAAAAACGACCATGTATAGTAAGGCGTTTTTGACTAAAAACGACCATGTATAGTAAGGCGTTTTTGACTAAAAACGACCATGTATAGTAAGGCGTTTTTTGACTAAAAACGACCATGTATAGTAAGGCGTTTTTTGAAAAAAACGACCATGTATAGTAAGGCGTTTTTGACGAAAAACGACCATGTATAGTAAGGCGTTTTTGACTAAAAACGACCATGTATAGTAAGGCGTTTTTGACTAAAAACGACCATGTATAGTAAGGCGTTTTTGACTAAAAACGACCATGTATAGTAAGGCGTTTTTGACTAAAAACGACCATGTATAGTAAGGCGTTTTGACGAAAAACGACCATGTATAGTAAGGCGTTTTTGACTAAAAACGACCATGTATAGTAAGGCGTTTTTGACTAAAAACGACCATGTATAGTAAGGCGTTTTTGACTAAAAACGACCATGTATAGTAAGGCGTTTTTGACTAAAAACGACCATGTATAGTAAGGCGTTTTTGACGAAAAACGACCATGTATAGTAAGGCGTTTTGACTAAAAACGACCATGTATAGTAAGGCGTTTTTGACTAAAAACGACCATGTATAGTAAGGCGTTTTTGACTAAAAACGACCATGTATAGTAAGGCGTTTTTGACGAAAAAACGACCATGTATAGTAAGGCGTTTTTGACTAAAAACGACCATGTATAGTAAGGCGTTTTTGACTAAAAACGACCATGTATAGTAAGGCGTTTTTGACTAAAAACGACCATGTATAGTAAGGCGTTTTTGACTAAAAACGACCATGTATAGTAAGGCGTTTTTGACTAAAAACGACCATGTATAGTAAGGCGTTTTTGACTAAAAACGACCATGTATAGTAAGGCGTTTTTGACGAAAAACGACCATGTATAGTAAGGCGTTTTTGACTAAAAACGACCATGTATAGTAAGGCGTTTTTGACTAAAAAACGACCATGTATAGTAAGGCGTTTTTGACTAAAAACGACCATGTATAGTAAGGCGTTTTTGACGAAAAACGACCATGTATAGTAAGGCGTTTTTGACTAAAAACGACCATGTATAGTAAGGCGTTTTTGACTAAAAACGACCATGTATAGTAAGGCGTTTTTGAAAAAACGACCATGTATAGTAAGGCGTTTTTGACTAAAAACGACCATGTATAGTAAGGCGTTTTTGACTAAAAAAACGACCATGTATAGTAAGGCGTTTTTGACTAAAAAACGACCATGTATAGTAAGGCGTTTTTGACGAAAAAACGACCATGTATAGTAAGGCGTTTTTGACTAAAAACGACCATGTATAGTAAGGCGTTTTTGACTAAAAACGACCATGTATAGTAAGGCGTTTTTGACTAAAAAACGACCATGTATAGTAAGGCGTTTTTGACTAAAAACGACCATGTATAGTAAGGCGTTTTTGACGAAAAACGACCATGTATAGTAAGGCGTTTTTTGAAAAACGACCATGTATAGTAAGGCGTTTTTGACTAAAAACGACCATGTATAGTAAGGCGTTTTTGAAAAAACGACCATGTATAGTAAGGCGTTTTTGACTAAAAACGACCATGTATAGTAAGGCGTTTTTTGACTAAAAACGACCATGTATAGTAAGGCGTTTTTGACTAAAAACGACCATGTATAGTAAGGCGTTTTTGACTAAAAACGACCATGTATAGTAAGGCGTTTTTGATAAAAACGACCATGTATAGTAAGGCGTTTTTGACTAAAAACGACCATGTATAGTAAGGCGTTTTTGACTAAAAACGACCATGTATAGTAAGGCGTTTTTGACTAAAAACGACCATGTATAGTAAGGCGTTTTTGACTAAAAACGACCATGTATAGTAAGGCGTTTTTGACTAAAAACGACCATGTATAGTAAGGCGTTTTTGACTAAAAACGACCATGTATAGTAAGGCGTTTTTGACTAAAAACGACCATGTATAGTAAGGCGTTTTTGACTAAAAACGACCATGTATAGTAAGGCGTTTTTGACTAAAAACGACCATGTATAGTAAGGCGTTTTTGACTAAAAACGACCATGTATAGTAAGGCGTTTTTGACTAAAAACGACCATGTATAGTAAGGCGTTTTTGACTAAAAACGACCATGTATAGTAAGGCGTTTTTGACTAAAAACGACCATGTATAGTAAGGCGTTTTTGACTAAAAACGACCATGTATAGTAAGGCGTTTTTGACTAAAAACGACCATGTATAGTAAGGCGTTTTTGACTAAAAACGACCATGTATAGTAAGGCGTTTTTTGACGAAAAACGACCATGTATAGTAAGGCGTTTTTGACTAAAAACGACCATGTATAGTAAGGCGTTTTTGACTAAAAACGACCATGTATAGTAAGGCGTTTTTGACTAAAAACGACCATGTATAGTAAGGCGTTTTTTGACTAAAAACGACCATGTATAGTAAGGCGTTTTTGACTAAAAACGACCATGTATAGTAAGGCGTTTTTGACTAAAAACGACCATGTATAGTAAGGCGTTTTTGACTAAAAACGACCATGTATAGTAAGGCGTTTTTGACTAAAAACGACCATGTATAGTAAGGCGTTTTTGACTAAAAACGACCATGTATAGTAAGGCGTTTTTGACTAAAAACGACCATGTATAGTAAGGCGTTTTTGACTAAAAACGACCATGTATAGTAAGGCGTTTTTGACGAAAAACGACCATGTATAGTAAGGCGTTTTTGACTAAAAACGACCATGTATAGTAAGGCGTTTTTTGACTAAAAACGACCATGTATAGTAAGGCGTTTTTGACTAAAAACGACCATGTATAGTAAGGCGTTTTTGACTAAAAACGACCATGTATAGTAAGGCGTTTTTGATAAAAACGACCATGTATAGTAAGGCGTTTTTGACTAAAAACGACCATGTATAGTAAGGCGTTTTTGACTAAAAACGACCATGTATAGTAAGGCGTTTTTGACTAAAAACGACCATGTATAGTAAGGCGTTTTTGACTAAAAACGACCATGTATAGTAAGGCGTTTTTGACTAAAAACGACCATGTATAGTAAGGCGTTTTTGACTAAAAAACGACCATGTATAGTAAGGCGTTTTTGACTAAAAACGACCATGTATAGTAAGGCGTTTTTTGACTAAAAACGACCATGTATAGTAAGGCGTTTTTGACTAAAAACGACCATGTATAGTAAGGCGTTTTTGACTAAAAACGACCATGTATAGTAAGGCGTTTTTGACTAAAAACGACCATGTATAGTAAGGCGTTTTTGACTAAAAACGACCATGTATAGTAAGGCGTTTTTGACTAAAAACGACCATGTATAGTAAGGCGTTTTTGACGAAAAACGACCATGTATAGTAAGGCGTTTTTGACTAAAAACGACCATGTATAGTAAGGCGTTTTTGACTAAAAACGACCATGTATAGTAAGGCGTTTTTGACTAAAAACGACCATGTATAGTAAGGCGCTTTTTGATGAAAAACGACCATGTATAGTAAGGCGTTTTTGACTAAAAACGACCATGTATAGTAAGGCGTTTTTGACTAAAAACGACCATGTATAGTAAGGCGTTTTTGACTAAAAACGACCATGTATAGTAAGGCGTTTTTGACTAAAAACGACCATGTATAGTAAGGCGTTTTTGACTAAAAACGACCATGTATAGTAAGGCGTTTTTGACTAAAAACGACCATGTATAGTAAGGCGTTTTTTGACTAAAAACGACCATGTATAGTAAGGCGTTTTTGACTAAAAACGACCATGTATAGTAAGGCGTTTTTGACTAAAAACGACCATGTATAGTAAGGCGTTTTTGACTAAAAACGACCATGTATAGTAAGGCGTTTTTGAAAAAACGACCATGTATAGTAAGGCGTTTTTGACTAAAAACGACCATGTATAGTAAGGCGTTTTTGACTAAAAACGACCATGTATAGTAAGGCGTTTTTGACTAAAAACGACCATGTATAGTAAGGCGTTTTTGACTAAAAACGACCATGTATAGTAAGGCGTTTTTGACTAAAAACGACCATGTATAGTAAGGCGCTTTTGACTAAAAACGACCATGTATAGTAAGGCGTTTTTGACTAAAAACGACCATGTATAGTAAGGCGTTTTTGACTAAAAACGACCATGTATAGTAAGGCGTTTTTGATAAAAACGACCATGTATAGTAAGGCGTTTTTGACTAAAAACGACCATGTATAGTAAGGCGTTTTTGACTAAAAACGACCATGTATAGTAAGGCGTTTTTGACTAAAAACGACCATGTATAGTAAGGCGTTTTTGACTAAAAACGACCATGTATAGTAAGGCGTTTTTGACTAAAAACGACCATGTATAGTAAGGCGTTTTTGACTAAAAACGACCATGTATAGTAAGGCGTTTTTGACTAAAAACGACCATGTATAGTAAGGCGTTTTTGACTAAAAACGACCATGTATAGTAAGGCGTTTTTGACTAAAAACGACCATGTATAGTAAGGCGTTTTTGACTAAAAACGACCATGTATAGTAAGGCGCTTTTGACTAAAAACGACCATGTATAGTAAGGCGTTTTTGACTAAAAACGACCATGTATAGTAAGGCGTTTTTGACTAAAAACGACCATGTATAGTAAGGCGTTTTTGACTAAAAACGACCATGTATAGTAAGGCGTTTTTGACTAAAAACGACCATGTATAGTAAGGCGTTTTTGACTAAAAACGACCATGTATAGTAAGGCGTTTTTGACTAAAAACGACCATGTATAGTAAGGCGTTTTTGACTAAAAACGACCATGTATAGTAAGGCGTTTTTGACTAAAAACGACCATGTATAGTAAGGCGTTTTTGACTAAAAACGACCATGTATAGTAAGGCGTTTTTGACTAAAAACGACCATGTATAGTAAGGCGTTTTTTTGATAAAAACGACCATGTATAGTAAGGCGTTTTTGACTAAAAACGACCATGTATAGTAAGGCGCTTTTTGACTAAAAACGACCATGTATAGTAAGGCGTTTTTGACTAAAAACGACCATGTATAGTAAGGCGTTTTTGACTAAAAACGACCATGTATAGTAAGGCGTTTTTGACTAAAAACGACCATGTATAGTAAGGCGTTTTTGACTAAAAACGACCATGTATAGTAAGGCGTTTTTGACTAAAAACGACCATGTATAGTAAGGCGTTTTTGACTAAAAACGACCATGTATAGTAAGGCGTTTTTGACTAAAAACGACCATGTATAGTAAGGCGTTTTTGACTAAAAACGACCATGTATAGTAAGGCGTTTTTTGACTAAAAACGACCATGTATAGTAAGGCGTTTTTTGACTAAAAACGACCATGTATAGTAAGGCGTTTTTGACTAAAAACGACCATGTATAGTAAGGCGTTTTTGACTAAAAACGACCATGTATAGTAAGGCGTTTTTGACTAAAAACGACCATGTATAGTAAGGCGTTTTTGACTAAAAACGACCATGTATAGTAAGGCGTTTTTGACTAAAAACGACCATGTATAGTAAGGCGTTTTTGACTAAAAACGACCATGTATAGTAAGGCGTTTTTTGACTAAAAACGACCATGTATAGTAAGGCGTTTTTGACTAAAAACGACCATGTATAGTAAGGCGTTTTTGACGAAAAACGACCATGTATAGTAAGGCGTTTTTTGACTAAAAACGACCATGTATAGTAAGGCGTTTTTTGACTAAAAACGACCATGTATAGTAAGGCGTTTTTGACTAAAAACGACCATGTATAGTAAGGCGTTTTTGACTAAAAACGACCATGTATAGTAAGGCGTTTTTGACTAAAAACGACCATGTATAGTAAGGCGTTTTTGACTAAAAACGACCATGTATAGTAAGGCGTTTTTTGACTAAAAACGACCATGTATAGTAAGGCGTTTTTGACTAAAAACGACCATGTATAGTAAGGCGTTTTTGACTAAAAACGACCATGTATAGTAAGGCGTTTTTGACTAAAAACGACCATGTATAGTAAGGCGTTTTTGACTAAAAACGACCATGTATAGTAAGGCGTTTTTGACTAAAAACGACCATGTATAGTAAGGCGTTTTTGACTAAAAACGACCATGTATAGTAAGGCGTTTTTGATAAAAACGACCATGTATAGTAAGGCGTTTTTGACTAAAAACGACCATGTATAGTAAGGCGTTTTTGACTAAAAACGACCATGTATAGTAAGGCGTTTTTGACTAAAAACGACCATGTATAGTAAGGCGTTTTTGACTAAAAACGACCATGTATAGTAAGGCGTTTTTGACTAAAAAACGACCATGTATAGTAAGGCGTTTTTGACTAAAAACGACCATGTATAGTAAGGCGTTTTTGACTAAAAACGACCATGTATAGTAAGGCGTTTTTGACTAAAAACGACCATGTATAGTAAGGCGTTTTTGATGAAAAACGACCATGTATAGTAAGGCGTTTTTGACTAAAAACGACCATGTATAGTAAGGCGTTTTTGACTAAAAACGACCATGTATAGTAAGGCGTTTTTGATGAAAAACGACCATGTATAGTAAGGCGTTTTTGACTAAAAACGACCATGTATAGTAAGGCGTTTTTGACTAAAAACGACCATGTATAGTAAGGCGTTTTTGATGAAAAACGACCATGTATAGTAAGGCGTTTTTGACTAAAAACGACCATGTATAGTAAGGCGTTTTTGACTAAAAACGACCATGTATAGTAAGGCGTTTTTGATGAAAAACGACCATGTATAGTAAGGCGTTTTTGACTAAAAACGACCATGTATAGTAAGGCGTTTTTGACTAAAAACGACCATGTATAGTAAGGCGTTTTTTGATGAAAAACGACCATGTATAGTAAGGCGTTTTTTGACTAAAAACGACCATGTATAGTAAGGCGTTTTTGACTAAAAACGACCATGTATAGTAAGGCGTTTTTGACTAAAAACGACCATGTATAGTAAGGCGTTTTTGACTAAAAACGACCATGTATAGTAAGGCGTTTTTGATGAAAAACGACCATGTATAGTAAGGCGTTTTTGACTAAAAACGACCATGTATAGTAAGGCGTTTTTTGACTAAAAACGACCATGTATAGTAAGGCGTTTTTTGACTAAAAACGACCATGTATAGTAAGGCGTTTTTTGACTAAAAACGACCATGTATAGTAAGGCGTTTTTGACTAAAAACGACCATGTATAGTAAGGCGTTTTTGACGAAAAACGACCATGTATAGTAAGGCGTTTTTGACTAAAAACGACCATGTATAGTAAGGCGTTTTTGACTAAAAACGACCATGTATAGTAAGGCGTTTTTGACTAAAAACGACCATGTATAGTAAGGCATTTTTGACTAAAAACGACCATGTATAGTAAGGCGTTTTTGACTAAAAACGACCATGTATAGTAAGGCATTTTGACTAAAAACGACCATGTATAGTAAGGCGTTTTTGACTAAAAAACGACCATGTATAGTAAGGCGTTTTTGACTAAAAACGACCATGTATAGTAAGGCGTTTTTTGACTAAAAACGACCATGTATAGTAAGGCGTTTTTTGACTAAAAACGACCATGTATAGTAAGGCGTTTTAGACTAAAAACGACCATGTATAGTAAGGCATTTTTAATAAAAACGACCATGTATAGTAAGGCGCTTTTTGATAAAAACGACCATGTATAGTAAGGCGTTTTTTGACTAAAAACGACCATGTATAGTAAGGCGTTTTTAGCCTAAAAACGACCATGTATAGTAAGGCGTTTTAGACTAAAAACGACCATGTATAGTAAGGCGTTTTTAGCTAAAAACGACCATGTATAGTAAGGCGTTTTTGACTAAAAACGACCATGTATAGTAAGGCGTTTTTGACTAAAAACGACCATGTATAGTAAGGCGTTTTTGACTAAAAACGACCATGTATAGTAAGGCGTTTTTGACTAAAAACGACCATGTATAGTAAGGCGTTTTTGACTAAAAACGACCATGTATAGTAAGGCGTTTTTAGCCTAAAAACGACCATGTATAGTAAGGCGTTTTTGACTAAAAACGACCATGTATAGTAAGGCGTTTTTGACTAAAAACGACCATGTATAGTAAGGCATTTTTAGACTAAAAACGACCATGTATAGTAAGGCGTTTTTGAAAAAACGACCATGTATAGTAAGGCGTTTTTGACTAAAAACGACCATGTATAGTAAGGCGTTTTTGACTAAAAACGACCATGTATAGTAAGGCGTTTTTGATGAAAAACGACCATGTATAGTAAGGCATTTTTAGACTAAAAACGACCATGTATAGTAAGGCGTTTTTGACTAAAAACGACCATGTATAGTAAGGCGTTTTTGAATAAAAACGACCATGTATAGTAAGGCGTTTTAGAATAAAAACGACCATGTATAGTAAGGCGTTTTTGACTAAAAACGACCATGTATAGTAAGGCGCTTTTTGACTAAAAACGACCATGTATAGTAAGGCGTTTTTGACTAAAAACGACCATGTATAGTAAGGCATTTTTAGACTAAAAACGACCATGTATAGTAAGGCGTTTTTGACTAAAAACGACCATGTATAGTAAGGCGTTTTTGACTAAAAACGACCATGTATAGTAAGGCGCTTTTTGACTAAAAACGACCATGTATAGTAAGGCGTTTTTGACTAAAAACGACCATGTATAGTAAGGCGTTTTTGACTAAAAACGACCATGTATAGTAAGGCGTTTTTGACTAAAAACGACCATGTATAGTAAGGCGTTTTTAGACTAAAAACGACCATGTATAGTAAGGCGTTTTTGACTAAAAACGACCATGTATAGTAAGGCGTTTTTTGACTAAAAACGACCATGTATAGTAAGGCGTTTTTGACTAAAAACGACCATGTATAGTAAGGCGTTTTTGACTAAAAACGACCATGTATAGTAAGGCGTTTTTGACTGAAAAAACGACCATGTATAGTAAGGCGTTTTTGACTAAAAACGACCATGTATAGTAAGGCGTTTTTAACTAAAAACGACCATGTATAGTAAGGCGTTTTAAAAAAAACGACCATGTATAGTAAGGCGTTTTTGACTAAAAACGACCATGTATAGTAAGGCGTTTTTTGACTAAAAACGACCATGTATAGTAAGGCATTTTTAGCCTAAAAACGACCATGTATAGTAAGGCGTTTTTAGCTGAAAAAAACGACCATGTATAGTAAGGCGCTTTTGACTAAAAACGACCATGTATAGTAAGGCGTTTTGACTAAAAACGACCATGTATAGTAAGGCATTTTTAGACTAAAAACGACCATGTATATAGTAAGGCGTTTTTGACTAAAAACGACCATGTATAGTAAGGCGTTTTTACTAAAAACGACCATGTATAGTAAGGCATTTTTAGCGAAAAAAACGACCATGTATAGTAAGGCGTTTTAGCGAAAAAACGACCATGTATAGTAAGGCGTTTTTGATGAAAAACGACCATGTATAGTAAGGCGTTTTTGATGAAAAAACGACCATGTATAGTAAGGCGTTTTTGATGAAAAACGACCATGTATAGTAAGGCGTTTTTGACTAAAAACGACCATGTATAGTAAGGCGTTTTTGATAAAAACGACCATGTATAGTAAGGCGTTTTTAGCGAAAAAACGACCATGTATAGTAAGGCGTTTTTGACTAAAAACGACCATGTATAGTAAGGCGTTTTTGACTAAAAACGACCATGTATAGTAAGGCATTTTTAGAAAAAAAACGACCATGTATAGTAAGGCGTTTTTAGCGAAAAAACACCATGTATAGTAAGGCGTTTTTGACTAAAAACGACCATGTATAGTAAGGCGTTTTTGACTAAAAACGACCATGTATAGTAAGGCATTTTTAGCGAAAAAAAACGACCATGTATAGTAAGGCGTTTTTGACTAAAAACGACCATGTATAGTAAGGCGTTTTTGATGAAAAAACGACCATGTATAGTAAGGCGTTTTTGACTAAAAAACGACCATGTATAGTAAGGCGTTTTTGATGAAAAAACGACCATGTATAGTAAGGCGCTTTTGATGAAAAACGACCATGTATAGTAAGGCGTTTTTGACTAAAAACGACCATGTATAGTAAGGCGTTTTAGCGAAAAACGACCATGTATAGTAAGGCGTTTTGACTAAAAACGACCATGTATAGTAAGGCGTTTTTTGACTAAAAAACGACCATGTATAGTAAGGCGTTTTGATGAAAAAACGACCATGTATAGTAAGGCGTTTTTTGACTAAAAACGACCATGAATAGTAAGGCGTTTTAGCGAAAAACGACCATGTATAGTAAGGCGTTTTTGACTAAAAACGACCATGTATAGTAAGGCGTTTTTGATGAAAAACGACCATGTATAGTAAGGCTTTTTTGACTAAAAACGACCATGTATAGCAAGGCATTTTTAGCGAAAAAACGACCATGTATAGTAAGGCGTTTTTATAAAAGCGACCATGTATAGGAAAGCGTTTTTAAAAAAACGACCATGTAGTAAGGCGCTTTTGACTAAAAACGACCATGTATAGTAAGGCGTTTTTGACTAAAAACGACCATGTATAGTAAGGCGTTTTTAATAAAAGCGACCATGTATAGGAAGGCGTTTTAATAAAAACGACCATGTATAGTAAGGCGCTTTTGACTAAAAACGACCATGTATAGTAAGGCGTTTTTGATGAAAAAACGACCATGTATAGTAAGGCATTTTTAGCGAAAAAAACGACCATGTATAGTAAGGCGTTTTTAGCGAAAAACGACCATGTATAGTAAGGCGTTTTTGACTAAAAACGACCATGTATAGTAAGGCGTTTTTGACTAAAAACGACCATGTATAGTAAGGCGTTTTTGATGAAAAACGACCATGTATAGTAAGGCGTTTTATTGACTAAAAACGACCATGTATAGCAAGGCGTTTTAGCGAAAAACCACCATGTATAGTAAGGCGTTTTAGCGAATAAAAACGACCATGTATAGTAAGGCGCTTTTGACTAAAAACGACCATGTATAGTAAGGCGCTTTTGACTAAAAACGACCATGTATAGTAAGGCGTTTTTGATGAAAAAACGACCATGTATAGTAAGGCGCTTTTGACTAAAAACGACCATGTATAGCAAGGCGCTTTTAGCGAAAAAACACCATGTATAGTAAGGCATTTTTAGCCTAAAAACGACCATGTATAGTAAGGCGTTCTTTGATGAAAAAACGACCATGTATAGTAAGGCGTTTTGATGAAAAAACGACCATGTATAGTAAGGCGTTTTTGATGAAAAAACGACCATGTATAGTAAGGCGATTTAAATAAAAACGACCATGTATAGTAAGGCGTTTTTGACTAAAAAAGACCATGTATAGTAAGGCGTTTTTACGAAAAAACGACCATGTATAGTAAGGCGTTTTTGACTAAAAACGCATGTATAGTAAGGCGTTTTATTGACTAAAAACGACCATGTATAGTAAGGCGTTTTAGCCGAAAAAACGACCATGTATAGAAAGGCGTTTTTGATGAAAAAAAAAACGACCATGTACAGTAACGCGTTTTTTGACGAAAAAAAAGACCATGTATGTAAGGCATTTTTTGCAGAAAAAACGACCATGTATAGTAAGGCGTTTTTTGACGAAAAAAAGACCATGTGTAGACATGGTCGTTTTTTTCGTCAAAAACGCCTTACTATACATGGTCTTTTTTTTTCGTCAAAAAACGGCTAACTATACATGGTCGTTTTTCCTCAAAAAACGCCTTACTATATATACATGGTCGTTTTTTCCTCAAAAACGCCATACTATATATACATGGTCATTTTTTTCTTCAAAAAAACGCCTTACTATACATGGTCGTTTTTTTCGTCAAATAACGCCTTACTATACAAGGTCGTTTTTTCCTCAAAAAACGCCTTACTATACATGGTCGTTTTTTTTAATCAAAAAAGGCCCAACTATACATGGTATAGACGTCCATGCTTGCTTGCATTCCTTTTAAATGCAGCTTGATGTTCTTTGTTGCCTGTGGAAGGAGAACTTTCACCACAGATTTTTCTTCAATACTATGTCAAATGAAATTTTGAACTATCGCGCAGTACAATTTTAGGATCGGCAGTTGTTACAGCGATTCCCATAATGACCACAAGGCGGCGACAGCATGCGCTTGAAGAGGATGGCATGGTCTGTCATGTTCCAGTTCCACAAACGACACACCTGATTGAAGAACAAAAATGACGACAAGTCGACTCATCATGGCCAATGATCCTCGGAAAGTTCAAGTGAACAGCAGACTTAGCGATTGTTCTGTTGCATCTAGCCAACAGCTCCATGCAGGGGACCACCACACAGTATGAGGGACGGACGGTGTTGCACGGTGAGTCCTTAAAAAAAAAAAAAAGCATCTGAGATTTGGGCCATTATCCAAATCGATACACTTACTGCCATTTATACATTTTGCTAACCTGACTTTTTTTTGCCCATCGTCCGCCATCCACAACTGGGGAGAAACAATTGTATGCATAGATACTCTTCGAAACACTCACCCTCTCCACTGCCTGCACAACCTTGAAGAAAAAGATATATATACGGTATATATTTTAATTAGGGTGGATCTATACAGCCTCCTTCCTCCAACCCTGCCTACACCGTAGTCCACGGTGTCAAACTCAAGGCCCGGGGGCCAAATTTTAATATGGCCCGGGAAAGCAAATCATGTCAACTTGCTAAAATCTGTACAGAAATGTAACGTGTAATAAATAACATTGAGATTTTGCAATTTTGTTACCCTGTTTACACTCACTTGCCCACGTATTGAACAAACTATTGTAATTGACTTGACTGATTTCAAAACTAGTAAAATCTATTAATTTGTTGTGTATAACTGATCATTTTGTGGTTCCACTGTCATAACGGCCCTCCCAGGGAAGGCGTAACTCCAATTTGGCCCACGACTAAAATGAGTTTGACGCCCCTGCCGTAGTTCCATACACCACCGAGCCTCCCGAGTTAACGCTCACTACTCTGCCCCCTCCTGTTTGCTCGACAGATTATACTCATCTGTGTTCTACTCGATTCCACATTTGTGGAGCGGCTCCTTTTCCTCATCTCATCCATCTCCGTCTGAGCCCTGCAAAACACACACGCACGCACGCACGCACATACACACGCACACACACACACACACACGCACACACACAAAATGGCAGTTGCGCAGCATGCATATTCAATTTGCCAATTGTTTGGTTACCTCGCAGAGGCAGACTTGTCACAGCCTTTGACTCGCCGTCCATTCGACAAAGAAGCCCTCTTGCGGGACAACAATGACTCCCCGTCTGTATTGAGTAGTGTTGACATGAGCAGTTAACCAGTGCGGGCGACAGTCCCCCGTTGTGCCCCGTTTCAACTGCACCAATTTCTGACTTCCAGGATGGGGGAGAAGCCAAAACTAATCCATAGCCAATCTGATTAGCGGGCGGGCGCTTTCATCCCACCATCCATTTTGCACTGCCTTTGGGACACCTGAGCCAAGTGAGCCTCGTGGAGTCACTTGACTTTCTTCCCCCGCCCCCGAGATCAATAGAGCTCATTTTCCGTCGCAGAGAGAGACAGTCTCCCGCTGCGGAAAAAACTGAAGAGAGAGTGCCCACTTGCACGGAGTAATGCATTTGATTTGCTGCGAGTTAGCGGAAATGCCTTGGTCACCTTCATTTTGCATCAAGAAGCCGCGTTCTTGTTTACAGCATTGACGGGAAGCGGCGCGAGGAAAAATGAACTTGGCATCGAATCCAATCGTTGATTGAAGCGTCACTCATGCTATTGTAAAGAAGCGAAAAGCGTTCTTCCCACGGCGCTACTTTGGCCGCGCGTCATTAGGAAGCAAGTCGGCGGTGGGAGTCATGACAGCCGCAGGAAAGCGTCAAGAGCTTGAAGGGAGCGAGAGCTCAGCTGATCAGCCAATATATTGGATCCATTATGCTAAATTCCGATGTCCACGAACAACTGTTGGACACCACAACGAAATAAAACTAACACAAGTAAAAGTTCTCATCGTTCTATGGACAAGGAGCAGGGAGATTACGACAATTTTGTTCTATGTTGGGGGGGGGGCAAAAAAGTCGGAGGATTACAATGTTCTTAATACTGTAGTTGAGACGCTCACTGAGCAGTCTCGCAAAAGAACTCCCTTTTTCCATTTCCGGCATCCCAACACCTCGGGTCGTTACTTCAGTGTTGGCCTCTGACGCCGTCCGAGCACAAAGGGGCCTACAGTCTTGGACGCGTGTTAAAAGAAAAAGTCAAAATGAGGCTAAGAAAACTCCCATTTTTATTTTCGTTACAGTACAAGAGAATAACTCGTGGTGGTAAACAGTGAGATTTTTTTCTGATAAATGTAAAGTACAGCGCCGTGAAATAGTATTTGTCGCCTTCCCGATTTCTGTGCTCTTTGCATATTTATCATGTACAAAGGCTTCAGATCACCAAACCAAGTTTAATATCACACAGAGACTACCCAAGGAAATACAAAAAGCACCTTCTAAATGCCAATTTAATTAATTAAGTAAGGCACCCCCCAAAAAAACTACCTGTCGATTATTTATTCGACGTCACAACACGATATGTGCCTTGGTTCAATAAAGGGGAAAACACTGGTAGGTACTTATTCTTACCAGCAGATGGTGCTGTTGGTCTGTTTTTTCCATTTCACCAACAGAACATGAAGATGTTTTAACTAGCGCTATCGACAATTCCGATTATTTTTGTTTTTCCCAAGACTTAAAACCAGATTTGCATGTTAGTCCTTTGCATATTTGTAATAATGAGTAGGCGAGCGTGTTTAAATTTCACGTATTTGAGACTCCTTTCAGGTCATACACCATCCAGATTTTAGAGAGGGAGGAGGCGGGGGGGGGGACGTTCTGACTGACAAGGATGAAACCCCAAATCCATTCATCATTGCCGCTGCTTGAATGGAGCAGTCAGAACTTTTTCTTTCACCTTTTTTCCTCAAGGTGACCATGCTTTTTTCTCCCCCTGTCGTTGCATAAAAGCGAGGGAGAAAAATTATTTGGGCGATAGCTGCCAATTTTGTGAGAATTGTTGGCGAGCACACTTGAGCGGTCACATGCGTATCATTTCTCAGCCGAGGTTGTGAACGTCTGCGTGTGTCGCTGCAGAGGTCAGTGGATGCTGAAAGCAGATACATTTGTGGGGTTGGGGAGGAGGGGGGGGGGGGTGCGAGAGGGGGCGGGGGTGATGGCCTGTCAAGAAGACGTGAGGGAGCCTTGCTAAGAGGCAGTCCTCCAAACAGGGAGATGGATGGTAAATGGCATGTTGAACAAAGGCGGGGTTAAGGAAAAAAAAAACAGAAAAAACTAAGACCCCAGGGGAAATCCACTTAATTGCTTCCTGTCGCACCATGAGATGAGAAAATGGATATAATTGTGTGTAATAAGTGCAGAGCAAGAATTAGACCAAAAGCACTCCGAGAGAATGAAGAAATTCTTTGATCTGGCCACATACAATAATGTTAAAAATAATAATTACGGCACTTTGGACTTCGACTCGAAGGTAATCAAACCAGAGTCTCTTCATATTATCAAGTTTTCGTCAGTCAATCGTGACTAGTATAGCACGAAAGAGAAAAGTCAAAAGGCAACCAACCTTGAAATATGGCTTTTGTTCTTAAAAGGCCACCATACTCAGGGGCCACAGGGACCTAGGTTGTATTACAAATGAGACAACAACACAGTGATAATTATATCTACATAACATATTTTGGGAATATTTTAGGGAAGAAGCATTAATAACTTTTGGTATTTGAATGAAGAGTAAAACAGCTGGCTTAGTGAAAGTGCATGTTTCATAGCAAAAGGGTTTCATAGCAATCCGGCAGCCTGCAGGGCGGCTACGAAAGATTTTTACTTGGTTGTTTGATTTCATACTTGGTGGGTGGGCAGAGAGCCAACTGTTTGTTCAAAAGTCAATTCTCTAAAATATGTGACTCGCACAAGGTGGGGAAAAAAATAACAACATAAAGCTGCCCTGATGCTGAAATCGACTCCGAGGGAAACGTACAGCACGAGAAGGATAAACCGCCATCTTTACCAAAAACTGCTGGATGGTAAAAGATAAAGTGGATCTGGCGCAGAGAGGCTTTGGAAATATGAAAGAAGTAATCCTCCTGTAATCCTGAAAGATCCCAGCATGCAAAGAAATGCTAATCCCGTGTAATGATAGTTGATCCTTACAAAGGTCTGCTTTCTACCACGCGAAAGAACGTCAGCGGGAAAAAGGTGCGTCGCCGACGCGACCGTGCCGAGCGCACGATGCGGGTCCTGGTGGCTAAAAGTGTGAGCGCTTTCTACAAAAAGTGCAAAACATGCCAAACGACAGATTTGATTCTTGATGGCTTCTGAATCCATTTCATTCTTTAACCACAGATTAACCTCGATCCCACATAATTTGGGATTATACACTCAGCGACAAGTGCATATGGTGCGCTTTCCCCGGGGGGAAAAAAAGCACCTTGCATGCATTCATTGAAGCAGCCCCCCCCACCCCCACTCGCTCGCTCGCTCGAGTCTCTCTCCCAATTTGGGACGTGATCTCTCCCGAGCCACAATCACATGCATTGACTTTTCTGAAAGTCCAACACAACCTTTTCCATCACGCTGGTTGACTCCTAAATTGTTCAAGTTTTCCCATCGGAAAACGTGTCGAAGAACAACAAATTTACAAACGTCATCCAATCGTATCCCATAGCAGCTGCATGAAAATCGAGTCACTATGTGAACCACTACTGGAGATGTTGCGCACCCAGTCATCAAACCCACCTGGGATGCAGCGCTGCTGCGTCTTTTGACATTTCAAAAAATCTGACCATATATTAACCTAGGATGCAAAATCATGTCATAAAAAAAAGTACATAAAGTCTTATGACACATTATCTACCGAGGGTGCACTGCACCCTATCAAGGATGCATACTATTCAAAAATGTCTTTGCATTTAACATATCCTAAATGGTAAATGAAGATGAAGAAATGAGTTAGCCCAGAGCCTTTTTTTTGTCGATGCTATTGTTGCTCGTAAAACTCTCTTTGGTTGGAATAACGAGCTGATAGGCGACTTAAAGAGCCCCCGTCCAACGGCTTTCGGCGGTCCCGCACGACGCATCTTCACTAATGCAGGTAAATAACTGATGCTCAAAGCGCAACACAAAAGTTAATGAGCGCGTCAGGAGCCGAAGGTCGTCCTCGCCAGGATCCCCTCCCGCCCCCCTTTCGGTTTGGTGAGGACGCGGGCGAGGAGCAAGCGGGATCCATCAATTCTCGACACGAAGCCTCCCGTGTTAATACAGTTAATTGGCAATTTGATTCAACTTCAGAGTTGAATTGAGAAGTCGGCTATTCATCCTTTTCATTCCGGTTAGATCGTCTCGCCTCTTCTCTCTCTCTCCCTGGACTACACGAGGGAAGTCTATTAATAAAAAAGTCATAGTCTTTTACTAAGTCACCGACCCATTTAATAGCGCGCAGATGTGAATTGTCTCATGTAGATAGTTGAGACAAAAGATTGCTTCGTGTCGAGAGTAACCACGATTTTTTTTTATTTTTAATAGTTCATGAATAGATTCCTGCAGACCACACACAAAAGCAAACCCACATTGCGGCCTTTTTTCTTTTTTTTTCGCGCATCGTCTATGAGGCCCGGTTGCATTCTAGGCTCGCTACTGCGTTGGGGAGGAAATTTCAGACTCACTCGTTATCCTTTCGCTTTCTTGAAGTTGCGGCAAGTGAGAGTAGGATATAAGAAGGGGGAACTTGATGAACGCAGGAGGCCCCGGCAGAAACAGTCTGGGTCACTTTTAATTGAAAGGAAAAGCTTCGGTGTGCTTGTCGCGCTCACCTTTTTAACGACACGCGGGTAAGACAAAGACGGGAGAAGAGGAATAAAAAGAGAACGTTTAGCTCAGCGGCGTTACCCTGAGGCCGGATTTGCAGCGGAGAGGGGGGCATTTTTCACTTCCACGTGGAATACATTCACGGTGGTGGTGGTGGTGGGGGGTTCTGTTCACCCGAGAGAGAACACATTTGTTTGAAATGACAGATGCTGAAAATCAAGGTGTGAAGAAAAATCCCAATAAGGGCACGAAACGTGTTCATAACGCAGTCCAGACTCTCTGGACTCGAGCCTTATGGACTTGATGTCATCATCCTCTCTCAAAGGCCGCCTGCACGTTTTAATAGGAGGACGCATCTTCCAGGTGAATCCCCATGTGAGGGTACAAGGCGGCTTGGCGGGAAAGAGAGAAAATAAAGTGGACGGGAGTCAACACGGGTCTGGGCAGAGACGAGATCTATTCAAACGGCGCCTGTTCGGTAAAACCATGAGTCAACAGCACCAAGGGAAGGAGGGATCATGTCAAACGGGATGTTACGCAACAAATGCCTTCGAGTGTTGTTACTGGAGCATATGCGCGATATATCAGGACCTATTTGGGGAAGGGGGTGGGGGGGTCTTCTTCGTTCAGGCGTCACATAGCCTGCTAATAAAAAAACATCCGACGCTAGAAACGTTTACTTCCTCATAGGGCAAATCAAAACGCCGTCGTCTTGAGTGCCGGGCAGTGTGGAGGGCCTTCTCTGCAATGATTGTTTCTCTGTTTTCCCGAAAAGGGTTCTCCGTAGCTTGCTTTCCTCCACCGACACAGAATTCGGAAAGAAAATATATACTTTTTTTTTCCAAGCTAGCGTGACCTGAAGTTAACTTGTGCTCTACCTTTATCGGCCAATTAGAAGCCGCGATGCTCACATTCGAAATGATCAAACTATCTTTCATAAACGACCTTCATCTAGTTCGTTCTCTTGAAAAGTCGACGGAAAGCCGCACGTCGACGGGGACCAAAGCGAGCCGTTTGTTTGATACCGTTCCATATGGTTCAACGGTTGACGCGTACTGGAGCAACGCTGCTTTTAGCCTTTGACGGATGACGCTGCGTTTGCGAATAAAGAGCGACATGCCTCTCCGCTGTGTCTCCTAATTACAGGTTTGGAATTGAAAGAGGTAAATAATGATCATATGATTCATCAACTTTGCGTTTTGAGGTGGAGAGCGCCCCCGAGTCATCATCTCTCATTAGGTAATGAATAGTGATTGCTATGAAATGACTTCAGCCCACTCGGCTGCCTGCCTATTAGCGTGTTAATCAACAGCATACGACTGCCGGGCTGCGGCGGATTCCCCTTGAAACAAATCACCCCGGCCCCCGCCGTCTCTGCACCGAAAAAGACAATTCCTCATTTGCATAACGAGGGCCAAAGGAGGGCAATGTTTGCTCATCATCAGAATGCATTTATGCTCGGCACCGCTACGGTGTTGCGTGTCACTTCAATCACACCTGCTCTTCTCTGGAATATATATATATATATATATATATATATATATATATATATAATACTTCATCTACAGCCTATGTTGTCCAAAGGACTTCTTTGGGGAACCATATCGGAGTGTACCAAGACCGTATGCCTCCGTCGCGCTAACTCAGCTGTGTCAACCTACAGAAAAGTTTTCCTTTTCAGTTTAAAATAACTTAGCTTTAACCTTTAGGATCCCTCGCCATACACTGGCCAACGACAGAATATAGGGTGTTTTTTTCGTTTTACCCCCACTTTTGGTAACATTTGCAATCTCTCCGTGCTGTCTCGTAACAGCTAGCTAGCGCGAAGCTAACCTGGGAGGGTTTGTCTCTGGGTGGACTTTAAAACAGTTTCCAGTTTTTATATAGCTGTACATACATGCATACATGCATACATGCATACATGCATACATGCATGCATGCATGCATGCATGCATGCATGCATGCATGCATGCATGCATGCATGCATGCATGCATGCATACATACATACATACATACATACATACATACATACATACATACATACATACATACATACATACACAAAAATTCTGGACTGTACTCTATTTTTTGAGGCTAGGAAAATGGTACAAGTAATACTTTTAGACTGTTGTGGGAGTTTTTTGGACCATGAAAAAAAAGTACTTTCATTTTTAATGGACAATCAGCTTCTACGGCTGCTCCCACGTCGTGCCTAAAATGTAGGTTCCACTGTCTATGCAGTATAGTGCAAACGAGAATAGCCCGACAGAGTAGTTTTCTGCCAATAAAAATTTAGAAAATGTATTCATGGGAAAGAAAACATCATTTTGGTCCATGTTGATATGACCACATTCTAATTCCCAAGCACTAATGTACCGTGAGATATAATTAGGGGTGCCACGGGAAATCCAATCAAATATATATATCATATCATTTTTCCCCTGCAATAAATAACGTACCTTTTTCCACTTGTCCATGACAGGGAGCGCGCTTTATGGATTGTGTTTAAATTTCGGGTCAAGGTTAAGGTGAGGGCTGGGTTTCAGATTATTGGGACACACTCAATGAAATAATAATAATTTAAAAAAAGAGTTAAAAAAAAAAAAGACCACTACAAAACAACCCACTCCCGACAAGGAATGAGTGTGAGATTCGCGCCGTCCAATTTCCATCATAATTTATGGAGCAAGAAAGTAACTGCAAGGATTGCACAGGACTGTGGGTCATTTTATTCATTTACATTTGTTATAATTTTGTGTGTGTGTGTTTTTTTTTATAGTTCTTGAACAGCTGGCTGGAATACTAAATAAGCGTCCTTTCGAAAACAGCGAAAGATTGTGAACACGGTTTGAATGTTAAAAAAAAGTCAACATCTGTCTTGCAAGAAGGATTGTTGATTGCCAATCATTCTCGCGCGAGTTCACCTCAAGTCCAACATTGGTTGCAAATCATGCAAACGGAAAAACGGGTGTTTTGACCTCGCGAGCACTCCGCGTTAAACACTATTATTTTGTAAAGAGGAGCAAAAATCGAGTACTCTTATCCATTTGTTGCAAAACTCGAGCCGCTAAACAGGGTTGAGGGGTGGGGGGGGGGTTGATAAGGTCAAAACCAGAATGTCAGACATGTTTACCCACTGGAGACGCGCAGATTGGCAGTTATTCATCAGAAAAGCAACAGCTTCCGATAACAGAATATAATTTTGCGCTGTTTTTAGCTCGCCCACCGTGTATAAATAAAATACAAAGATAGAAAAAGTCAAACGGAGACAGTAAAGGTCAATTTTAATGAATGATGATATATTTGCAAGCCTATGAGGCGGAAGAGTGAAATATGAAGAACTCAAAGCAAGCACTTCTCACATAAAGTACGCCCATGTCCATTGATGACAAAGAACAAAACATATATCCGATTTCTTTCATCTTCATTGGCCTTTTTGTTTGCTGACGGTACACGGACAAGATGCTCGGGCACTCCCCAAAAAAACACTCCTGTGAGTAGGTAGAGTTTTGTTTTATTGCGTCGTTGCTATCTGCTGAGGTGTTGGAGAGCGACAGGTGTTTGCGCGCCCGCACTCGGCAAATCAGTTGGAGCCCAGTACGCTCGAGGGAATCATTCAGGCATGAGACGCATTGCGCGGTCAAATTAAAGAAGCAAGCGAGGCATGCGCGCACACTTGGGGCGCAATCATATCTGAATGTTGAATATGAAAGCAGCGAGAGCACGGCAGATGCGCGCGACGTATTAATGAGCTTTAACAAAGAAATCAGTTGAGTGGACATGTATTGAATTAAAGCTATATTTGAACACGGGTTTCAAAAGCAGTCTTTTGAACCCGCTTCTCCGCCGTCTCATCTCACGAGCGGCCACTTTGGACAATCCGAGTGACTCTTCAACAATCGGCTAGTTAAAACGGTTCGGCGATTGAAAACTAGAACGATTTTTGCCGCAGCCGTGACCAACGCGTAATCGGCTCCGTTTTGATGAGCACATTTAACGACTAGGACGAGCAGACATTGCGCTCGAGTGCATTACAACGCAAAGCATGAACGGAACGTCGAGTTGCCTGACCTGTGAGCGGATGCCCGGCCAATTAGTGGCGACCACTCAACAGCATGCCTGTTGATATAACTGCACACTGAAAAACAAAGAAAGGTACTACTGTTGAGATATGAAATTTCATTTCCCGAGATGACGGAAATTTGTGAACAAAGTCTTTCGTTCTGACACAGATTTGCAGATGTGTCAAACTTCCCAGTATTATATAATTATTATATAATTATAATAAGTAGGTTTTACAGAAAAATCATGTTGCTCCTGCTGGCTTTACTTCTTACTATTTTATCTAGTCGAGTACATCACTGAAGACATTATTGAAAATCACGATACTGGAAAATAGCCCACTCAAAATGTCATTTAGCTGCTTCCACAATTTCATTCTTGAGGTTGACTTCCGGTTTTTACACTACAAATTCAAAGGTGCCCGATTGCTATTAGGTCCCACTAGACTTGAACTGGAAGTTCAGCGTCCTTTAAGATCCACTCGGAAGGCTGCTGAAGGAGAGCGAAGGCGCGGTAAGAGACATTGGACAAGGTGCTTGAATGATGCCGCTGTCTCGTGGCGCGCTGATAACCTTTCGGCTTATTAGCCCAATTAGAGTACACAGCTGGAGGAGAAAATTAATCCTCCTCCGGGCCATTTTGTTTGCTTATTTACAGACGCTCGTGATTTGGAATGAGGGTAAACAGAGCCCTGATGATGGAGCTTTGTCTCTGCTTAAATGGCTGCCATTGTTTGAAGCAGACGTGCGCCGCCGCCATTTTACCGCCACGCCTGCTTTGCGGGTCTAATAAACGATATCCCGAATGCGCATTAAGACAACTGGGAGTGTGTTTATATGATCACATAAACGACCGTTGAAAGTACACTTGTGTGTTGTCAAGGGCTTGCGCATTACGTGGCCACAAGATGGCGCCAAAAGCCGCAGCTAATTGGAAAACAGCAGAGCTTTAGCATAAATTATGTGATGGATAAAATAAACATTTTGACAGTGAAAGCAGACCAATGACTGCATATTCATTCATCTATCCATTTTCTAATCCGTTTCTCCTCATGAGGGTCGTGGGCGTGCTGGAGGCTATCCCAGCTGTCTTCGGGCAGTAGGCGGGGGACACCCTGAACTGGTTGGACACATTACTTCACATGTCCGAATATAAAATACAAGAATGTTGTCTATCGTGTTCATTTACTTTTCCATTGGTAAACAGTGATCAACATTCTTGCCCATTTTCTGACATACAGTACACACCAAAGCAATAACTGAATGGTAGTAAATTAGCATTTTCTGGAAGCTCTTGAATAAAGGGATGGAAATTTATAAAAACATTTTTTAAAATCCGGTTCACTGATTGGTGGCTAAAATAAGGGACAGATTAATCACAATCATCGTCAGCCCTACTGCAGTCATTCACTACAAAAAACTGACAAGAGAGTGTCGTCAAGCTAAGAGGAATGGCAACAAAACAGGATGTGGAACTCTACGAAAATAAAACAGTTAAGCTGACACACTTGCTGGACATCACTGGAGTCCTTTCAAATTTGAGTTTGAAACGCCCCTCTGCCATTCTTTCAGAATAAGTCCCACAAAAATCCAAAGAAAGAAGCAAAAAAATAAAAGACAGTTTAACGTATTTTACGGGCATGCGTTGACAGCTAGCTGATGCAGACATCACCATTGGACTCCGAAAATACTTTTGACATTTGGGTCAAACTCCAAGCCACTTTTGCGACATTCAAACTTCAAGGGAACACGAAGAATGCCTTTTAAAGGAATTTTGTTGCTCAAATAACAGATGGATTTTTATTTTATTTAGTCTTTATATATGTAGTTTTTTGCGATGAAGCGGCCGGCGCATTGGAAAGCGAGGAAACGCGCACATCAGCCAAGCGCCTAAGAGGCCCTTTCCGTCAGCCATAATGTGGTTTTCCTCTCCACTATTGTAATTTCCCTCCCTGGGGGACAAGGTTGTTCCACACGAGCTGGTTCTCTAATAACCAAGCCAAGCCTCCTAGTGAAAAACCCATTAAGGTCAAGTCATGCATAGTTGATTGAACATCTTGTCTGTTGGTCTGCTAAGGAGACTCTAAGAATATCACATTAATCAGAGGCCAAAAAAAAAAAATGTTGAGATGTTCTTTGTGGGATATTTTTGGGGGGATGGGGGAGTGTGGGGTGGTCTCATTAGTACATATAAGCTTTGTTCATTAAGAGCTTGGGTGTAAAAATGAACACATTCCAATTCTTGGTTATGTACAATTCAAGTGAAAAAGGAAGAAACTGGGTGGGATGAGTAGGTTGAGGGTTTAAATCTGGTTTTCTTGTGTTTTGTAAAATAGTGTTGAGTCACGTTTTTTGTAAAATTGGTGGTTTTTGTCGTTTCCCGTAACAGTAGGAGTAGTGTGTGTGTCTGAAATATTTGCCGTCATTTTGTACGTACGAGGAGTCATGTGCCTTCATCTGTTTGCCGACCACCTTGTTCGTTTTCACGGTTGACGAGCAGAATTTGGGAGCGCGCCGGTTTACTAACGTTATAATTTGAAAATATAGCAACGCAAGGGAAAACGGTGAAAACCGTGGGGGGCCGCAGGAGGTTGAATATCATCCACAAAACTTTCACTCAAGATATATTTTGAGCTACATTCAAGCCGCTCACATTGGAGCAGGAGTTGCGAACATTCCGACATATGATGACTCAAATTCCAGATGACTTTCCCCAGTTGATCAAGCAAAGGGACTCAGGCCATTCCGAGTGCCGGCTTGAGGTCACCTCAAAGATTTGCGGTGGGATTGAAGTCTGGTCCCCGTCTGGGCCATTCCAACACTAACGTATTCTTTTGTTCATTTCGGGGTCACTGTCATGCTGAGAGGTGAAAGTTGTCGACTTGAAAATGCCATGAAAGCAACCGACCTCGCCGCTGTTCTCTTTGCTCGGACGCCGCTCTCTAACATGGTGGCTCTTTTTGACCGCGTGTAAATGTGAGCGTGTGGCGGTGGCTCACCTAGCAAATGACGCAACCAAGCGTGAAATCATCTCTGCTCGGCTCTGAAGGGCCCTACATAGATTTTTAATGAGGAAGCCATATCCTCCCCCGCCCCACCCAACCCCCCCCCTGTATGTGCCAAATATAGTCAACGACTCCATTCTTTTTAATACATTTTTCCACAATAAGGAAGAGACCGGGTCTAATGAGAGGTGCGAGTTAACGACGGAGGCAGCCCTTTGCATTTCGAACTTTGGCCGTGAACAAAAAGCGCTCGGCTTTTATGACGGATTTGTCGGCAGCATATGCGAGTCGCTGCGGTTTGATCGTCGTTCATTAAACACAAACGGAGCGCCGTCGCCGGCGGTGCGCTTAAAGCGTTCATGACACAGAAGCGCAGTCATGACAGGGCATCACGTGTTGCCCACAAAATGAGCAACAGAATAGCTGTTTGGGTTTTTTTTTTTTGGGAGGGGGTCGGGGGGGGGGGGCAACAGCAGTCAAAGTTGCGCTGCGTTTTCACCACAGAATAAGTGAGCGCAATGCGGACTGGTTTCGGCGGTAGCAGAACAATGCCAAAAGGATTACTTTCATCCAAATAGTGCAACCGAGCAGACTGTCGTGCTTTCAGGTGATTGCTCTGTTGCAACTTCCAATATGACAACGCGGGTTATCTGATGCAAACAAAATCCCTTTTTTGGAGGCAATTATTATTTTCCGCCCCCCCTCACGCTGTGAACTCTGCGCACGAGTTCGCTTCCGCTTTTCCTGGAAGCTCCCCTAAATAGGAAAGAGATGAAACGCATCATCGGTGTGAAATAAAAGCAAAATGGACTCGATACCATCGGCGCTATTATTTCCGTGAATAATATCGCTAGCGGCAACGGTGGCGCGGACAAAGAGAAAGTGCTCATTTGAAAAAGTGTGCGCAAGAGGGGAGACCGTACATGCAAATAAATGTCATCGGGAGTCGCGCGGCAGTTACCAACTCGGTGGGGAAGAGTCTCGGCGCAAGTCGGAGAACGCAACGCCAAAGGGGGAACCAATCAAATGAATCACTCGCTTTTGCAATTCTATATTGGGAACCCTTCATGAATAGAGGAAGTGGCATTTAGAATGTGCCATGGGACGAGGGTACTTATCTTTGGGGTGGGGGGTCAAATATCCAGGCCATTGTACATTTATTTTTTTCGGGGGCTGCAATTCAGATGTTAAAGATGCAGGGGGCAGGGGGGGGGTTGTAATTCTTAGGGCGGCGGAGGCAACGAGTGCATTTCTTTCCCTACTTTGTCATTTTTGCGGCGACCTTTCTGCGACGACTTGTCGCCGTTGCACCTTTCACCTCGCCAAAGAAAACGTGAGCGTCGCACGTCGCACTAACAACTCCATCAGGATAGACCGCATACAGATGTGACCTTCCTTTTGGCAACCTTGCCCCGAGGTCGTTGAGGACCACTTTGTTCCATTTGCGAGCTGTCATTTCACACGCCGTGTCCGGTCCCCGGACGGAGCAAAATTTTATCGTATTTGCCAATTGTATGGCGGATACGACGGCCACATCCAATACGGCGGATGCACCCGACATGTCACTTCAAACAGGCTATGTGTGTGTGTGTGGGGGGGGGTCTACAGTGCAAATAAAAGGAACAGAAAGAAAAAGAAACGAGACCTCAAAAGGGTTTGTGGCTTGAAGTTTCTTTTACAAAACGGGTTCACGTAGTTCGTTAGTTGCCGACCACAATGTAATAATGTCCCTCCTCCCTTGCCGTACTGCGATTGCGCCGGGTACAGTCACAAGGCATACACGCCTGAGAAAGTTTTTTTTTTCTTCACCCGAGTGAGTTTACAAGGACCACACCTAAACAACAACAACTAGGGGAAAAAAATGTTTTCCTGCAGAAATGACCAAAACAATTTGCTTTTTAAAGGGCGGGATTATCGTCTGTAAAAGGCCCGTTTATCCCTCGAAGCACCGACTGCTCGATATCGGGGAAACTGCGAGTTCGCAAGCCGGCAGACGGATTTTGGGCGGCGGGTGATTCATCACAAAGGCTCAGGCAGGTCTTCGGTGGTTTGAGACACAAAGCCTGACGTTTGTATCACCGACTGGAGTGTCAAAGCGATTTGTCACGGCTCTTTTGCCGTCGCCGTCGCCACGATAAACGACGGCGGCGAAAGCCTCCGGCACTTCATCAAATGATTTGTTCCTTCGGCTCAAGTTTGGTTTCTTTCTCTTTCTCGCACGCACACGAACGCAGCATATTTTGTGTGCGCAATATTGCAAAAGGAGAAGAGGTCTGTATTAACGCGGCAGCTGTCTAATTTCAATATGTTAATGGTTAACATTGGCATTCAGTGTCAAGGTATTCTTTCCCGCCATCTCCGAGGTGTTTATCAGTATTCCTCCGATTCTCATTTCTGAAAATGAATTCCCTTTGTTGATATCTGCATGGGAAATCAAAGGACACTTTTTTTTTTCTTTGAATGAATACATTGCTTTGCCCCCAGTGCATTTTCTGCACCACTTCGCCTTCGTGCGATACGGCTGTACGGGGGTCGAACTTGTAATTTGTTGTCTTTTTGAAGGTTTTCAATGATATTAACAAACAAACAAGATCTGCGTGGCTGGGCCGCTCCCTATGCCGGTTGCACGCGACGCATTTGACGCCGTTTAAAAATGAGTTTTGTATGATTTCGGACGTGGCGGGCAGCTCGCCAACCGTCCGGCGGCAACGCAAATTTAACTGCTCGACGGCGTGCACGACGCAGCATTTAGCACGTAATGAGCCACATCTTTTGCCCCCGAGAGAGCAAGCGGCGCGTGGCCGTAAACGGAGTGAGTATGAGGTGCCAATGTTCATGTGAGTGCAAACACGAAACCTAATGAATGTGCATGCTGACTGAAATTAGACATCTGAAATTATTTAGAACAAGGGTTTCTCTTCGCGATGGAATGAAACGTTAAGAAAAATATTGTAATTAGATAACTTAAGTTTGTTTTTTTTGTTTGTGGAGGGCGGGGCTGAAGTTCACAGGTATGAGAATATAGTCATGGTTCCCCCCCACCCAAAAAAAAAGTCATATTTGGTCATATTTAATCAGAAGAAATGCTACTTTGCTACTGTGTAGTATAACTTGGACAAGTATCACAAAGTACATTTACTTTCTCTTCAAAAACACACAGCGACTCATGTCCAAACCCCTGGCCACAAAAGTGAGTACCGTATTTTCACGACTATAAGGCGCCATTAAAAGTCTTACATTTTCTCCAAAATGGACAGGACGCCTTATAATGCGGAGCGTCTAGTGTATGGCTTCTGGCCGACACACTGTTTATATAGAGAAAAGGCGGGTGTGAGTGACGACAGGCATGCGGAAGTCCGCCAATGAGTGAAGGGTGGGCGTGTAAGAGGACGCTAAAGGCACGCCCCTAGCAGGTACCAGTCGCCAAAGAGCGAAGGGTGAGCGTTTAAGAGGTGAAGAGAAAAACATGAGTACATTGTAAAATGGCTAAATAAAGTACAACCGAACTCAGTTTTGTTTCCGTTGCCTTTTTAAAAACGTGTTTTTAGCGTGCGTCGCATGCATGCCGTATGTTTCAGCTGGCGTATGTTTTACCACGCCTGGCTGCACCCAATAATACAGTGCGTTTTGTGGATGTGTCAAATACAGACATAGCACCCGTTACTGAGACTGCGCCCTACAATCCGGTGCGCTGAATGGTCGTGAAAATACGGTACACTCCGAAGTGAAACTGGTCCAAGTTGTGCCAAAATGTCAATAACATGCCATGAAAATGTTTTTGGAGTGGGCAGGGGGGGGACACCGTGCATTTATAAAATATCCTTCCATGACCCTGTTACCGCCAAATAACTGTTAGCAAGAGTAATTGCATTAAGAGGAAAGTCAAAATAGTATAATCAATGCCGCCCTATTTCACAGTTGGCTTTTGATCGCTTGCTATGATTGTAAAATAAATGTCCATTAAGGGCCGCCCGTACCGGATGACCCCTGATTAAAAATGTCAACGCCACCGAGTCAAAACCTCGGCGTGACCTCAAGCGGTTGACTTAATGAGCTATTTAGGCTCAGGGCCCCGCCCCTCCCACTCCTTCCTCCGGCGGCGGCGTGATTATGCTAAGCCGCGCAATACATTGATGTCCATTAATTTTCATGTGACACTAAGTAGGCCGACTCACATTCTGTCAGCGGTCACGTACCGAGCGGAACCTCTCTGGGGTTCGGCACTCACTCCGAACTGACGGACACGTTGGCATGTTCTCACAGGGTGCAAAAAAAAAAAAAAATAAAAAAAGCTTCTGGATAAGAAAATATCTTGCGATATTTTTTTTTTTTTAACAGTACGTTGGAGCGATATGAAAAACAGTGTCGTGAAAATGAATCTTAATGCAACCTTCACACGCAGACCGCATGGATAGCAAGAGTTGAACAATCTCAGGTTCATTGCTTTACTTGACTGCAATCGACGGAACACTTTGGAGAAAAGTTCACCCGAGCAACTTGCCCTGAATCTCATCAGTGTAGCGGCGCCAGCGGCTGTTCTCGCTACGCTGAAAGTGAACAACAAGTCGCGTATAGGCGCGCATTCCCCGGGACCGGCGGCCAGCCTCATCAATATTCACACTCATTGTTTGCAAACTCGAGTCGGCTTTGCTGCGCTTTCCGCAAGCAGGTCACAGCTACGCAACTGGCGGCGATATTTTACTCCGACGGCAGCTTGCGCTTGTATTCGACGAGGCGCGGCGAGACCCGTGACAACGCGGCCGGGCTTGATTGATTAGAAAAGTACAAATGACACAAGGATCAGATTTGGATATGGGATTCATTTAAAACGATTCGACGGCAATGTTGTGAAAAAAAAAAGAAAAGATATGCAATAAGCTCAAATCCTTTGATAAAGACAATTTGATATGAAGAACGCTGATCAACAAAAGCAATCGCACACTGTATGCGATCTGCTGGATTAGTAACGGAAAGCCCATTGTTTGATTCTGATTATTTCTCTTTTTGCGCTCTCTCCTCAAAAGTGGCGACCCGCTGCTGCTCAAAGTGTAGCAAATCATAGCGGCGCAGCACGAGCCGGATTTCCATATTGATCCCACCTACGGTTGCCTTTTCATAGCGCCGCACTAAATTGCACCTGGAATAATTAAGACTTGGGCAGGACGCAAAGTGTAGCGCTCGTTTTTTTTTTTTAATTTCCATTGTGCACATGACAATTCTTGTCATCGAACACGCTCCAGTGAATTAATGATAAAAATATTAGCCTGGGGTTGGCAGGTTGAGTGGCACGGGGTGACGTTCTAATTAGATCTTTTGTAAGCTGAGCGCAAAATTACTCAGACATGTGCTCAAGCAGAAGGTCACGTTTTTTTGTTTTTTTGTTTTTTGTGAGCCAAAGCCTATTGTTCTCCCAGGGGAAATATTGGATTTATTTTATGTAAGAGAACTCTCCCAGCCCCTCTCTCTCTCTTTTTTTTAAATTTCATTTTATTTTATTTTATGGAAAAAAATAATAAAATGATTGGGAGAGTCAGTGATGGTCGTGAAAAGTGATATACTTCGCTTACGTCAATGTAAAATGGATTCAAATGGACGTCACGCAGTCAAAAGGTCACCGCCCGGTAAATGCACGATAAACTAGTCCCCCAAAGAGCGCTGCCTCTAATCCGCGCCGTTTCCCATTAGTCACTTAGTTTCCCCACAAATATAAGAGTTGGACTTCTGAAGCCATTCAAAGACGGTTGCGAACCAAAACAGCAGCACCGGTCCGACCACATGCTAACATCAACAATGTAAATAAGTTCCCATCGCAAGATCAAAGATAACTTCTTCAACAGGAAGTTTGTCGTCAATTTGTATTTTTGGACCAACTGCATGATATCGGATGATTTGGACCTAGTTGTCCCCGCACATACTACATATTACTACAGCACACAAGCCATCGAAATGATAAATGGTACGTATATGATTCATATTTCCAGCAAAGAAATGTACTCTGATTAGATCCTCGCAACGAGCCCACAGACGGACGGCCGCGTTGTTGACAATCTGCGAGAAATGTAAAAGTCTTCTCGTGTGCTCTATTTCACACTTGGCTTGCTCTATTCTTCACGGAGCGGGACCTCCTCCTCATCAGAGCGAAGTGCCGACCGACCCCCGAGACTCTTATGCAAATGTTCCCGTGGAGGAGTGAGAGAGGAGGACGGACGGGCGTACGGTACGCTCGAGCAGAATCTTCACTCGCTCCTTCAAATCGCTCCTCTTTTCAACATTTCCAAAGGGCAGCGAGCGACCCAATGGGTGAGACGCAGAATGTTCGTCACCATGGTAACAGGTTGAGGCGGTGCTTCGATTTAAGGATATGGTTCAGGATTGGAATTTTTGGGGGGAAAACAGATCCTATATTTCGACTGCTCATACATCATCCAGTCCCCGAGTCACTTTGACAGGCGGATGCCTTCCTGCCAATGTCAGCAAAACGGCTTTAAATCTCACCCCGTCATCGAACTATCCGCGTTCTAATGCCGCTGACTGCACCGTAAGGAATTGGAAACGAGATCTCATCTGCATCTCGCTGCTAAAACCTGAAAGGAAATGTGCGGCGAACTCTGGTGAACTTTCGCTGATTGCCGACAGACTGGCGGAACTAGTGAGCGCGGTTTCGGTTCGGTTTGAATGAGGCGAGTGTTGATGTCTGAAGCGCCGCTGACTTTCATGAATTTAGTTTTGCCCTTTTTAAGCACTTCTGGAGAATAGAGCAGACCGTTAGGGCTTCGATTGCTACGTTTGGTTCATTAGAGAGAAATCGGAGAAATGCCTAAAACTTTGCCAGACGTCCACTCAGCTGGCCAAATCGGGTTCCACACTCTCAAAATAAGTGACATGAATAGCCGTCGCTCCAGAAAGAAGTTGATATCATATGAAGGTGAGCTATTAATCCTCCCCCTCCCCTCCCCTCCCACCCAAGGGACGCGACCGCCAAGGTCATTCAGGCACCGCGGCGGTGAGGACTTCTCACCTCCGCAAGCAAATGAGCAGCGTGTCATCTTACCATCGGCGCGCTGTAGCTTTTATGTTGTCACGAGCCGCATCCTGCTGTCAGACGCTGCGCGCTCGCTCGCATGACGGACTGCGGGCGCGGCTAAATGCCAAAAGATGGCTTTTGAGGCGCTCGGGGGGGGGGGGGGTGTAAAAATGAAGCGCTTCGGGTTTTAACTCATTCACTCCCAAAGACGTTTTTATACGTCTTTTCGGACTTGGTTTAGAATTGGCTGGGACTGAATGAGTTAATTTGATGGCCTGTCATGGCCGACCACTTCACAACGTAGTCTGAAATCCGTTGCAATCGGCTGTAGCGAGCCCATGACCGACTTGAACGCGACAGAATCACTTTGGATCAAACAATCAATTTCATTGGAAGTCCAAGAACTGCTTTTGATTTATAAACCGCAAAAATTAGGGTACGTAAGACGAGTTGGTGGGAAACAGCCCAAGGCCGAAATTAACAATCAAAACAATTAAAAGAGAAAAAAAAAAGTGTAAGCGCGGAAGGAAAATGAGGGTCAAGCCTTAAGAATGTTTTTCATTTGGAGCGCGACTCGTTCAATCAACGGCACGGCAACTCGTTTGTGCCTCTAAAATTAAGATCGCAGATGAACATTAAAGTTGGGAATGGGCGAATGGTGTTTCATTAAAGGGAAATAGTCGGCCCCGCGTTGTTGACGGAGGACTTAATTGATGGAACGCCTTCATTACAGGTAACATCAGCGTGCGCGCCGCGTCGTTCATCCCGTCGCTGCTCGTTAAACGCATTTGTCAACACGTCTCGAACGCGTTGCGTCGAAAAGTCGCCCCGGCCGTTGGGCGGGAGAGGCCGCGGGCCACGTGAACTCGCGCGTCTCTTCAACTGATGAGCGCCTGCGTTGTGACCATTTGCACTCCGCATTTCGGGGGAATGTCTTCGAGGCAGGGCGGCACGTTGAAATTGATGTCGAGTGAAAGCGCAAATGTCAGCGGTTGAACCCTTTCGCCTCGGAGTGTGAACACTTAGCAATGGCGGCCATTTTGAGTATGGAGTTCTCTAACGTGGTCTGAGCAACGGTACTATTCCAAAACGTAACGGGTGACGGTGTCATGTTACCTAGCGTGTTCAGAGTAGGCAAGAGTTGACAAAAAGGGCAGAATCTAGCTAGCACATAGTTCTGGCCTTTCATGGCATGCAGATTATTTTCAACTTGTGTATAAACGGAAATGTGTGTTTTTGTAAAAAAAAATAATCAATACAATTTTAAAAAGTGATCCGGTAGCACGAGTGCACCAGTAAGATTGATAGAAGCTTCCAGAGTGGCTCTAAATCGAAACCTTTAAAACACAAATGCCAAACTAAAGGCCCAGAGAACAGAACAGGTCCACCATAAATTTCATTCATTTCACCAGATCCCTTCTTAAATTAAAAGCGGCCAAAATGATTTTGCTTGTCACCATTATTCCTTGATTTGAAATGTGCTACTAAAAATAAAGTTAGCAGAAATCAAACGCAGGGGCAATATGACATTAGGACGGGTTGATGATACATTTGAATGATTTTCACCATCCAAACGGCCCTCTGAGGGGAGCCATATGTTGCGCCAAACACAAGCGTGCCCCCTGCATTGAACTATTCAAAAGCGCCGCAGCTCAGGAAGCAACAGCGGAGAGGCAAAGCGACCGCATTTCCTGTCATTTATCACACATTAGTTGCATAATTGATCCGATTGTCAGTGGGTTGCATTAAATCCAACGTGTCAGTTCTTAAAATGAGCGATTTCACACAGCAAGGCCAGCCCCCTCACGGGGGCCTCCGCTTTGGACGCTCCCAAGGAACCAATTGCACCATGCGAAAAATGAAACGCCATCTGCGTCGCCCAACAAACAAGACGATTTCCCGCTCTTTTGTCTTCGTCATCGCCTTCCAAGGGGGGCCGGCGCCATTTAATCGGGCCCGATTTGTCATCGGTGACAAATGGAAGGGACGCAGTCCGGCGGTCACACGGGGAAGACTTTGATAAAGTCGAGGCAGTGATACGCAGATTAATAAAGCATGACGGTGAGCTGTGTTGTGACAGCGACAACAATAAAGCTGCCCCCAACACGGCTTCATGCCTAAAACAGAAGAAAGCCGTCGGGATTTGCGATGATTTTCTCTGACGTAAGAGAAAATGTGAAAAACTGGCTCATTAGGATGACCTTTATGGTGGTAAATCTGTTTCAACTGTTAAATAAGTATAAGAAGTTGACGCGACAGACTGTGTGCATCTCCATTTTACTTTTAGTCATCACTATTACAAGTGTAAAAGCAGTAAGCCGCCGAAGAAATGCAGTTGTGACGATGTTGACGCGGCAGGACTCCTTCTTCCAAATCGTCCCGGACGAACCACACGTTCCAAAATTGAACGCTTGTGGCATTTCAATCGTGTTCTCACTGTGCTGGAACTACTTTGACACGCGATGGCTTCAACCTGCTCTTCAAACGCACTCAACTACAGTACTGCAAATTGTCCAAGGAGTTTGTTTTTTTTTTTGCCTAACTCAAATTATCCTCAAAATGAGGATAGTTCGAGCGTGGTTTTTTCTCCCCTCTCCCTCCCTCGTGGTTTCTTTCTGACTTCCGGGTTGAGTGAACGCTGGCGCGTTTGGCTGCCGCTGCTCAACCTGTATTGTTTTTTTGTTATCGTAAAGTGTCCTTGGGTGTCTTGAAAGGCGCTTATAAATAAAATTTATTTTTATTATTATTATTATTATTGAGCGGCTAAATTTGCAGAGACTGCTTCCGGATTGTGCCAAGTGAAATTTTGAATGTGCAAATCTTGAGTACATGAGGTCTTTGTCAAGTCAAGTCAAGTCAACTGTATTTCTAGAGCACTTTCAAACAGCCATCGCCGCATACAAAGTGCTGTACATGGTGCAATTTAACATATACAATAAACAGTAAAACAAATCGGTAATAAAGACGGTAGAAAGCACCAAACAGTAAAACCAAGAACAAATCAAAGTCATGCTGAGTCGAAAGCCAGAGAATACAAGTGAGTTTTGAGGAGGGTTTTGAAGATGGGCAGTGAGGAGGCTTGACGAATGTTCGGTGGGAGGTCATTCCAGAGAGAGGGACCAGCAACAGAAAAGGCTCGATCCCCTCTCAGCCTCAGTTTAGTTCTTGGTACTTCTAATAATGTCTGGTCCGCAGACCTGAGGCGCCGGGCAGGTGCGTAGGGGCGGATGAGCTCAGAGAGGTAAGGTGGCGTGAGATTATTTAGAGATTTGAAAACAAATAAGAGGATCTTGAAAATAACTCTAAAATGTATGGGGAGCCAGTGAAGGGATGCCAGAGTAGGAGTTATGTGCTCCCTCTTACAGTACCAGTCAAGAGGCGAGCAGCGGCATTCTGGACCAGCTGAAGCCGCTTAATGGAGGACTGGCTGACTCCAAAGTAAAGGGCATTGCAGTAATCGAGCCGGGATGTGACAAAGGCGTGAATTACTGTCTCAAAGTGTTGATGAGAGAGGAGAGGTTTTATTTTGGCCAGCTGTCTAAGGTGAAAGAAGCTGGATTTAACAACGGCACCAATTTGCCGATCAAATTTGAAATCACTGTCCAGTTTAAGGCCCAAGTTTGAGACTGTTGACTTAAGATAAGGAGACAGGGGGCCCAAGTCTACAGGATGGGATGTACAAGGGCCACTGGGACCAAATAGTATCACCTCTGTCTTCTTTTCATTGAATTTTAAGAAATTTTGTGCCATCCAGGTTTTTATTTCTTCCAGGCAGGACAGGAGTGGCTTTAATGAGAAGGCGTCTTTTTTGCTCAGTGGGACATAGATCTGGCAGTCATCCGCATAGCAGTGGAAGGGAATGCCATGTTTCCTTAAGATGGAACCCAATGGGAGCAGATACAGCGAGAACAGCAGAGGCCCCAGAATTGAGCCCTGTGGAACACCACATGACAGGGGAGCAGTGCGTGACTCAGAGCAGCCAAGGCTGACACAAAAGGTTCTGTCAGCTAAATAGGACCTAAACCACTCAAGAGCACTACCGCCAATGCCCACCAAGTGCTGCAAACGAGTCAGCAGAATACTGTGGTCCACTGTATCAAATGCTGCAGTTAAGTCCAATAAAACTAGACACACGTGGTCTCCATTGTCATTTGCCAGGAGGATGTCATTAGAAACGCGTAACAGGGCTGACTCCGTGCTATGCATCGTCTTGAAACCTGACTGGAAGACCTCCAAGATGTTTGTCTCTAGTATGTTCCGCGTCATTGTCTATCCCAAATTATAAACTGCAGATTTTAGGAAGTAAAAGAAATGGGAAATAAAAATTAACCATAAATCCAAATCTAAAATTAAAAAAAAAAAAAAATTGCTTCCGATCTGTTTGCTGCTCATTGAACTTCAGTATTACCGTGTTGTGGTCAACAGTTCAGGCTTGGAGGTTTTGATTTTGATTTGAACTCCAACATTGAACACACTGTGATCTGTTTTTGGAGGAGGGGAGGTGGGGGGGGGGGGTGAAAGTTTGTTCACATGACGCCACACAAACAGCGACAGCAAGCTCGACCACCGGCATTAACGATCGCGAAGGGGCGTTAGCTGCCGGCCCAAGGGCTTCGATGGCTAATTAGCGCAGGCAGCTGTCAGAACAGCAATGGTGACGAGCAGAGGGTTTTGATTCTATGCTTCTATTTATGTTTTCGCAGCTCGCTTTTGTTCTCCTGGGGATTATTGGGTTGCGGAGAAGGGCTCTGGAGGGAGGAGAAGGAACAAGGGAGGGTGCGGCTTGAGGGAGGGGGGGGGCGGACATCAAATTTCTCTTTCCCGCGCTGGATGTGACCGCAGTAATTATAGATCTTCGGGGAAGCAGGCACGAAGATTCATCAGACATATTTTTAGAATACAAGAAGCTGATTCATTTCTTTAATCAAGACGACAGGTGTCAGCTCTGTTGAGAAAAAAAAAAAAAACATACTAAAAGCTGATTAAAGTTGTCAACGCCGCGACATCTTGAGCAGGCAAAAGGTGCGAATGATCTAGTTGGGGATTTGCGCCTTGGGGCTAAAGTGCAGGCGAGAGCTGATTAAACTTAGGGTGTCACATGCGCGTTAAAAAAAAAAACGAAGAATTTTCTGTCTTCCTTTCCATCACTGGTGCTAAAAGTGGAAAGATTTGCGCATGAGTGTTGCGGTTTTCAAGCAACTTGACTGAAAAAAAAAAGAGACACAAAGTGAGAATGAAGCTTGTTAGATTGAGCCTGCCAATTAATTTGGCGACATGGAAAATGACCGCACTTTGCATGAAACAAGGTTTTTGGGCCAAGTGAGGATCACTCTAAATAAAATAACGCACGCTAGCTTGTCTCTGTACAGTGAAATCATAGATCCGTTTCAATTGTAGCCGTTTGAAGCTAATGGCTGAAAACCTAGGAATGGACTGAGAACTACTTGGCGCTGAAGTGTGGAGCTTCAGCGTTAAAGTGCTTTTCCACCATTTCTAGCTTCCTGTCGCACTCTGCATAAATCGGACACTGTTCCTCCCCAATGATTAATTTTGCCACACTCGCTGCCTATTTACGGGATCTCCATTAGAGCCGTTTGTGTAACCGCCGATACGCCAAAGTCTTTTTTGTGGGGCGTCGCGGAGGGACTCTCGTGTTCTCCGCTGGCGCCTGGCAAACAAGGAGGCCATGAGAACACGATACATCGTCATGCTAATTCGCTTAGAGCGGACATTCAATTAACTCATCTAAGAGCTTCTTTGGTAAGGAGAAGCTTCGTTTCCTCCACTGTGTCACCTTGGGTAGGATTTCTCCAAATGCGGCGCTGAAAAAGTCAATCGATCATGCGATCGGTGCTAAAACGGCAGGTGACAACCTTTGAAGGGGAGATGTGACAACGGATCCCACACCACCAGTGACACCAGCAGCATCCCGGTAATGTCATCCCCCTCCCCCTCCCCCCCGTTGTGGGAATCTTATCAGCTGCCAGCATTCAGCCTGACTTTGATTGATATCAGGCTGGCGTAGTTCACAGGAAAAACAACTCACCAGGTTTTATTTGTCGTGTTATATTTGATGCCCGCTAGACTTTGATACCAAGAGGGCGCCGCAGGACTTCGGATCTCGGATGTCAAGTCACTCAATTTTGATAGATGATTTTTCGAGAGACGTTTCTTCTTCGGTTTCATCTATTTTGGTTTAGTCTCGTGCCCGAGGTAAAAATAAATAAATACATACATAAATAAATAAATAAATAAACAAAATAAATAAATAAATAAATAAATAAATAAATAAATAAATAAATAAATAAAAATCGATATAAAAAAAAAAAAAGAACATGGCGTGAGTTAAGCTGGAATAGACAGATACTCGCCCCAAAATGTCCGCAGTCGAACAAAATGTATCGGATCAGAAGAAAATGTAACGGCGAAATAGATTTGGGAAAACGGAGACCTCATTTGCGCGAACATCTTATGCGGGGCTAATTGCGCCTCCTCACCTCGTAAATGTGAACAGCGTGGCCTTTATTAGCGAGTTAGTGCTCATTAATGCTTATTAATATTCAAGCGAATCGGCAGGCAGGCTTTGATTTACGCTGGGAGAATTTATCCATTTTCTGTAATCACTTCATTAGTGAGCCAGGTGAAGCCGAAGTTTATCTCGGCTGACGTTTGGTGGGAGGCGCCGACCAAAATCCAATTGCAGAGTAGACTACGCCTAAAAATGACCCCAACATGACCCCACTGTGCTCTTCCTAAAAAACAGCAGTTACATTCAGCGTAAGATTTGCTTTTTAAAATTTTTGGCTTCATGCTGGCTCAACAAAATGTATGGACAAGCTAAGGCAGCGTTATTTACTGAGCACATTTTATCGAAGGCGACTCAAAGACACAACGCCGAAAAGTTACAAAACAACAGCGAGCCACATTCAGAAGCAAAACCAGAGAAATCAAACTTCGCTTCACTTCTGCGGGCAGCTTCTTCCATTTTGCGGGCAGCATAACGGCTAAATGCTGCTTCACCATGTTTGCGATGAACTCTGGGCTCCGCTAATTCCCCAAAGTCTGCAGACCTCCGAGCTCCTACTGGCTAGGTTGAATTATTTTCAAAGAGTTCAGTGACTTCTCAGCCGGTCGCAGAATTTTAAAATCGAGTCTGAAGGTGACTGGGAGCCGGTGCAAAGTCTATAGGACGGTCTGATCGCCTTGTTTGGGTCAAAACCCGAGCTGCAGATATTAATATTAAAATCTTAAATATTAGGCACGGGACCTACTTGCGCCGTCATTCAAAAAAAAATTTATCATCCCCAAACCGTATTGGGATTAGTTTGACAGAATCATTTCTGTCCAGTCACTGCCTTGGAAGTCCACTTTTGGATTCACGCAAGCACATATTTTCACTTATATTGTGTTAGTTCTGCAGTTTTAAGAGAAAGAAAGAGAAGAAAAAAAACCCACACTCGCCGCAACTTGGAGGGTCGCACATTTCATTGAGAATGACAATATGCGCCATAAAACTTTCATATCAGCTGATGTATTCTTGTCTTGTCAGCGCGCACACGTTGCATCAGTCACACTGCAGGCAAGAACCGCTGATAAAATTCAGCTAAGCGGCGGGCGGCGGGCCAATAAATCGAGCATGCTGACCACAACAATGCATTATCGCCACCTTTGTTTGGGCCGTTTTCACACTCTCTCACACACACACACACACACACACACACACACAAAAATGAATCAATAAAAACAAACAACGCTGTCATGTATGAGGGGGTCAAATGTAATAAATGAGTCGCTTAATATATGCTGCGATTCCGATCAATGGCAAAGAAAGCAATTTGAGTTCAGGCTGATTTTTTTTTTCTTTTTGGGTGTCGTCTCTATCAATCGTGCATTTCCATATCGCAACGCCTCAGACCCCCCCCCCCCCCGACCCCCACCTTCCTTCCGCCTGCTGTTCTCACAGCCCCTCCAGAGAGCGCCCAGCAGGAAATAGGCATTCACGGTGCCTTCTCGATGACTTCCTGAAGAAAAATGAATCTCGGAGGATGGGAAAATGAGAACAATGAATAATGAAACGCCGAACGAGATGCGCCTGACCCGTTGCAATCCATACAACCGGTGTCGAGGCACAGAAAGCAAAGTATAAAAAAAAATTGAAGGTTGTGATCACCGGACTGGAAAGAGCCCATATGGAGGGGACCATTAGAGTGAGGGGAAACAAATGGGTTTTCCGCGGCGCACGTGTAATCATTTGATTGAGGCAGGTTTGCGAAAAAAGCAGAGATAAATGTAACATTTTGCAGCGATATGATCGATGATGTATTTCCCGTCATTCGGAACAGCCGACGTGTCTTCAGGCGGCGTGGCAATTTTCTCGCTTTGCGCCGAGTCGGGGGAGTCTCGTTACACTTTGCATCGCCTGCCTCCAGTTGAGGAAAAACGCCAAATGTTTGCTAGGTGGAAAAATGTCACAGCAAGACGGCAAAGTACAAGTAGACCTTATGTAAGGCGAAGAAATCAAATCCTCCCCGCTCGGTGGGTAGCTGGGAGCAACACTGATCCGATAAAGAAGCGTCACAAGTTAAGCTAAGCTTACTAGCGACATCGATAGCAACCTGGCATCACGACGGCACATTTTGGTCAAGGTGCTAGCAGCGGCATCCCAAAGGAAATAGCAAATAAAGTGTTAACTTATTTCTAGATCACGTTTTTGTGTTCGTATTGTCGTTTATCAGAACTGCTGTAGACTGCAAATGTCCCCAATGTGGGACAAATAAAGGTTATCTCAAACGTGTCTATGTTATGTTATGATCCTCTCCTCTTTCATCTAGAACTGCTTCAAACAACAAAGACGATGCAGAAAAGTGGTTAAGATTGAATGAGTGTCTGTGTCTTATGTGTTGTGTGGTGTCATTTTGTTATTTTGACTTCAAGATGGCGTCGCAAGAGTGGCTGCCTTTACAGCAGCTCCTATATTTTGTTCTTCTACTTTCTTCCTTTCATAACTTTGCTGCTGTGAATTGGGAATGTCTCCATTGTGAGACGAGTAAAGGTTTTCTTATTCTTATGTTTCTATAAATCTTATTTGTCCATTTTCCAGCCCTCACTGAGTGGCAATTAGTTTATCGCATTTTATTCAACTTTATTTTTTTTTAAAAAAGTTTTATGACCCTAGCCCCGCTATTTCATTGTCGGTCTTCAAAAAAATATTTAATAAAAAAAAATGTTCCTTATTGTTTTTCCTCGATAGGGTCAAGGGTGAGCTGGAGCCTATCCCATCTGATTTTGAGTGACAGATGGGTTGCCAAGCAACCATAGGGCACGTCGTGCTTCCCTGTAACTTAAGTACATGTTCTGGGTTATTTGGTCAAATACTCTACCAGGTCAAAATCCAGTTTCTTATCAAAAGTTTACTTTGGGTGCCAAGCGACTATGTTGAATGAAGGAGGAGGAGCTTCATTCAGGCGGGCCTTACCCGTTCCCAAAAGAAATGTACTGCTTTGCTCCCGTTTTGTGCCATTCGTTTGGCAGTTACTCACATATTTTCGCTAATCCTGGGGGATGCTGACCTAGCCCTGCCGGGATCTATCACCGTATAGATAAAGAAGCTGACGAATCCCATTCATGCCAAAAGGTCAGAAATGAAGTCATGAGAGAGGAGTTGACGTTAGAAAGGAGGATCGGCAAGAGCCCAGAACGGGACAACCTGAAAGCAAAAGAAGAATCATGTCCAAAGGCAATTTAGAGCCTTGAGTTTATCTAACATGCACAATCTTTGGGATGTGGGGGAGGAAAAGTGTCTTGACCTCAGAGCAAAAGGCACCATTCCGGCTGTCAGCCCACATTTTAAAAAGCACATTCTGCTGGCTTCTGGTAGAAAAGCAAAGTTGCTCCTGTCATTTCCCAACAACAACAACAACGACAACAAAGAGTGCAAGTGCAGCCCTGCAGCTCCCACTGCAATCCTGACATGGAGTCATCTTGAGCACTTAAATCTTTCTAATCCACCCCCATCCACAACATAAAGCAGCATTCATCAGCAAGACCCCTGCGGACGAGATGTCTTCTAGACGAGCGCCAGTGTGCTAGAGACAGTTGGGCCAAGTCGGATGGAGCCGTGCAAAAAAATAAAAATAATACAATTCAGTCACAGCAAGGCGAGAGACAAAGCGCCCGCTCGCCGTGAAATGCCACTCTGCTCTAGCGAGAGTGCGTCGAAGGCGCTCGGAAGCTCGGCCCTGGTCGCGCTTGTCTTTCGAAGAAACGGTGGGATCAAGCACTTATGGAGCCTGCGTGTGTGCCGCAGCGTCCCGGTTTGTTGTGTGTCGGTTGACAGGGCGGTGCCCGTGTGAGACCCCGCTGCCACGTTTCGGGGTCCCATGAAGCCCTTTGTGAATAATCAATGTCCTCGTTGAGCATCGCGGGGGTCTACAAATGTGGCGGCCGGCCGCCCTACGACGAAACTCAAAGCTAGAGCGGATCTGTGCTAACATTCTTTGAACGATTCGCCTTTCGGCAGACATTGCGGCGCCAGGATTTGCTTTCGGTTTTAGCTCATGAAAAGTCAGGCAACGCTAAACAGTTCGAGGTGAGTGACCTGTTGATACACAGATAACTGCATCGGCGGTTTCTTGTTCTGGGGGGACATACAAAAGCGAAAATTGAAGGGCAAATGTTCAGAGGTGGAAGTGAACGTGGTTTCAACGTTTACAATGTTGACACCGCTACAACGTTCACATTTCCAGACTTCACGTAGTTCATTTTCTATTTGCCGGTTTTGCTGACAAGGAACACCTTCATCATGTAAAATGGCATTATAACGACCGGATTTTCCCCTCCGCGCCCCACAAAATAGTGAAAAGGCCTTCACGATGACGAACCGTGGGAAGCTAACTGCCGCCGTGGCCTTGCTTTAAACTGTTCTGAGCACGTGGTCTGAAAACGTGTCTGGTAAACTAAACAAAAATCAATCAAGAAAGCAGTTTCTTCATTATTCTCCACCGTTATCCTGACGACATCCGAAATCGTCAGGTCATTCCTAACCGAGTGTGGCGACAACGCGGCGGCCCATCTAGATTGAGGATTCCGGTTGCCAGGCAGGTTGCCGAGGTCCCGCGGAGACCAGCTAATTCTACGCGAATTCAAGATTCCCCGCTAATTCTCGGTGTTATTTTCACCCTGCGACTTTTGGAAGGGCTTGTGAAATTATTGATTGAAAAGGAGGGAGTCTGACCAATAACTGAAGCAGACCAGGCGAGAGACCGCCACCGGGTGTTGATTGAACCGCGTCGAATGGAAATAACCGACTGCGGTATCCGGTTAAGTTTGTTCTTTGTTGGAGCAGCTGCCTTTGTTGCTGTCATTACGTTTTGTGATTACTTTGCTAAACCGCATACTAGCAGGTGTTTTTGCTTTTGTCCCTGCTCTTCTCCCTCCCTCGCCGTGACCCTGAACCGGATGATAGAAAACGGAAGGATGGACAATTGATGGCTGTCCCCAAACCTTGGTTATAATAGTTTGGGGTTTTTCACTTTAGTTCATTTTTATTTCCCCCCCAGCCCCATTCATGAAATTCTCATTCGTTTTTAGAGCAGGTTGGTTATTTTTGGAAAAAAAAATAAATCTTCACTTTAGTTTAATTTGAATTTTCTTAAGTAATATTTTTAGTATTAAATACATGGAGTATTTGTCCAAGTGCATGGTTTCGTTAACTCTAATAACCTTTCCCCAATCGCAGCTGCATGAATTGAACCCAAATACAAACAACTTTGGGAATTAAATGCTCACCCAAATGCCCAAAAACAAAAACAAAACATATGGATTCATTACGTCCAAGACTGCGTGTGTTATGTGATTTAAAGCAGTACAAGAAGTCCTGTCAGCCACCGAGGATGGAAAAAAAAATAAAAATTGAGCGACTCAAACCCTCCCTGTTTTAATGACGGCTGCTACAGTGCAAGAGAATGAAATTCAAATGCAACAATATCCTCCCACACATGCAGCGCTGTGCTCGTTGGAAACATAGACCTTTAGTACGGAGGAGAAACCGCCTGCGCCACACTGTACTATTTTATTTTCACACAGAAATGCTGGATTGGAAATTTTGTATGATTTCAAAGTGGTGATAGAACATGACCCCCAAGCATATTTTCACGTGGGAAAAGTGCACTTTTGATTGCTTACATGCAACTAGCCACGTCTCCAGCTACCCAACTAATTGTGTACAAGACTTGCCGCCCATCAAGTGTGACATTACAAGACCAAGGATTTTGAGAGGTGTCTCGCTCATTTTCATATCAAGTCCCCCCATGACTCCCCAGAGACACTTTCAAGTGACTTTGGACTCAAGTCTAAAATCCTACGGTCGAAGCTAAAAGAAAAGCAGAGCTGCAGTGAGCGCGACAACATTTTTACGTGACTAAGGCGGCGACTTCGGCGACCTGAAGTTCGTCACTTGCTATATTAGCGGTGTCAATGCTCAAATTTAAGCACGCCTGGTATCGAGCTTCAAATTTTCTCTGCAAGAGTTCCAGACCCCGTGTGCCAGATACAGCTCAGGACGATTACCGACCATTTCCGCGCATGTGCCTGCGCCTGCAAACATCCTGATAAATGCCAAAGACCTTCGCAGCGGATGATTTAGTAGCACTTGTGTTCCGTTTGCATCCGCCGCTGTGTGAAATACAAGAATCCAATAATCATGCTAAATCTATTAGATAGCAGTTTAGCTAGTTGCTCAAATGTCCTGATTGATGCGCGGGAAAGTGCTATTGATTGATAAGACTCTCTATCATGTTTATCGATTGTGTCGCTGTGCGCCGCGGATTACAGCAACCGGCGTCCGCTCTCTGTTTTGCGGTGGAGAAAAAGGACGCCGCCTCAGGTAATGAAATATGAGGAGCTATTGAATTAGAAAAATAAGTGCGCTCCAAAATATTGCTCCACAAAGCAGAATTGATGGGCCCGTGAAATAATCATTATTTACAAGGAGGGGGCTGTCGGAGAAGATGACAGGGCTCATCCCGTTCAGCATTTTTCATGCAACAAGATACAGTAGCGCGCCGTGCTTCGACATCTGGGTTCAAGCGCACAAGCGCATGAGGCGCTACATTTAAGGAGAAACGCGATCAATAACCAATCTACGGAGCAGAGGGGTCAGCGCAAACATGGGGAGGTTGTTAAAAATACGCTGCACCTCAACAATGATAACGGACGGCGCCTCGGTGCTTTACGATAAGGCGAGACTAAAGCTATTGCTGGCCAAGGACAAACAATGCAGACGCCTACAACTGCTCAGCGAGCAGGATTTTGTGGCGCGCATCCTTCCGCATATTCAGAAAACTAGGTCTTTTCATGTCGATTTTCGTGAAAAAGAATACTTGAAGCGACATCATGCTCGGTAGTATATCTCGGATGTAACGTACATTGTAAAAAAAACAACAAAAAAAAACACGTGTATTTTTTTGTTGGCGGAAAAACGTTAAAACACTAGCATCTCCGCAACACCTAAAACATTTGGTTGAATTGCCCAACTTGAAATGTTTTCAATATTTGTCGCCTTGAAATTCTGAAATCACCCAACTTTTTTTTTTTTTTTTTTAAACACAATGTGGGAGGAAGCCAGAGTCCCCACAGACAACATTTGTCTTCCTTTGGTCGTAAATCTGCTGCAGGCCAATAAATCATGTGGATCATATTTACATGGTTTTAACCCAGCCATGGGGTGCTGGAGCTGCAGAGGCCCCCCACCTGACCCCCACCCCCACATCCGCCCACAAAGTGGCTCACTGATGTGGATCAGATACCTTGCATTTGATACTGAGGCCTGATCAATGAGGGATCGGAGCTAAGTCTGGCTTGTCATTTCACCAATCTTGTTCTGAGAAATATTCGACAAGGGAGAACGAATGGGAGAATCGGACAAAAGAAAGAGAAAAGCACTGCCGTCTGCTTTGTGAAAAGTTCTTGCCAAGGCCACAGATTGATTTAAGCCGAGAGGCAAGTGCCCTGTGTCATGGACAAAAAGTTTCTCCAAAAAAGTTGTGATAAGCTCTCGGCGCTGTTGGAGAGCAGACTTTTTGCGGAAAAATCAGTTGCATGTGTTTAAAAAAAACACAACAAAAACAAAAGGAAGCGATCCTAACAAAACTGGAAATCATATTTAGCGAGTGCAACGGGTCATTTTCATTTTTTTCCCAAATGTGAAGACAATAACAAAAATGAGGATAATTGAAAAACAAAAAAAAGGATGAAATATGATTAAATCATCAATATATTTTTAAAAAGAATCATTTCAAGAATACGGCGCATGTCATTTTGGATTGTATATTCACGGCCTCTTTAGCAGTCAGAATGACTTCAGACACAACTGTGTCAGAACGGTGCATCGTAAGAAAAAGATTGCAAACACCACCCAGAGGCAAAATAACATTTTTTTTTTTTTTTAATTTAAGAAAGTAATTTTAAAGAACATTTTTGATTCTAAGACATAAGCTGATCTCGAATAGATGATGCAAATATGAATTTCCGGTCTCGGGCCAATTTGCTAATTTCAACGACATGTGAAAATGGCAACGGGAAGACGAAGCCGCACGGTTCCGAAACGGTTTCCCGGCGGCTCCGTACGCGAAGATCCGAAAGAAATGGCTCTCGTGGCATCATAACCTTGACCGCGGCCTCTACGCCGCTTTGCTCATTCATGCACTGGAGGGCCACTTTGTGGCAGTATTAGCCCCTCCGCATCAGCTTGCCGTGGCAGCGCGGTCGGCCCGCTGGCCACGAGTTATAAAATGGAATGTCAAATCAAAGAGAGCGCAGAGAATGGCCGTCACCACGGGGCTTAGGGTTTTGGAGTGAAATGGGGAAAGTGGATTTAGTGCTGCTGTTCTCTGGACTTGCTCGATATGCTGCAAATGGAGTCAATGGAATATGGGATGAGCTGACAATCTGCTTGCGAGGGGGAAGCGAGAATGGACATGCTTCTCAACACTGACGCCATTAAAAGAGGAATGAGGGACATACTTTCCATTTTTGCCAATAGGACCACAAAAATGAGTAGGACACTTTTCGTACGATACAACATCGCGACGCTGTTTCCATGAGAGTTTTTATAAAACTCGAGGGGAGGCACATATATTTTGGTGCAAATATGTTTTAGATATGGATCAATGGTCTCTCTTCACTGTTTGAGTCACATTTGGAGTTGTAATTCAAATGGTACAGTCCGGTCTGTGGATACCTGATTCTTCAAGGATCAGGAGTCAAATTCGCTGTGAAGGCTGAAATTGTCTCTCACTTTCAAAAGCGAGTCTCCCAGACCGAGCTCAGTCGAGACGATGAATTGGTTAAGTCGACGATTTAACAATCATCCACAATGGCAACAAAATCACGGCAGAGTTTGAGGCCGGGAGATTGACAGAACATCGTCACCGGCTTCAATTTTAAATTGGTGACAGTTGGCTGGGAACACGACCGTTGTTTCGTTTCACGTCTTAGAAAATCCTTTTTTTCTTCCTATACGCGTATTTGTATGTTTGTACCGCGTTACATGTTCATGTTTTCACATCTATAAATGTTCTTGCTGTATTATACATCGCAGCTGGCGGCCATTTTATTGGAAATGGTTACAATGAACTACCGTTGTGACATAAATATGGAAACTCACCATTCTTTAAATTGTCATTGTTTCTATATCTGCCGTTTAGGTAACAATGCAAATATTTTTCTGCCTTCTATCATCCTGCTTGCAAACAGACAACCAAATGAACACATTCTGGTTTTGTGACGCATTCATCCTTCGCTCGGCGCTCGACTGATTGGGTCTAATTAATCTTCACTCTCGTGTTTACGTGCATCCGAACAACGTCCTCACACTTTTTTGAACGGCAAATCAAGCAGCCATGTGAGAGAGGACCCCGAGGACAAAAACTCTATTATAAAATGATTAGATGGGGAGCGCTAAATGAAAATCACTCCCCTTTTTTTCCTCCCCCCCCTTAATTAGTGCTCGTGTGCAGGGATGACTAATGCTCAGCGCTCCCCCGCTGCTCTTCATGACCACTTTACTTTTTGTGTCACATTTCCATGCCAAGTTCTTGACAGCAACATCATTTAAAAAAAAAGTGTATTCATGTCACTGCGTGTGTCTGACGGAGATTTTCCCCACCGTCTTCTGCAGAAGACCTGAAGCAACAAGATTTCCAACAGAGGCTGCTTGATCGCAAAGTGTCAGGAAGAAAGACGACGGTAAACAAACACGAGGCACCTGCGTTACCCTCTCATACTTTCACACGAAACACGTCCATCTCTGGAAGTCGGCGTGCTTGTTGTCATGGAGTTGACGCCGTTTTTTTTTTAAAAACAATATGCAGACCTATTTGCGGCACATCCACACTGAGTGACTATATGAGGTCCCTAAATGTATATAAAGATTCTGAAGATTGATAGATATGGCAGTTCCTGATTACTGATGACCAAGCGTTCTGCTTGTTTGTTCATATTATCGCATGAATGTCGGGATGATGAATTGCCATTTGTGATTCATTGATTTGTGTCTGCCGTTAATTAGCAATTTCGGCCCATCGAGATGGAGGACGGGGACTTTCTTATGAACCGGCTGCTGCCGTTTGATGACGAGACCACCCGTTCCGCATCGCAGCGCGTCGTCGTATTAGCCAAGACACCCCCCACCCCCCCCCCCTTTTTTAAAAGACAAAACCACCAAATGACACCCGAATCCTCGCATTTCCTGCTCGCCAGTCATCAAATCCCAACGCCGTGTTCCCTTGAATATGCAAGGCATTCGCCGTCGTACGACCGTGATGGCGCGGTGGTAAAAAAGGAGATTTATGACACACAACAAGCTATTAGGGAGCTGTATGTGGTGGTGGTGGGGGGGTAGTCAGACTGGGGAAATGGGCTGGAAATTCTCTTCTTCATGCCACATTGATTCATCCTTCAGAGAGCAAAAACTTCCCCATTATGCACAGCCATCTAAAAAGAGCCTGAGGGTGATGATTGTGGGCCCTGCCCAGGTCAGATGGCGGGGGCACCGACCTGTAACATGCCCCTCGGGCTGTTACCTCAAACAACGCGGGTGCTACAGCATATAAAATCAGTCGGACTCACTCTTCTATATATACAGTAAGACAAACGCGGTGAACAGCAATAGCCGGTGCAACCTAAACCAGAGGTGTCAAACTCATTTTTTATCACAGGCCACTTTGGAGTTGGGACGTCATGACTGTGAAACCACAAAATGACATTGAATAGTCTCATCGCATTCTTACTTGTCCGCAACAAATTGACGGATTAGCCGTTTTGAAATCAGTCAGGCCAACTCCAATCGTTTGATCAACGATTGTTCAAGTGAGCGTCAACAGGGTAACAAAAGTATTACAAAACCTCGACGTTACTTATTACTCGTGACAACATTTCGGTCCAGATTTTAGCGAGGATCACGCAAGTTGACGCACATGATTTGCTTTCGCATAAAATGAAGCGGCGGGCCAGATCTAAACGAATAATTAGCTCTCCACGTAGCACTAACAAGAACATACAGTAGCGCAGTAGGCCAAAGTGTTCATACAAACAGGAGCTTTTATTCCTAAAAAGGTATATTTACCATTATTGTTGGACACTGTAAGCTTGCACGGTATTAAACATGCTAAAACAAGAAAGAAAAAAAATGAACTAAAGGATAATTTGACTGAATTTGACCTTCAAATGTCAAGAAGAACAACGGGTAGCTTAGCAGCACCGCTGTTCTATTTAGTCGGGAAAAATAGCAACTGCAAAGTGTTTGGAGCCGCGCGCATTGTCGTCACATTGAAATGTGCGTTATGGACACACTGTATGGGCCTGACGTACACAGTCGATGTAATTAGAGTGCGAAAGGACAAAGCATTCCTTCCGTTTAGAATGCTGATATTTCGCCTGCTGGTGAAAAGAAGGCGCGATGGAAGCAGCTGTCGCCGGGGTGACGCCGAGTTCACACCAACCTGTACTATGGAAATGAAGTCACAACAACACTCGGTAATTGTTTCCCCACTGTCATTAAAAAAAAAAAAAAAAGGTATCTGAACAGGAACTTGTTTATCACAGGAGCTATTCAAATGTGTTTGTCGCGCAGTTGCACGGCTACTCTATCCATTTGAATAATCATCTTTTCAAGGCTCAACTCAATGACACGCGCGCAGGTTTGAATGTTTATTTCCGATCGAGCGGCTTTCTCCTGCGGCTGCCTGGGAGACGGTGAGAGAGGAGAGACGTTTGGTTGGCTTACGTCGCAGGGGTGCCCAAGTCCGGTCCTCCTGACCTGTCTTAGATGCTCCATTCAAACATTCATCTTATCAGCCAGCTTCGTGTAATCCCGATAACGATCCCCATCATTTGATTCAGGTGTCTTGGAAGCGGGAGACATCTATAATAGGCTGGATTGGTGGCTCTCGAGGACCTGATTCGCGTTTCACCCACAGATGGGTGTTTGAATCCAAAACCTGATCTTTTTCCCTGCTTCTAGCATATGGACACATTTCAATGTCTACGTGCCGCCACGTCGATTTAATCCCCCTTCAGAATCAGCGGTGCTGGAACATGTAACTTCAACTTCGCACTGAGACTACTCAACTTTGCATTTGCAACATTACCGTGAGCTTTATTCTATCGTCTGATTGGTCGGCAAAACGCGCGGATAGCGATTTGCGCGGTACCAAAACCACGGCCAGCCACAACTGCACAGTACCATCAGGGGTCTGCCCAAAATCGGGTAACCGCCGTCTTCTTTCCGACTGTGAGATTTCAGAGCTTGACAGCGCATTGCATTAATTTCTGGCAGTAGTTTGGACACACGCAATCGTTGCCCGCGTTTGCTCGACAATGCAAAGAGTCAAGCCCGATTACAATGTGCGCATCTCAGAGGGCGACGTGCGCTGTCGCGCACACTTCAGCTCACTTTAACTTTGTCTTTTGTGCTCAGAGAAAGAGACAGTCCGCCTTGCTGAGGGCTTCACTCAGACTTGGCGTCCGCGGCACGCAGGGACGGCCCGAAAAGTCTGGCGAGCCTCAGACCTGCGGCGTTGGAGTCACTGGGTTTGGTTTTTCCGCCATCAGGCCAGCGGCGGCACAGCTGTAGCAGCGTGGCGGTGGCAGTGGCGGTAGGTGGGATGCGGGGGGCTGCGTGGTGTCCTCCAGCTCCAATTAAGTCCCAGCCGGTCCAGCGCGGCTGCCACCCTTCGGGGAGAGCGGTCGCCTGACGCTGATGTGGCGCTACAGCTGCTGTAGGGGAGGGCAGCGGGAGGTGCTACCTTTGAGGCAATGCCAATATGTGACTGCACCCCTGTCAACCTTGCCTTCATTTCACGCTGCCATGGCAACGGATTCGGGTCTCGAGGCGTGGTTGGTGGAAAAAAAAAAAGAAAACGAGGGTCACGTTTGCTCTCTTGTTCTCGATTTTTCTGTGCACAGAGGCAAGGACACGACTTGGTTGCAACTTCATGCTTTGTTCGCTCACATGCTCAAAAGAATGCTTATGAGTCTACTTAAGACGCTGTGCAACAATATAAACCAGGAAAAACGAGGGATTACAGTACTGTATGTCAACGCTGAATACTTGACAGTCGATTTCCCCAAAAGGGTCAAATTAGGATGTAGTTGCCCTGTGACAAAAGCAAAAGGATCCTCGAGTGTCGTTTGGCAAAGTCAAACGAATAGACCTTGTTCTTGCCACAACTGGATAAAGAGGAAGAAAAAAAGTCACCCTGCTCGAGTTCTCCTGTTGGATCAACCCCAGGGAAGCGCCCCTCCCCCACAAGTCATTTATTGAATTGTCCATCAGTCCAAAAGTGAGCCGAGGACGGAACGAGGAGGAGGAGGACGCTATCGGCTCCCCTCACGCAAACGTGACAAATGAACATCGGGGCACTCGGAGCCTCTTGAATGTGGAGAAATTCCACCGAGCTGATTTACGACAGTCCCCCACACATTATCATCACCATTCCAACAGCTCCCTTGCACAGTGAACGCCGCAATTTAATTACACTCCAAATTAATGACCTCATTGAGCTTGCTCCAAAGATGACCCATTACAACGTGAAATGATCTCCCAGAAGGGAGCCATTGGAAAATCTGTCTGTCATGTACACCTTTTTTTGGAGGACTACACTATCGCATTGAATTGACAAATATTAAAAACACAGGAACACCAATACCTATTTCATATTGCTGAGACACCGCTGCTACTTGAAGCTAAAACATTACTCCACTGTGCCCCACTGCTATTTGCACTGCATAATTTAATCTCATCAAAGTACAGTTTTTATACAGTTGATTTTTCCATTCTATTATTTAGCCTTGAGAACTCAAATTTGAAGTTACCGCCCAAAAACATTGCATCGTAGCGCTGGATGCAATATAAAACAAACACGTCGCGAGATGCTTTGCGTGGATTTACGCTTTTACAGATTTTGTTTGTTTTTTTAACCTTTGAACTTGTGCTCTGGGCTAGCTGTGTGTGTCCCGCCTTGAGTTGCTATGGCAACACAGCTGACTGCCAGCTATAGCCTTCATGTTTAATGACTGTACATGTGAGCAGTATTGATCCCCTCATCAAACTGCCGGCAAGAGAGCAAATAGTGACTCGGCTAAAACTCATTAAAGGAGGCAAGACGTACAAGGAGTTGTATCAAAACTCTTTCAGACTCTCGTCCACTCTCGAGCTTTTACACAACTATTGCTCAATGTTGTCAGACACTTGTCAGCGAGGCATCAATTGAACTATTCCTAAAAATGGATGTATTACTCATTACGTTACTCCGCTACAATGAGAAAAATGAAACCTTGGTGACCAAAGGTGAGCGTTGTTATTTTTTACTATAGTACTGATACCGCTGGCGAGCTGATACTGGCTTGATTTCAGGGTATCGGGGACTCGACAATGCTGCCGAGATCAGCCACCAACACTGAAGGCAAATCAAATCAAGTCCTCCTTGCCAGTAGTGGCGCTACCTGGGAAATGAACAGTTATCTATCTACCAGTTATAAGTTGCCAATTGTAATTTTAACAACACACAGGCTTGTCTTTTGGCTCCAAAACATGACATGGAGCTCAAGTCAGCAAACAAAAAGACTACAAATGAGATGTGAAAGCGGCAAAAAAAAAAAAAAAGTGCCAAGAAATGCTATAGAAATATTCTTGTAAGGGAGACTGCCCCAGAGGTCACAAGGTGCGGGTCTCATCCCGAGGACGCTGTGGTTTTTATCTCCTCATCCAACACTGATGTGGAGCTAAAGCCGCTACGTGCTCAGCCCGGTCCCCGAGGGATCACCTCACAAGCCCAGAAAAGAAAAAAAAAAAACTGCACAAGCTGCAGACGCAGACACTTTTAAGAAAGCGGCACATCCGTTCATCCCGGTTTGGAGCTACATTTTATCCCTTTATACTGCACCACGGGGCCTGACTCATTATTTAGGTTTAAAAAAAAAAAAAGATAAATCTCCATATGAATTACGCCAACTGTGATGCATGCACTGATTGGACAAATGGGCGTTTATATTCTTTAAATTGAATGTTTTTGTGTTTTTAGGACTGGGTGGACAGGAAATATTTTTTCCTATCGCAGAATGGTAAACTGCATTCATTGCTCAAGAGTCCCTTTGAAGTGGCAAAACATCGGCGCTTCTCTTCAACGGCACAATTATAGGTACATTATTTGCAAATTACCCCAAGTGCCCTTCAGTGTTGCTCAACGGCTCTTCAACTTAATGAGCGGGCAATGGAACCAACTGCTGTTTGAACACCCAAAGCCAACGTCAATGAGCATCGAAGCAGTGGCGAGAGCGGAAACTTCATAAACAGCAATCAAAGGCTCGGAAAGAGCAATCCCGACTTTTACCGGGACAAGACAAGCGCATTGATGCTTGTCCTCCCGTTGTTTATTTAGCGCGCCGTGCGGCGGTTGTAAAAATGTGCGATGGCCGCAAGAGGAGCCCTTGAAATGCCAAACATGCTCGGCTTAACAGGAGGCAAATGTCGTTTCGAAGGTCAGCGTTCCTTAAGAACGGGGAGTGGGGGGGTGTTCAGGTTAACACTTTTACCGCGCCTGCTGAAGGTGTCTGGAAGATCTACTCAGGTCTATTCATGGATTGTTTACATTATTAGAGTGTTACTTTACAGCTCATTCCAATCATGATATGGTGCTGCTTTTGCCTTGCTGAGTGGAAAGCACAAAAAGTCCAGATCAGAGATTAGAAGCCTGAAGAAGACATGGATTACTTGAAAATTATGTCAGTGAAAGCCTACTAGAACATTTTAACTTCATGTTCCCAAGAGGCACATTAAATGGTGGTTAACTTAACATGATTATGAGCATAGCCAAAACCCAAGTTTTAAGAGGGTGTGCACACTTGTGCAACGGCATTATCGCTGTAAATTTGATCAAGCTTCATCTGGTTTATTTTTGCATCGGGGTAAACCATACCGAGTTTGCAACATGCCTCAACTCCTGATTCTGGCCTGTTTTACTGCCGCTTCCCCTCTCTCTACAATCTTCTACGAAACTCTCTTGGAAATACAATTTCTGACCAAAGTGACTTTAGCGTGACGCCATCACATTATCACCAAGATATATACTGTTACATACCGTATTCCCACATTTAGTGGCAGGAGCTTCATACCAAAAATGACCTCACCCAACCTAGACACCCCCGGGTCACGGCTGTATTATTTGCTATATCGCAATTCAGGCTCCCTAGCTTTAATTTCACTGGAACTTTATAGCCAGTGCCAAAGAACACACACAACCACTCGTTGATCATCATCTGATTTGATGAAAGTGAGAATTCTGCCATTCGTCCGTTCCCTCGTCTGTACCTCCTCGTTCGGTCAAAGTGTCGCCTTGATCGATCGCTGGCAATTCCACTTTCCACTTAGTGACCCGGGGGTCACAAGAACGCTCACTTCCAAGGCACTCGGACATTGATTGCCCATCAGCACATTAAGAGCCTGACAGTTAATTACAGACCAAAAAGGCAAGCGGCGGCAACTTGGAGGAAATGGCATGCGTCACAATTAAAGCCATTTATTGGCCGGGGAGCAGAGACTTAGTTACACAACGAGTATGAATGATTGGCAGATTGTTGGGTACAATTTCTTCTTCTTTGCTTACTTGGATACCATTTTGAACCCCCCCACTCTCTCTCTCTCTCTCTCTCTCTCTCTCTCTCTCTCTCTCTCTCTCTCTCTCTCTCTCTCTCTCTCTCTCTCTCTCTCTCTCTCTCTCTCTCTCTCTCTCTCTCTCTCTCTCTCTCTCTCTCTCTCTCTCTCTCTCTCTCTCTCTCTCTCTCTCTCTCTCTCTCTCTCTCTCTCTCTCTCTCTCTCTCTCTCTCTCTCTCTCTCTGCCAATGGGCCAACAGAACAAGAAATGCAAACTGACCTCACCTTTGTCAGCTTAGAGTTACATCTTATTTTATTACAAATATTTTATTTAAACACCATTCAAGAGGAACATATGAGAAATGTCTTGCAAAAAAAAAAAAAAAAAAACAATAGCAAAAAATGCACGAGCTCCACTGATGTGATAACTTTATGGAACAAATAACAGAAAAAGACATGTTTCTGTTATTTGTTCAATGAGCATACAGTATTAAGCGCCAACGATGCGAAGCAACATCCGCACCATGACAACAATTCAATACCAACATTTTTCTGCTCAAATTCAGAAGAAGAAGAAAATCGAGAAAAAGAAGTAAAAAGACCTTTCTAAGTATGTTTTTATTTTCCTGGATTTTTGGGGGGCAGCATAGTAGATTAGTGGTTAGTACATCTGCTTATAGCTCTCAAGTTTTGATTTCAAATCTGCCGCAAAAATAAATGGAGGATGACATTTTTTTTTTGTCCTTAACAGAAGAAAGAAAGCGCAGTTGTGATCCGTGTTCACTCGCAAATGCGGTTTGTGAAATTCTGACGAAACGGCAACCATACATCTTAACATGCCTCAGCTATCACAAAACAGGACAAAAACGCGTTAAACGGAGCGTGACAAATTTGAAACACATTATTGTACAGTACGCTTCCCGTCTCACGACAGACATCCTCCAAGTTTACATTTCGTTGCGTGCACCAAGCTTTAACCACGCCCAACGAGGCTTCTCATCAGCACTGTGACTGCTGCATTAAATCTTTTTTTGGACAGTTAAAAAAAAAAAAATCAGGCATCCACGGCAATCACGACATGTCATGTTTGCCCCCCTGGGTTGTCTCCCTACCATTCCATTTTGTCGGGGCTGTCGTAGCCTCCGGGAACATAGCGTAAAACGCGGCTCCACCTCCTTTCTTTCGATTCATCGCTAATCAAACAAACCCTGTTTACTTTGCGAACTGGTACCAGCCTGCTCCAGATAACATTGTCATTTGAAGTCACTTCAGAGAGCCAGGCAGACCCCGAAGGCGGGAAGGCAGGGATCTAAGCGTCAGGTCGATTGTTATTGTCTGAGGCTCGGCCCGAGGTCTTCTCCGAGCTTCGTCTCCTCTAATGGAAAACCATTGTCTGGCACCCAGGACATAACGCGCCGCAACGGAATACAGTCAGGCTTTTGTGGACTTACGCACCAGGCGGAATGTTCAACCAGCCCCCCCTCCCCAATTCCCACTGAAAGCTACTTTGGATTTGTAACAGCCAAGGAAGTCGATTCTCATTAAGAGGTACAAGCAGAACAGACTGCACATGGGTGGGGCTTTCTGACATCATGATTATGTATACAGAACTACAAGGGGGGTGTGGGGGGGGAATAGCATAAAAGGAAAATAAAAACAGCTGCCTTTTTTTAACACTCTTAATGAGACTAAACCTCGAAGAGTGTCACAACAATGCGAGAGTAAGGCACTTATTTATTGATGGTAAGTAGACTGCGCGGAGGTTATTTAGCACACAGCGAGTGCGTGATGTCACGTAGCTTTGCATATGAAGCATCTTTTATTTAGTTTTCTCGGCTAATAAGTGGCAGGTACTGTCTAATTGCAGGAGGGAGATGCCGCCCTCCCCCCTCCAGCTTCTTGAAAGGAGCGAGTTCGCAGTCAGTTCAGAGCACTCCTGCGCCTACGGAACTTGCGTACATACAAGCGGCCGTGGAAATCGGAGGGAAAATGTTCTCAGACAGATCTCTAGAGAATGAGGAATTCCATTTCGCTCACGGGTTTACTCTTTTTTTTTTTTAACTACCTCTTCCTCCTTTTATTGCATCTCAACTTCCCTTGCAGGATTCACCTTTGAACATGTTGGTCCAACACAGTTGCCAATGGGGAGATATATCTTTGGGATCCTTTGTGAGTCTTTTGGGGGTTTCATTTTCTTTGTGCTGTTCGTCACATCTGTGGGGGAAGGAGAATATGAGCCATCATAAAATATAAGCAACGGCTTTCAGTGTATTGTCTGCCGATAGCACGACGCCATTAACGTTGCTATCATGCCACTCGCGTCACTTCAAGCGAAATACGAATAATACCAATTTACTGTCACTATGAAGCAATCTAACTCCAGCTTTGTATTAACATGTAACCAAATATATCAAAAAATGATGTTCATGTTGTTGGGTAGCAGCGCACCAGGTTTGGCTTTAAAAAACTGGATGAAAAGTCGAGTACTTTTACCAACCTTTTGTGTCAATGAGGGAACGGGTGGCCCAGTAGGTCAACCTAAGGTGGAATATAAGCAACACAATGAGTCCATCAGTTAAAACTGATTAAAACTAAAACAAAACAGAAACAACAAAAACAGACAAGACATATTGCAGTTTACGGATCCATTATGTGCTTCCTTGAAAAAAGTTCAGTGAAATGTTACAGCGATTTATCACATAGTTTACATTTGTTGTTAAAGATGGCTAATTATTCTCAGCTTTGCGGCCTAGAAACAGACAAGATAAACATGTTACATTTGAGTTTAGAGAGCGTTTATGTGAAACTATGTTAGGCGAGAGGTTAATCCGGGTCTGGTTGTATTACCTGGTGGGCTGGCGGTCTTTTTAAACAGCTACTGCCGTCCTCGCTCTGCTGAGGTCAGCTGGGGGTCATTTAGAGTCTCTTTAATGGACGGGGCAAAGGCAGGCTCTTTAAATGAGGGCCACGCGACCACATGGAGTAGAGCAGAAAGAGCAATACAAAAAAGGACAACAAAAACAAAAAAAGAACAGAGAGAGCAATCCCCCGGCTGGGCAAGTGAACTTGGCCTGAGAGTGTGACGAGGAGACCTTCACGCCGGGGCTACGAGCCATGTCTGTCAGGGTAAACACTCACAGAGTTAACGTCTGTCTACGGAAGGTGCTTGACATTATGCGGACAAACGGAGAAGAGAGGCAACGTCGCTGGCACAAAATTCTCAAAATCTCAGTCGCCACATGGTCAAGTTCCCAAAATCCCACCAATCTTTGTTGTTTTGTCTCCTCTCCGCGTGCCTTTTAGTTTAAATTAAAGTTGGATTTTATCAAGTCAATAACACCAGGGCTTTTTTTTTTTTTTTTGTTTTTTCCCAAAATGTTTATTCAGCATTGACAAGAGGGAAATATTAAAGGGCTTATATAAGCTCAAAATAAAAATCCATACAAGCTCAACAAGTCTAACTTGGTGGGGTAACATATTCACAAGTGTATGAGTTTGTCAAGTTCATAATTAAGCTTTCGAACTTCTGTTCTACCATCATGTCAAAATGACCCGTTTAAACGCACCCAAAAAAAAAATAAATACAATAACCTAAAAATCACAAACAACAAATGCCTGTGGACAATTTTGCACATCTGTGTGCTGTTAAATTCCTATTTATTAGACGTATTAAAGAGGTTTATGAACACAACTGTATCATGACAAACAGCTGACAACATCCACATTGCACGCCATGCTTTCATAAGCCCTTTAACAGCGACGTACTAGTATTTTACAAAAATGAGGAAACAGCAATACAATATGTATACAGGTATGACTTGTTTTTTTTTGTTTTTGTTTTTTTCTTTGGAAAACTCATTTCTTACATGGGACACATTTCCACTTACTCCTCAAAAAAAAAAAAAAAGATATCTACAATACCGCACGTCCTACTACTAATCCTTACATCTTTAGCAATGAACCAAGATTTCCTTGAAGTATATCGAGGGCGATACATTGAGTTGCACTCGCCGGCTGCGGCGATAGCTCACCGCGACGACTACAAAAGTGAAATTAGCTTGATACAATAGTCTTCGTCCCTGTTACATAACGGAGAGAAACTCAAAACACATTGATTCATAATGTTAATTTCGGGCAAGATGGAAGGACACATCCTGAATTGTATTTCCCAGCAGGAGTAAGGTTGTTTTCATAAGGACAGCGTGAGGCCGACACCGAAAAGAAAAAAATATTTCAAGAATGGAGATGTTTTTTGGAGTACATTACATACAGTAGTGTGAATTTATGGAGAAATGTTATAATGTGATGAGAAAAAAAGGTGAGAAAAGTGCAGTGTGTTGTTTTTGTTTTTTTTTACAAGACAATGCTATCATATCACAGGAATAAAATCACAATATTAGAGGGGGAAGTAGCTTGTTTTGAAGTTTCATTCAAACAAACATGTTCACATAAATGGTAAATAAAAGTGGACCGAGCACAGAACCCTGTGGTACACCCTTGTGAACAGATTTAATGTCGGAGCATACACCATCTTATCGAACGAACTGCGACCGGCTTCCAAGATAATGTAATGTTACTCGACTTTTGATGACCCACGCCGTGTGTGGTGAGGCCATTTTTTGTGAAGCTGAGCTGTACAGTATTTGTTTATGGACGAGACGTGGCGAACTCATCAGGTAGTTACGCTTCATGCTCCATGTGAGAACTACGTTTTAGTTTTTGCCCCACATATTCACAATGAATGGATTCCCGTATTTGCAGATTTTTGGGGGGAACCTGTCTTCTGTTATTTGAGTAGAAATGTCACCTATTCCCTGTGTTTTTATGCTCAGGCTAAAGCCTATTCTAAAATAAACATAGTGCTTTTTGAGCCTTCTAGTGGCATCTTGGTGCCTACGAACTATGTTGAAGCAAGCTGAGGAGCTTCATGACAAGGACTTTGCCACCATGACAGGTCACTTATAAACATGTTTGAGGGGGGCTTCACTTCAGGGCTTGGGACACTGTCTTATGTTATGATGACTTTTTTCTTTATATCTTCACGGTCATTATGATATTACAATTTTATTTCACTGAGAGGCAGTGGGGCTTCCTTTTTTAGAACCAGATTTCACTCAGTCTTTCTAGAGATGTTGTGTTTTAAATCTCACATTTTAGCATTGCTAAAAATGTGGAGATGTCCATTAAAAAAAAAAAAATCCATTACTTGGGTTGGAAGTGCCACGAAGACTCGGGCGTGGGCCGTGACACAGTTCAGTATCTGGAGTACGGCTGCTCTCTGTAAGCTCCCTTGGTCGTCCTCGCCGACTGCGCCTTGCCGTGACTGTTTGCCCACTCTTCTTGACCTGATTAAACAGGATTGCAAAGTTACTGAAACACCCGCACATCCAATCCTTTCACATTTCCGGAGCGACGGGCTACTGACTCGACTCATACCTTGGCAGGACTCCTCTCAGATAATTGAACGAGATGATCAAACGTCTACTTGAAAAGGGCCCGTTTAGAGGCTCCAACCAGGTCACAATTACCAGGAGCCCAGATCAGCCGCGGGTACTTTCCGTGCAAAAGTGGCGCTATCGATGGCACCTTTTGTCTGATCTGAAGCCAGTGCCAAGACTTCCCTGGAGCTCAGACTCCAAAGGCTTGCGTATTTTTTTCCCCCCGTCCTCTGCGTACAAGCTGCTGGCAGCACACAGCCGATACCCCTTAATTAAACCTGTCACCCTTTCAGTGGGTGTCACTTTGAAGAAATACACCGTTTTAACCTTGTGTTTTGAAACCAAGGATAGGCCCCCGTTTGGATGCCGTTATCAGCTTCCTTTGAGCTGTCGCCCTTTGGGTGACACTTGCCGAGAGAATACAGTAAAACACTTGGCAGGTTTATTTTAGGTGGCGCCACGCAAAATACTAATGAGCTAAATGAGCGTGATTCTTTTGCTTACTGCCCAGAAAAGTTGCAAAGTTCTTTGCCAATCGCTCCGACTAAAAATACCGCATACAAAATACCCAAAACATTGGGTTTTAAAAAAAATCACAATGTCAAATAGTCGTCAAAAGTGGAAGTGAACCAAGCCACTGCAGTCACGGGTCTAACAATGGAGTGAAAAAAAAAAATTCTCAACGTTGTGATGAATGGTCGCATTATGGAAAAAAAAGTAACCAAAGTCATGCAGTCATGCTCCTCGACGAAAGTTATAAATTGAATAATCAACTAATCCAATATTATGGCTTAATAGTATAGGAGAGAGAACACTAACGATTATGATACCAGTCACAATTTTTGCATATGGGTAATATCATACGTGGAGAAATCCAATCAGCCAGTGTCAACATTTTATGAGAGAGAATCAGAAGATAAGTGGGACTTCAATTTTCAGACAAAAAGGCAATTTGTCGAACAAAAATATCAGCAAGCGTTGGCATCTCCAAGAATAAAATAATAAATACAATCACAATGATGTACACTGGTTGGAAGGCTACGAAGAACAAAGTCACAATGTCATAAAGCCAAATGTTGTTCCTGTGGAAAACAAGCAAGCAAAATACAACAGAGAAGACGAGTAAATGAGCTGTCAAGCCTGAAAGTAGCTCGGGGACATAAGCGGGACATCGGTGTGAGAAGGCAGACAAGAAGCTGATAAGGAAGTTTTGTTTTTAAACTCACCGTACAGCTCATATGATTCACCGCCTTGTCCATATTCATAGTAGTCATCTGAGCTGTAAGCAGACAAGGAAAAAAAAAAGCATCATCAATTTTGTTCAATTGATTCTTGTCAACATTTACACAATCTCCACTTCTCAACCAACAGTCAAACACTGACAACATGCACAAAGACTGAGAAATGCATCTTCGCTCTGGCTAGTGCAGCTTTAGAGCGCCTTGTTGTCAGCCATGAGTGTGTGCATGTGAAGTACAGAGAGATAGAAGAGCAAAGCGTGTGTGTGTCCGACTTGACAACCTGAATGTGGACATGTTCTTCATGCAGGCATGGCCACTTTAGAGCGCCTTGTTGTTTTGTACATGTCTGCTCTGCATCCTTTAGCACAACTTTATTCACCGCCCAAGGTTCCTAATTTTGTTTTATGCCGTTGGTTTTTGTATTCTTTAATTACTACTAGTCGCATATCGTGCTTCTCTGACTTTCCTGTAATTAGTATAAATGTCCAACAACAACAAAAATGCAACATAAAAGCAGAATTCCGTCGCTATTTATTTGCGATTCTGCGAGAATGGGTCTGCCACCGTATTTCCACGCAACCGAGCATGGAGATCGACGAGAGGTGGCATCTTTAATGAAAAACAAAAAGACGGGGCAAGCCGGTTCCGCAGCAAATTCATTCACGTGCACCCGAGACACTGACAGAACAATCGGTTCAGTCGCGGCGGAGGCAATTCATCATAAGGATGCCACAAAGTCGACACCGGCCATCACACCTGGGCCCTCGTTGCTTGTCTGTCTGTCTGTCACGTGGGGCCTGGAAGTGACAACGGGCGTCTCGCTACCTCGCAGATTAGAAGGCAAGAAAGCACCTGAAACCTCAGCGCCGCGCAACCGCTCTGGGCGCGGAGGTGACAGATTGGAAGTAACGAATAACGGTTTATTTTGAACATAGCGTGACAGCAGCGGAGGGGCTTCGGCAGCAGCGGTTGCTAAAAGGCAACAAGATTGCTCCTATTTTGTGTATTTTTTTTTTCTGATGTCAGGGACAGTGCGATGCAGAACATTTCAATGAAGCGACAAAGAGGTGTGAAAGTATTTTGAAATATCGCTAGTTTTTTTTTTTAATGGAAAATCGTGCTAGGGAAACAACATCTAAAGCGGACTACAAACATGCAGATGATTGTAATTTAAATTAAAGTCAACAGCCTTAAGAGCCGCACTTAACAGCCAGTGACATCAATGTTTTATTGTGGAGGGTTTTATTTATTTTCTACAAGACAGTGAGGTCAATAGAGGACAGCGGGAGGAATCGTCTTCAGAGCACTTTGGTGGCTCAGTGACACGAGACCGCTCCGTACGGAGGCTTTTGTGACTTCAGCGTGGTTGAGCATAAATTTGACCGTGCTAATAATTAGACAATGTGTTGGGGCGGCTTACTGACAAAAAGTCAGGCCAACTGCAATGTGTGTGTGTGTGTGTGTGTGTGTGTGTGTGTGTGTGTGGAGTGGGGGGTTATGTGTGGCTTCCAATCAGCCTGTGGCATGTGTGCCAATGTGAATCTTGTATTGATGTCAAGTCACTGGAAGATCGGTGGCACTAGTCATTGACTGAGGGAGTTTTGAGAAGGTCAAATAAGTCACTATGAGAATGACTTCTTCATTTTTTTTTTTTTTTAAATAAGCAACCTGATATTCTAATTCATATACAAACTGAGCTAGAGGACACATTTTGTTTCATGATGGGATTTCCCATTTTCCGACTGGATCAATTAAAAAAAAACATTCTAGCTAGTACTAACCCCAATCCAGGGTGTCACCTGTCATCTTTTTGATCTTGATTTATTTTAAGCATCTTTCCTAGTCAGTTGAGCTGGAAACTGCCATCGCTGCACTTACCACCTCTTCTCAGTCGCACAAGTGCAGCGGACAGCAGGAAGCCAAAACTGCACTTCACGGTCACGATTCACCTGCACTTTACGTGATCCATTGAAACCGGACAAAAATAATGACGCTTGATTTTAATCGGCAATGCTAGAGAGGTACTAACTAACCATAATTTAAAGACAATGGTGTTCCTTTAAGTGCGGTTCTTGCATCACTCATACTGGTGCCGGGGCAAAGGCCTCAAAGAAATTACTTTTTATTATGAGTCTAACCAAAGACATTTTTGGCATCTGATCACACCCAAAAACTCATCGACGCACACATACTCCATGTATTAAAGCAATTCAAACTAAAACTAGAACAAATAAAAGCTCATTTTCAAAAAGTCAACAAACCTATTGTAAAAACTAATTAAAACTGAATTTAAAAAACAAAAGGCAAAACAAAATAAATGGTAACTATGGTGAAAAATACCAATCTATTCGAACCCTGGTTAAGACACTATCAGAAGTGGAAAAACAACCTCTGTGGCCATCTGTGATTCATTTTGTCTGTCATGCGGCACGTGGATCTAACATGCGATATGGCGCTGCCACAGGTGTAAATGAGTTTTGCCGTTCTAAATTAGGTCAGATTTTGATTGGATATTCATTCGGAGAAGGCCACCGCTGCTTTGTGTCACCTCACAAAGAGTAGAGCACATCTGTCCGGGCCAGGAGACACAAAGACAACAGCAGCAGCAGAGCATGCGTCTTTCATTGGGAATTTCAGGCTTACGTTCCCTCAGGTTTGAGAAAGAAAAAAAAAAAGCTTGCAGTGCATCTGTCATTTCTGTAAATGCCTCATCCTGAGCCCTGATGTTGTTGTTAGGGCGAAACAGATGGGAGTGTTAAAATTGAATGATGTAGTACACGTCCCGGGAGGACTGTGTTTTCTTATGCCGCCATTACTCTTGCCGTCCTTGGTGATGAATCTGAGGAGACCTCAGAGGACGTTAAAGGAGGCTGCAGGGGTACGAGGAAGAGGATTGAAACGTTTAAATGATGCAAGGCAGCCGCCGGAGGGCAGGTTTTGCAGCTAGCGCGCCACCACATTCCAGTCTCCAGGTGCGCCATAATAGAGGAAGGCGTTGCTAGAGAGGGTGTGAGGGTGTGATCCGTTTCGGTGCAGTACAATGTTCTGCGCAAGATGGTGACAACCAGATTTGTTCACCTACAACTCAGAGGTCTTCTGCGATGAAAAACAAATCAACGGGTGGTTGTAAAACCAGATGTCCAGATGGGAGACAATTAAAAGTTTGTCACCACTTGTGTAGTTTTTACAATGCGAACGTTTCTCCTCTAGTCAGGTGATCTACTCTTGGGTGTTTTTGTGCAGCGTACCTTTGCACATTTGTCCACTTCAACACTGGCAAATTGGCCCCAAAAGCAGCCGGAGAGCAATGTTGTGCAAAAAGCCAGCGGAGCGGCGAGGGCGTCGGACAATAAAGCACAATATGGGCGCTGTTTTGTTACCAGCACAAAAATGTTAGTGCAGCATTTTAGTGGTGAAAGGTTTTCTAACTTTGCATCAGCCGCTCTTTTTCATTGGACACTTTAAAATGGGGGAGGGAAAGAAAATGGCAGTCATTTTTCTCCTCCAAAAGCCCTTTTTTTTTTTTTTTTTTACAGTACCACATTTCCTCTGGTGACACACTTCTGTGATGCTCTTTTTGCAATCACGCCTTTCATTCTCGTCTGGCACCGGCTTGCAAAGGAAAGTGCTGAGTGCAAATGCCCCACACAGACCCTTCTGATTGTGGCAGCCCGGTGGTGATTTTTTTTTTTTTTTTTGCAGACAACAATACAAAAGAAAACATCTGAGGCAAAAGCAGCACCATTTCCTGTTCCCAGTTTAGTTGTGAAATGAAGCTCACACACAGTCAAATCTTCTTGATGGATACGCTGATTGCCCAATAGTGCAGCTGATTAGAAAGCTAGCACTCAAGCTGACCCCTCCTCCCATGTAATCATTTTAAGAAGGCGTATAAAGTCCTTTTTATGAGAACTACAGACACTCATTCTTTTGACATCAGTTAAAAAATGTAACAGCATTAAACGTCCAATATGCTTCTTTGAGCAGAGGTGTATTTTTTGAACGCCTTCCCCCAGCCACAGCTCCCCCCTCTATCTCAGATGCGGTCAAATTCCCGCTGCAGCACCCGTCACTCCTCTTGATGAGCTGTCAACTTTGAAGCAACATCAAGGCACATAGCAGCACTGCAGGTGTCTGAGTCTGACAGCAAGCGCAGCCAATTGGCTAAATTTATCGAAAGAAGGTGGGGCGGGGGGACTAAACGGCTCTGTCAGAGGGGGCTGGAAAATATAGCACGGAGCACCGAAGAATAATAAACGCATGGAGTTCGTGTTTTGGAGGAAGGCGTTGTAAAAGGTCTTCACAAGGTGAGGTCATTTCTGTTGAGAAAATGTGTTTAAAAAAATGTTTTTGAAACGAATATTAGTGTCAAAGTGTGTATTCATGTTCACCATCCTTTTTGCAAAGAGAATTTCAGAACGGTCACTCAGTTGGTTGTTAACTTGCATAACGTGCATCATTAGAGCCAATCAGAGAATAGTGCCATGTCACATTGTTTTTGGGGGGTTTTCCCCCCTCATTAAATTTGAGTTCAATTGGTTTACGTTGCAGTGGTAAAAGAAAAAAAAATTCTATATAGATGTGAATGCCTTTGAGAAGGCCGTCATGACAGCAGTCTGTTAATGCCAAGAAATGAGGTTTGTGTGCCTACGCGGTTCTCTTGTCTGCATCTTGTGTTCAAATTTACACTTGCTTCAAAAGGGATGCAGCTGCCATTTAAAACACCGTCACGCATCTATCTGTGCGCCGGCGGGCCCTTGGGATCCATCACGATCCAAAGCAAAGGTAAAGGGGAGGGTGTGCGCGGTTTAAAAAAAAAAAAAAAACGGCATCTCTCAAGTGTGAAGCACGAAATAACACTTGAATCGCGGCCGAGCTGCGAGTATGATCGCTGGTCCGTGACCTCAAGTGTCCAGCCAGGTGCCATCCATCCATCTATTTTTATTTCCAAATAGAAAGACCCACCCTTGTATTTGTGGATAAATGTAAAGAGTTTGCTCGAGCGGCCGTCTTGACTTTAGCGTTGGAGTGGTACTTAAGCAGGTTCGTGATCTCCCCTGAGCTAAGCACTCCGAAGCCAAGAGAGCTTGTGTGTTTTACCAACTTGTTAGGAGGAAGCTGTGATGTCCTAAGGATGAGTGCCACCGCCGCTGTGTCGCACCCCCAGGCCCTTGCTTGATTGTGTGAATATCACTAAAAATGTCTTCAGGATATGTAAAAATAGCTTTTTATTTCAGGTCACACGTGCAGCTCAGCTTTGCTCGGCCGGGGAGCCAAATTTTAATCAGGAAGAAGAAACGCGGGGCAAGACTGCGGCGAAATGGATCTTTGAAAAAATAAGAACGGCAATCAGTCCTAACCAAATACCAGGAGTGGTCACTCACATGGCCGGCCAGGTACGAGAAATGAGCAGCTTTTGCGAATTGAAAAGTCGAGCCCAGGTTGCTATGTGTAGTTAAAAGGAAGTGATATTGAATCTGTGAAACTAGTCCAAAATGTATGTCAAGCACAAATCACACCCTACTGCTGAATCAAATGCACATTATGTGGGAGAAATCTAACACCCATTAAGACACTTTAAAAATGCAATTAAAGCGTGCAACATTAGAAAAAAAAAAAAAAAAGCCTCCGTCTTCTTCTTCAAGTTCACAAGGACATTTTCTATCGGCTTGGTGGTGGAAGCCATCGGGCTAATTCGGTGCTGTTACATTTTTTAACTGACCGTCACTTGTGTTGCTTGTTATCCATCGGCAAGTATCAAAGGTGCAATAGAGGCGAAAGAGCGCCAGCTGTGACCAGAGTGTGTTGAAAGCAATTGTCGCCGCCGTGATGAAAACGCAACTAATTATTCTGATTAGAATAAGCGGCAATGCCTGTGAACACGCATGTGACTTCTTAATGCCAATGGTGAGTTCTATTTGAAAGGGCCGGGCAAATAAATACCCGTAAATAAAGATAGGACTCAATCTGTCCTCCCACCGACTTCACCAAAACACACACAATTATTTTGTTGTCTGGTGGTAAGCATCTCTAAGTTACGAACCTTGATATGATGAAAAAAAGGAGGGGAGGGGGGGGGGGTTGGGGGTGATCACACGATGATCTATCCTCCACCCCAACAAGATAAACCCCAGGTGACATCAAGTTCATCCCGACAGAGCCATAAAGGAAAGCATCGACCAGCTTGCTCACGAAGGAGAAATACGGCAACTTCCTCACCCCTCAAGCTGTTGCCAATACAATCCAATTGTGGACATTCTAAGTGGGCCAACAGTCATTATTTCTGTAAAAAATGGTGCTGGCAGACATGCGTTGTTGCGCACTGTTAAAATACTGCAGGACACAAAGCAAAAGCCTTTTGACCTAGCGCGGCATGGGAAGAGCGATCGCTCCCTGGATACAAAAGAAATCAATATTCTGCATTTATGCGGAGGGCCCTTTTGTTAAATGGACAAACATCCCCTTATGAGTGTTTACAATGAATGCAGTTGCCACAAATTACACACAAAAAAAATCCCATTTTAAAAGCTGAGTGTTTAAATGGAATTTAGCGATCACCTTTAAAAAAAAATGCCAAAGTCAAGCTGGGAAACAAAAACCTCATTAACACCAAGATCATCGGAGCGTGACCGCCGCCGATTAGCTCACGCTCAACAATTGGATTGTAAATCAAGTTCAACATTGGCGGATATTTGCAAAATTCAAACATAACTCGTTAATTTACTCTCTGATGAGCTCGACTTGAAGACGGCGAAACACTCCGGGACTGCATCGGAAGAACAGAACTTACTTCTGCCCTTGGTTGGTGTAGTTGTTGTCGTAGGATTCGTATCCTTGGTCATCATACGCCGTTCCATAGCCGTCGTCGTAGTCCTGAAACAGGAGATTCCGACAATGACGCGACAATCCGAGTAAGTAAGAGTTTCCGGCAGTGGTCCCCAACCTTTTTTTTTTTTTTGTGTGTCACTGAACAGTTGAATGGAGAAATTAATCAACACATTACGAAATGTAGCAATCAGGAATAATAAAGTACGCCTGATAATGTAAACATAATAATAGTAACGTTATGATCCTACCTACGGCGCGAGCGTCATTGCTACTTGCAAATGGGACTGATCAAAAGATGACACGACTGATTGTTGCTTGGCTAGCAGCTCGTCATTAGCGACTAAACTGCTAATGTTTGTGTGGGCAGGCTGTTGCAAACTCTGCTCGCATTTTTCATGCTTTCTAATCGGGTGCTACTCGTTCAATTGACTCAACAGGCTTCTCGTTTTGCTTTGTTTTGTTTTTTTGGACGAGATACCACGCACAGCAGCTTCCTCCTCCAAGTCGCTCCGGAGAGGTCGCTAGCCGAGGAACGTCTCTTGTCAAAACGGTTTCATCTCCGAAAGTCACGGCTGCCCATCACCGGTGTGTTTCGCTGTTAACGTTTGGACAATTTGTTAGGCTTGCTTTTTGTGCACTGCTCCTTCTTTCATTTATCGGCGAATTCTGTTTATTTCAACTTGCGAACCAACGTTAAAAGCAAGACTCCGACTGGCTGGAGTTGCGCACATTTCCTCCACGTCTGATGGACTAATTTCGACCGAAAGGCTTAAAAAAAAAATCACGTGGCATCAAAACAGGCCAATCTGCTTCCTATGCTCGGGCCGCGAGAGCGGCGCCTGCATCCGCTTTGTATCAATTGAGTGACAGCGGGATGGAAGGACACGTGCGGCGGTCACATCTCATCACCGCCTCAAAGCCTGAGCCTTGAACATCTGTTTGGACCGTGGCAATGTATCCCCCTCCCCCCGCCCCCCTCCGCGTGGCACACGCGCAGCACCCCCTCCGCCGAGAGAAACATCAAAGCCAACCGCTGCCCCACCCGTCCTAATTCGGAATAAACGGGACTTACGTTGCACAAAAGGTTTCGACCCCTAGCGACGTGCCTCCTCCCCCCACCGCGCACTTCTCAGCTAATTCCATCGCCGTCTGATTTGCATGCATGAAATTAATGTCTGGAAGATTTAGCCCCACAAGAAATGCTCATCACATCCATTTTATTATGAAGGCACTAATGCCTGATTACGAGTGCACTTTTTTTTTTCTCTCAAAATGACAGAGTTCAAATGGAGTCTTATATCGTTCGGTCTCCTGGAAAAAAAAGTGTGAGGTATTGTATGATCGAGATGTACAAAGTTCTTCAATCTGTGTTCAGTACTTATAAGCTGAGTAGGCAATGGAATGCGAGATTGATTCAAATATGGGGCACCACGGGTGTCAGTTGGGTCATAAACTCAATTTGGGTATCAAGCTATGAAGTTTTCTCCAGTCATATTCCCATGCCCCCCCCCACCCCATTTGCATTGATTATTTCTTCATTTTAAATAAACTGATTGGCTATTGATCCGTCCTGGGTGTAACTGAACGCTCACAAAAGCCAGCTGGGATATGAACCGACATCCCAGCTTACTGTCAAAAGGCGATAAGTCAAGTCAACTGTATTTCTAGAGCACTTTCAAACAGCCATCGCTGCATACAAAGTGCTGTACATGGAGCAATTTAACATATACAATAAACAGTAAAACAAATCGGTAATAAAGACGGTAGAAAGCACCAAACAGTAACCAAGAACAAATCTAAGTCATGCTGAGTCGAATGCCAGATAAGGCAAATAGTTGAGCATGAATGGCCCCCAGGCCGTTGTTTGGAAGCCCCCTTGACAGAGTTGGTTTCTCCCAACATGCATGTTTGGGTACAATTTGCCATTGAAATTCTGTCGGGAAGGCATTTGTTCTAAAACAGTAAAATGTTTATTATGCGACTCACCGCATGTGACGAGACGTTTTAATTGAAATACGGATGCGACACACAAACGTGTGACAATCTGTCACGTTACTAAGCAAATTGCATTCGCATTATTGCCCGGCCACTCCAGTCCTTGATCCCTGCACAAAGTGAACAAAACACAACCTCGATGTGAAATCACAATTGCATCTAGTAAGCGAGTGGCTTATCTCACAGAAAGCGCAGCTTTCCCTCAGTCACGCTAACAGACAAACTGCTGAAATAAACAAGGTAAAATGTCAGAAATGTCAGCTTGAGATGACATTTTTGGGGGGTTAAAAAAAAAAAGAGCAGTGTTTATTTTTATAAAGTTTTACCTATTATCCAACTCTAAGTCTAGGCTGGAAAAAAAAAAGTGTTGTCATAAATATTGAATAAGCAGCAACACAAAAAGTAAAACCATGTAGCACGGCGGTGAAAACACAGTCTTAGCTGTCAAATAAAATCACTCCGGTACTTGTATACAGTCATAGGGTGCGCTGGATAACAAAGTCGGCTGTCACGTGCGGAAAAAGCATCCCCCCCAAAAAAAAGAAAAAAGAAATCCCCACAATGAGGACAGAATAACAGCCGTCCGTTTGAATGCGGTGCACGCAGGCGGTTGCTTTCACTTGCCATGTGAAAATGGTCGCAAAAAACAGAACAATACGCAGCTGCCTCGACTTCAGAGAAATATTTACATTTTCACTCGGCCCTCAAGAGGAAATATGGAGCTTTGATACAAAATTCATGTATGATCCAGATACTATAGTTCTCCGTACGGCCATTTGATCATACATTAATGAGCTTATTGTTATTTTCATTTGAACCTGGTGAGAATGTCGATGCAAGAATAATAAAATCCAAGTTCGCAAACTTCCAAATGAGTTACTGTACATCTGAAAGCAAGTAAATGGGACTGTTCGGTGTGTTCTCGTGAGAATTGAGTTGGGAAAACCCGCCACCGTTTTCATAATATATTCAAACTGGACTATTTCCCAACAACATGTTTCACACTGTGTTTGCATATAGCTTTGTGCATAATTCCACCACTCAAATATGTCCGTTTTCTACTAATTGCTGCGCTAACGGCCACAAAATTCCTGAGAGAACACGCCTGACGGCGAATTGGTTTATCGTGGCTTTGTTTTACATTCCGCACTGCCAAAAAGTGGTTAAACAATGGACTTGAGTCTTTATTATGGCTTTAATTGCATCCCCATTGAGTTCGTACAAGTGCTTTGAGGCGCTTTAAGGTGAAATCTGAGTGCGGACTCGACTCACTGGATGGTTCTGGAGGATTTTAATCAAAGCATATTTCAAATGGGTCAATGTGCACGAAACAGCACTTACAAGAGGGGTAGGTGTGACCTATTTCAGCGTCGGTTTCTATAAAATGTTAGTCCTCTCATAAATCTGGAAATAACGGCCACGAACTGGATAGTGAATTCTCGAATGCTCACCCCTGCCACCAAACGTGGCAACATTGTTTATATTACAAAAATAAAGATGGGGCAACAGCCGGGGACAAAGCACAAGCATTTTAATTTTAGTTGTTGAGATTTTTATGACGAATGAATCATCTCTTTTTGACAGGCCTCAATATGGCTGAAAATTGGCCAGTGCTTGCAAGCGCAAGTATCCTGGTGGAAATGTGCAGTGGATGTAACGCAACCCTGCATAAGTTGTGAAAAATTATCCTACCACGAAAAAAAAAAAAAGCTCAGAGTATTGCGCATGAAATTGAATCATATGTCGGCCATCTTGCAGTGAGGCAGCCATTTTCCGCGGCTCTCTGACAGACCGCCTCGAGGAAATTCCCCAAAATGGCCGTACTGTGTTAACTTTTCAAACACCAAATAGAATAGTTGCGAATTTCAAAAGACAAACAGTCGAATTTCTCCAAATATCAAAACGTAGTACAACCTAATCAAAGAGTTGCTAGCGTGCTTCTCCGCGCTTCAATTCGTGACGTACCGAAAATGAGCTGATGTTCAAGATACTACTTGCCACGCCAGCTGCCCCAGTACTATCATCAATTGTCGACACGTTCATTCTAGTTGCAAACATTCATTTCAAGACAGTCTTGACATGACCATGAATGTGTACAGAGTGAGGTGCGGCGCTCTCGTAAATGTGATCATGTATTGGACATGTTACCGCTTCGAGTAGCTGCTGTTCCTCAGCATTCGGCTTGTTAGTACAGACACTCCCCGAGTTACGAACATCCGAGTTACAAACAAACGGTACATACGAACATTTTCACGGGTCTGTCGAAAAAAAAAAAAAAAGTTAGATTTTGTATTGCGCGCCTTTTTCCGAGTGCCAAACGGGGCGGAGGAGTACGGCGGAGGCGACGTTCGAAGGCGGCCGCGGGGAGAGGCGTGGGGGGCGGGCGTGTGACGGTGGAACGGGCGGGGAGGCGTCCGGCGCGCCGGTCGACGACCGGTCGTCTACACTCCCCCGCTGAAGCCGCTGCTAGTTTAGCGGGCAGCTAACCCTCGAGCCCTGAAGAACGTGACGAAAAGCTCTCTCCCCGTTATATGGATGTCAATATAAGTCTTAAACATACATTCCAGACAAAATATAGCACTGAAGCAACTTACGAACGAATTCACCTTATGAACAATCGTCCGGAACGTAACTCGTTCGTAACCTGGGGAGCGTCTGTATTCCGCTCTCTCCCCTGAACTCGGCACTGTCAGTTCAAACAGTTCCCTGGATGATGCACTCCATTTGTATAACCTTGTACTGAGGAGCATATTAACCTTTAACGGTGTTATTGCCATTTATTAGAGCCCCCTTTCCCTTTACAAGCGAGAGCTTGTCGACTGATAAATCACCTTGTCGGCGGATTCTTTTCTTCGGCGTCAAACGTGTGGAAAATTGTTGGAAATAAGACGGCGGAAATACAGCGAGTGAAGCTATTGAGATATCTGATATCCCCCCCTTTTTACTCGAAAATATCTCGGCGAGCACAATAACGCAACACGCTTGCAACACTGCTGTGCCCCACCCCTCCCCGAACACGAGACAGGATTAGTGTGACAGTGTTGGGGGGCGGAGGGGAGTGCCGGTGGTGGCGGTTGCGGCGGCGAGGAGGTTATTGGATGGGGCAGAGCCGACAAAAAGGAGGCAGATAGCGCTCCCTAAGTGACTCTTTCATTTGTATGCCAGAGGACGGCTGAGAGGCGTGTTGTTAAAAGATAAGGGGCGGCCTCTGAGGCCACGAAAGACGAACAGAGGGCTCGCTTCCCTGTGTTACTACAGCGCTATCAGTGCTGCTCCGCTGTGCTCCACAACAACGCCGCAGCAGATAGGGCGACATCGATACGCTCCCTGCGCAAGGCTCGACTTCATTTGGGAAAATCAACCCATTTCTTCAAACGGTGACCAGGGCTGTTTGTTTACCCCATTGCAAGAGAGCGCCGGGCGTCTCTCCGGGCTAAGGGTGATTCGAGGAAGACTTGTTCTTTGTACAAACGCAAATGCCATTTTTCACATTGGACTGCCGAAGCTTTGATCTTCAACTGCCACCATAACACTGGATGAATAAATAAACCAAGATAACTCTCTGTCAAAACCGACAGTTACAGCTCAATTGAAAAAACAAAAAGTAGTTGTGGAATTACGCTAGTTCAACACCAGCCCGTGTAGTGCTATGTCAAGAGCCACACATGATACATATGACTCTCTCAGGACTTAACTGTATTCACGTTTCACATATCTGTAAGCAAAACTGATTTTGTGACAAATGACTCGGATCTCTCTCGAGATTGCTCTCTTTTTATAGTCTTGGTTTAGTCGCACCTGAATCAAAATTCACATCTTCCCCGCGCTTCGCAGCAAGCGCGGCCATTAATGAAACAGCCCTGCAGAAATCGCCACGCATTGAAAAGAGGAAATGGAACAGCGCTGCCTCAGCTTCACCTCCAGGCCGCGCTACATCCGGGACGGGCCACCGGCCCATCAATTACACCCATACGGCCCGCCATTCGATTTGCACACCTACACTGGGAGGCATTTTAGATCAAAATGTGACGCCTGGCTCACGCTGACCAGCGGATGACCTTCGCGCTGCAGCAGTGGATCGGAAAGAGAAAACGCAGAGGACTTTCACCCATCATCCGCCCACCGACGTGTCCATCACTCGCTGCAATAATCCATCTGGATGAGCATATTTTTTGCCAATTCCTTGACTTGTACGTGTACATGCACCCCACTCACTCATCCATTCCGCTGAATTCCCAGCTGGGCATCATTTACAATCGCCATCCATTCAGGATATAGTAAATGAGAATGAGGAAAGGAAAGCAAGAAGGTGGGAAAAAAAAGGAGTAAGCCTATCAAATGGACAAAGGGGAACAGTTTGAACAGGATGCAATTAACACTGCTTGGCTCTCGACAGGGCTGAACATGTCCAGCTTGGCCTGGGGGACGTGAGAAAAATACTTTTTTTTTTTTTTTGCCTGTGTACACGAGTGTGAATTGGTTTTGGAATTGAATAAGCCACACCAAATACACATGAACGGCAAGTGTCCTGGTCTTAGCATCCAAAGAGCTTCATGTCCACAATCAAGTTTCGAGAAGATGTTAATGTTTCTATTTGTTTCTGCACACTAGTAGGACAACGACATGCTACCAGGGAGGCAAAACTGTGTACTCGTTTACATCTGTGCGTTACTATTAGATAAGCGCTCGATGTTAATTAGTAGAATTTTATAAAGCCATCGCACCGCACTAGTGGATTGATGAGGGCATGCTAGTAGAATAAGAATAACTGCTTTGCCCAGTAAGCAAAAAATAAATAAGAAATCCACCAATGTCATTGTTGCAGCAAGCTAGTAGTATTATTTTGGCAGACTAGTTGAACAACTACATGTTACTCATGAGGTACTCAGAATGCTTTCGATTTTAGCAAGATTTTTGGGTGGGCGGGGGGGTGTAAAGGGACACGTGAAAACTGTTTTGAATTCAGAACGAATGCCTAGTGTGTCTTCTCTAATAAAAAGAACAGCTGGAGCATGTTTTACAAGTCCGGGAATGAATGCATGTTTAAACCGGAGGCGGAGCGGGAACATCGCTTTGTCATGTCACTGATGACTACAAAAAAGGGTTTGTCAGCACCTGATGGCAAACACTTGGCTTGCGACGGTGATGTATTCGGAGAACACGGAGCGACTCATTCTGCGTCTAATTTGCCGCGATGTGCTTAGATTTATCATCTGGCAGATGCCGGGATCCTTTTTTTCCCCGTCCCCTACCGGATACACAGGTGCCAGTGTCGTGGGGCTGTAGTTTACAACGGTGACAATGATGGCAAACAGCTGGCGCGGGAGTCATTCCCTCGACCTCCACGCATTTGAATTGCAACCCGCTGAATAAAGCTGTCACATGTGCTTAGGCACGGGCCGCTGCGGTAATAACGCAAGTCGGGCCACCTCCGCTCTTCCGTTTCTTAACATTGGGATGTTGAGGCGGGGAGCTGCTGGCCCCATCCGGCTTGACAAAGTGGCAAAAGAGGTTTCCACAAATGCGCAGAAGCCATCACTTAATCTCTTGTAGATTTTGATATCTATTTTTTGACGGCACAGGCAAAAAATAAATAAAAAATAATAATATATACCCCATTCACCATCCATTCATCCATCTATTTCTCATGTTAAGGGTGACAAGGAACTGGAGCATATCCCAGCTGACTTTGGGGGAAAAAAACAAACTATAACGTGGACTGGTCATGATTAAATCAGGAAAAGAGCGAGACTGATCGATATATCGGCAACAGTCGCTTACATATTCGTCATAAGTGTCCTGGACAATGGGTGGAACCGGTCGATATGCAGTTGCCGGGGGGGCTCCCCTGGCTCGTTGCCCCCCCCTCCCTCTTGCGGATGCCGTGCGGCTGGGCGGGGCTCCTCTGGGCGCCGCTCCCCTTGGCATGGCCGCGTGCAAAGGGGGCACGCCTCCTCGACTCCTGACAGGGCACACAAACAAACGCAAGTGCGTAAAACCACCAAGTCAAGTTTTTGCAAGTAAGCAGCACATGATAAACTATTTGAGGTAGATATACACATGTGCGCTGTTGTCAACGTCTCGCCAAAGCATTTCAGGATACGGTTACACTCCTAGTATTGTATATCATCCATAATATATGATGTCAACTGCAATCACGCTCATTATGACGAGCTGCCTGCATTTACTGTCTGAAAGGAAGCCGTCTTCCACACCGGCTACATTTAGTCTACATTACGCCTCTGTTAGTAGTACAAACACGCAAGCATGCCATTGAGTGGGAAAATACCGTACGAGGCCCTGAGATTCGGACCTGGACAGTCTTCTGACTCTTCTCACTGAGCTGACACAAAACGCTGCAGTTTTCTATGTATGAAGTCAAAGGTTGGCTGAGCTTGCGCTTTGTTAAAGGTGTCAACGCTTTTATCGGGTTTTATCGGCTAAATAGTCTCTAAGGGCAGTTAAATGATGTGTAGCAATAGAAAAATAACCTCCACAAAAGGTGGCTCTGAGGGTCATTTGCTTTCTATCGTTTTCATTCCGCGCGCGCGGCGCATCGGTGCAACCTGGGATTCTTAAGACTATCGCGGACAGTGGTGGATGTTTACTTGAAAGGAACGAGAACAGGCTGATGCTGAGTCGGTCAAAGAGTTAGGTCGAGGGGCAAGGTTTTACCCGAACATTTTTTTTTAAAATCCTCGAATTCAAAGCAAAAAGAAACCAACAAATCTTAGTGAAGAAAAATGTACTCAACCTCTCTCAATACATTGTATTGGAAACCAATCTTGTTTGGTAGGCGATAATCACGACTTGAGTTCAAACCTAGCCAATTATATCTCAACTGAGAGCAACATATCAACAACCTGGGCGTCCTTGGTTTACAGATTCTAATATAAGGCGTGTTGCTTTTCTTTTATAGCAAATATAAACAAATACACACGTGTGTGTGTGTGTGGAGGGGTGTTCTTCAAAGCGCTTAAAAAATAGAAGAAAAAAAAACTTGGAATGGCCACCAGTATTTTTATTTTGTGTGATGTCTCAAAGGAAGCGAGACTCTGGAACTTCAGAGGGATGGCGATGATGAAAGTGGGCCACTCAGTCGCAAATAAAGACTTTTATGCTCATATATTCATTGTAAAAGTCCAAGCGCTTATAAGATTAAAAAAAAAAAAAAAAGCACCACATTTCAGAAGACACCTTGTTGATCCATTCCTTATTTGACCTTGTATGTAATTAGTCGATAAGCCACTTCAACGCTGCATCTTCAACGCTGCATGCATTCAAATCATCATGTTTGTCTTAAATAACACACAAGAAAACAATTACAGAATGCTCGAAGATATCTTCACGGAAAACACACCGTCTTAGAATTTCCTTCCCTTCAAAAAGCGCTACAAAAAAACACAACTGTGTCTCATACTCATCCAGAGTTGTTTCCATAAAAAAGGACTTCCTGTACTGGATAGCAGAATTAGACGCGTGCTTGCAGCTCTAAAATGACACGAACAACCGTGAAAATGCGAGCAGGGTCCGACGTGGCTACCGATTAGAGGAAAATGCCGTCTCAGTGGCAACGGATGCCAAGTGCGCAAACACACGTGCGCAGAAGATGAAGCAAGGTACCTGGGAGGTCCTGGCACAGGTGTCCCTCTTGCACGGGTGGCTGACTTGCCCCTTACCGCTGGCACCTTGGCATCTTCCGAGCCTCCATTCAGGTACGTGAGCTCCTGCAGCTGGGCCTGTCTGATTTCATCGTTGTAATCCTGCGCACACACACACACACACACACACACTCGCATATTTAAAAATAAATAAATAAATAAATAAATAAAACCTCTTGTGCGTGCACACACACACTTTCAATTAAACTGTATTCAATTACAGATTTTATCTCCAGGGCTACATCACAAGGAAGAACTAATTAATATACTTTAGAGTGCTGCTGTTCATGAGACTGTATATATATATCTTTAAAAAACACACACACCTCCAATTGCCTTTTCATGCAACTATACCACTACATTGAAATACATCTGCAAAAGCATTTAAATGTGTCTCGACAAGTCGTGTGTGTCACTGTGTTCCATGGGGACAGACGGAAAAAAAAAAAAGGCACCAGTGAGCCGGTGTGGTGTTGGCCGGCTGGTTGGGTTGGGCTGCAGATAATTAATGAGATGTAAATCAGTATTGCTGAGAGCATTGCAGAGATCATCTATAATAAATGGCGGGAGAGTAAATAAACTCGGTGCGGCATGCTGCTACCGACGACGATATGGGGGTAGGAGCACTCTGATGTGTATGTATGTACTGTATGTGATTAAAAAAAAAAAGGTCATTGTCCCATTGAGGACATTTACCATGTTGAGAATGTGTGTGTGTGTGTGTGTGTGTGTGTGTGTGTGTGTGCCCCATACTGGTATGAGGAACTTCTTGATCTCCTCTAAGGCGTGACCCATCCTGGCGTAAGCCTCAGCCGGTGGGGCAAACACCTCGATGAGGACGTGCAGGTCTTCGTTGAGGTGCTGGTATTTGGCCTCGCCGCTCTGGCGCAGCTCTTCTTCCTGATGAGGCGAAAACATTGGAGCTAAATGGGATGCCAGTTAGCTGTCAGCTTGGGCGATTGGCCCAGATTCCCATGACGGGAAGAGAGTGATGCTTTACTGGAAGAGATAAGTCGGGGCGTCATTTGTAAACAGGCATCCTTAAAATTATTTGGACTGTAGCCGTCAGTCACCACTGATCGTTTTTGTCCCGTCACAGATGCCACTTCCTCAAATGAGACTTTGCCACCCTTCGATATTTCAACGATAAATTCAAGCTAAAATGGCACGCTCAAGGTTTTCCCTCGTCTGTTAAGAATGTGTGCCGCAAAACGAGTTTGTTTCACTTCCACCCGATTTTCCCCAGCTCGAGACTAAAAATGCTTTAAGGGGAAGAATTACGCAAGTTTTAACCCCCTCACGTGTTTATTTTTTGATGATCTGTCACCTCTGAAGTTAAAAAAGCTACAATGTTGAAATGGGTTTTAGCACACACAGGAAAAAAAAAAACAGAGAAGCCGCACCTCGCTCAAAACCACAATGAGAAACGGACCACTTTGGCCCGCACAGAAGCAGGCCAGGATCATCATGACGGCAGGAAATAGGACGGCAAAAGCCCCAAATGTCTCCGATAACATCACATGAAGAAACAACAGGTTCAGTGTCCCACTTTCTCCCTTTTCCACCGAAAGAGTCTTCTCCGGGGCTTTCCGATAGGCGCTGCTTCCTTTTTCCCTTCTCCCGCCTCAGCACCAGGCGAGACAGTATCTGATGTCATCTAATTATAAATAACCTTCTTTTAAGAGCTCCAATGGTATGTTAATGAGATGCTAATTTTCTCCATAAATCTGGGCTTGTACCGAGCCGCCGGTGTCGAGTGCGTAAGCAAGAATGTGAGGAGAGACGCAGATCTGGCCCTGCTTTTCCCTTTCATGTGTAGGGATATTTACATTGGGGGGGGGAAGAAAAAAAAAAGCTTGGGAAAACAATCATGATTGTCTTAAAAAGACGACTCAGTCTAATGATACCATGAGTCATTTCTGCCCATCTGCTTTAAAATTCAAAGCGGCTGCGGGGAAACTATACAGCCTGCGACAGCCATGAAATTGTAAAAATGGATAAACCCTCACAGCAACAAAAAAAAAAAAAAAAAAGCCACAAAAGCTCATAAGACACGACCGCTGACGAAAACATCTTCTTCAACTCGGCACCTTGCATTTAATACGTGACTCTTAGAACGTATCGGAAAGCACACCAAGTGTGGTATCTCAATCTACATGGTTGAACGCACCATCTGCATATGGAGGCCACGTTATCGGCGCTGATAAGACGATCCAGCCGTGTCGACGGCAGCTAAGCGGCCCTCTGCGACAGATTACGGTTGTCTGCTTCCTACATCTATCTGCGGTATCTGCCTTCTTTGTGCCGCCCCCACCCCCGCCCCCCTTCCGCCCTGCCCCGATATATCTTCTTCGAAAAATAGCGGTTCACTCTGGAAACGCACAGGGTGGACGCTGGCGCTTCTGCAGACGGGGCTTTGAAGGGGAAGGAATAACTGAGCTAAATCCCCTTTCAAATTAAATATTAAAAGAAAGGAGTCGGGCGAGGAATCCTGGCCAATCTACAGCATCAGAAGTAAAATGTAGTAATTTCTTGAACAAGAAAAGGAAGGCAGGCGATAATAACAGCTTCCAAATCAGTTGGATGATAAACACTTGCATTGGGCCAATTTGCCACGACATCACGTCTTCCGGCTGGCAAAAAGCTAAAGCGCGACACGGTTTGACTACAAAAGAGCAACGGAGAGGACGGACGGGCCAAGTAGCTTGAATGATGATTTTCGCCGCCTTCTCGAATGCAGTAGTTTGAATTTGTGATGCGTCAGTTGAGAGGACGCTACTGGCTAGGCTAAAAAGACAAAACACACACAAATTACATAAAAAATAAAAATAAAAATAGAGCACATGTGAATGCATCAAACCCAACCGAAAATTTGCTAAACGCCAAGCGTGCAACTCACAATTCTGACTGGTGGTGAAAAAGAGGGGGTCGTCTTATAATCAGGGCCGTCTTATATTCGGTACATTTGCGTCAGCTTGGTTGATCCGTCAACAAGGTAAAGCAATACATTATCTGTTGCGATGACAACGTGCACCCTTTCATCTTTTCTGCTCTTGGTTTCATCATCTGTGGCGGAAAAGAAGCTGCAATCGCTCGGTTTACCTCCTGCGATGTGCTCCATCGCAAACGAATTCGTCCAGCTTAAAAGCCTGCATGCCAACACTCCAAGCCGTCTTTCTTTGGATGACGGGGGAGTCTAATCCATTTGGTAAGCACTGTATACGATGCTATTATTCTCCAAAGAAACACCAAAAAGTCCACAGAAAAAGACGAGGAGAAAAGGGATACACCCTGACAATTAAAACAAGAATTCAATCACACTGGGCTCGCCGTAAGCGAAGCATAGTAAATTAATTTTACGGTCTACGTGGGGATTGTGAGAGAAAGTCCCAGGGAAGAAAATGGATGAGTTAATTATGGCGCGAACAAGAGGGAGGGGGCGGGCAGCACAGATGCCTCTACATCATGGCGCCTTGACAGCGGCAGGACAGCTGAGGTGCCATAACGAGGCGGCCGAACTCGGGGTCCCGACAGCTCGGCGCCTTTCGAACACCTCTGCGCTGACGTTATTGTCAACAACAGCGGCAAATATTCGGGCAATTATCCCGCCGCTTTACAGTGTCGCAGGGAAACAAGAGAGCGACGACGCACTCTTATCTTCCCGACGCACCGCTGGATATCGTGACTCGTGCAATGGCATTTCCGTCCACCGCGGCGTGGCAACTTCCCCACCCAGCGTGCGGCCTCGGAGGCAATGTTTTACCAGCATAGAAATACTATTATATAAATAGAAGCATCCGAGCGCGGCTGGGAGCGTCTGTGGGAAGCAGGCGGCTGTATTTTTACTCCCGCTTGAAAGAGCCATCGGGCGTTTTGCCCGTGCAGCGGCCTGACTTCCCGGTTCACACTCGCAGGAATTCCGAGCCTTGAAAACTACAGTGGCGCATTCTCCTTAAATCCACAGCAGAAAAGTCAGCAAAAGGCTGAAGATAGGGAGCAACTCTCCCCCATTAATAAAAAAGAAAAGCAGCAAGAAGCTGAGCTGCCTGGTCTTAAATCGCACAGCAGGCATGTGCAGACAGGTGCAGGTGCTGGGGTCAGCACATCTCCGTGACGGATCTCTTCCTGCACCGTCTGAGACTATTGATCACCGGAATCAAAAAGAATGCGCTATATAATAACAAGAGTCATTGTGACCGACAATTCACGGACGCCGACGATTTATAAACCCCGCCCCCACCCGCGCTAACAAAGTCTGCAATCAATTCCGATCCTTCTGAACTGCCGCTGGCGTCAATTTATATGCTCGCTTCAGACATCCACATAATCATTGATAAATAGGCCCTGTTAAGCGTGAATTTGGCTCCAAATTTCTCTTTTCACAAACTAAATGAATTCCAGCTAATTAGTCTTTCTTGTCTGGGTGCCGTTGACGGCTGACACAACCGCATTCTTCGGCCCCACGATGTGTTGTCTGCTTTTGTCTCGCCCCGCTGCACGAGTGTCCACTTTTTTCACAAAAAACGTGACTTTGTCTAATTCAAATCGACTCGAGGCGGAATTAAGTGCTGCCTTGTGGTGCGAAAAAGTTGAAACCGGCCAGTGGCCATTGCGTCATCTTTTCACTTAGTAAGAAAGCAAGGCAGCTTTTTTATTGGAATGAATATTTCATGACAAGTGACTAGTTTTCTTTTTGGGGAAAACAAAATTATAATGAATATATGACTCTTGTACCACTTTTGATTGACGTTTTAAAAACTCGACGGGAGCAGCATTAGCATCCTGAAACACGTTTTAAGTATGATGCGTGTTTCCGCCTATAGAAACAAAAAGTGCGACCACGTTTCAAAATGGAGTAGGTCACTTACTGAAATTACGATTGCAATCATTCGAACATGAGTGGGTTTCGCTCAAAAGGGTAAAGCGGAGAGTTCGCTTACCTTCTCTTTGTCCCGCATGGAGCCTTTGCCCAGAATGGACATCTTTGTGAGGGTGTCCTCCTGTAGCCTCTTTAATGAGTTCCCACGTGGCCCGAGAAGTTTGCCCACAAAGTTAAACTGCAGGAAAGAAAACAGAGAGTGGGGGGGATCAATCAAGTAGCCGTTTGCCTGAGATAAAGCGCAAAGACGCCCGCGTCAATTTGATGTAGATTTAACCCGAAGAAGCTTTTCACTGAAACTAATAAAACCTTTTCTTTGCATCCTCAGTGGGATCGATACAGACGGTAAACCAACCGTATTTTGTCACCGTTTGGGCTTTTGTCACACAAGAACCAGCCGAGTCACCGTCGATCACATGTTGGTGATAAAATTGCCTCGGGTTACTGAATTACAGTCTTTACTCTCTGAATTTTCAGTAACCACCAAGCGAAGATGAACTCACAAGGTCGCTGCGTTTTTGTCCGTGAAAGGAAGCCAAATGCTGTGCCATCACAATGCCAAGCAGCGCTGCGTTCGGAGACCCATCAAAGCGAGAGAAACGCTAACACTCGCCAAACCCAATTCCACTCACAGCCGGAGACGGTCAAAGTGAGACAAAAGATGGCCAAAACCTTTCTGACTTATTCCACGGTCCCTTCGCCGGTGACTTATTCGGCCGTCTCCTTTTACCGCCAAAGTCATCAATTAGCTGGCGGGAGGTAACGCCTCACCTCACCCTTTCCTCATGTGTGCCTTTTGTTCACTGAGCTTATTCAGAGGCACCTGCCAATTCCTGGCCGATGGCTGCAGGAGGGGAGCTTCAGTGATTTACTCTCGTACAGTAATATGTGGTTGGGCTATTTTTATTTTACAGTCCCAGCAAGGGCGGCGTGTTTGATCCATCGCGTGTTTCTGGAACTGTTTACAATAACTGCAATTTCTGTGAATGTCATCTTATGCGGGGGACTTGATTGGAGGGAATACTCTGTGGGCTAATTCAAACCGAACACGGGCAAAATAGGGTCAGCGTTTTCCTGCGAGATGGAGTCACTGTTGCAATGGTGACTGACGGATGTTGTCGCTGTCCCATAATGACCTTGTCTCGCCACTTAACAGCCAGGAGGACTTTGGAACATAATGAGATTCCCTGCGAGAGTGCGATTGCCCCGTGTTCTGTTGGAGAACAAATGACGGCAAAGCCATGCTAACCGCTAAGCTAACGTGGATTGGCAGAGCTGCGAAATATTAGAATAAGTGCCAGGGTGGGACAATTCGGTCAGATCTATGTGACAGTGGAGCGTACCAACTATGACGAGCAAATTAGCGATTAAAATAAGCGTCGAGCGAAAATCCCAACAGCTCCAGAGTAGGCACACATGACAAAAAAATTGAAGTGAATACGGATCCATCAGTGCCGCTCATGTCAGTCGGGTCATTTTTTTTATATCGGTATTATGATATTTGTTTGCTCACGTGGCTACGCACCACAGAGTGCTGAGTTTTTTGTGGTCTTGAGATCCGCAGGCTTTGACGAGCTTTAGGGTAAATCCGATGGAATGTCATGAGAGACTGAGAATAGAAATGCTTCAAAAGTTGACCGTGGACTTGTTTTTTTTTTTTTGCAAGTAAATCCAATGAAGAGACAGTGTCAAGAAATGTTTTGAATGTGCTGAGTTTAAGCGATTCCCTGCACATTCATCATCCTGCACATGGATACAGCCTTGATCACCGAGCTGTACGGTGGGACGGAACGATGATTTGCAGGGCCGGGACACACAGACAAAGTCGTATTGAGCACACTTTTTCATTCTTCTCAAGCATCCGACACGGTGTCAAGTGAAGGGTGATCGTGATGGATAGCAAATGATTCTGGGGCGGAAACTTCATTCATTCATTCATTCATTCCGCATCCTACAGTAAAGCTCATTGCTGAAAGCATCAAGGGGGATCTGCATTTTCTGTGTTTTTGCGTTCAGAAAACTTCATTTGCAGAATTTAATCAGGATCTCGCATGGAGCCTTTAAGCAGAATGCAAACCTTTTTCATGTGTTTTAATTATTAGTGGATGCGCATTAAATTTACAGGACCTCCTTTAACATGCAACTGCTTCTACTTGTTACATTAACGTATGAAATAATAATGCCTATTTTGATCGATGCCGACAGAGAGAAATCGTATGTCCATGATTAAAATATACTCAATATTCTCATTCGTAAGACGCACCAACTGAAATTGCGAACGTGGAGTGTGCAGGGGGTGCATGCAATTTCCTCGCTGCATTCAAAGCCACATGATATCAGCCAATACGCTCCTGAGCGGTAATACCACTTCTCATATGGAAAAATGATCCAAATATATGAGTCTTCCAAACAAATAAATCCCCCCGCTGTTTATCATCGACAAAAATCTGTCCTGTGACTAATGCTTTCGGTATCATGAGGGATTATGTGACCCGTCTGGACTCGTATGATGTCACCGCGTCATGGGAGAGGATTGTGATGCTATGTTGGGAGACGGTCGCGGTAAAGGAGGATGTGGGGGAGGGGGGGGTAAATTACCAGAACCTCCACTTTCTTCAGATAAAAGCAGGGAGGGGAGACGTTATTTCTAAGCGTCATCTTGAAACCGGCGAAAGAGAAAAACGTGTGGTGGCGCTTGCTTTATGGGTACGCCGCTGAAATCTTTTCATCATTCGCGGAATGTCTCACGGCTCGGCCTGGTGCTCAAAGAGAGTCCGAGCGGAGTCGTCGTGCTGAGGGCAGCAAGACAAGAAGGAGGGTCTTGGGATAAAATGGCTTTTGTTTCTCCAGACAGGGAAGAAGACCACAGTACTGGAAAGAAACCAGTGGGACTACTTTAGCCTTGCTAATGGGCCTGTAGTGCCTTCCGCCAAGAGATCTGGTAGCACGAGCTAGCCACTACTCACCGTGCTGCCCCTTAGGTCATAAAAAGGAAGACCGTAAACGGGCAGACACTAATTTGTTGTCACGTTCATCTGGAGATGGGACAAACAGACTGATGGAGGTGACACGAGACAGCAGGGTAAAAACAAACGAGGAGCTGACACAAAAAACAATCCGAACTAAAACAAATTTGAGTCTCGGGTTTGATGAAATGGTGCCAGGGAGAAAAATTCCCAGACAGATCAGGAAGAACGGAAACCAGAAAGCATTAACAACAACGGCAACAGATTCACGCCTCATCCGTCGGCTCAAAGAAGGATTTGTGACGAATACATTATGACTTGTGGCAATTAAAAAAAAAACAACAACTTCTGGTTTTGTTTTTGTTTTTTTAATTTAGAGGGTTTCTATGGCAGTCAGTTAGCAAAACTACGGGATCATTTTTTCAGCTCTTAAACAACAACATGGAAAATATTTTTTTCCCTTTCTCCTTTTATGATATGAGCACAAATTAACAAAAGATGAAAATTAGTACTTGGTGATATCCCCCCCCCCATTTTGCCAAGAATTGAAGTTGTAAAACAAAATGGTAAAAACAAATTTTTAAAATTCATTTTTACTTTAGGATGTAACTCATTGCGGTACAGTTATTTCATCTGCACTTTTTATTTTAATTACCTCTACTTAAGCACAGAGTATGAGTGCTTTTACTACCTGGGGTTTAATGGAACGGCCATCTGTGCGGTGCACTTTCACTGGAAAGCAAAGAGCTGCTTTTGCACAGGGAAAACAAACACACACACACGCGTACACATCCCGAAATGGCCATTTGGAAAGAGTTCCGCCATCTGAATGAATACCAGAGCCGAAAGTTGATGCTCAGCAACACAAATGAGAGTGAGAGGGGGGAAAAAAAAAAAAATCAATTCAGATGAATGACTTCCGCCATTGCTTCCTGCCAAAGAGAACAAATTGAATTTGTCTTCCCCGCGGTGGCTTGTTGGAGGTCTAAACAGCGTATCAGTGGCTCACCTTATCAGATATGTCAAAGCCGACGCGTTCAGCGTTCGATGCATCGAAAACGAAGCATCGACGCTCATCGTCGCTTTTGTCCAATTCATTCAAGCTCTTCTTCCACCTTATTTACAGTGGACGCCATGATCTGAATCTCAGTGACGGTTGCGACTTGGGTTGCAAACAAATGACGAGCACGGACATGAGAATGTTTCCCGAGCAGAGCGCATTATCCACAGCCCAGGTTTTCATTTTAGTCGTGGCATGGTACAGTAAACCTCCGAAACGCTCACACTCGTACAGAAGGACCTTCGGCTCTTCAATAAATCCAAGTTGTTGGAACGCCCACTGGTTGTTCAATAAAGCCGAAACCGCAAACACTCATTGGCCAACAAAAAAGCGTGCCGGGCCCTCAAACTGCAGTTGACCAATTTTTGATTGTGAGGCCTGGGCGGCAGTGCCCCCTTTTGCTTTGTAGCAGGGCACCGTCAATGTCTTACCGCTAGCCCCCCCCCAAAAATGGCTGTTATTTACCTCGAGCAAGGAGAAATCTATCGCGAGAGGAGAGAAAATGAAATCGGCTGTGAGATAATTCCCCTCAATCTTATATTCATAAATATTCATAGACGTATGAATATGGTGAGACATCAAAGTGGCATTGATCAAGGTCAGTGTAATAGAGATGTAGCGTGCGTGTGTGTGCGTGCGCGCGACAGACAGAAAGTGGGAGGAACAACTCCTGAATACCGCTCTACTTACTACAGTAGGAAGTCCTCTTGATATATGGCATCAAACAATAGTCAAGACTACTGCAACAACAAAATATCAAGCGGCAGTAGTGAGGAACTGAAAAGCAAACTGGAGCAGGTTGCATTCGTCTATAAATAAATGCCGCACGTTCGGTGTGTCGGCTTACTTTAGGAAACTGCTTGACTGGTATCAAAACTTTCTGGCCCAGTTTCATGTTCTTGTTGATGACGACGTCAATGAACTTCTCTTCCTCCTTGCCTTCCTCCTTCTGAATCTTGTCGATTTCTGAAAGACAAAAGGAGACGTTATCGGCGGTCGGTGTGGGTCATGTGATTGATTGATTCATTTTGACAATCGGCTTCATTCCGAGAAACTTTGTATTATAATACTCTGTTTCAATTGAACATTCAGTGATTTTGATTTGCTCTATTTTTTTTTTTGTACCAAACTTTGCTTTGCTCAAATTTAGTGATAATTTACCGACCTCAAACCCGTTTTTCCAGTGCATTCGGTTCACTTGCAACTGCATTCAAATGCTGTTCAAGGTTTTTGCCAGTCGAGCAGAGAGCAGCATCATCCGAAAACAAAACCTATTTCTTGAAACGTGGCATATATTATTAATATATAACATGCATCATTCAGAACCTAGTATAGACCCCTGAGGTACCCCGTGTGTACACCTCAGACATGACATGTCCGCCTTCACCAAGTTCTGACTGAAAAACAAAGGCAAAAAAAACTGGTTGGGTTTTTTTGGGGGGAGTTGCCTACACCATTTCATGTGGGCACAATTTCTGTGATTGCCGTTTTAATCAGTTCATATACATTTTGCTTTTTACTACTTTTGATGTTTAAATAGAAGACATATGTCTAATATTATTAATATCTGCAGGCATACAACTCCAATGCATGAAACACAATCAAATGCAAAAGAGTTCAAGTACTAGCAGGATGATTAGTCATCATTACTATTACTAGTCGCTGACCTTTAAATTCTGCATTTCACACAAAGCAAAGAGAAAGCCAATAAGCACCTGGCCAACGGTCTTCGCTTCATCTTGCGGTTCTTGAAAGGTCACAGAAAACACTTTCACGCTAACAACCGGGTAGCGCAACGCCCGTATGCAAATTTCCATCAATTTCAAACAAAGTACTGCTCGATTAGTAAGAATGACTTTCGGACAGGGGTCGGGCTTTGCGAGTTGTTGAACATACAAGCTCTCGAAAGGATCATCAAAACGAGGTCGGGGTCCCTTCAGCGACACTCATGCAGGTGTTGGTACGCAAAACCTAATTTTCTTGTCATTTGAGCCGATATCAATTTACTCGGAAGGACTTTTACCGAGTCCTTTTCAGGTGTCCAGTGGAAGTGGACATTTGAGCATGTCCTTACAAGCTACAGCAAAAAAAAAAAAAAAAATGTTGCTCCCGCCATCGTTTTCTTGTCGAGGCGCTGGACTGTGATGTATTTAGAGGCATAACCTTGAACACTTAATCAGATGGATAACGGCGGCCTTTCGGTGGTGGTAAAATGATTTTGCGGAAAGGGCAACTTATGAATGCGCAGAGCCAACGAGAAAAAGAAGAAAGAAAAAAAAAACTAATGGCAAGAGGAAGGGTGAGACGGAGGGCAACCTCCATTTCGGATTTGTTTCGTGGAACATAAAAATGATTTAGAAAAAGATGACAGTGCCCCAAGCCATCAGTGTTTTATTATTATTATTATTATTTGGTTTTTTTGGGGGTGACTGTTTCATTTGCTGTGAAGGAGTTTGAGATCTACCAAAAAGAAAAACAACAAAAGAAAAAAAAGCGCAAAAAATGTGACAACTGGCAGATCCTTCTTTCCACTTTATTCCTGTCACATTTTGACGGAGTAAGCTAAATGCTCTAAATAAATAAAACACGATTCCTCCGAATTTGCAATGAGTGCGTTATTCTCTTACAGTCACTTGTTGTCACCCTTTTGAAGAATTAAGTCACAATTAAAAGGAAACATTCACATTTATCCAGAATGAATTCGCAATATGGATTTTGTGTATGCTCCTCACGAATGACATGCTAGCACACTGTCATGTTATCGTTTTAAATACTGTTTTCTTTGTGTGACAACACGATCATTTCATTCATGAAAACTTGTGAATTTGTGAAAATTAATTTGCATAAAATAGATCACAATAAAAATATCAACATCAAAAGAATTTCACCTAAATAAAATTTTATTATTGAAAGACTAAAAATATTCTTAAAAAAGGGGGGCGGGGAATCATACATTTACATGTCACATTGTTAGTAGTATCGCATGAAAAAAACGATAATATGAAAATGATGCAGTTTACTAGAGGAACACTATATTACCGCACTATAGAGCGCACCTGATTATAAGCCGCGCCCACTACATTTTTAGAGGAAAACAAATTTTGTACATACACAAGCCGCACCTGTATATAAGCCGCATGTGCCCACATTAAAAAATGTAAACATATTTACAAAGAAAGACGGTACACAGAGAGAGTTGTCAAAGTTTTAATATCAGAATCAGAATCAGAATCGCTTTTATTGTCGTTGTATAGCATACAACGAAATTTTGCTAATAAAATAAAAAGAGAATAAAATAGGATAAAATCAATAAATAAATAAAATAAAATGACGGTTTTATAAATACAATATTCAAACAACAACAACAACAGCAACAGTAGAGGTAGTGTGGAACACATATTGCACTTGAAATGACTGGCTCATTTATTGCCTAAGTGAGGTAGGTGAGTATGGGTTTAGATGCAGTAGTTTATTATATTCTGTGATTGTTTATTGCAGTAATAGCTCTGGGGAAAAAACTGTCTCTGAATCTGCTTGTTCGGGTTTTGTGTGATCTATAACGCCGGCCTGAGGGTAACATAACAAACAGGTGATTGCAGGGGTGGGATGCATCCTTGATGATGTTGTACCGTGAGTAATTTACGGTAATAATATAACTTAACAATAATAATAATATAACTTTCTTCCCAAACGGTGCCTGTGATGCAGCAGTAAAACGGTAGCAACATGGTAACAACACGCTAGCAACAGAATAGCAACACAGTATAACAGGTCTGGTAAAAATGACACAAATTGGCCGCATCACCGCAGGGTTGAAAGTTTGGGAAAAAAGTAGCGGCTTATAGTCCGGAATTTACGGTACTAATTTATTCATGAAATAGTTTGTGAGTGCAATCTTCGCCGAAGGAAAAGGTCTTGAGAGTAAACTGAACGACAAAAGAATAAAGAAAGCCTGAATAGTTCTCTTTTTCTCCTAACTGACCACCGTGAGAACATAGAAATCAAACGTTTTACACGTAGACGGAGCAACCACATACACAAGATTATTCAATTATGCAAAGCCAGATGTGAAAATTGGATGCGAAAAAAAAAAAAGGTGAGGGCTAGTGATTAATCAATAAAGCGCCCTCTGCATTAATATTGCAGGAACTAATTACAATTATTTGAGAGGAGTCTCTTTTCTTAGTTTTTTTTTTCCCCACCAAGGATAAAGGATAATTAAGCTATCAGGGAGATTGAGATATCAGAGCCTCAGCTTATAGTCAGGGTGGCGCAAAACAACATTCTGAGGAAGAAAAAAAAAATACAACAACATTAATATTAATGCATCACCTAGCAACATGCCCAGAGAGACTCCATCCTCTATTGAGATGCGTCGCGGCTGAGATTGTTACCGAAACAAGTTTCGGCTTCCTTTTGGCCCACTTTTACTCTCATCGTAGATTTGACCGGAGGAGAACTTTTATCCCGAGCATTTCGCAACCGAATTGACCTCTGACTCACCCTTGCCCAGCAGGTGCAACCTAAACGCGGCTTCGGATCAGTTGTCAGCCAGTGGGCGCAAACACGCCACGCTTCTTCTGGGCGGCGTTTATAAAAAAAAAAAAAAAAACACACACACCAAAAAAATTGAAGTGTGCGCCACCTCTGCGTCATTAACAGCTGTTGTGAAGGAGGAGATCCAAACGACGACGCGAGCATAATGTGTCTGTTGTGCTGAAGGTTTTTTGTCTTTTTTTTAAGGAGACTCTCCCGTGACTGCAAATGCGGCAATATTCTAATATGGCCACTCGGAGAAGCACGACAAAGACCTTGAATGAATCAGCCCTTTGGAATGCTAAGTGATGATAAGACGTTTAATAAAAGGCTGTAAAATTGTCTCCATATGGATGGATGAATAGATTTAAACGCAGCGGAACCTCTGAAGTCAAAGGTCTTAAAACTTGAGTTTGCAAAATGTGCAAGATTTTTTTAAATAGGGTGAAACGAATCCCCGAGTAATTTGAGTACCTTTGTTAACCTCAGTTAACCCTGAATTTATTTGTATTTTTTTAACAGTATCGTACACGGCCAGGAAGAAGAAGTCAAGCCGCCCGTAGCAACAATTATATGCAGGACGGTAACGCGCCACCAGTGCGGTGAGAAGACCAACTTCAAAATAAAACTCACCTTACCAAATAAGATGTGAATACATTGTGTGCTTTTATTTTGAAATCTTTCATGCGCCACTAATGATAACCTGATAACATAATCAGCTGTCCACCGTAGTAACCGCGGTGCCTGAAAGGGTTAAAATATCATGTTAAACATTTGTTTTTAAGATTTTTGGGGCGTGGCCTAGTGAGTTCTTTCATGTCGGACAAGAAGTCACCTCCTTCCCTCCCCGTGCAAAAACTTGCATGCTCTCTTAGCATCGATGGCTAACCGCTGCAGCATTATACATTCGTATGAATACAGCCAAACATAAACATTTTCATTTTTTGTGAGGCCGATATTCATAGCCATGTAATGAATTCATTTGCCCCAGGTTACAAACTACAAAAATATTCTTCAAGACAACTGCAACATTAATTTGGATCTCGCGCTTTAAATGAATATACAACAATACAAGAGGGAGCAAACGCACAAAAAAGAACGCGTCAGGAGGCACGGAGTCCGCATGCGACCTGCCTTGTTGCTCAATGCAGCGGAACCGACTGCTGCTTTACAATTAGTTGCACATAAAACTGTTTCATGGCATATGTTTGGCGCATTAGTGGCTGAAGCTACAAAGTGGCGTTCGTCTCACAGTGGTATTTATCCACGCGCGGTGTCTTCTGGCGATGCCTGCCTGGCGTGCAAAACATTTCAGCGGCAATAAAGACATGCTGACAGGAGCTGGAGTAGCATTAATGATCTCTTTGGTCGAGAATAAGAAGAAAAAAATGTTTGACATTTCAATTAAGCGACACAGCGTGGTGGTTTTTTAATTTTTTAATTCTGATTTATTTATTTATTTTTGCACAGCCTTTGCCGCTCAAGTGCTGTCACATACAGTATGTTACCTCCCGGCCATGTCGCGCTCACTTCTAATCACGCGGCGTGACAAAGGGTGACATGTTATTTTGTGGTGGTTGTTGTTGCTGCTGAGCTGCTTTATCAATTGCAATGTGCATCTGCGGAAAAATAATTGAGTCGTGCGGAGGAAGACACCCTCAGTACCGGCAGTTTAAATTGTTTTTTTTTTTAAAAAGACTCAAATGAAACGCGGCGCAGAGTTTATACGTTACTCTTTAGTGCATCTGTTGCCGACAGACTTATTACTTTGTTTTGCGATGGAGCAGAAATGTCGCATTCATTATTCATCTGCAGAAAAAGATATACCTTAGCTCGAGAGAGGGGAGAGGAAAAAAAAACGGAAACTACGGGTCCAAACCGATGAATATTATGGACTCAAAATACCCATAACTATTTCTTAGTTATCTTATAACGGAAGCTTCGAGCTAGGCCAAACCACAAAGAACTGGGTCGGTATTTTGTGAACCATTCCGACGCGCCAGTTTCACACGGCTCCACTAATGTGGTGAAATTCTGGAGCTGAACCAGATTCGACAAGAGTCCGGAGTGCTCAGCATGAAAGACGTTGACGGATTTCCCAGAGAAGACCACATGACACTTTTTTTGAATTGACACCGTCAGGATTATCGGGTGGATCATTCAAGAACCAACAGCAGCATAGCGACTTTCAAACTTGTTACAACCCACGAAAATCAATGAATCCTGAGGGCCTCTTTTCCCGGTCTTGTTTGCAGCGCGAAGAGACAAAGCGTGCTTGCTTCAAGTTGTTTGTCAAAGTCACTTTGTTGTCTGACACAAAACAAAAGGGAATTAAACATTGCATATTTAAACTAAGAAAAACATTGATCTTTGTCAATCCAAAGTCTTCTAACGGATTGCCAACATGGGAAAACTAGCTTTCTGTCTTCTTGGAGATCTCGTTGCTACTTCTACACAAGTTCTCTAAATTTGGACTCTGCTGCATATTGTAAAAAGCCCCATCATTTAAAAAGAGGCAAATCATGAACCACCGTAACGCGAGTAAAGCAAACGTTTTAAAAGGAGTGAGGTCATACCTAAGTTCATTACGGGAGAGATAACAGGGAAGGCATGCGGTAAAAACCTCATTAATGCCGCGCAAAACTGTATTTGCATTCGGCGATGCTTCCCCGCGTCTCAATAAATTAGGACAAACGAGCGTTCATGTTTCTGTTGTTTGTCTGCCGAGGCTCGCAGGCGGTCTGGTCAGCGCCAGACACGGTTTGCCTCGCACACATCTCGAGAGCGCCGCCCGTGCGACCGCACGCGTTTTAGTCTGAATCACAAAGTCAACGCTGTGACCCTCCAAAAGAGAAAACGCGACCAAAACGGAAACTCCTCCGCTCACTCCCGTACCGAAATCTTAATTTTCACTCCCCGCTCCTCCAATGCCTCGACAAGGTCAGGCTGGCAGCAGGAATTTGTCTCGCCCCCCCTAATCTGAAGATTACATTCTGAGCGGTCGGGGAGGCCCTCCCTCCCTCGCTCCCTCCCTCGTTTAGCCCGCGTCTCTCTTCCCCTCGCTTTCTCTCTGCAGCCCTGCCAGACTGGCTCTCGACTGCGAGGTAACGAGCCAAGACCCGCTTACAGTGTCGAGATAATGTCCGCGGATTAAGACAGAGAGCCCCCCCCGAGTGGTGCTTCCTTCATTTCAGACGGAGGCCCGTGAAGTGTCAGGGCTCGCAACAGACGCCGCCGTCCGTCTTCCAAATCGCGCATGCGTGCGTAAAGCTGCCGTTCTGAGCTGCGGCGATTGCAATTTCAGCGAGGTTTGTACTTCCACGCGACTCCCACGTGACATCGCGTCATCAACTTCAGAGCCGCGTTGTTTGATCAGCATTTCCAGAGTGGCGGGGTGAATTCATCTTGGCGCCTGTTCACTTGAAGACACACTTTGGCGAAAGGGATTATCTCGAGTGTTCTCGACCTGCCAAAATCCTCACGTCTCATCGACCAAATCACGGGAAGCGGCGGGGGGATCGCGGGAGGAATGTGTGCGGCGTGTGCGCCACTCCTTGAGGTGTCGAAATAAAATGTTGTGTTGCCAGGATTCTGAGAAGTTATGGTAAATTATCAAGACCGACGTTTCTAACACGCCCGGGTGCGTTATTCCTCACGCTACGAGCTGCTTCGCAGACGCGAGTCTCGTCGGAATCAAGAAAAACATCAGTGAAAATTAAACTTTGAAATTCTGAATGTGGAATTAGCTCGGTCCTCAGGCGTCAGAAAGAGGCTAATAGTATTCCAACAGTCGTGATCCGAACACGGCGTCATTAGATATTCTGTTTCAAGACATCAGAAATGAGCAAAGAGTCGCCCGAACAAAGTCCCGCTCTGCAACTCGGACCGTTGACATTTCAGAAACGGTGGGGGGTGGGCAAGTGAGCTTCTTCTCCGTGCTCGCTGCGAGGGCTTTCATTTTGTATTTGTGCGACGGCTTGAAAAAACGGGTACCATTTACCCCCCAAAATAAATACATAAATAAATAAAACTCGCTGATTTTCCCACATTTCGTTTAATAGCCATTTTAAATAAACACTGAACAAATTACAGTTGCCTTGGATTCTTCTTAAGATGACACAAAGCCACTCAGAAATATTTTGAAGGCTCCTAATTGTCTCTGGTGACGGAAGGGGGTGTTTTGATTGATGTCTTATCGTCTTGTTTGATCAATACTGTGCAATCGAGTCAATCGAGTAAATAGCGGCCGAGGCCACAAATCACAACCAGACGCTCGCCATGTTTGCAGCGGGGATTGTGAGGAGCAACAACAAATCTAACCGATCGCAAAGTTGCCACGCGACACGCATCGCTAATAAGCGCAATTCGCAGCCAAACGGCGAACTTCATTTTCACTCGATTACAATCTTCATGGTCAATTCTCCAAATTAATATACCTATCCCGACTTTGGGGACATCAAAAGCGTGTATGATTGTTGTCTCTTGTCTCAAATCAATTGGGAAATAGCCTGCCATTTTGGGGTCACCTTGGAGTCAAAACAAAAGTGGTTCTTACGTTGCTGGAACGCTTTGCATTTCACACCTTATCGAAAACGACATCCCGGTCTCCAAGTCACTCGAGCGCCCTTACCTGGAAACGACCGTTCGCTCTCTCGAACCAACAAAGGAGCGCCCGCAGTCTATGATGGAACAATTATGCTGATTTTTTAAAAAAGAAAAAAACACAAGTGCAGCGTAAACCTACAGGGTGAGTTGGCGCGCACATAATGAGGAAAATGCGGAGCTTATGCGACACAAGCGGCCAGTGGTGACCAATCACCGTCTCTGTAAACGGCACCGGCAAGCCTCCACTGCTTTGTCTTCATTAGGCTATCAGCGCACCGCCGTGTACAACAAAATTGCAAAGCCAGAAGATGCCGAAAAGTTCTGGGTGCGGGGGCGGAGCAGGCTTTAGAAAGAATCAAGCCCCAAAGTTAAAAATCAACATTTGAATAATAAATCATCCAAACTGCCTTCTTTTTAGTTTCGTCCTCAAGAAAAAAAAGGAACCACGGGAAGGCCACCGCATCCCACAATTAAGAGGCGCTGATGTTTATGCTTTCAGGATCTTTTCCCCTAATGAAGTTAACCATAAAAACGTCATTAGGCTGTGAGAAAGGGGCCGGTCAGGGTGGGGTGGGGGTGGGGATCCGAGGATAAAACTGTGGGGCTTAATGAACATCGTTATCTCTACCTCATCGTCGGCAGTTTTATCAAGATACACGCTGAAATCGTCATAATGAGCAGTTACTCCTTCACTTTCAAAGTCAAGCTTTCGCAGCATCCCAGGTTGGACGACCCGCCGGGGATCAAATGGGTTGTGGGTAAAGCCGTCTAAAACTCCGGATGATTAGTAGGCATCCCATCCGTTTTCGATTCCGCTTCTCACGTGCAAGTTTGCGGCAGACTCGGCGGGATGGATGGTTGGCGTGCAAGATCCTGACTTGGTCGTCAGTCAATGACAGGGCACATACAGAGACGGAAAATCTTCACACAATGGCGCCGAGTGGGAATGGAACCAACGCCGCCTGTAAGGCGAGGCAACGATGACACAATCAGCCGCCTGATGGTCTCTCATCTCAACTTGTCCCGCCACCGAGGGAACAGAGAAAGAACGAATGAAGACGACAATGGAAAAAGGCCCCGTCCAAATCGTCACACTTCCCGCCTTGAGCCCCACAAAGTGTGGAGGGTCTGGCCCCGCCCCTTTTGTTCCACACTTCAGCAGAGCCCGCGTCGATGGCCACCTCAGCTGAAGGGTCTACTTGTGAGCCCTGGGATGTGTTTTAGACGCACAAAAAAAAAAAAGATGGTGAAGACAGAAAAATGTCAAAATGAATCAACCTAAGGGAGTATTTCCCATGAAGCTTTGCGGGGAGCCTCAAAGAAAAAGAGATGTTGGAAGGGAGCAAGGGTGGAGGGGGCGGTTAGCAGGAGGCAGCTGTGGGGAGGCGGACGGTGCTGAGCGGGCAGCGGCCAGGCTGATGGATTACAGCGGCGCCCTCTCGGGGTAAACGGACACCGCCGCTCCTCCCCTTTTTTTAACGCCTCGGCCTGCATCGTCATTGAAACGTCTCCAACGATGGAGGCGAACGCGCGGCTGAGCCGCTTAATCGGAGATGCGCGCGGCGAATTCAAGCGGCAAAGGAGATTTTCGACACGAATCTGATATCCTCCTTGTCCGCTCATCTAATATCGTTTGTATGACAAGAGCGAGGCAGACGCTCATTGAGTGAGTCAAGACTAATTGCACAGAGAGCCCAGATTGTTTTCAGAAATGCTCAATACGGACGCGAGTATTTGGATATCTGATCATTGCACCTGCTGTACAGCGACTGAAAATGAAAGAAAATATGGAGCTGGCCTGCCCCTTTGCAGTGATAAAAACTTCCATTCTACTGGGAAGACGTTCGAAAAGATTTGTCCATTTTCTAAGGACCGATACCGATACCTTTATATTTTAATTTAATCGATTGTCGTTGAATTCCTTGGGGATTCGGATCAGCAATAGCATATAAACACATTTGATTTACTTTCCTCTTTACAATTAAACATATTGTCTATAAACGGCTAAAGATGGCCGCAAAAAACAGCGGTTCGTTCAAAACTCAAATTCCAGTCAATGTCGGTTGAACTCAATGTCGAAAAGAATCCAAAGGCTGGACTGACGAATCTGCAGTTCTCCTTCTACTGTAGACACGCATTCACACGTAATGCGCATCAACCTATCACTGCGCTTGCATTGGCAAACCGCACGCTCCGACATCTCATCTCTTGAGTGACAACACCGGCCAACAGCAACAACAGCAGCAGCAGTAGTAAAGTACAACAAATGAAGTCACGAAAATCTTGACTTGCTGCGTAGCGCTTAGTCGCCCTGGATCGACTACACCGCCACGGCTTTAGAGGCACGGAACGGAGGCAGCATAACTGACTGCCCGGGGGCGATCGCTTTCCTTATTTAATGAGCTGTGCAATGCTAATGTACCATATTTACACCTATCGATTTGTGTGTGTGTGTGTGTACTATAATTGTTTTGTTTGCGGCGTCCTGCTTGTGCATGTTTCTACAATTACTGTATTTCGATGACGGAGGCGATGCAGTCGGATTGGAGTTTATTCAACTTCGGATGTTTATCCGCCATTTGCAAAAGCCCGAGGTTATGAGAATTCAGGGTCATTTTTTATTTTTAAACTCCTCAGGCTGCCGTGACCCCCGGTTGCGTATCCGTAGCTTGTCTTGCGCTTTTGAGAGCTTACATCGCGAGGGATCATCACTGCCTGGCGCGGCGCGGACGAAGCGCTTTGAAGGTGCCGAGCGTTAGCTGCGGCTGCTTCGGCCAAGCCTGCGATTAAAGGTCATGCCGCTCAAGAGTGCACTCTGACTAAATAAATAATGAGAGGAGGGAATGTGCAGAGCAAATGAACCCGACGCCCGAGCACCTCGACTCATTGCTTCCATGTCAACAAGACGCCGCGGCTACCAAAGTCCTCGACATTTATCCCCCCTTCCAAACTACGTTCATCAAGTGTCAATTGACCCCCTCAAATTACAGCCAGCTCGATCACGGCTACTCTAGGCCCTCTTATTAAAAACATCACGATATGTTAAATCAAGCGCAAATAACTTGGTCAGTCAGTTCATCGAGTCATCGTTTTCGGCAATCCTTTCAGGAGATAATGGATCTCATCGGGCCCACCCAGTTCTCTTCGTACTGTCCTTCAATTAGCGGGTCTAATTGTCACTTTCGGTCTAATTTTGCAGGAGAGCTTTCTGGAAATTAGATTAAAAAGGCTAAATTGTCTCTTTCGGTGTTGGTGCGACCCGACTGATGGCACTAATGGTGGATTAATTGGCTGTAATTTGGGAAAATAAGCATCCCTGCTCAGTCGGCGATGGATTAGCATATTTGCTTAGCATTTTGCAGCAGGTTGCCAAATCGGAACAAAAGGTTCTCTATTTTAGTCCGCCTTGATTGAATCATTTGCGAGTGTTTATAAGGTGAGATGGTGTCAGCCTGTTGATTCCAAAACTAGCAGGGAGAAAAGTCCGATTTTAGGAAAGCGGAAGGCGACATCGTCCGAGACAAACGCAAACGTGATGAAAAATGCATGGTGGTCTACTTGGTCAAAAGTCCGACTAGACCTCCATCTTTATGAAGGTGATCGAATCACGGCGCATTCTGTGGTGGCGCAGTGGATTCTTCTTGCCTTTAATCCAGTCCCATAGGAGACCATATGAGTGAACAAGCGCCGGAAAATAATGGCTGGGCGTCACTGGACCGGCCTGCGGGTAGAGATTAAGGAAATGAAAAAGGAGTTTGCCGAGTTCTTTGCGTCGCTCACTCTGTTTCATTATCGACCGCGTGCCAGAGGGGACGACACGTTGGCTCGCAGCACCTGCGGCCTCGCCAGGCGCACCCACTTCAGATGATTTTTTTATTTATTTGTTTGTTATTCTTATGATTTTTTTTAATGACATGGGCCACGGGAACGCGTGTTGTTTTTTACCGGCTCTGCGCGTGGGGGTGTTACCAGTCGCGACGTGAGCAGTAAAAGGTCGGCAGACTGTTTCCATGCTCGTCTGAAGTGTGCAACTTCGAAAAGTTCTGTCAGCACGCCGCCCGTCTTGATGTCAACTCTTAACCATCTCATCGTGAAGATGGTATCGATTCGCGGGCTGACAGCAGTCACGTGACGACGCAGCGGGTGGGAAATGGAAGTCGGCGATTTAAATAATGGAAGATGTTGCGCATACAGGAGCCTTGTTACCTTGCCGTCTTGTAGGAGTCGCTAATTGTTTGTCCATTCAGAGTGAATCGATTACGGACTAAGGCGCAGCAACCGAAGCTGAAAGGTCTGCAACAGCGATTCCCATCCACTGTGCCTCGCAACAAAAAGAGTGCGCGGGTTGACGCCGACTTCCATCTCTGACAGCTGCAGCAGCCGCCGCCAGGCTGTCGGGAAGATGAAAATATGCCCGGCTTCATTTAGCGCTGTGGGCGTCCTGTGGCGAGAGGTGGCAGGTAAAGCTAATAGACCACTCTGGGCCACAGTGGGGCTGTTGACTCAGCAGTGCCGCCGGCTGTCTCTCCAGGACGCCTAAGTTTGATGACAATCTCACAGAGGCCGCAGAGGGCAAATAGAGACCCCGAGGGGGGAGGGGCGGGAGGGGGGCATCACCTTCATGCTGTGATTGCTCGGTATTTAAAGTAAACAACTTCAATATTTCAGATTCTTCCACAAGCAGAAGCATTTCATGCTGCCTTTACAGCAGCTCCTGTATTTTGTTCTTCTACTTTCGTCCTTTCATAACTTTGCTGCTGTAAATTGGGAATTTCTCCATTGTGAAACGATTCAAGGTTTTCTGATTCCGATTCTGATTAATGGTTTCCCAAAACGGCAGCCATTATTGAGTAAAGCATTACCCGCATCACTGGCGACGTATTGCAAAAATATACAACAGGACACATTTAAATACCCTCGACAGTAATTGAAGTAGTTTTTTTTTCTCCCTGTAACCCACTCATTTAAATTCTTAATAACTTGTTGATCCAATTTTTTTTTTCCTTAACATCGCTTGCAAGCAAGTATTTGCATGAAAGTAATCACATATTTTTGCTGCTAACCGAAGGTCCCAAATCCATCTGGAGCTGTCAGTCGAGCCCGGCAATAAGAAAGATCCGGCAGCTGCGCTGACTGACGGAGAGGAAATTGAAGTGTCACATCAACATTTTAACCATATTCTGCTGCCTGTTGTCACCCACCAGCGTGTTGCTTCCATCAAGTTATCCCAAAAAGCAAGAACAACAAAAAGGGAGGGGCAACGTCAGAATAACAAGGATTGTCTTCCCCCCCCCGCCCTCCACCCACTTCCGAGCATCTTAACCACTCATTGCTCCATTCAAATGTCCTTCCGAGATGTAGGCCAGCACTCGCGCCAGAAAGACGTTGCGTGACAGTAATCTTTGACAACGTTGTCAATGTCAGAGCAGCGACCTGAGACGTGCATATGAGCAAATATGGCTGGGAAAATGAGACGGGGGTGGAGGGTGGGGGTGGGGGCGGATTGGGCGCGAGTGGTGTGCATCATCTGCGGGCTGACAGTTCACACCAAAGATGCGGCTCCGCGTCATCGAAAAGTGAGAATCCTCTCTCGCGCCGCAGCAGAGGCGTGTGCAGGGCCTCCGAGCATAACCACCCGCTGAATGTCATTAGCATTGCAACGCCGAACTGGCAAACGCACGAGGCTTGGGACGGGACTTTTATATTTCGCAGCGTTGAATGAGAATGATTTATTTAAAAAAAAAATAATAATAAAAAGGGTCGTCTTGCTTAAGTGCGAAATGAGCTCTTGAAGTGTACACATGCAAAGTGCGGGCAGGGGATAATGGAATCTCGCCAGCGAAAGGTCAGACTCACTTTGCACCAGTAACTGCGCTGTTGGTACAGCAGTCGACTTTCAGCCAATTGGAATTGTCATATCGTAAAACTTGCTCTGAAAATCTTTTTTCGCTCGCAAATCAATACCAACAATATAAGGAGATGAAGCTATTTATGATCTCTATCGCTTGTTTATTTTTAACAGGGAATGCAGTTAAACAAAAGGAAAGAGAGAGAGAGACCTTTCCTCTCCCAAAGAGAGGAAGCTAAGTGACCAAAATCACCCCTCACCTACGTTAGACGAAATGGAAATATTGACTTAGTTGGTCGCCAAGCTTCCCCCCTCCCAGCGCCTCGACAAATCTGACATCGTAGGAAAAAAAAGTATCTGTAATCTGCGCAGTTACTCTTGTCAATAAAATCAAACCAAAGATATTTTCCATCCCTTCTTGTTCCTACATTTACAGTCCAAGTGCATCACCAACGCAAACATGGCACATGAAATGTGGCTCTTCATAATATAGTTTGAACTGTTTCATTGCCGGATAGGTAAGAATATAAATAGAAGTCTTAATGAAGTTCAAATTTGGACACGGGCCTGCATGCATTTGAATTGGTAAATCTCTGTATCGTACGGGGCTGACAGAACAACGCATAGTTGTGTTCTATGAAAGGAAATTTCCTTCGCTGGTTGTTATTTGTTGCACCGAAAATGCCAATGGTGATTCAAAACTGGAGATAACAGTCTGTCAACATATTTTTTTTTCCTTTTGGAGCTGCCAAGTTAATGTTTGTACAATGCTATTTACTCATCTGATCCAGGGCCCCAATTTGGGGGATTTTAAAGATTTTTTTGTAATCAATTATCCAATATATCATCTTGCTTTGAACCTTACGGTGATATGGACCAAATTTAAGGATGGCGTGCCATCGAAGCGGAACAAATGATTCTTTGCAACTTCTGAGGAATGCGTGCTAGCAACAGTTGAAAAATTGAGGGAAACGAGTCTGCGTCGACGGGAGAGAGTAACAGCTGGTTTACGACCTCCCTGGAAGCTGCCGTTAGACAAAGATCATGGCGCACCTCACTTCATAACACAGCTGTTGAATTGAAAGTGCGGGCGACTGGATTTGGCCCTTGATGATCACATTTCGATTTTAGGAGTAAAACTTTACATGCAGATGAAAGTTTGAACAAAATGGGGGTAAGGGGTGGGGGCACTGGTACTACCGTAGTTTGCAGAGTTGACTTTCATACAGCTGGCGTGGAATGAGTCCAAGTCACTAAATGCCCACGGTGCAATTTGCACTCGGTCAGCTGGAATAGGCTCCGAGCTGAAACCATCCGTCCATTTTCTATAGCACCTCACCTCTTTAGGGCCAAGGAGAACCGAAGCCTATCCTACCTGACTGGACCGGACACATCGGGTACTTGCCACGGTAATCTTGACGGTATCCCGTCTAGAAAACCAGAACATTCAAATTCAGCTCAGCGAGTATCTTCCTTTTCTCCATAGTTCATTTATGGCGTGGCTTGTTATCGCGGTTGCCGCAGCAACCTCGGCAGCTGCAATTCTTTCTTCTAGGAGACGCGAAACAGAATTTCCCTCGGAGGGGGGAGGAGAGAAGCAGGCATGCACAACTCATTAATTATGTCTCCGTTCAAGTATCAGTGCACGGCTCGCAGCAGTTTGACTCAGGCAGGGGTAATGAAACCTTGCGTCGGAGCTAAACGGGAACGCTGTAGGACAGAGTCTGGCCGGAGCTGAAGCGTCCTCGTCATTTAGAGCGGCCTTTCTTTACCCAACAAAATGTCAACATCCTGACACTTGATGCACCATCTCAAAGCCGCTTGTCCTCATTTGGGTTGAGGGTAAGAAGAAAGTCAATGACCGAAAACTGTGTTTCTGCATCAGTTCAAACAGAACACCAATACTGTACACCATACGTTTTCCAAGCGGCAAATCAATACAGGCAAGCCCTGGCCTCGTCTGGAGAAACATATCCAGAGAAACCATTCAATAACTCCAAGCTGAATCTGACGGCTGGATTGCTATTCATCTTCCAATACAGGCCACAGGCCAACTGCCATTACAAGTCGTTTAGTGACATATTTGGCTCTTTGGGCTGCCACTGACGTGTACAGCTGGAGACTGAATGGATTTTTCCGGGGTGCTATTGCTGCAATGATCAGACGCGCTCCGTTTCAGTGTTCGTGTTGCAAAAGGGGACCACACAGGACCTCTTTTACATTCACCAATCTCAAGATAATCAAGATAATCAAAATGATTATCTTGTCAAATGGTCATATTTTCCTGTGCGGTCGGATGCATTAATAGACAAAGGTGTGAACCAAACTGGGATTTTTATCACGTACCTGCTGACGAAGATAAAAGACTGCGATGGACTGGGAAACCTCGAAGTATTCGAGAATTCGCATGTATCATTTTTTTTACAGGGTGATTCGATCATTGCTCATATATTTTACTCACAATCATTAAATTACCGCACGTTGATGGCGCAAGCATAGGAAGCAATGTGTTTAAAAAATATATTTTAAAAAGTCAGTTAGCATCATAAGCAAGTTTTACCTTTGCCATTACAAGTTATCTTGCCCGACGGTGTGAGCATAGCATCTCATCCCAGGGAACCAGCCAGTGACAAAAAAATTGGTATGCGTCCAGACTTTTATAAACTTTTAAATCAGCTCCTGTATGAGGGGAATACGGCATTGAAAACAATGATAAAGCACGTGCTTTGGGACTTCCGGTAAAGTCGGCGATTTGATTAAAAAACGGCGAACACAGCAGGCGGCAGTTGAAATGGTTGAGTGAATGGCTAGATGGGCAAAAATAACATACGGTCGCTAAATTTCACCGTTTACCGCCCCCTTCGATTCGGCAGCCAATAATTTTCGCCGTCAATCATGGCGCACTCACGTAATCAAGTGACGTAATTGCGATGGGTCTTTTTTTAATTTTTTTTATGAATGCTATTTTGACTAAATCTTAACAAAACAGCCATTGATACTGTAATAGAAAAAAATGTGGGGATGATTCAATGTCTTGCCTGACAAATAATTTTACTGAAATTGATATCAGTGCGCAGGGGGTGCATGTACAACAAAAAGATTTCAAATCAATAAGCATTGGAATTCCTCTATTCCGCGACAAACACTGCTTAGTTAGAGGCGTGTCCCTCCGTGGCATTGGCAAGGACAGACCCAACATTATGTTGAACAGTAATGTTCCTTTGGTGCACAGCAGTTTCTCCGGAGAGACTGCCCTTAAATACGGGATCGCTCAATCATGACAAGAGGATCCTGTGTTGGAATAAAATGGGTCATATGATACTTTAAATAAATATGATAATGAGGCAGACCGTAGCGACTTGCCCAAGGGAGTTATTTGTGATATCTGGTGGGAAGAGCAGCCAGGACTGGTCGTAGATCATACGCTTTGCTCTGTTTATGTGTCAATGAGATTTTTGCGCGGTAGCATCCACATTTTAAAATTTTGTGCACAGTTAAAGAAGTACACTCGCCCTTAAATGGTGAAATGATTAGCATGATTTTAGCATAATTCATCCAGATTACATTAGTCACGCTCTTATCTGTTTGTAACTTGCCCAAGATGTTTTTTTTTTTTCCAAAGGTGTTTCATGCTCAAGTCTCGTAGGCAGTGACGGGATGCACGTGCGGGTCTGGGTGAGCTGTCTCACAATTAAAAATAACTTCTTGTACATCAAAATTGCATGCAGAGTCAAAATTGGCAGCATGACTGAAGCTGAAACAACTTGCATTCTTAAATGAACACACATAAACCAATGCATGTTTGAGGGACTAATGTTGGGCATACTCTAATTTAAAAGTCCTTTGTGCTGTTATGCTGTATAACATGCAGGAATGGAATGTCCGATCAAATGGCGTGGTCGGTATTACCGGTTCATGAACATGATTACCACACTGACTCACAAAGAATCAGCTCCGTGCCAGGTGATGAATCGAAGGTGGCCACTCAACATGGCACTCGTCCCCTTCAGCAGGCTGCCAATTACCCCTTGCCGTGCGATCGCATGGATGCGCGTGTGTGTGTGTGTGGGGGGGTATTTCTGACAGTGAGATCAATGACACACACCGAGCAATAGAGTCATGCAGTTGTGTGGATTCCCCAAACAGAAGCCGAGTAGAAAAAAAAAGCCAAACATGTCATGCCAACACATTTCAGGAAGGTTGGTTTTTTTTTTTTTGGGGCAATGATATTTGTTTGTTCTACGAGATTATTAATATGAGATGGTAGGATTTTGTAAAGTTGTTACATTCATAAAATCTTTATGTACTGCACAGGTGTGTTAGTCGCTATGCTACCATTGCAATAAGATCCATTTCTGGTTTTATGGTCGCCATAAAATGTCTCTGCTTCGGCCCTTACGCTTTTTCTTTGTAGGTGGCGTCACATGAAAAAGCCAGAGAAAACCCATCCCGGGCAAAACCACTTGTGGCTTAATCCTTAATAAGATCAGTGATCGGGAGATTCCATTTGATAGCTTTTATGGATGCATTATGTCTGCCATGTTCGAGGCATGCGGTTTGTACGGTTCTCTACTAAATTCTTGAGCAATACATGTTTCACGACTGCAGCAGCAAAGTTTTTCATCTATTGCCTATGGTGTCAAACTCAAGGCCCAGGGGCCAGATCTGGCCCGCCACATCATTTTATGTGGCCCGCGAAAGCAAATAATACATGTCAACTTCTACCATGATTGCTGAACTCTGAACCAAAATTTCAAGGTCCTTTAAAAAAAAAAAAAAAAATTAAAAAGCAATGCGCTGACCATAAATAAGTTGCTCCAAGTGTGGGCAGCTGTTTCATTTATGTGCCTGAGTTTGTTTTCGTCAAATTTCGGGACCGAGACCGCCAAGGCGATTCATTAGTGATTCTCCGAGTTTCTCTACACCCGCAACCACGACTAAAACAACTCACAGCTTATGTCCCGATCGGGCGCTCCGGGATGAGAAACCGTCAATACAACAACCGCGGTGAAAGAAAGCCATTAACGTCCTCGCCTCCTATCAACGTGGCCTATCTTCACACAGGACCAGCCCTGGTCAGACAGCAATTAAAACCTCGGCCGTCCAGTGGGGCGCGGGCGCGAACCACAGATCTATAAAGTTGATTTCTAGCCATTCACCTCCCGCCGTCCTCTCATCGACACATTTGCAGTGTTGACTTGCATGCCCGCTGTAATTACACTCATCTGTGGCAGACGTGCATTACTTATGGCACAAGAGTGCGACGTGTGATCCTATCACTAATGAATGAGGTGTCTGATCAATAGCTGAAACTTCTGCAAAGGGAGGTGGGAGGGTGAGGAGGAGGAGCGGTTCTAATTTCATAACTGTCAGCCAAAGTGACGGAGATGCTGTGCTTTGCAGGGGGGAAAAAAAATAAATCAATGGAAACATGTCAAGACCGAGAACGTTAGAGTGCATGGAATCATTCATTCATTGGAGCGACGGCAAGAACACCGCAGCTCTTTGCCACGGCCAAGAAGAATTCTCTCGCAGGCCTTTGCTTTCTTTCCGATCAAATGTGGATGTTTACCGTTGTGAGCCATGACAATCATGGCCTCCATTCTAATGACCTCGCCCCCAACTTCTCATCTTCCTATTGAAGAAATACAACATCACGCCTCAAACAAACGTTTCCTTTTTCCCTTTCAAGAAAAAAATGAATAAAAACAGGTGCAATTGAAGGAAAAGTGATCTTGACTGCCAGCAGCAGAGATACTTTCATTTCGTCCCAACGACTTTGTTCTCTGGAGGCGCAACATAACATCGGCTAAAAGCAACTAGAATAAATAATGATTAAAAAATGTGGAAACATTTTTGGAGCGGCTATTGTTTATTATCCCAACAACAACAAACTCAAGGCAATTTGATCCAATGCCAAACCCTAGTCTACATAGACGCCTGTAGGACATTGAAAGATGGCTCAAATTGGTACAATTATTTTTTTTTTGTCATTGTGTTTCATTTAACTTTCTGCCCCCCCAAAAATGTAGTTCATTTTGTGAAGCCATGGACTTTACACAGCAAAAAGCAAATTTTAATATGCTGAAGATACAGCAAACTCTCCTCAAAATTCCCCACACGCGGGGCGCTACAGTAACTAACAATGTGGCTGCAGCTCAAAATTTAACGAGCAGGCAGAGATGTACATCCCCCCCCCCCCCCCACTTCTAAACAAGCCTTTTATTGGCCGAAGCCTCGACAGAACTTTAACGAGACACGCCGGCCGAGCGACACGGCGAGAAGCACACATGAGCCGGCGGTTCAAGTGTTCAACTCACAACGGTTACGGCAATTGTGTAACACGAGGAAAAGAGTCCACGGCGCGCTTGTTATGATGCTCATTTCCCCTGATCTGACCTCTTGTTTATGGTTCCGCTGTAAGACTTAATGAATGTTTTACAGCCAATTGCAACACTGGCTGACTGCGAACACGGCAACGATACACATCTGCTCGCGTCGCCCCATCGGAAAGGTGTCAGAGAAATATCTTGTAAACTTTGCTCTAAAAAGCAGAGCCTCGCAAAAAATTAAGGACATATTGTGTTTGGCACGCTACTCGGTTTTATTGGCTTGGATGGTAGCCTGGCACGTTAAAAAGGGGGTAAAGTCAACGTCCTTTAAAAAGTCTGCACGATTGGTTTTTAGTATCGGGCTCTTAAAATAGAGTCGGGACACACAAGGAAGCAGCAGGACACCGTAAAGGTCTCGTGGAGAATTTGCTCCGACAACCAGTCCACGGCACAAAAACATATTTTCTCCTGCAATCGTCTACACACAAAAGGCATCCGCAGAACACATTTATGGATGCGGACTACATCGAGATGGTGAAAATGTGTCTTTCATTCTTTGGATACAAAGAGTTGGAGCCCCACGGAGCCATACTCCTCTGATATGAAACCGTGTGGGAGTGTCGCTAAATGTGCTGAAACCACATCCCGCTCAACTGTCAATCAGATACCATTACTACAACATGGGGGGGATGATTCTTTTTGATGCTTACACATATTTACATATTTGAGCCACGAAAATATCCCACGAGTGGACCGTTTCAGGACAGTGCTGTAACAACGAGGCACTCTACAACACTCGCGCTAGCGTTTTCGACACATGGGCATAGGTAGCTAGCTAACGACAGGTGACAATATACATCAATACAGTATTCTACACAGTGTGTCACTGTATGTCCTTTCGTTAAACAGCGCTTGATAAGGCTTTTAACTACACATTGTGTACAAAAATGTCAGGTTATGATATTCACCTTCAAATATCTTTATCCGTGTCACACGGATGTTTGAGGGTGTAAATGATTTAGCAGCCGGGTGTATAGGTGACTCGCAGCATCTGTTTAGACAGCAACAGGCTCGGGCAGACGCAGGACGCGGGTTTATCTTGGCCGAGGTGCGCCGCCGCCGCGCCGGCGAGGTGGAACGATAAACATAATTAAATTGAGTTGGATTACACAAAATGGATGGGATCAGTTGGGAAGGCGGAGAAGCTAATCCAGCGCAATCCTCTGTAGACGTGCCAGCCTCACCCGAAAAAAAAAAAAATGAAATGAAGATGCTGCGGAAGGAAAAAAAAAGCGGTGGCTGTCACAGCAAGATCGAGACGCTTTCCAAAGTCAAACGGCAAAAAAAAAAAAGAAAAAAAGCTGAAATGACTCAATTTTACTTCATCAAATAAAATCATACGGCTCCAGATACTTTGAGTACACTACGCATTTGCTTAAAATTGTTTTCAGCGCGGGACATTGAGACAACCCTCGAGGCTAACCTTTTGAACACATTCAATGTACTCAGTGTTGACTCCTAGTGTACCTTTCCCGTGACTCTCTTTATTCATAAATGAACGTGCAATTGAGGTATGTGTGATTTTTTTCCCCCTTTTTGGGGCGGGGGGACAGCACACATACTGTCACAAATGACAAAGTAACACAATTAGACCACTGCTGCCTTTGGAGCAGGTCAGGTTGGCCAACTTGTCGTTTGGTCACCGCAGTCATGACAGTGATGAAATCGTGGGTGAAAATACAGCCCAGCTATTTGGCCGTGATCGAAAACCTTGGGCTGTGTCATCGTCGTACGTGACTATTACCTGGAATCTCTCGCATCAATCGGCCAACGTAAAATGGCATTTTTGGGGGGGGAGGAACTTGAAGCTTGAACCAAGAGTCGTAATGACCAATTCGCACATCACCAATGTCTTCATAGGTCCGAGACCAGCCCAGAATTCTCATTAATTGCCGTCTGTTGAACGGATCGAAAGGTGGCGCTCGGCAAGTTTTAATGAAAGGCCGACGAGGAAACCGTTGTACTATTCAAATCGCCTCTTTTTCGGTCATACCTAAAACAGCATCGAGGTGAACCAATGAGCTGTGGACGACGATCATCTTGCAAGGATGCTCTTCCGGGGAAAAAAAAAAGAAAAAAAAAAGTCATGTATTATTGAAGCCGCCTCGTCTCGTAGCTTTGATTGAGAGTCTGCTGTTGTAGACGGCCTAAGGCGGCGTCGGCAAATTTGACAGTCTCGACGGCTTGAATGCATACGATGAGCGCAAGCGCGGCAAATGGCGATTGTATCCTCGTAACGTGTTGACGGATCATTTGGACGACAACGGCGGCGCTCAAACAGGAAAGCAACAAGCGCACGCTTTGACTAACGCACCTCTTTCAAAGGCGTTTGAGTTTGACGACCAAGCAAAGCATCTGGCGTGACTACTGTGTCGATCGTGTTATTTGTACAATAAATATGGCAACATGACAGATGAGGGTAAATTACTAATTGAACCTGTAGCTCTGTACTCACTAGAGTGTTATAAAATGGACTTATGTGTGTAGAAATTATAAAATAAATATCTTGTTGCTGACTGTGACTTTTTTGGGGGTTTTTTTTTAAAATCAAATCATCTGTCAGGTATTAATGTTTAACGTAAAATGAGTTTGGAATGCTATTCATGTGTTTCGGGGATCATATGTTGTGGTAAATGTATGATTACAACGATCAATATAGGCGAATACATTTCAAAGGGAACAGGAATTTGAAATTTGAGTTCAGTGGACATTCTTTACAGCAAGTTCAAGCGTGACAGTTTGGCGCACATTCTCTTTGTACAAAATGAACTACTGGTACTTTTCACAAAGTCCAACATTTTTTCATCTTATCCTTTTTTTCAGGTTTAACCAAACAAACAAGATTGCCGAGATGCAACAACATTCCCAAATATGACATCACTATGGCGCTCTGATTTCGAATAGCATGCTACCCATATTAGCGAGCACAGGAGTGTAAAAGAGGTGCTATTTGGTTTACGCAGCTGCCTGTTGGCCCTGGCCTACATTTCCTCTCCAGATAGGGGCGAGGCAAAGAACTGTGCAAACGCTCTTGCTCGCTCAGCTCGTCTGAATGCAAAGCAGCTGGCTGGTGCTCCCCCGTCTGCCCTCTACCAGCAAGTTCACAAATTCAGGCTTGGGGGTCGAGTCTCCAGCCGGCGCGCTCGCGGGGACCACTCAGGACCTCTCGCCGGGTGGCTCGGCACGTCAGACAGCAGGGGATCGGGAGATCATTATCACCGGAGAGCACTGTTCTCCCCCTCCCCGCCACAACAAATCGCTATCGCTTGCCTTTGATCGCATGCCAGAGCCGATTCTTGCTCACTTCTGGGCATTCTCACCCAGGAAGTACTCACACTTGAGGCCAATTTCAAGCGCGGGTAAAAATACCCTGCTGCTCTGTTGACGAGATGGGAATGTATAAATTAACGATGAGGCATCTTTCCTGAAAATGAGGATGCTTATCCCAAAACTGACAGTTTTAAGAGATTAAGAGTTGCTGGGGTTTTTTTGTGGCTTGGAGGGTAAGCGAGCTGAGGAAGTTAGGCGCTTGGCTACTGTGGAATATCCGATTAAAAATGTACTTGAAGGGGTGCGACGACATCCAAAGTTTTGATGATGTCACACCAGCAACTTTTGAGATGGTTTTCATCAAACTCCGGTTTATGCTACGCCTTTGTGCACAGATATTTGCATGGGCGTTGAAGAAAGCTGGATGGAAAGTGGATTCAGGTTTGACAACACAGAATCAACATTGGATTGGATTGGATAAACTTTATTGTCAAATGTACTGTGTTAGGGTTAACATACAGCACAGATGAAATTTCTTCCCTCTCAACATGAAACAAGAGGAGTCTTGTCGATATAACGAGATTTTGGGGGCTTGGGGGGGCTTAGAGGTACAGTAGGAACATTTTGTTCTCTTGGAATCGTCACTCAAGATACCTGTGCCACAGTTGTGAGTAAATCCAAAATGACAAATGGGGATAAGCGGAATTCGGTTTTATCTCGTCCAAGATTAATGACAGACACACCGATTTGCCGAGGACCGATGATGTCAAATTGCCTGAAGTGTGAATCTTTGTGTCTATGTGCCTTGTCATTGGCTGGCGACCAGTCCAGGGTGTGTCACACCTCTCGCCCAATCTCAGCTGGGATAGGATCTAACACACTCGCAGTCCGAATGAGGACAAGCGCTGTCGACGATGGATGGACAATTTCATTTCACACGAACGCCGTTGACTCGCGACTTCCCCTTGTTGTGAACTCTGCTAATTTCTAGTGTACTGCAGTCTGGGCCGTGGGGGATCTCTTCATTAACAAGGGTCAGTTTTGCGCTGTCTTCTTTATGAATGCCGTTTCATGCAATCACCTGTGCAGCAAACCTTCCTGTCCGTCCTCTTACCACCTCACTTGTTTGTATGCGGGGAAAGAAACGGAATGAAAGAACGCAGACTGTAGGAGGACTCGACGACTCCCATAATTTCATCTGAAAAGAACTCTCTGCAGACCTGGAATAATTTTATATTCCCGGTTTGTGTGCTTTAACTGCAGTTACTCCTGCCAATGGCCTAATCAATTTGAAAATTCATCAGCAAGATGGCAGGGGAAAAGGCTGTATTAAACAGCGCCATCTTCCATCTGCCATGTGAAAGCGAGATAACAGTATTTGCGGGTTTTACAGTGGTGACAGACTGTTTTCGGACAATTTTTTTTTCTGCACTGCCAAGTTGCGCTCACGTTATATAAAATGTCACAGATTAATGCTTCCACTTGCCGTCGTATCTAACTGCACTTCTCGTTCTCACACAAATAGGGCAAACTCGCTTTAAGAAAAGATTTTACAGCGCAGGGCATCTCAATGAAGTGTCATTTACCAAGAGCTGGCCAGGTGCTCGACCGCAACCATGACGATGCGGCAGGAATTTCTGGCAAACGCTGGGAATTTAGTACGTGTGACAACAATCGCAGATCTTTGTCAATTAGCTGTGACATAGGTGAATTGTCTTTGCAAGAAAAGAAAAATTGTGGGCAGATGAGTTGTACACAATCTGTTATCTCTCTGGCTGGTGGTCATAATTATAAATTATACGAGCAAGATGAATATGCATGGACTGTAGCTGGGGAGGAAGCAAACAAACTCTGCCTCACTTTTCAAGAGCGTCTTTTATGGCCCAGAAGGAAGCCAGCTTGGGGAAGCGGAGGCAACGCGGGACAAGCAGAGAGCATGAAAGCATGAATTAGTTAGCGAATGTTTACACTGGACGCGCGCCTCCTGCATGAGGCGTTCCGCAGGGCTTTGCCGAGGTAAATTACCAACAGCCAAAAATCGGGAAAGACAACAGACTACGGTAGTCAACGGAGGCTGCCATGTTCCATTTAAAACGACATACACTATTTGTTTGTTGGAGATGAATTGGCCCACAAGGCTCTGAATGGCCTGAGAATTACGGGACTCTTTCAAAAAAAAAAATAAACGCAGAAGCAAACCAAAAGCAGCAGCGTTCTCTTTCTTATCTCCTGAACTGTGGAACAAACTTCACAAATTTAAGATTTGTGCAAACTGCTGCTTTTTCAATAATCAAGAATATTAGTTCTCACTTTCAAGGGATTTTATTTTGTGATTTTTTTAACTTGATCAACAAGGAGGGCCACTTCCTCGGTTTCATTAAAGCAACTTACTGTTTTGTTTTATTTCGGAATTTTATCTTGATTTTCTACTTCAACCTTCTTTTTTCTTTTTTGGATGTTATTGTATAGTATATGTATAACCAGTGGTATCCAAATAAAAGTGCCTTCTCTGTTCTGAGTCACTGGGAACTGGAGCTTATTTCATCTTACTTAGAGTGATAGGCAAACATCCAGAACTGGTCACCCAGTCAATCACAGGGCAAGAGAAAAAGTGAGCGGACATCTTTTTGCGCTCACCTTCACACCTATGGGCAATGCAGTCTGTAATGAACAAGCTGGACTGGCCAGATTAAAAAACGTGAACCTCAAAACTGTCAGGCAGACAAGCTAACCACCCATCCATCCATCCATCTATTCGTTCCTTTTCTGCCATAGCTTCAGTAGGAGGGCTGACGAACGTTCACTGATTGGAAATTGAACCTTGTCACCTTGTCAACCCAGAAGCCAAGCCAGCTGCACCAATTAGTGACTTTGCAAGACAACAACACTGAACTAATTGTGGTCGGTAGCAATGAGGCTAACAGGCTAAATCTCTTCTTTTATATTAATTTAACAGTCATTTTCGACGTGATGAGCATCCACCTTCGAATAAGATCCAATGCGAATTAAAAAAACTATTAAAATGCTGATAAACTGTCCTGCATCATACTCTTGACCATCTGCGTGAACAATAGGGTTGCAAGTAAATACACACACCACAAGGTATAGCGCAGAAACCATTCACATTTTTAGATAAGGTGTTGTGAAAACCCATGGGAAGAATGATATGTCCAGATCTTATATTTAATCGTTGTGCGTGCAGTCACTTGAACGGCCGAATCTTACCTTGCTCCAGTAGCCGCAGAGAGTGCTGGAGAGCCGGGTCCAGCATTTCCTTCTCCGCCTGAAGTTCCGGCAAGTATTGTTCGCTCCCCATGTCGTCCCTGCCCACCCCCCCAGAAAACACCTCTTCGGGCGCACTTCGGGGAAAACTTGGGACAAGCTTCGAGCGGTTCCGTCGTCCAAAAAAAAAAGGAGAAAACGACGTAATGTCTGGCGCTAGAAGAGCATTTTCTTCCCCTCCGGTCCTGGTCTCGCTCGCGCGCACACGCAGAGATGCAAAAAGGATGAATTGGGAGCTTCAATGTTGTTGTATTGATCCCATCCGAGAGAATCTACGCCGCGTGTACCCCGGCCGCGTTTGCCCTTCTCCTCTGTGGGCGGACAGTTTGCCTGAAGCTCGCCACTGACGGACCCCAGCGGGCGAAAACGACGCCTCCCGATTGGACGGCGAGGGGGCGGGGCTAATGGGAAGAACTGTCCGTCGTGCTGAATCGTGCCAGCACATGCACCGACAAACTTAATTTCGTTCCTCGTCGGCAATTTCTTTTCGTGTCTTCAAAGTCGCTGCGAGATAGCAGTCTTCCATTTGTTCACGCAGATATTTGCGTGCGAGTTGAACTCCGCAAGGTCTTTCCGGCTTCAGGTGTTAGGTAGTCGAGAGCAGGCGAGACTGCGCTCTATGACAAAATAAACATGACAAAAGCTACATTTTCCCAAACTTTTTTTTAAAAATCATTTGACTGTTGACCTCACAACACGTTATGGTGGGTAGCTGTTGTTTGATGCTCAACATATTGTGGATCGGTGCCGTTGGGAGTTTTGCTAAACAGATAATCCAGCCTGTGTGATTAAGAGCCATAAATCAGATTGAGTTGTATGTACTGTACTGCATTCCCTATTTTGCGAGATGAACTGGTCTAGAAATGACTGCGCACATTTCTTCTTTGAACCACTTGAGGAAAATTAACAAGCAGGAGCCTCACGCATCGTTGCGATTGTCCTCTTAGCTTACTGAAACCATTGATCGCTTGGAATTGTACGGACATGTTGTCAATAGTTCTCCGGGAATCCAATCACCTTCTTGCAGGTCAGGCGTGTTTTACCAACAGCCGTGTTTATGAATTAATGAAATAAGAAGAGGTATACGGTTGTTTTAGAGAACAGTGTGATGAGGCGGGATGCGAAGCCACTTTCCTTCTTTTTTTCTGCAAAGAGTTACGTCTTTTGTTGGCGAATCCTAAACAAGCTCCATAATTCTTAGAAGGTGTGTAAAAGAGATAAGAATGCCGTCAATATTTGCAGAGGATGCTGAGATAGCCTCAGGTGGGTGGATATACAGTATCTGCAGGCCGATCGACACCGGTTACATAATTGCTTTCTTTTCTCCTCCTTTCATAAAATTCAATTTTGTGGCGAATATGCGACATAGGAGGAGGGAAATACGTACCCTCTTTATAAATTGTAATGTGTGAGACGACTGGTGCGTTTTTTCTTCTTCTTCTTCTTCTTTAGCTTGTTAGACGTGCAAGCAATCGGATGGTAACTTAATAAAAGCTCCGCAAGTGCTTTAATGAATACGTGCGGTCGCTAACGGTGCGTGATTAACAAAACTGCAGCCACCGAGAGACAAGCTGCTCCTCTTTATCCATGTAACTTCTTGTCTTAGACCATTTCCCCCCACTCTCGCTCCCGACTTCCCCCTTGGGTATATGAGTGATTCACCGCAAAGAGAAGCGCATTATGAATCAGCTTACTTTTTAATCTCTCCCGGAGACCATTAAAAACCAGCTCAAATGCACTAATCTCCCCGTGTAGGGGAGCACTTTATTTATAGATATGCTTGCCAGCTGTTGCGCCCTGTCTTCATAAACAAAAACCCTTGTGCCGGAGCCGTCATCTAAGGCGCCGATCAAAGCCCGCCCCTCCGCGAGATCTTTTTATTTAAGTCCTACAAGGCCAGAAGGAGCAGTGCAAACAGAACCGATGAGGAATGTCCTGTCAGACAGGGAAGAAGAATAGCAAGCTCTTATACCGCAGCGCTTTTTTTTCCAACACTAGAAAACGGACGTATTAGTGAAATGCCGACTTCCTCAACTGTGACATCTTGCATGATGAGACTGACTTGTCTCATCAGCTTTTCAACCGAGTTTGCTCCACGTCAAACTGAGGAATCATTCGATGCGGACCTGCCGCGTCACTTTGCATAGTTGAAGCATAAAACAAATGTGTGCAAATGATGCAGGGCAGTGCACTTGGTGGTGAAGTGTGCAACACGAAACAAGTGTGCAGTAGCAAATCGGAGATCCTCTCAACGCCCGAAGTGGGTCTTTCCGCACGAGTGGTGTTGCTGTGTGGGCAGAGTGACAACACCGCCTTCTAGTGGCCACGTCCATAATCGTCCCAAGATTCATGAGGAAATGCCGCAGCAGCCCTGCAAAGAGTTTAGACATTAAGTTTATAGATGGTGATAGGATGAAATGAAAATAAATTAATATCTTCCATTCCGCGATCTTACATCGGGCGAAAAGTGCCTTCTCCACAATAATAGTGAAAGCGTATTTACACCGCATCGCAGTCAAAGTCATGATCGTGAAAGAAACATAAACCCGTACTATGTTGCTTCATGACACATATAGAAAATGAATTTACAGAATACAAAATCCTTTACTGTACCTGCTTTCTATGCAAACAACTATTTAGTTCGTAAGCAGCTGAAATTAACGTTTCATTGTTACCACCTGGACACGTTGTTGAGAAACGTCACGTCTCCTCGTGACGTCATCACGTTTCTAATAGTTTACTCGTCGTAATGAGCTCCATGGGAGGGGCGAAACGTTGCAAACAGCCAGGTCACAGTATGACGCCATTCACAAGTCATAAATCGCGTTAAACGGAAATCCCGCGTGAATCAAAAGTGAGAGTTCACATGCAAAGCAAATTGACTGCAGCCAATGAGGATCATTTTTTGGGCTACAGGCAACAGATAGCGACGACAATTGGGAGTGAAGAAGTGGAACTCGGAACTTCTGTTCGAACCAAGGCACTGAAACCAAAAACCTCCTTCGAGTCGGGCCTCCTCCACAATCCCACGTGCTCCCCTCACAAAAGTCACCAACCGCATGCCGCGGCTACTAATCGGCGCCATTAAGCCGCTATTGGGCGCAATTCTACTGCCACGGCACATCCATCAGTTACATTGATCACGCATGGTCGCCTTTGACGTGCACACACTCGTCTGTTGCCCGGGAAATGTTGTGCAAAAGAAACCTAATGAGAAACTGTCAGCGGTGCACAGGTAAACAAATCAATGGCACCCGGCGATTCGACCGAGGTCATCACACACACACACACACAAACACACACACATAACATGCACACGCTGCAATACCACTAAACAAACTTGGGGTTAAAAGTGCGGCGAAAGCGTCTGGAGTGCGAAGGGCGCAATCAAAATTGAGATTTTAGCAGTCGAAAACACATTCCTCTCTTTAAAAGGAGCCTAGATGATGGAACCAATGGAGGGATTCTACAATGTTTTCACTTTTCTTGGACCGAGTCCTTTTGAGTCTTAAAGTGAGTCGTTAACGATGGCACAGTGGTGTCATGTTTCTGTATGTCGCGGTCATGAACCAGGAAGTAGCTGGCTGAAATAAATCCGGACGGTCAAAATAACACGGATATTTTCTGTTTTGGGAGTGGATTTTGTAGGGAAGGGGTTACCATTAGATAACAAACTGCACCCCCGCCCCCTACTTTAGTGGCACTCTACTTAAACTGCCGGTTAATTTTGAGCGTGCGTCTCATGGGTTCACAACATTCTACTTTGGATTCTGTCTTAATGCAAGCCAAAGAGCACTTTAAATTGGAACCGTTGTGAAAGTAATTGTGGGGATTCATAGCTACGTTGACAGAGAGACAATATGGTGCCAAAATGACTTCAAATCTGCCTGTGACTCGACACAACGTGTCTTTATTTGTAATTTTTTTTTTTTTTGGACACAAATGGTACAAAGTACGGTCTTCTTGACGGGCCGTCTCTCTGAGCTGTTCCAGGAGCTGTCAGGAGGCTCGTGTCGCACTTAGGCCCGGACCGCCACTTTCTGCTCCCCATTAGAACTGTCAGCTCCACTCAACGTTGGCCTTTAATCACGTCAAATAACATTTCACACGCCAAATCCTCAGCGAAAGACAAAAGACGCATCAAGTGACCCCCAACATCAAACAGAAAAAAAAGCGAAACACGTCAGCAAAACCCAAGATGGAAAATGTCAGACGTAATGCTACAAAATTAATATTTATTAACAGTGCGATGACCGAGTGATCGCTCATGATGGAACCAATCAAAGGTGCCATTTTCCGCCTGTCTGATGTTTCATCGTCCAAACAGTTCAGTGATCTTTGTAGGCTGACTTTCACCAGGATGAACATTGTCGATAGCTTTTTTTTTTCCCCCCCTCGCCAAAGGCTCCATTTTATATTGACACACAAGTGTATGCAACAAACATCAAGGTGAGAAGGTTTCACGTTGTGCTGTTGTACACTTTGAACATTAACTCTCAGTGAAGTCACAAGAGAAGGAATCGACCCCAATTCCAACTTAGCCGCACCTTTAAAATGTAAATCCAATAGTCCTAATCAGGAGCCAATTTGCTGTTTGGTTTGTACTGTTGAAGGCGCATGTGACCGGTCAAAGATGTGTGGCGGCGTCTGTGCGTCCACACTAAGTGGAAGGGGGAGAAGTGGCGGGAGGGTTCGAGTGGGCATGCTGAAGGAGAAAAAACAAGCAAGGGAACGTGCTGCTAATGAACAAAGTGTCTGCTGCAACTCTGCAAAAACGATTACACCTTGTTGATGGCTTTGTAGCACTCTGAACATGTGAATTATTAAAGCAATATAAGTAATGCATATTGGATATGTGTATTTTTGAATGAAGAATTCATTTAGCACATGATTTGGTTTAAAAAAAATAAACAAAAGAAATTGGGACACACGGTCTCTGAGTTTCACTTTTTGAATTGAACTACAAACCAAAAAAGGTGCATCCGGGGTATATTGTACTCATTATTGTTTTTGTGCTATTTTAGCACTTTCGGGGACAGAGGTTACTAGAGTGGACGGCTATTCAAATGTTACGTTCTCTGATATTGATTAATCTTTTGGACATTTGGAAATCTGAGTCCGAGTGAATGACACTTGACTTTTGAACAGACTGGCATCGATTCGTCAGCGGGGGAGCAGGTGTTTCCTGTCGAGAACAGGAGCTCCTTCACCTCTCTTACGTTGTACCTCTTGACCCTTTTAGGGCTGATGTCCCGGGTCTCCATCCTCTTTCGGCCTAAGGCGACAACGTCACCCGAGCTGAGGTGGGGGAAGCCAGATGCTCGCCTGGCTGGCCGGCTGCCTGCCCGCCCGCCCGCCCACCCGCCTGCCTTTGGACTCAATGGCGATCGATTGGAGCAGTAGCGACACTGTGTCCCGGGGAGGGGTAAGCAGATACACCTCATTGCCTCCGACAATCCTCCGGCCCCTGTAAGGACAGGTCGTGGTAAATTAATAGTGTGCTTGCAGCGACTGGATATTGTTAATGTATTTGCTATCGATGGAGTGAAATAACATGAGTAGCTTCAGCCGTACTTAACACAAAACATAAATCCTCCAAGACCAATGAGGTTCAAGGCAAGCAGGAAGTGAGTTGTCACGAGCTTGCCGCCGGCCAGGATCTTGGCTGGGCTGCTTTTTGGACTGAAGGGTTAAATAAATTAACTGATAGAAATCTGAAAAAGAGTATCCTAAAAATGGTATGCCTACAGGTTTTTTATCTCAATGAGAATTTGTTATACTGTATATCTCAGTTACACACACCACACACACACACACACACACACACACACACACACACACACACACACACACACACACACACACAGACAGACAGACAGACAGACAGACAGACAGACAGACAGATAGACAGATAGATAGATAGTGATTAATTGCAACAAAATCAGACGTTTTCAAAATGGTACTCGCAGAGCAGTGTAATCTCCTGCAGAGATTATTGTTAAAATGATCATTTGAAGATGTGAACACCCGCCAACCTTCATACAAATCATGTTGCATATTGTTTTGTGATCATAACGTGGAGAGTGTTTTCACTTTGAGGAATATCATTATTGATATTGTGTATTTCAAGGTAATTTGTGCAAATGTGTTTTTGTTTTCAGGAGTGTGTATGAAACTGGTATTACCTGAATAAATTACAACCGAAGAAGTTGCTCTCCGTTTCAAAAAGGTGGAAGGAAAAAAAAACATGAATTTTCCGATGTTTGAGCTGACGGAGCAACTCTTTAACGTTGCCATTGCTGATAATTCTCTTCAGATGTGGCAAAAAGCCCTACAAGGAGTGCATGTTACACTTCAATGCGCCGAGAAAATCAGTCTCCCTTGTAATAGCTCTGGGCAATTTCAGACCACACAGAACGAAGAGCGAATCAATTTTCCTGGTTAGGTTATAGATTTTCTCCACAGGGGCTTTTCATAAGTACGAGTGAAGATATGTCATGTGAAATATGAAGAAATCTTGAGAGAAAGCAGAAATACAGAGAGCACATTTTGCTCCGGCGGATCTCAATGGATGCCGCTTTGACGGTATTTGGATGCATTTGTTAATCTTACTTTACCAATCTCCATGATTGTCGAAGAATTATCAAGATCATACTGACGATACAAAGTCGTCACTCGACACCATGCGGTCCATCATGATGAGAACGGCTCCAGTCTGACCTCTTGTGGAGAAGTTTTGCCCTGATCACCAACAGTTCAACTGAGGTCATGTCTATTGACCTGATATAAATGAAGTTTACCCTCTGCCTTCAAACAGCCCATTTGTCAGTCAATATATGCTTGGGCAAGGCGGCGAGTTCCACAGTTCTTGCTAGTGGCATGCACAAAGCCTCCTCTCGGGTAAGTAATGAGCTCAGGCAAAGGAAATAAGGAGGTCAAACCTGTCAAAAAAAAAAAAAGAAAACAAGGTGTTCTAATTAAATCATAAATGAAGCTAATGGATGCATAAATTGTTCAATATGTCAAAAATGATGGCCATCACATGGCACTCAAGCCTTAAAACCATAGTTGGGGGCGGGCGATTCTCTTTGGACTCAGGTGACAATGTCAAAGTGATGTTAATGAAAAATAATGCCGCACCGGCTAAGTGACATTCCGAATTAGACTTGATTTTGTCATCCACGTAGAGCACATGTTTTTGGACATATAAATCATGTGTATTTAACTCCGAGTGGCTCACTTCATTGCTCTCATGGATTGACTGAAGTTTGAATCATTTGGCACAGAGACAACAAAAATTAATGTGCATTTTGTTTTTAAAAAATAGGCAGAATGAAATGCAGCAGTTGCAGAAAAGATCAAGTGGTTCCCTGACCTAACAATTGTTCACAAGATACCCTTCCCATCGACAACATTGTATGCTAAAATTTTACATTTGGTGCTACGTAACCCAATGGTTGCAACAGGTAACATTTCCAATTTCGATTTTTCAAAATTTAAAAATAGGATTCCAGTATCTTAGTACTACAGGTATTTCTTTTTACGTTTTGATTGTTACATCTTTGTTTGTGTGTTAACTAGCATAACTTCCTGTTTAGATTTTTACGTAAAATGTCCCTTCTTTTTACATTTTATTCATGCCAATTTAATTTTTAAATATTTGTTTACAATATGACCCGATATTTCTTAACAACACGTCTTTGCAAACAAATGTAAAAGTTTGTATTTGTATTAGTTGTATTCTTTTATTTCTCTAATCCAATCATCGCGGTGGTGGGAGGGACCATGTTGCCTTGACAATGACGTCAATGTTGGTGTCGAGTAACTATAAGGTCAA